>OY744521.1:133695787-133840787 GCA_963556195.1 Sepiola atlantica | reverse complement strand
TCTAGACATTTAAAATTTAATCTGCGATTTCATGCTATATGTAAGAACAATATTTTAAAGATATGTTTTTACTATATGAATCCTATAGAAAAAAGTAGAAAACACATAAGATTAAACGAATAAAAACACACTAGTGGAACTACTGTTTAAGCTATCGAACATATATTATTAGCTGTTATAATTAGCCTCTACAACATACTAACTTATGATTGAAATAGTTTACCCTTTATCTAGAAAACTAAATGAAAATAAAGTACTATTAAAACAGACATAAATCGTGCCGAGTCATAGTTTCAAATAATAGACTCAGTAACAAGTACACATTCTCTAACACCAAAATATACATTTATGTTATGTATCAAAATACTACCGAGGTCTTAAGGTCGAGATGGTAAACATGTTTCAAAATAGAACATATTTTAAGACTCTTTTATTTTTTAGTTTTCAAACAGTCCGTGTTGACCACGTATCCATTAGTTATTTTTAAAGTGCTCGTTCTTAAACCATCCTTAGTCCAACTTATTGAAATATCGACCACAGTGTAGCAGTAATGGAACCATAGAATGTATTCTGTCTTAAAATACGCATCATATCATGTGCCTCATTATTTTCATTAAATGTGGCTAACACTAATTTACTGTTTTTAATGTATCTTAATTTCTTTAATTTAAATGATCAATTTATAGAAAATAGAAGTATATATATATATATATATATATATATATATATATATATATTTACACACGTATAGACAAATGAAAGACGAGATATAAAAGTGGTAAACTACGAAATCTATTACGTCTTCATTTGTTTAAAATAAGGTGTGTTCAAGTAAAGACTATTTATTTGTTTTTCCTTAAGCCATGGCTACTTTTAGAATTGCTTGTTATCATAAGAGATAAGCTCGTAAAATAGATTAGCTTGTAAAAAGATACTAAAATTCATAATTTAGAAAAATATAAATACAGGTATGATAGATACATTTTAGGGAGAAATGCATAAAATGTCAAAAGAAAAAAATATTGAAAATATCGGAAAAAGTTCACCGTGGAATGCGTCACGAGGAATGCAGCAGTGGGTTCAAAAGGTAGAAGACCTACGTAGACTTAATCCGCAAAATGTACAAGTACTCCGGAGTTAGGAGATTTGTTTGGGATGCAAGTTGTGTATTGGAGGCCAGTTTTGAATAATTCCATAGGCTCTAGGTTACAATTTTTACGCATTAGAGTAAAATATTATATAGTAGGAAGGTGTTTTCAAAATCAAGCAACTCCGTCGGTAACTTGATGCTAGTCTCATGAGCTCAGAGAATAGACTAAAGCCTTTACAGGGGTTTACATTCAAAGTCTAAGTTGGTTAAGTTTTAAGAAGGGGAATGTGAAAGGGGATACTTGTGAAATGGTTTATTAGAGTTATACCAAAGCCAGTTGGGCAGAGAAGGGTCGCATGGATGCATATTTGTTTCAAATATAAAGCAATAGAGTTTTAATGCAATGGATTTATTAAGTGGAGACAGATTAAGGAACTGATGTATATTAAATAAAAGAAAGCCAACATAGTTTGTGATAACATGGTTCTGGGATTGGTATGTAACATTAATATATAATAAACTTAAAAATAAGAACTAAAGAATGAAAACAAGTGAAACTATAATTAAACTAAATACAGTGTATAAGGATAAAGTTAAACTAACAATTCAAAATTAAACGTATACGAAAATAAAAATATATATAGATACTGTAAACGTGTAAAGGAAAATAACAGTTAAAAGTTTAAGGATTTAAAAGTCTAAAAATTAAACATTCTATGAAAATATATTTTTAATTCAAAATTTTCAAAATGAATAAGTAAATACAATTATTGTCGATTGTCGATTGCTTGATGTCGAATTATTTTTGAATGTTTAAATAGATAGATGAAAATAAATGAAGTACTATTTTCATTCAGAGAAGAGTAATAAAAGTTAAAAGAAGAGCAAGTAAGAGTATTTAAGATGCTGCTAATGTTTTGGAGGAAGTAATTTAGTATCGAGATGTTAGGGAAATCAATATACATGGGTTAGGGATGTGGTTAGAATAATCGGAGGTAAATGTGTAAAGTAGTTATATCTGGCATACAGTTAATTAAATTGAACTGAATAAGTGATACAGAAATGACAGGGACATATGTTGGAAGAATACAACTATGAACATTGGCTATCGATTGCAAATATTACATTTTTTAAATTCTGTGCATTGTGCTTTAATAAAAAACACACATATTTATAGGATAACATTTGAGGGGAAAAAGGCTTATAACAACAGATTGGTATCAAACATAAAATGTGAGAAGATCATCCATTCAAAAATAGAGAGAGTTCTTCATTTAAAGATGCAATATGTATTTGTAGTAGACTTCAATGTCTGATGAAAATAAAGGTTAGGGACAGACAAGAAGGAGGACATGTGTTAGGGTATTGAGGTTAGTTGTTATAATATTGGGGTATAGAACGGAATATTTTTTCATAAAATTCACCAGGCAGTAAATAGTGTTTTGAATTTTAGAATAAGACATTGTATGTCGATGCTTAATAATTTGAACGAATTATCTAGAGATATGTAAACTTATTATTGTAGAATGGGTTGAACAATGGTTATTCTTTTTCCTTACTCGTTTATGTGGCATAAGTCTCGGAGGGGGTAAATTTGTTATCCGTTGTTAGTGTTGTTGAGTTTGTTTTAAAGGCCTTTTTCTTCTTAAAGATTGTTGCATTCTTCTGTATTCTATCTTTTACTGCAATTACTGTAATTATGTTCAAAAACGTATTTTCCTGGGAGATATAATTGCTCTAACATGTAATTTTATCATTATAGCCTGAATTAAGTAGGCCATAATTGTGAGAAATGCGAATTTTGATCGAAAATAGATTACATGATCGATAGTTTAGATACTGTGTTAGATATCGAAGAGACTATGGAATTATTCATGGAGTTTTGGCGGTTAGAGAGCT
This sequence comes from Sepiola atlantica, assembly GCA_963556195.1. NCBI lineage: Eukaryota > Metazoa > Mollusca > Cephalopoda > Sepiida > Sepiolidae > Sepiola > Sepiola atlantica. The sequence goes on along the minus strand of OY744521.1, from coordinate 133,837,798 downwards.
CATTAACGTGAAATAGTGTTAGGTTTGGTTCATGATATGGGCTGAAAAATCAAGAATTCAAGTCTGACGTTAGCTCATAGAAATGAGATATTCTCTTATCGAGTTCAACGATAATAGATATTTTTTAAAGAAGCTATGAGAACTTAAAATTGTACTATTGTATTATCTAGATTTGTTACTGGGAACAAAGGTTGCATCATCTCTGTTTGACCTACCCTATAGATACCCAAATACTACCTTAATTTCCTATAATAGGTAGATACCTTCCAAAATAGTTACCTGAGCCCGCCACCACCGTAGGAATACCTAATTTATTACGTGTGTCCTTACTTGTCAAAGATTTATCATCGAATTAAAACAGGGATCTGCCGACTAGTATTATTAATCTAATCTCTTGATCATTGGCCAAAACGAGGGTGTTTAATGAGAATTGTAGAGATAAATTGGTAATAGTAATCTATAGCGGAAGTTATGAAATTTAAATGTAAATTTCATTTGTCCTGAAGGTTTAGAAACAAACACGTTACATCATCGGGCGATTGTCAAAGAGAAAAATATGTGTTTTTCTAATGTCAGGGATAATTCTATCTAGGATTTTATTTTACTAATGATCCCTTGATCAGGTTTAGAGGGACAACGAGATCTAATAGAGTTGCCGGAGTTAGAACCTTCAGGTAATTATATATATATTGAGACTATAAGTTTTTTTTGTTTTATTGTATATATCTTTTTTTTTATATATAGTTTTAATGGTCGAGAAACTTCCGAGACTATATATATATATATATATATATATATATATATATGGCAAGTGATATTGACACACACGTTAATTTGTTTTATTTCCTAAAGAAATAGTCAGGCTAATTGCGTGTATGTTAAGTTTGCGATTACCTTTATATCTAAGTAGTTACTACTCTATGTTACAAACTAAGTAGATACGTTGTTATTATTACTATCATTCCCCTCAGCCAATAGCTAAAGTCCCCTATAAATTTATCATGATATTTTCCTCCGGGAATGAAACATAACCGCTTCTATATAACTTAATGCCATAAATATATTTTAATACGATTACTAAGCTCAACTCACGTATTTAGCACTATTGAATACACCCAACTCGGCATCATGGTTTCCAAAAGGATACAGTATGCATCGCCATGAACATATAACGAAAAATAACTGTCCAGGGGTGTAGCGGGCATCGCTGTGTGTTACATGATGTGAGAACTGCGTATGGATGATCATTGTCCCACACAGACTGATTGTAGAAGTTTTCAGTACATCTAATGTAAACTGTGCTTTACCAGTTATGACCAATGCACAGGGTCAAAGTCAAAATGTCCAACGCATGCATTCAAGAATCACTGAGTGAAAGTAACTCTTGAAATGTTATCCGTTTGTAACAACCGGTGTATTAATTTAAGATATTAAGGGCACTAATCATGTTCTGATCACACTTTAAAATAAAATGAATGACGAATATCACCTTGCTTTGCAACAGTCCGTGTACTGACAATTTTCTACACTATCGACTATCTCTTTATTTAGTTCTTGTCTCGTTTAACTTAGCCGTCTTACGTTGCCACCCCGAGGTGTGAACATCTTTTATTTACATAGGAGGCTGTTAGTGTTATCGCCTATTTCAATCTCCAGGCATTTTCGGTTGCAAAACTTTTACTAAAGACGACAACTTCTAGAACATTGCTATACATGCATTGCCTGCCTGCTAACTTCCGCTTTGTAAACATGACAACTTGTACCATTAGTTCGAACTGTATAATACACCGAGTACCAGCACTCTAATCGCATTATCAACCCGTTGTCACCAATTCACTCTTCCAAGAGATATGCAGTATATCTGGGAAGTAATAGATGGATGGCCACTCATTCGTGTCACTATCTTTTTTCCATGCCATCTGTAATTAAAACAAACACGTGTTACTTGGAAGCAAAACTTTATTCAACTAAAAAAGGAATACAACAAGGTCAGATATGGCCAGTTTTAATACGCGTCACATGACGACTTCCGGCTCCGGGAATACGTATGGAAGCCCATACGTATGTAATATAACACCATCAACGTAAAGATAGGCACTTTCTTCAATATTTTGGCCACCAACATATTACTTTTCTCTAAATTCTAATTTGTATTATTAGAATCCACTTAATTATGTGTATGGTTTTAATGTGTTTAATTATTGCTATACACCTATCTATATATACTGTTTTATTGCCAGTCTATTGATTGCATACTCAAGTAATGCCTTAACTAAGACGCAGGCTGCCTAATTCATTAATTACTGAATTAATTTATTTGTTTCTTACGTATCAACACTAATAGATGGGGCATTCAATTGAATCTATTGCTGTTTAAAAAATATATATCTCGACCACTCTTGTTACTCGGCCAACGGTATACAAATAATAAAAAAACGGGCTAAATTAATCCAAAGGAAAAAATTGTCTTCGAACCGCGTGCAAAAAGATCCATCCTCCCCTTAAAATCCCGTCCTCAAATAGGTGGGTGTCTTATGCGTTCATTTGCAGGATAGGCGCACAAAGCCATACCCGATAGTTTTCCATGCCATGGACGCGACGATAAGCATTTTTTTTCTCTTTTTTACCCACTAACATATTACTTTTTATCTAAATTCTAATGTGTATTATTTGAATGCACTTATTTCTGTGTATGATTTTAATGTGTTTAATTCTTGATATCTATCCATATATATTATTATTGTCTGTCTATATTTAATCCGCACGTAATTCTTGAACTCACACGCTGGCTGGCTAATTAATTTTCTATTTAATAAATTTAGTTGTTTTTAACATTTAAATACAAATAAATGGGGCACACTATTGATTATATTGCTATTTTCTAAAATAGTATATCTCGACTACTCTTGTTACTTGGCTAACTATAGGCAAATAATAAAAAGACGGCCTAAATTAAACCAAAAGAAAAAAATGTCTTCGAACCGCACACAAATTTCACTCTCCCAGTTTAAATTGCATCCTCAAATAGGTGGCTCTCTTATGCAGGCATTTGCATGATCAGCGCACAAAGCCATACTCGATGTTTTCCCATACAAACGACGCGAAGATAAGTATTTCTCTCTCTTTTTTGTCCACTTATATACAACTTTTCTCTAATTTCTTAATGTGTTTTATTTGGAAGTACTTAATTGTCTGTATGATTTAAACGTGTTTAATTCTGGATATATACAGGGTGATTCATAAGTCACTTCACTTAGCTATTTAAAATTTCATTTACAATTGAAGAGCGAATTTTTATTGTTATTCATGTGGCCAAATTTGATTAATCTCCCACACTTGTTGAAAGGCAATGGAAACGTGATGTGAACAGAAATCCTCCTTCGCACACGCTCATAATCAATCAAATATGCCACACAGAGTCGTACATTCCTTGCAAAAAAGAATGGAGCTATGCATGCAGAACAAAGGTGGAAATTTTGAAAATTTGCTGTAATTTTAAACTCGCATAAATGAATTTGTTGAGTAAACTTTCTGTTTGGTATTTCCGTACTTTTTAACTTTAGAATTTAAAAAATGAATAGCTAAATGACTCATGAATTACCCTAGGGGTAGGGGGGGGGGGCAAGTCAAAAAGTGAGGGGGCTTGAGCCCCCCTGCCCCCGGTGTCGCCATCCATGTATATATATATATATATATATATATATATATATATATATATATATATATATATATATTGTTTTATTGCCTGTCTATTGATTTTATACTCAAGTAATTCTTGAACTCACACGATGGACTGAAGATATAGCTGTCTTTCTCTTATTTGTATTTACTTCAGAGAGGGAAACTTATCTTCAACTTCTATTCCATCTGGAGTATACAGTAAACTTATTATCTACATATATACATTTATATATATATATATATATATATATATATATATATTGAAGTTTAAAAAAAATATTTATCCTGCGGGGGCACGCAAATACCCGACTAGTACACTGGCGCAGACTTTTTGTCCCTTCTTGGTGTGTTGTACCCTTATGACCTTGTCAGGCCATCCATCTAAGAGAAAAATATATTACAATAAAATTTGCTGCTAACTACTTACGTCGTGCTAGCAAACTGTTGGGGAGGGAGGTCTCATTAGTTATGATCGACAACCTTCCTTGAGCTAAAATTTCGAACAAAATATTCGGTTTGCAAACCTACAATTGCTTAAGAAGTAGATATGGTATGCCTATAACGAACTTTTGCACTCGTTCTCTGTCTATTAGCTAGGCGCAGAGGTACCAGTGCTCGGACGCATCAACACACTCAGTGCCTGGCATTGTTTCATTACTAGGACAATGAACGGCGTTTCTTTTGTTCTCTATTTAGACAACTTGGGAAAGTTTGTTTGTCTCTAAGTCTCACATGACCAGTCTGGGTCGCTCTTGTTCCGACAGGTAAAGGGTACAGATTAGACAGCTTGTCTCGTTTCTGTTTCCGACTGACAGGAGAGGAGCCCAAACTCTTATGGAACGCTAAGGACGGCTTCTCCATCATCAGTTACATAATACTGTGGGTAGTTCTACGTGCCATGTAGCGCATGGTAAGATACCCTACAGTTATCTACAGTGGGCTTCCTAGAGGCAACAACCCCCATGGACCAGGTCGCGACTAATGGACTGGTTGTGTTAGCTTATTTACACCAAACACACACCCACATTGTCCACCCCATTCTATATAAAAACAAACATGTAATTGCAAACCAAAAATCAAACCTAAACCAGACGAAAACATCATCGTCTCTGCCCTCGAGGCTCGCATTCACAACTATCCGGGGACTTAGAAGCAACATCAACGACGTATAAACCTTTCTCATGAAAAACTCCCTGGATATCCTCGCAATAAGTGAAACAAACCTTCAATCCTCAATCTCATCTCACCACTTAGACATGACTGACTACCTCACACTCTACCGTAAAAACTCTGACAAGCATATTCAAGAGTTAATTTTGGGAACACTCTCCCCCGTACTAGATGACATAGGTTAGAATAAGATGACCAAGACAATATGTGCTTTGGATTGAACTTACATCACAGCGTTAGTTACCTATATATTTTATAGCGTTCCCCTTCGGGGCAGAACTGTACCTTGCTAAACTCTGTCTTGTTAAGCATAGATAGAGAACTCTCACTTGACTCAAATGCCCAGATATATGTATTTGGGTATTTAAATGCCCACCACCGTGACTGGTATGGATTCTCTAGCCTTACTGACGCAGCTGGCAAATCTAAGTGTAATTTCTCCTTAGATCACTCCCTCTCTACCGACCCGCATCCTAAATCGAATAGACCAGCAAGCCTCACTTCTAGACCTGTTCTTGACATCACTGCACGTGGCTTCTGTAACGTAACCTCATAGCCCACTCGGGAATGCTGATCACATTGTGGTAATGATTTATATCACCCTAAATAGTTGGTCTACAGCTGATTAGCCGTTGCTGAAAACAACGAGATACTTTTTTTGATTTTGAGTCCATCAGAGATCACAACAGCGACACCCCATGGTGGGAAACCTTCTGACTCCCTGCTGATCAGTGTGACATTGAGTTAACTGAATGGGCGAAAACAGACATGAAGCCTATGTCCCCATGCGAAAATTATTTAGCAAGCTTCATTATCCTCAATAGTTCACCTCGATATGTGCAGCTGCCATTGCTGAGATGCCGCAAGAATTCCGTAAATTCGGCCGCTATAAGTCAGTTACTAATAGAAATAAATTTATAGAGTCAAGAAATAATTGTAAGGTCGTGATAGATGAAGCAAAGAGAAGGTATACAGTGTTAACCAAAAAACACATTCGGTCACAGAAACAAGGTACTGGCGATTTCTGGAAAATCTACAATAGTGTGGTGAACAATGGTCAATCAACGATTCCCCACAATGATGTCGATCACACGGCAACTAGTTAGGATGAACTATTTGCCTAGCGTTTCGTCTCAAACACCACTTTGGACTCAGTAAACTATCCATCCCATGTAGAGGTGTAAAACTAATGTAAACATACATCTCGCTACATATCTCCCAACTTAGGATGACACCGACACCTACATCCTAATTCTCAGTAACCCGTACGTCTAAAGTGGCGACCTGCCTTGTTTGGGGTGAAATATGTTGAAAACAAAATTATACTGTCATTGTGATAAACCGACACCGAACCAGTAGAGCTGTGTTGAGTGATTGTATAACGCTTTGCACAATGCGAAGTCACTCATTCGTTCTCTTTCGACACAATAGTTCTAGAACATCGTCGGTTATGTTTCAACAGCAATGCACAAAGTTTTTCCTTTCTCAACCTGTAATTCATTCTCATGAATCACTATTTTCGAGTGACTTTTGGGTTTGATAATCTGTAACTCTTTTAGTAAAGAAGGTCGATAACATCTGTTTATTTTAATGCAATAAAAGTGTATTTAAGAAACGAGGGCGCGATGTAAATGATAAAGTTATATTCAAATTGTGTTAACAGAGAGAGAAACGTAAATAACTATTTACAATTATCTGAGCGATAAAGAGTATTATAACAAGAGAGATGATTGCCAACAAGGATGGTAACGTATGAATATAGTTATTACACACATTATATTTCGATTATTCGAAATGTTTCGGAGATTTTGAGAGATAATTTCAGATCTTTTTTGGATCTGATTCACTCGAACAATATTCCTTCGTTCGAGGAGTAGATGTAGTGAGGGAAGGGGTTGAGAGTGCCGATCTTTTTACGTCGATCATATCGATAAGTGGGTTGTATAGATAAGTGGTTCTGCAAAAATTACAGCAGACATATTCGGCCTTCCGGTCATTGACTCTCTTTCACGCTATCCAATCCTTCAGTTTCTGAGCAAGGAATAACCGGCGCCCATAGGAAAAAGCGACGTTGTGATTTTACCATAATCATTCCATGATTGACTAGTTTTCAATTCCCGTGCACACTTGGAGGGTTTCATCCTCAGAACAAGTCAATTTGTAATAGTAGGATGGCGGAATGGCGGAATGGTGGAATCGTGGTATGGATTTGAGCAAGAATATTGCGCTGCTTATTCAGCTTCGGATAGTATTTGATTAGTCAGACGTTCAATTAGGTTAAGAAAATACACAGATGCGCTACCGACGTGGGCAACATTACTTATATATATATATATATATATATATATATATATATATATATATATATATATATATATATATATTAAAGAAGCCACACAATTACTATATTCTCAGGAATTATATAATGAAAAAAGTATTTATTAATAAATAAGGTCTCATAAATGACCAATATATATATATATATATATATATATATATATATATATATATATATATATATATATATATATATATATATTAAATACTGCATATTACAATAATAGCAATACATACATTAAAAAAGCTTTGGTACCAGATATGTTGATAATATTATGATAAGTATCTTATATTATATCCTATTGTAATAAGGAGATGCTCGATATTATAGATAGGGCATTCATATTGGAAATATTTAAATGTTGAAAACATAACATTTTAAAGTATACTAGTTTTTATAGTCATCAGGTGTTTAAGCAAGGAATATAATTTACTGACCTTTAATCCATGGATTTTCAAATAATTGCTCTTCTTTCTCACAAGAACATAAAACAATAAAATGACTATTTATTAATTATTGGTAAGCATTAATTTGAAAATATGTAATAAAACGTAAGAATATAAAATATGGATATAGCCGCAAACAGTGCAAGAACAAAGCAATGCCTGGATCGATTTGCCGAATACATATTTTTCAATAATAATAATGAGGCATAAGTGAATCAATGTTTTCAATTTGATGTTCCATTATATATATATATATATATATATATATATATATATATATATATATATATATATATATATATATATATAATTCACGGTGTGTGTTATCGATAGCGATTAATCTCATGAATCCGTATTTCACTTTTTCCAACTAATTGTTCTTATTTTCCTAATAATAATATGCTGTTCAATAAACACAAGTATTTAACTTTAGTTCTTTTTCAAATAATCACAGATCCAGCTCGAAACCTTTTAAATATAGATCCATTTGTCAAGAATCACCTTCCGAGCGTCAGCGGATTTCGCTTTTAATAACACAATCCACATTTCTTTAACTGCTACTGCTTTAGTATGTAGATTTTCATATATTCAAAATAAAAATAAAACCATTTATTACTCTAAATTATGTCTTTAATCTAGATTAAATAATTGTATTAATAACTTGGTTTCGAAAACTTACTTCAATCCTTTCTTAGTTAAATGGAGTGTAGATACGTGTATGTACACGTATCTACACTCCATTTAACTAAGTGAAACTATGGTCGGAAGTCCAGAATGGCTCGTAAGGAGGAGGGTAAGACATACTTTCTTTTTGGAAGATAGGCTGATTGTGTTCAGTCAGGATCTTCTGGGCTATGGCTTTTATTTGTCCTCACCGCAGGGGGAGCGATTATGTGAAACCTTCCAGTGCTGCTAGAGAATGAAATAATAAAACATCTCTTGAAACGAGTTATTACTTAACAAGGGTAATAGTTATTTTTTTCTTTCATGCTGTGCATAATTAAAGCTACCATGTGAAGGAAAGATAGACACTTCGGCCCTAACATCACTACTGCGACTACAGAATACGACCAGATGTTTCTGTCGACGAAGTTGACCACAAATACATTGTAGGGATTACATAACAACTCATTAAACTTTTACAGGCTTCCTGGCCATTCCGAGGATCGAGATGAAATATTTCTTTATAGAAGGATTTTGTGATCGAGGAATGAAGTTAGAAATATCTAGTAAAAAGCTACATAACTAAGATTATTCATTCCAGAAAGCGACAATAATGCATATATTCAATAATAGACGTCCACTTCACGTCCGGGAGATAGATATCTTAAATCATTGGAAGATACCCAGAGATGGCGTCGTTATAACCGATTGCAAAGAGAAGCTGTAAACGGCGATTCAACATAAATACCGATATACAAAAGATGTAGCTTATTATTGAATGCTGAAAATGTGGAAATATGGGATAATTAGAGCGATGTTAAAATTGGAGATTGTTGATAAACTTTTCAAGTTAGCTTACAGAAGACCAAGTCATCAGACGAACAATATACTATCGTACGTGATCGGTAATATTTTATTGCTTAAATCCATAGAACATATTTTAGAAAATATAAATTATACGGCCGAAGTATCAGTAGTAAATAAAATGGAATATGTGGACTAAATACAAGGCTTACTTAAGATAAAAATAAGAGCAATTTGCAAACAGCAAATACATCATATATGAAGATAGCAGAAGCCACCAGGATACTTAATACACACACACATATATCCACCCACACACGCACACACACACACACCCACACACACACACACACACACACATATATATATATATATATATATATATATATATATATATATATATATATATATATATATATATATATATGTGTGTGTGTGTGTTTTTTTTTATCTGCAGGGGCTCGGAAATAGCTGACTAGTACACGGACGGAGGCTATCTCCTCTCGATGTGTTGGACCCGTAGACCTTGTCAGGTCATTCTTCTAAAACAATGAAAAAAATTGCCACTAGTTACTTACATCTTGGTATAACACTGTTGGGAAATGAAGCCCTCTTAGTCTTGATCGACAATTTTTATTACAGATGGCATCTCGAACAAAGTATCCGGTTTGCAAACCTATAATTGCTTAAGGAGTAAATAGGGGCTGCCTATCGCCGGTCATTGCATTCATTATCTGTCTATTAGCCAGCGTTTGGACGCTTCTAAATAAACCCAGTGTCTGACCTTGTTTTCTGACCAGAATAATGAACGCCGTCTTTTTTCTCTCAATCTGGGCAGCTCGGGAACAATATGTTGTCACTAAGTCTAACATGAATAGACAGGGTTGCTTTTGTTCCGACATGTTTAGAGTACAGATGAGACAGCTTGTCTGACTGCTGTTTCCAACTTACAGGACAGGAGCCCAAAAACTCAGGATGTACTAAGAACGGCTGCTCTATCAACAGTTGCATAATATCGTGGGTAACTTATCGTGTCATGTTGTGCATGGAAAGGGAGCCTACATTGGCTTTCCCGAGGCAGAAGCCTACATGAACCAAGTCACGACTAACAAACTGGTTGTGTGATCATAATGACACCTAACGAGCACTCCCATTGCCCACCCCACTCTATCCCAAAATAAACATTGCATTACAAAGTAATAAAAAATAAACCTTAACAAAACATCTAACGGAAAAGATAATCGCTTCCGCATTTGAAGCTCGCATTCACAAATATCCGGGTACTTAGAACCTAGATTAACGTAGTAGATACTTTTCCTCTGACAAACTCCCTGGATATCCTAGCACTAAGTGAAACACACCTTCAATTTTCAATTTTCTCTTACGATTTGACATGGCAGGTTAGCTCCCACTCTTCCGTAAAGACTCTGACAAACCTATGCACAGGCTAGGAGTTTATGTTCGAAACACTCTTCCCCTTACTAGAGAACATAGATTAGAATCAAATGGCCAAGGGTACATGTGATTTGGATTGATCTTATATCACAACGTTAGTTACTTATATTTTTCATATCGTTCTTCTTCGACTCAAGACTTTACTCTGCTAAACGCTGTCTATGAAAGCATCGGTAGATCACTCTCACTCGACTTGCATGTCCAATACGTGTATTTGGGGATTTTAAGGCACATTACCGTGATTGGCTGAAATACCCAAGTTTTACTGATGCCGCTGGTAAATCTACGTTTAATTTCTAACTCCCTCTCACATACTCTCACTTTCCCGACCCGCCTACGTAATCGTGCGAACCAGCAAGCCTCACTGCTCGACCTATTGTTGACCTCACTACCCGAGGCTTGTGTGACTAATACCAATAGCCGGTTCTGAAACACTAATCACATTGTGGTAATGATTGATATCACCTTACAAAATCGTCCAAAACTTATAAGCGGTTGCTCAAAACGACGAGAAACTACAAGCATGCTGATTTTAAATCATTCAGAGATCACACTCAGCGAAAGCCCATAATTTGAAACCTTCTTACTGCCTGCTTATCAGTGTGCAAATCAGTTAACCGAATGGGTCAAAGCAAGAATTTAAACGTATGCTCTCATGCAAAAATTATTTAGGATACCCTACTCTCTTCAATGGTTCACATCGGAATGTGCAGCTGCTATTGCTAAGAGGCAGCAACCATCCCGAAAGTTCGTCCGCCATGAGCCAACTGCGGATAGACAGACATTTAGAGAGTCAATAAATAATTGTAAAGTTGTGATAGATGAAGCAAAGAGAAAGTATACAGAAATTACCAAAACACGCATTAAGAGACATAACCTAGGAACTCGTGAATTCTGGAAAATCTACAATAGTGTGGTGAACAATAAACAATGAACAATTCCCCAGATATATTGATTGAACGACAACTGATGAGGTTGAACTACTTGCCACGCTTAAACTCCACTTTTGCCTCAACAAATTAACCCCTCCTTAAATTCCGATTGCTAACTGAAGCCACACTTTAAAACCTAATCACCAAATTTCAGGTAAATGACATCATAACAAACCTTTACACCTCCAAAGCTTGTAGAACTGATCTTAATAGTGATAGTGAACAAGAACATCTCTGCTGAACTGCACTGCTTTCACAAACCTCTACAACAAATGCTTTGCTGAATCTTAGTTCTCGATAACTGGAAAATTGCCTCAGTTGTACCAGTTTTCAAGAATTCTGAAGATAAAACTGATTATCATAACGGTAACATTAAATGAAACACATACGTTGAACACATTGTCAAAGCTGCTGCAAAGAAGGTGGGGTCCCTTAACCGGGTTAGTAAACTTCTCAGACCTGACATAATTCTATATCACTACGAAGCCACAACCCACTCATGCATTGAGTACGGGTGCAACATCTACTCGTCTTTCTACTGAGACAAAGTCGATAAAAGAGTCGCCAACTTAATAGATCCCTTCACAATCCACTAAACTTCAGCTCTTGTCTCATCGTCGCAATATTGCATCTTTGTGCTTGTTTTACAAGTACTTCAATGAATTGTGTTGTGATGATTTGCTGCACTAGTAGACCCCATACGTAAACTTACTCGACCAAACCGACAACCAGCAAAATCCCATCCATTCACTGTGAACTTCCCCAGGCGCTGAAAAGCCTATTATTCCAATAGTATATTTGCTCGTGCTGCTGGCCTCTTGACTTCCCTCTTTGCTTCATGTTTTCCCGACTATACTTACATGCAGATATGTTAAACTTATGTAAACAAGCATCTCGCTGCACAGCCCCTTACTTAGAATGACCCCAAAGCCTACATCCTATTTCTCAGTAGCCCTTTACGTGGAAAGTGGCGGTTTGCTTTGTTTGAGGTGAACTATGTTAAAAGAATACCAATGGAAGTCGGACAACTTAGTACTAAGCACACATTTTTCGTAGTTGTAAATTTCAGTAGATATATCATTTTACCTCGTGACTGGTTTAAACGGAATCGAACACATTCTTTTCGATGTAATCATCATGAAAATAAGAAACAAGTATGTGTCATTGGAAGATCAATGATTTACTTGCTGGTATGGTCACAAATAAACCATTATTTAAAGTGAGGCACACATAGACATACGTAGGAAGAAAAAGAATAGCTAACGTATTTGGAGATACGTCTTGACTGCGGCAGATAATATCGGATGTTAATAACAAGTGAGTGTCATATCTGTCATCGATACAGTCGTTACCATCAATAATGAAACTAACTAAATCATTAAACTCAAACGAAGTTGCACAATAGCCAACATTAGTACGACTGGTTCCATGAATGAATCAAGTAGTAGCGCACAATTGGCTGCCGCAATGAAATGATGAATAACAGATAAAAAATGGGTGACGATAAAAAGCTTTTCAGTTTATCATAACAATTTATTTAATGTATTTGTGTTTTTCTCTCACATTACGGTCAATTTAAGAATTGACCGTAAATTACTATCTTAAATTATCGTCTAAATTTCTCTAATTTGTAAAAAAAACAATGATGATGATGATGATGATGCTGATGATGATAACGACGACGACGACAACGGTAGGAAGGGGGCAGCTATTTGAAATATAGTATTTTATATGCATGTTATCATTTGAATAAGGGCTATCTCTGTTCGTCTGTCCGTCTGTCTGTCTGTCTGTCTGTCCGGCGTAATTTGACAATCGAGAGTCAGCAGAGGCTCCGATTTTTGTTTTATTTTGTTAAAAGAAAACAGATTTCACTTGGCGGCTGTGAATTTTTCAATTAATTTTGGGGAAATAAGTGAGGTATTCCAACAATCCTATACAACACTTTGAACTTCATTCCTCATGTGTCTCTCTGTATGTCCGCGTTTCTCGCCTCAACGTGACTTACACATTTTTTATTATAATTTTCACCAGACTACATTTCTTTTAAAACACTGTATTACTCCCTTGCTATTAGATTGAACAAAGGCACACGCAGATACAATAAAATATATATGGGGTATGGCATATATACATAGAGAGCTTAGCTGTGGCCGTCGTTATAGGAGGCCTAACGACTTAGTCGAGATTTTCTGGTTGTATCATTGGTCGTTGTTCGCAGATGAACGATCGATCAGGGCCGGACGTATGCCGTGCAGTATTGCACATGCGTGCGTATTGAATACATATTCATATACAGCATCGATTATACATTCATTTGAAACTCTTATTTAAATTGTTCCTGCTATATTGACGTTATTCACTAACAAGAACACAGCTACTCTCCTAAGGATTATTAATTCATTTAGAAATCATTGTTACCTTGTAAATTTTTTCAAACATAGTTCCTTTTTTTAAGCGAACTACATATTTTAATCCATCATGACGTTCAAATGTAAGCCATTGTATTATCTTACGACGGCTGTGATTACAGTTCGAATTTAAGGTTTGAAAATTATAAGTTTATTTCGAGATAAAATATACAATTTTAGACTAATTAATAAGTTCTATTCACCCCCTCCCCGAAAAACTTAACTGTTTTAATTTATTATCCATTCTTAATATATTATATAAAAACTTCGTTTTGCACAAAAAGCACACACATTTTAATTTATTACAATAAATGTTCTATACATAAGTTGAATGATTGATTTTGTGTTACTTTAATGAATTCGTGATTTTTCATGTTTGATTAATTTTAAAGTTAAAAATAACTCTTATTATAACATTGTAATAAAATATAGTTTTATTATTATGTGCGTTTTTAACAGTTTTAATTATAAACAAATCACTGTCAATTTCAGAATCTATATTTTATTACAATCTTTTGGCAAAAATGTTACTTCATTGAAAATAAACTTTGTTGTTTTTTTAGAAACTATATTTTATTAAATAAATAAATTGAAGAAACTGTTTTTATCTATTTGGTCGTTATTAATACGGAATTCGAGTTTATTTTTGTAATATACGAGAACTACATTTTTAAATATTTTTTATTGTTAACATTAACATCTACGATGCTTTATTTTCATAGACATTCATGTATGCGCTTTTTTAATACTCTGGTATATAACGTTATTAAGGGTGTTTTTGTATTAAAAAAATAAAACAACCTTATTTATTTGGGATATGAGAGCAACTCATATTATTCAGCTAAAACTAATTATAATGAAATGTTCATATACACAATAAAACTCTCTAAAAAAAGGATTTGTATTATTGAGATATTATCATACTAGTATTTTCATTCGATGTAGACAACGTTGTCATACCAATCAACTCAAATATTAACAATAATCCGGAAATAATTAACTTATTCAAGGAATAAATATTAAATCTAACACATTATTTTACAAAGAAAGATTTCGTGTTTCAAAAATTAAAAAAAATACGAAAAAAAACATTTAATTATTCAGTATAAAGTTAATGTTTGATGTCTAGCCTACGTAAATTACACGAAATAATAAATTTGAACTAAGATTTCTAATGTAGTAATAAATAAATTACATTCAGTGATCGTTTATGTTGTGAAGTTGTTCCACAGTAAATAATAAATAAAGGAAGTCAAGTCGAGGGTTGGTTTAACAAGTGTATTAACAAAGTAAGAAACTGACTAGCTCTTGGCTAGACAGTTACAAGACTGTGCTTTGTCTTCCTGTGTCTCTGGTGACTCGCACTATTTATAGTGACAACCGGTGTAGTTTCTCCTATGTAAGAACGGCCGGTGTAACAGTTAATTAACAAGCAGTATACATTTTTATTTAAATTAGTTGATTTTCTGAAGTTTGATGAATTTCTAAGTGAAGGGAGGAGTAAAAAAGCCATAGTCTTACTGTTCGACAGATTCTGTTTGTAACTTCAGAGCATGACGTTATTTTCCAGTGAACAGGCCTGCTATAACAGCGACCACGGTTTAGCACGGTTATGATTACGACAGCAGTTTAGGCTAAAGCCGAAAAAGGTTAAAATTTAAACTCAGAAAGAAAGAGAACTAGCAAGAGAGATATAGAAAGAGAGAGAGAGAGAGAAAGAGAGATAGACAGCATTAAGGCAGAGATTGATAACTATGTTGAGAATAATTGAAAGATTTGTAGGAAAAAAAGCGTGACAGAGACCGAGAGAGAGAGAGATAGAGAGAGAGAGAGAGAGAGGGGAGGAAAGCAATATGCATAATTATATTAGACAGATGACTAAACTTTCAGGCGACAGCTTCTGCTTGCTGACTCTTGTAAATAGAATTATGCGGACAAGCACTTTGGAATAAAATTTTCAGAATTCTGATAGAACGCATTTTCTTAGCTTATATTATTGTGAGCCTTTTTCAAAAATAGCTTTGTACGTCGGTTCGTTTTGAAGCGTAGGTTGAAAATAGCCTTTGGAATTACGCCATAGAATCTCAACAAGAGGCACTGATTACTATTTTATTCTCGTTTGAGATGAACACGTTTCATTAATTCTAAATTATATTTTTTAATTGCACCACTATTTCCTTACATTATACGGGAAAAGTGTAACGCTTAATTTTGGCTCCCCCATCCAAATAAAAACGATTTTTTGTTAAGCTCCAAAAAATTAAAATTCTTTTAAGCTCCAAAAAATTACATTCACTTAAATCTATTGTTTTAATCACTGGAAACCATGAATTTTGTAATCAGTTTGGGTGACATTAATGAGGTATTTCCATTCAATCTTTATTTTTAGTGTATATCTGTATATGTGTGTTTCTCGCCTCTACGTGATTTACATGCTATTATTTTTTGTTATTATTAATCAATGATTTATTAAAATAAATATTCAATAACGAAAAATGTAATAAAAACTATAATCTAATTAAAAAATTTCATCCACCCGAATGCATTTTGACTTCTTCATAAATACATGAGCGATTTAATTTTTGATTAATAGTTGATCATATAAAAAGGACTAAAATATTTTTCGACCCCTCAAAACTTTTGAACATTTGCTAAAAATAAATTGAAAGTGTTCTTTAAAATATTCAGGAAATGTTATTGTGCATTGAAATATGCACATTGCTGGCAGTTCTTTATATCCAATCAGTTTACAAATAAGGATTTTATAAAACCATTATATTATCAAACATTACATAGTGTTTTATATTAATTTGGTTCAATTAATACCCAAACAATGAAATGTATAATGTATGTTGATAAACAATTAAAATCTTAGTCATGAAAAGTAAAACAAAAATAACGAATAAAAAAGTTTTATGATTTCTGGACGACGCTGGGTAAATACAATTCGTATTAAATACAAATATTCAGTTATTAAGTCTGGCTTGGTTTCTGATTTCGGCTAAAACATTCTTAAGTTAGACTAGATAATCTCCAAATTCAAATAATATGTGTCTGAAGAAACCCGGAGGTTTTAATAGCCTGCCCCAACACTCAGGATCTCTTCAAGCTTAGCCACATACTTCGATATTGGAATCAGTTCAGCATTTTTTTTTAAATCAATATGGCACATATATGTTTTATATTTTGATAATAATCCCGTGGTTTTCATTCCCTAATGCAATAATAGGAACATGCAAAAAATTGACTCCTTCGGAAGTTAACAGGAAAATAAATATTAGGTTATATTTTTGAAGTTTACAGTCAGTATATATTTCTTAAGCTTTTTACTTTAGTTTCTAACATTTTAATGTCACGAATCGCCACGAACTGTTTTGTTTGTCTAGACAGATTTAATTTATTTCATTTCTCACTCAGAGATAATCTTTTTTTAATCATCCAATAGATAAACCATCTTTATCTGTGTCTATACTACGTGGCTGCGTCGGGTAATATACTCTAATGGTGAACACAGTTTCTGTTGAATTATATATGCCACTTGTTTTACTTTCTATCCTCTGATCACAAAAGTAGCCTTTGATTTGTTCTGCATCCTAGCAACATTGTTAACGGTAAGATAGTCTCGCTTTGTTTAGAAAAATAAAATAAATGTTTGGTTTTTAGTAAGGTTTACATTTACATTTTACTAAAGTTTATTTTCCAAATTATGAGTATAATAACCTCAGCTAAAAGTAAGTATACCGAGACGACCAAAACCTCTAGAATTGCGTGGTGAATAATAGGGAATCAACAATTCCACTACTACGATGTCGCAACTTAAAAGAAATAACTTTTTGCCAAATGATTCGCTTTAAACTTCACACTGGACCCCACGGACCACTCTCTCACCAATTTCTCACTACGAACAGACACTACACGAGAGGATCTGATCCTCATATTTTCTTATTACTTTGATATTATAAAAAGAATCTTGACATCTCCAAAGTACGTGGATCTGGTCTTATCCGTGCTATAGTAATAAATAAATGTTCTGCTTAACTGGTCCCCGTCTTCTCCAAACTCTGTAAGAAATGCCTCGTCAAATATTTATTCACTGATACAGGGAAAATGTTATCTGTAGTACATTTTCAATAACTCTGCTGACAACTCAGCCGCAAAGTTATCTCCTCTAATTCCTGCTCTTCGGGAATAAATCTTTGAATTATTAATCAATCGAGAAATAATCCGCTACCTCGAAAATGCTTTCTGAAAAACCGTATGGATTTAGGCAATCCCTTTCTACTGTTGATTTCCTAACCGTTATCTCGGAACGCATATACCATACACTGAATAACGCCGATGAAGCTAGGGCTGAAGCGCTTGGTATATCCAAACCTTTGACAATGTCTGGCATAGAGGTTTTCACAAGAAGATCAATTCGTACGTTATTACTAAGGTAATATATAATATAATCAAGACCTCAGCTAAAAGAAAGATCGCAGTTGTTCCCGACGGCCGGGAATCTCAATAACTATATTAATTCGTCTGTGCAGGATAGGTTTATCAATGCATTTTCATTATTCCATCTTTTTGCGAACGACCTACCTGATGCAATCGTGTCCGAGATGGGTATATTTCTTTATGATACCACTCTCTATTCTCGACATGAGGGAAAATCGAACGCACACATATCCAAGGCAATAGTTGAATCCTTATTAAATGACTTTCAGTTTGTAGTGAACTAGGTCAAACAATCAATGGTTATATTTAAAACTACCAAGAAAAAACTCCTTTTCCTTAACTAGTATAGGGAATCTTAGCAACCACTGAAAGTAACTGCTTATATTAACTTTATCGAGAGTCCAACATTCAAACTCTTTCTCGGACAAATATTCACAGGTAGTACGAATTCGAATGCATACATAGACGTATGTTCTAAAAATGTTATATTTTTCAACGCCACTATTCACCCATGCATGATATATTGTTTGCACATTTGAGCTTCTGTACCAACCATTAGTCACTCCCGCTTGGACAGGATCCAAAAAGAGTCTGTAACCCAATAGGTCTCCTCACTGTACACCAAGATCCGACCCCTGTCGCACTGACCGAATCCATTGCTTGTTTTACAATTATTTTAACGCAGTAGGCTCCACTTATTCCCCTTTAATGTAAATATCCGCGACGAACCTGATAAACAGCAAAATCACACCTTTTCACTGTATAGGTCCCTATAAACCGGAAAGTGGCTATACTAACATACATACATTTAAATGTAATGTGTCCAAGTATCTCACTGCACACCTCACAACTCAGGATGCAGCAATACATATGATCCCTAATTAATATCAGCCCCCCTACGTCTCAGTCGCACTATGACTTGTTTTAAATGAATAGAATAAAACAAAAACCTGTGTTTTGTTTTAGTTTTTACTATTCTCAATCAACTGGTGTGTAAGTATTTAACATACTCATACCTTCGTCGGGAGTTTTCAATTATTGGATACGTTTTAATCCTTTCTTCAATAACATTTAGAAATTATATATATACTATTTATGACAAGAACACTTTACTGTAAGTAAAAAATAGAGAGAGACAGACATATATATAAGTTTTGACATTTGAAAATATTTTGTGCTTTTCTTGATTTATAGTCATTAGCCATCAAGTTAGGAAGATACCCTGACTTTCCATTTAATCTTAAAAAAAAATGAAAATTAAAACATTTAATTGGATAAAAATGATGTCATTAATTTTGATGAAAAGCTCTGAAAAACTATTCTTATCTCAGAATTTTACCCGGAAATAATTATATATATATATATATATATATATATATATATATATATATATATATATATATATATATATATATATATATATATATATATAAAGGAGATTGTAGTTTGCTTGAAGCATTGCTGGTAAATGTAAGTGTAAATTAGTCGTCCAAGGCTATAGCAATGCGATGTGGTTGCCGTGAGATGGAAAAGTGAAAAGAAATAAACGCAGGGAGAGAGTGAAACTCAAAACGATTTATTAATAATTTCACGAAAACTGATTAAATACCAAATAGTATTTTTTTTTTTTTTTGGTAAGTAACAGATCGGCAAAGGGTAATCTTAAATTTTCGAAAGAACAACTTTCATTATCAGAAGACAACAATAGAAGACCGAGAGGGTCGGAAAAACGTGAAAAAACCGGTGTCAGATCATCGTATTACAGGGGAAAACAATTGGCAGTAGGAACGCAGAAAACGTCAAAATTCCATTAAGCAATCATATAACTAAGGTTAAAACATTATAAACATTAGTTTAGTAATATACCAATTTTTTAAATTTGATTATGTTTCATTTTACATGACTCATCAATCTTTATTTATTTATTTATTTATTTATTTTATTTTTTTTTTTTTTCATTTATTCTCTTCAAATCTAAATTTGAATTTACTGTCAAAGGGAGATAACTTATTCTAAATAATATATTCAGACTTTAGAAATGAGATTGGAAACTTGAGAAGGAATTTGAGTTGTGAAGTGGATAAAAGCCAAGGATGGGACCTTTTTTTTTTTTTTTTTTTTTATTAGCAGGGAAATTCGAAGCTGGCCTATATTGCGGACAGAGTTGAGGATGCGGACACTAATGGAGCGGAAGCTATCCTAATCTCTAAATTTCGCCCTGCCTTGAATAACAGATTCGAGTTGTCATCTCCCTTCATCCTCTGATTCTTACATCCTCACACTCCCACCTCCTCACACTCCCACCCACAACTTACTTACCTTTTTTTTTTTTTTTTTTTTTATAATCCTCTCTCTTCTTATTCCCCCCCTTCCCCTATTTTTAATAAAAACACCCTCAGATTAAGCTATAGCTGTGGTGAAAATTTAGAAAATATAATAAAAAAAACATAACAATAAAATTCTAAATGAAAAAACTACCGCAACGAAAACAGCAAATACCATATTATTATTATTACGGTTTTTATTTTACTATTATTGCCACCATTATGACTACTTCTATTATTATTTATTAATTTTTCACTATCATTGTTATTATTATTACTATTTTTATTATTATTACCATTATTATTATCATTATTATTTACTCACTAAGAATTATCACACTGGTCATCGTCAGTGGTCACCCACTGCCGACAACCTGTGGTATTCCCTGGAGTCCGAGTGACAACAAGTCTCCTCAGGCCTCCAGTATGCTCCACCTCTTTTCGCTCATCACCGCTGATGACCTTGCGGTAATCGCAACAGCCACCTACCAACGATTTCCCGCTGACAAGGGCCATTCCCAAGGTCCCAGAGCTGTCCGCGCTCTTCCAGTGGAGGTCTGGTTTTGCGCTTTCCCTCCTCGACCCTCTGTCCATAATTTTCGTGAGATCAGCCTATGCTTGCGCCTCTCTCGTGCGGTTGTATTTTCTCCGGTTCTGTTGTTTTGTGCTTCCATGTGTTTGTTCTCCATTCGTTGCTTATGTCGGTTGGTTTCCGCATTCGAGGACATTTCTCAGGATTGTAGCTGTTTTGATCATTACTGTCCTTTGTATGGTCTCAGTTATCTATTTGATTCCTATTTCTCCTAGTCTTTTCTCCATGTTTTTATGGACTTTTCCTAGTGCTCCTATGATTATTGGTGTTATACTGACTTTCTTCATGTTCCATATTCCTTTCAATTCTCTGGCAAGTTCAGTATATTTCCTTCTCTTTTCCGTCTCTTTGATCTTCACTCTGTGGTCTGCTGGAACGGCAAAGTCCACGATTTTGCAGGATTTTTCTTTCTTGTTGATTATTATCATATCCGGTCTCCTTGCTGTTATGGGTGTGTCTGTTTGTACATTCATATCCCATATGATTTTGTGTTTTTCGTTTTCTAGTACAGTTTCTGGTTTGTGTTTGTACCGTTTTTTTGCATATTCGAAATTTAGTTGTTTGCACATTTCCCGGTGTACTTCTTTCCCCATGCTGCCATGTCTGTTCTTGTATTCCCTTTGTGCTAGCTTGCTGCATTCACTTATTATATGATTTATCGTTTCGTTTTTTTGGCCACACAATCTGCATTTGCTGTTTTCCTGGGTTTTATCGTTCTTTGCTTTAATAAAGTTTGTCCTAATCGCATTGTTCTGTGCGGCCGTCAGCAGAGATTCCGTTTCTCTGTTCAGGTTTCCTTTTCTTAGCCATGCCCAGTTGTTTTCATTGGCTTCATCGCTTGTAAGTCTTATAAAGCGTCCATGTAGTTGTTTTTCTTCCCACTTTTCCTTTCTTGTCTTTTTATTTCTGGGTTCAGTGCTTCCGGGGTTGTTTGTTGGGCTGGTGTATCTTGCTGTGGTGATCAGTCTTTCCGTGTTCTGGGTTACATATTTCTCCAGCTCTTTTTTGGTGTCTTCCACACAGTCTTCTATACTTACCAGTCCTCTACCTCCTTCATTTCTTTTCACGTAGAGTCTGTCCGTGTCGTCTTTTGGGTGCAGTGCATTGTGCATAGTGATTAGTTTTCTAGCTCTTTGGTCAAGGTGCCTGAGTTTTTCTTTGTTCCAGCCTATGAATGGTCCAGAGTATCTTATTAGTGATACAGCTCATGTGTTTATCCCTTTTACTAGGTTTCTGCAATATAGTTTAGTTTCTAAGAGTTTCCTTGTTCTTCGTAGATATTCTTTTCCAATCTTCTCTTTCATTTCTGTATATTTGATTGTGTCTGCTTCCAGAACTCCCAGGTATTTGTAACTCTCTTGTTCTCCTAGCGCCCTTTTCTCCTCTTGGTTGGGGAGTTCTATACCTTATGTCGTTTCCAGTTTTCCTCTTTTGATCTCTAGCAGTGCACATTTTTCTATTCCAAACTCCATTTGGATATCTTGGCTGAATATCCTGGTTGTGTTTATCAGCTATTCCAGTTCTTTTTTGTTTTTTGCAAACAGTTTAAGGTCATCCATGTACATCAGGTGCATTATTTATTGTTCTGTATCCGTAACCCTGTATCCGGCATCACACTTTCTGAGTATGTAGTTGAGTGGCATCATGGCTATTATAAACAGTAGTGATTATAGAGAGTCTCCTTGAAAAATGGCTCTCTGTATTTTTATATCAGACAGGTATTGTCCTCCGGCTGTCAGTTTTAGTCTCCATGTTTTCATTGCTTTCTGGATGAGATTAATAATCCTGTCTGGTATCTTGTATATTTTTAAGCATTACATTATCCATGTTTGGGGGATTCTGTCGTAGGCTTTCTTGTAGTCAATCCATGCCATGGTTATGTTCTTTTGTCTGCTCTTCACCTCCTTCAGAGTCCTTTGATCAATGTATAGTAGATCATGTGCCCCTCTTTGTCCTTTCCGGCATCCTTTTTGTTCCTCGGGGAGCAGTCCACGTTTGTCCAGGGATGTGTAGATTTGTTCTCTCAGTTGTGCTGTGAGAATTTTCCACATTATTGGTAGACATGTTTTTGGTCTGTAGTTGCTGCGGGTCGTTCCCTTTTTGGGGTCTTTTTGTATTAGTGTTGTTCTTCCTTCCGTCATCCATTCTGGTATGTCTGTTTTGCGGATACATCCGCTCAGTTTCTGCGCTATGCTTTCATGCAGGGTCGTGAATTTTTTAAACTAGTATGCATGTATTCCATTGTGGCCTGGTGCTCTCCAGTTTGCCATTTTTCTTAGGGTTTTCTTGATCGTTTCTTTGTTGATTTCTGTTTCGGTTCCCTCTTCGATTTCTTGCAGTTCATCTTTCATGTTTTTCAACGATTGGCCATTCTTGTTGTGCTTTTTTGTTCTTCCCATATCTTGCTCCAGAATTGTTTTGTTTCTGTTGGGTTCGGTTGCTCTGTCGTTGTTTTTTCTCCATTTACGTTTTTGTAAAACTGGCTTTCATTGTTTTCAAAGGTCCTGTTCTGTTTGCTCTGTTCTGATTTGTACCTGTATCGTCTCAGTCTTCCTTCTATTGCGGCTATCCTTTGTTTTATTTCTTCATGTTTCTCATTTAGTTTTTCCTTGCGTTTCTGATTTTTTCTTCTTAATCGTTTCATGTCCTCCTTCCTTCTGTTCACGGTTTTAGCTTCTTTCCGAAGTTTGGTGATCTGGGTTTCCAGTCTGATTTCCCATCCAGGTTTTGTCGGTCCTCTCTTTTGTCCATTCTCTTCGTTACTTAGTTTCATACTTACCGATTTTGCCCCTGCATATATCAGGTTGTTTAGGTCTGTAATAGTTTCTGTTGGGATGTGTGTGAGGAGTCTGGTTACTCTTTCTGTTTCTGCTTGTAACTTCTTCGCTACTTCATTCCTGAGAGATGAGAAGTTTTGTTTTGTTTTCTAACATGTATCGTCTTATGGTCTCCACTTCACTTGCTTCTTTATTATTATTATTATTATTATTATTATTATTATTATTATTATTATTATTATTATTATTATTATTATTATTATTATTATTATTATTATTATTATTAATAATAATAATAATTAATAACGCCGGCATTTTCTAGTTATTCTTTAGTTATATATTTTTTAGTATTTTTATTATCATTCATTTATTATTTTCATTATTTCACCTCAATTATTAGGGGTATCTATTATTATTATTAGTATTATTATTATTTTATTATTATTATTATTATTATTATTATTATTATTATTATTATTATTATTATTATTATTAATAATTAATTACGCCGGCATTTTCTAGTTAATCTTTAGTTATATATTTTTTAGTATTTTTTAGTATCTTTTAGTATTTTTTAGTATTTTTACTATCATTCATTTATTATTTTCATTATTTCACCTCAATTATTAGGGGTATCTATTATAATTATTATTATTATTATTATTATTATTATTATTATTATTATTATTATTATTATTATTATTATTATTATTATTACTACTACTACTAATCCCGTTATATTTAACGAATATATTTATTTATTCACAGTAAGCAAATAAACTCTAGACAAACTATAAAGACAATTTAAATCCAGAATATTTTTCACCTGGATTATTACCATTATTATATATATATATATATATATATATATATATATATATATATATATATATATATATATATATATATATATATATATATATGAATTAATTTATGAATGAAGTAATATATTAAAATAAGATTTGTACACACCTGTATAATTCAACGATACGTAACATGAAAAATAAACTCAGAATCAGGACTGATCGAACTAATACAGCACATGTTGCACACTCGATATATTTATATAATTCTAATAAAGATTCAAAATAATACATCCAGACATATAGAAGAGGATCTATCGTGAAAGTGCAGTGAAGTGTTAACATAAGCAGCGTGTATTTATATATATATATACACACACACATATATATATGTATATATATATATATATATATACATGTATACATATATATATATATGTATATATGTGTATATATATATATGTATATATGTATATATATGTATATATATGTATATATATACATATATATGTATATATATATACTTATGTATATATTTATGTATATATATAAATATATGCATATATATATATATGTATATATATATGTATATGGTGACTTACAACTAAGATCATGTGAACTCCCTCATCAATAACTTATTTGCTAACTTACACGGAGTTCTTAGGTATCTGAGGCAAATCACTTCATTTCAGATAGCAAACATCATCGCGGAACATATTTTTTCTCTTGATTGTGTGTTGGAGTCTTTACGACTGATAGGTGCCATGCTTTCTCAGATGAAGGATCACAAAAACGAAATAAACAATTATCCTAATAAGTTCATTGTTATTCTCTCGCGGGAGGGGGTAGATGTTCGCAGGCTAATGTTCCTAGGAACAGCGTCTCTTTTCAGATTTACGTCTACTTAATTTCGTCAGAGATAACATTTCAAAGGCTGTTGGCATCTCCGTTAAATAATCCTTATCTAACGAACAAAGGCGGATAAGAGGAAGAGTTCGACACATCTTCAAACGACGATAAACGACGTCTCTATTAGGCAATCGGAGATTCTGCAACCAAGGAAATACGCTTATTCATTGATGAAATTTATGTTTCAGAATGTACTGTGACATACCAAAGATGGTCTGGGCATTGCATAGAGATGAACGGCCGCATCTGACTTAGTATACAGCCATCTTATCTGCACGTTTTCCGATGAAAATTATATGCTAATATCATGCACCATAGAAGAAACGCCACTAACCTGTCTTCGCTCTATCGTTTTTCCTTTGCAGGTGTTAGACTGTAAATTATTCACCGCAAACTCATTCTGCTACACTGCTTTTTCTTTTCTGTTTTGACGTCCAACCTAACGGAACTTCCATGAACTGAGATTCTTTCCAAATTCTTATTTGCTGTTAAAAACGTTGTCACTGGACTACTTCGCTACGAAATACAACATGGCGGTGTTTGAGTACAACGTTAACGAATACCCGTCAAGCCGTCATCTTAATTAATCAAGTTTTCTTCCCTTATGTAATTAAATTTTGTCCCTTTTGTCCATCGTTTCAAATACTAACATATTAGTGCTCTATTATTAAACCTCCGATCTCGTGAACAGTTATCCAAGAGTGGTTTTTGGCTTGGTAATTGGTGAATCATTAGTATAAGAATAAACAAAGAAAATGACCGATTGAAAATCGAACAGTAGAGTATAAATATGTTTAGACGCATCTCTAAATACGGTTTAAAAAACACTTTTTAAACTGAACAATACATTATTTACAACATGTGGTACGGACCTTCATGAATATCATTGGACGTATCTAATATGCTATTTACAACTTACAGACTGAGAACACATTTGATAAAGATACGACGACATATGAAAATAAGAGAAATAATTATAAAGCTGGCTTTTATATCATTATAAAAATAGCTACAAAAATGCAACGATGCAAAGGAAATATTCTTACGTTTTCCAAAATATTCTTACATATTTATTCGTTAAGTTTTTTCTAGTTTTTACCCTATTAAACTTTTAACTTTCAAAATACATACTTTTTGTTTTGCATAAATAATAAGATTTATATAAAATATTTAATAACTTTGTCCCAGCTTCGCCTGATCTAAACATAGTTTGTTTTAGAGAATATACAATAAATAAAAGGAATATCTTGTTTTTCAAGATGAGAGCAGACGATATCCTAAACCACTTTATAGTATCAAGAAACATACAGAATCACGCAACGCGTGCATGTGCTTTGTTTATATAAAGGAGAAATGACGGCACGCGAGTAGACAGTGCTAGAGGGCAACAATCGACAGTTCGAATTCAATCTACCCCACCTCTTACACAAACTTCCCTGTCTCCGTCTTTACCCGACCATAAACCTTCAAAATTGTTAACGATATGAGAAAGAACCTCACTTCATGTATATAAATCACACGTAATGAAATATAAATTACACCCAATAGCAAGATACATATATTAATGGACTGAATTGTACTATGTAGGCCAGACCATACCAGACCAGACGTGTTTTCGGAGACCATCTACAACTCTATTATGTAATATTACTGTATATGTTAAGAAAATTTATTTAAAAAAAAAATAAATAAAAGAAAATATTTAAACGTAGATTTTTATTTTCTCAACTATTGCAACCACTGCCGCCACCAAGTAAACGAGAAAAATAAAATTCACAATTTAACTACGGCAACCACATATGCTGCTATGACGTGCCAACAAGACATCAGCTGGTGTAAGACGAATCAACGTCGTTTAGCTATGTAACACAATGTATCTTTCTATCCGACACAATCGTAAATCCATTTTTTCAGTTGCCGAGTTATGGTAGCAGTTTAAATACACAACTTTCAGCTTAATATACTTTATCATCAGAGAACAATGTTGGGTTCTAACCCTCGCTTCATTACTCATACGAATAGTTCTTATAAAATTTGTCCCAAAAACAGTGAATAATTTATATTGTAATATATGTTCAATACGATATCTTTGTTATTCGTGTTATTAGGCTACACATTTTTGAATAAATGGAATATGTGCAACAGTGAAAGAAGATACGTTTTTCTCTTAAACTTACATGACGAAAAATCACATACTAAAAATAAATTTAACATATATTTTCTAAAAGTGTTCTATTTATAATGTGAGGATAAGCTTGCTTAATTAAAATAAGCCCGCAGAAAGTTGTGAAAAATTATTTAAGAGATTGGATTTTATAACAAAAAATGCTACAATAGTTCAAGGTACTTTTAAAATATTACTCGTAAAAGAATATGGGTTATGGATTTAAAAAAAAATGCGATAACTCATTGCAATGTAGACAACGAGTTGCTCCCCATGGCTAAAAATCGGTACGAAGTGTGCTCAGATGAATTGTGGCCAAAACAATTAACTGTAAATCATGGGTGTATATGAGAGTTAAGAAGAGAGTTTTATCACTTATTTTGTGTGTGGGAGTGTTTTTAATAGGAAAATCAGTTTCACTGCTCGGATGAATCTGGTATCTATTAGGCAAGTCTGAGAGTAAGTTATGGAAAGTATAAGTTGATCTTAAACAGACAATTCACAGGTAAGCAGTATAGTTAAACAACACAAAAGGCAGTGATTCAGAGAAGAAAAGTCTATATAAAAATAATATCCAAAACTCTAGTAAGTGGGTATTTTTAGTAGGTGTCAGTAACTTAGAGAAGCCAACAAACAGCACAGCCGTATGTACAATATGAACTTATTTTGAAAAAAAGAAAGTTCTTACCGCGGATTATTAAAAACTTTATCACACACAATTGATTTAAGATAGTAAAAACAGTACGTAGATACAATAGATAATTACAAGCATTACATAATTTATGATTATTATCAGCTTGTTTCTACTTCAGATATCTTTTTCAATTCACCCGGTGCCCATAACCTTACCGTTACCCTGGCACTTTTGTTATTCCATTTTGAAGTAGTTTAACAATATGATATATATATATATATATATATATATATATATATGAGAAAAAAGAAACAATGTTTCAGACAATATGTAAAAATAAAAATGGAATAAAGGATAAGCAATTCAACAACTAACAAAAATAAACTTAAAAACTCATGTTGTAAAGTTCTGCCGAGATATTTCGGTCGTTAAGATTCGGCCATTTTCATTCGGTTGGTAAACTTTATTTCAAAACGGAAAAGTTTTCAAATTTATACAAAGAATGCGATTGGAAGAACATGTCACGTGCAGAGAACAACAAAAAGGGGAGTGGGGACGCGAGGAATGTTATGAAAAGAAGAAAAAAAGAAGATGAAGAAGAGGAAGAAGAAGAAAGAGAGGCCAATCAACCAGTGTCTTTAGAACGTCAGTTGAAGAAGAAGAAGAAGAAGAAGAAGAAGAAAATTCATGGTTTCAGGATTTGACCGCACAATGTTTATATGTAAAATATAATTGTATTTATCAAAATGCCTCGTTTATATTATATAGGGCTCTGGAAGTGTAATTAAAATTACAAAACACATTCAAAGTAAACAATTTTGCCTCTCTACTATTGTCTGTGTATGTGCTTTCGTAGATAATATCTTATTAAACGAAATTATAATTAAAATGTATATTTGTCTACAAAGTTGGAAACATAGGAATCTTTAAGATGAAAAAGGGAATACATATGAGAGACAGAGTGTCCCATAAAAATATTATTTTTAGATTAAGTTTAACATTATCTATATAAACAGGCATGTCACCATATAGTGATATATTATGTAACCATTTATCAAGACCAAGACCCACTCAATGATGAGACCAAATGATTGTGGAAGAACATTATGGGAGTATTTTTATTATGGTATGGAGTGAATGTATATTTGACATTGCATGTAGAGTTGACCAAGCTTTAATCAACAGAGAAGCAATCCAGTCATGTGTTCCACGGGCTGGGACCTTTGTAAATAAGCTCTATCTATGGAAGTTACGCACATGTAGTGGCGAATGAGAGTCCTTTTCGTTGGGGTATGGCGGGAAAGTCTTGTAGTGAATGTCTTACAGGGAAGAACGAAGGATTGGAAACCAGATAAGCACGATCCATGAAAATAACGATAGTATAGAGAGAAACTAGCAACGGTTTTTCTGTGGGAAAGGGTTTTTTGGTTTTTAAAAATAACAGAAAAAGAGATCACTTACATAAATCCTTGAAATATGTTCATGCAAGTTGGTATAAGTCATTCAAAAGACAAATGTAGTTGGGTAAAACCGTCTACGTCGTTGTGCAGCTGCTCAAGGAATGCACATGTGACATCTGCACTAATATTTTTTCTTCTGTCTTAACACTACTTACGTTATTGACAGATGGATGGATATACACATGTTACTTTAATAGGTAGGTATTAATTATATTAAATTACTTGGTGTTGTGGAGACTGTGTATTAAGTTTCAATATTGCTTAACTTAAAATAAATGGAAACATATTGTTTTAAAACGATTTATAGCGTCAGTCTGTCGAATGGTAAATTATTATCAGCTGACATGTTGGCTTATTCGTTGATTACTATTCCAATTCCCGGCTTAATGGCCATATTATCAAACCAGATTCCCCAAGGTTGCATATCTTACGGTTTAACTAAGTCTGCTCAAAGTCCATTGCCCTATGTGCTAGTAGCAACGTTTAGTATATGTTCTGATATTATACCTGATATTTTCTGTCATCGGTCAGTGAAGGAAAATCATCCTAGAACGAAGCAATGGATATCCTTGTCTAAGTCCAGAGTGCACTTTTTTGTAGTTGGATTTTCCCCACATAAAAAACCGACTTTGTTTCTAACTCTACCCTCGGAAGGAGGCAATTAAATGTTGACTAGGCCTGTTCGAAAGACACATGATTGATAATTTGATTTCTTATATGTTCTATATTTTCGAATTCGTTATTCTGTTTTACGATATATCGATTATTTTGGGCGTAATTTAATGTTTGTGTTACATCAAATTACAAGAATAACGGGCTACTTCATCTAGAATTGATAAGAGAATTGTATTTTCATACGTTACTTAAATGTATGTGTACGTAATAAACAATAGATCTGATAAGTTTTGAACTCAACATCGTCGTTTTAAAGGTATAAAACGCAATTCCGTATGCTTATCAAGCACCCCTGTTATTTTCCGTGTATAATTTATTGATGCATATGCATATAGAAATTTCTAGTATAATCATTACGTATATAAACCAGAGATAGTTGTGTATAAGTTGAGTGTGTATAGAACAAATGTTACGCATTTGTATTTACTAACAACAAGATCTCCTTATTGAATACAACTTTCACTATTTCATAATTATATTCTTTGTGATATAATTACAAAAATACATATCATATTTGTTTTTATCGTAAATTCAAATTATTTGCTCATTTATCGTTTTCTTGCTGAATCTGTTAGTGCTACCCATATGTTTTTTTTATTTTAAGATTGGCGTTACTTCCTTCCTTCAGATTTAACAAAACATTATTGTCCTCCTCCTCGTCTTACTCCTCTTCTTACTTCTTATTCATTTTATTAGTCTATGTCCCCTCCCCATTTGTTTTCCTCTTCGTTTTCCTTTTTTTCTCCTTCTATGCAGCCTTTTTCCCTTTTATTTAATTTTGTTTGCTTGTTCTTATTCTATTTCTACTCCCCATAATTCTTCGTCTTATCTATCTGTGTTTTTTGCCTTACTTTCTTCTTCTAGTTCTTATTTTTCTTATGCCTCATTTTTCTCTTTTATATTCACCCCTCTCTCATTCTCTATTCATCTCAATCCCTATCCCCTCCTTTCCTTCTCTTATACCTCCTCTAAGTACATTACTTCCTGATCGCCCTTCTCTCCAATTCCCCTTATCTATTTCTCTTTTTCGTCACCAAATTCTATTCTCACACCCTCATAATTCTTCTTCATCTTCTCTTCTCAGCGTTTCCAGTATTTTACCTTTTCTTGTTCTTCTCATTTTATTCTATGAATCACATCTTCTCCTCCCTCTTTATATTGTTCCCCTTCTCTGTCCCTTTTACGTCTGTCTTTTCTCCTTTATATTCTTCCACTTCCTTTTCTTTATTTGCTTCTTCTCTTTCTTTTTATTCTATTTCTCCTCCATCCGCCCTTCTTTTGATTTTTTCATTTGCTATCATACTATCTTATTGTTATGTTCTTGTTCTTCCTTTTTCCTGATTTTTCTTTCTTTTTATTCATCTTATTCTTCGTCTTTATCTTCTTTTTTATCTTCTTCTTCAGAAAATATTCTTTTTCACTCAACATCATATCATCCCCGATATTGTCCTACCTTCAGTTTGTTCAAAAGCTTATTTCATTCCCTTTTTTCACGCCCCCTTTCTTCCTCCCTCTCTTCTACTCACGCCCCCTTTTACTTATCAAACCCCTTTAGATGTAATTATGTACAAGGTCGGCACTCTAAGCATTGCCGGCGAGAAAGTGTTCCGTTCGCGAAACGAATTACAAAGGTCTCATTCACCAGAGTTTTATTAGATTCATACAATCACGCGCCTCGGTGTTAAGATTGTCAGCATCCACCCTAGGGCTGGACATACGTTTCTTCTCTTATTGCCACTGTTAACCGGAAACAATATATTAGAAGGATAAAAACATTTCTACCATTTTTGATGTATGTTTTAATTCATTCATATTCATGGCATCATTAATCAACTATCAAAGTTTCACTCTGGCTTCCTATGACCTCGTACAACCTTTCAGTTTTATTGTCTATGTCTTCACATACGGGTGATACAAACGTGGCTTCTGCTATTTGATAGGGATGGAGAAGTATAGATAGAAAGACACATACAACTGTAAATAGAGAGAGAGCGCCCGCAACATGTTTTATTCACACACCCGCACCCCCCACACACACACCCACATACACACACACACACACACACACACACACACATATATATATATATATATATATATATATATATATATATATATATATATATCCGCAACATCCTTTACTCAGACATTAGAATATTCCTTTACCTTTTATTACGTTCACATTGTCATTGAATTTACGCGAAGTGTGAAGCATAAAAAGAAGATTCAGGTTTCGATTCGATGGATTTTCTATAGAATATTGTCATTACTCTATTCTTTCTCGTGTTTGATATCTATATTTTCATACATAGCACATGACTTGTCAAACGAATGTTACATGGAGCGTAATAAGTACTAGTTCGAGAGTTGTTGGTGGTGCGGCGATGAGGTAGTGAAGTCGTAAGATGTTGAAGTGATGGAATCAGACGGTGGGGAAATGGTTAAATAGTGAGGTATTTTTGATCCCGAAATAAAATTATATTTTATTTTTTCAAGACTTTAAAATCGAATTTGAATGCAATGACTTAATCGCTGGCGGCCATGTTGTAATTTCCTATAATTTACTTTCGTAAAATAGTAGCAATACTTTGATTAGCGTTTGTCGCTTATTTAAAAAACGATACCAAAGAACTAACAATTTAGAGGCGCGTCCTTGGCGCTAAGAAACCTTCAATAAAATTAAAAGTTATTTCAAATTATTAGGTAATTAAATTAAAATATGACTCAGGATTTTAAAATTACTATAAAATATCATGAATAATACCTGAAAACAGTCGCCCCCCCCCGATAGAAATCTGCCCCGACCCCCTAATCTCTCCAGCCCCACCCCAACTTTTTTTCCCTCTCCCACAAACCTGAGAAATATTTTAAGTTCAAAATATATATATATATATATATATATATATAGAGAGAGAGAGAGAGAGAGAGGGAGATAGAGAGAGATAGAGATAGATAATTTATAAGAGGCGATTTCCATGCAGTGCGGACTGAAATCAAATTAAGACATACAAATGTGAAAGAAAACGTATTTTTTCGTTTGCTTCTTTTTCATGATAATACTCTTACATCTTTGCATGTTTTACATTTTAGTGAAACCCACATCCTGAGACGGGAATTTTTCCCAAAATATTATTTAATACGAATCGTACACGAAACACCACTGATTGCAAGTATGGTTGTAATGATAATAAAAATAATTATGTTGATTATAAAAGAGAAGAAACCGGAAAAAAACTTATTTTACTTTCACTTTTTATGTGTTTTATTTAACTTTACTAATAGGGTACTTCTTTTTTGCCAGGCGTCCATCTTGGTTAAACCCTCTCCAGAGATAGGGGCATGGCTCTTACGTAGTTTGGGGTTTCAGAAAGATCGTCGCAGGGATTCTGAATGGACTTACATCCCTCCTACAGAAAGTGTGTATTCTTACATATCAGCTAACGTGCATCCCTGATAACGAGTACATCGGGAAGTAGACAGCAAATCAGAATATAGCAATAGTAAACAGCTAACTATTTTCAATATGGAAAATAGTTTATTACTTTCTAATCAAACTGTATAGTATATTGAACTTGTGAACTATGCCTGTACAAACCATCAACAGCTCACGAAGAAATATGCAATTAAACTTCTCCGTTTGCAGACTTCAATTATTTTCTCTCAATTGATGTAAGCGACCCGCATATTGACAGGCGGTGGCATTTATTTTTTCCATGGAGACACAAACAGTGCTTGCCTTGTCCTTTCTCATGATTAAAACAAGTTAATTTATTTGTTCGTATGAAAAGTAATAGGACATATTTATATCTCTAACTAACCTGTTTACTATTGCTATATTCTGATTTGCTGTCTACTTCCCGATGTACTCGTTATCAGGGATGCAATTTTACGTTTTTAACAAGATGCTTACAAAATGTTCGTACAGATTCCTGTAGCAATAACAGTGTTTACAGGGTAGGTCTTTTAGAGCGTACGGTGAAATAAAAAATCTGATATTATTGCAGAAAATATTAAAATAAAAAAGAACCATTGCTGGATTGATAACGCACTAAAAGTCGGTTTGTAATACATTCAGCTGTTTATGTGAGCATATCTGAATTAAAGCATTTACACATATCAATCTCTAAGCTCGTTGATCATGTTTAAAGGAAATAATATTAAAAAGTAAATATTATTTAAAGTTTAGATGTTGATGAGTAAATAGGACAACATAAGAACGGGAATTCTCTGTGAATATTGTATTTTGACTAATTTAGAGTTCTGCAAAGTAAACGGATTTCCGTACCCGTCCAACCATACAGCCACATAAATACATAGCACCGTTTCAGGGACTATGTATTCTCTTCTTGCAAATAACACGGGATGAAAAGGTTATCTGTTACAATATTGTGGAGTAGTTTAAGAGGCTATAAGTTACCAATATAACCACTCCTTTGTTTATAATATCGACGAGGAAACATTAGCATGCCTAGTTTAGTGATACTAAACAATATTAACACAACTGAATTAGTATATCGATGGCAGACTAGCTAATATATTTATCCTCTACTTATCACACCTTTATATCTTTATATCAATATATATGTTTGTTTCAATGTGCATCGTTCTCAAAATTGTTATTCGCGTCTTGTTTTTTTTCATTAAGTTGAATAGTGCTACTATTGAAGATAAATGCCAGGGACACTTTGTGAAATTCAAAAACATTTATCAAAAATGGAAATGAAACGTGTGTGTGCTATAAAGAGAAAACGAGCCATTTACACAAACACGAACTAACACGATGAAAACAACAAAGCAGTTTATGGAGAATATCATCATTCTCTCAGAGGAAACACACTTTCTAGTCTAGCTATATATATCTGGCGGGCATATGCATAGCATATCTGGCTTATTACCAAGTGGCACTGCCCTCTCTCCTTCTCTGGTGCCTCTTTATTGGCAGTAATATACATTTCAACTAAAGAATAAAAACATATATCAAGGTAGAATAATTGCGTATTCCTTTGCAGGAATATACTTTTGACGTGAAGTTTATACACATTTCTACAAGTGAGATGTGTTATCCTACATTACGTGTATGGCTGCAGCTATGCTAGAACTACATATGGAAAATACACAGTTGCTTTCCTAGCTATGGAGATTAATTTGTATTTGTTGTCAGACTATAAGTCGTGCCATATGTCATGTAATGCCCTAATACATCGGGACTACTTGTTCCTTGTGAGCATAGTAAGAATGCATTTCATAGAAACTGATCGTTAAAACATTTGACGCTAAACTTAGATAAATAAAATCTAGTTTGAAAAATGAACTTCTTGGACTTATTATTTAAAAAGTGTACATGCCCTTATAACACGTAGATGATTTGAAGATGTATAAAACATAATTCTTATTTGACGACTATACATCAATTATTTTTTCTCTTACTATAATTAATTTTCCAATCAATATCTACTCAATTATGTACAGGAAAATACAGTAAAACTCCGTATAACCTAGGAATTATGAATTAAATGGCAAATGCAAGAATATATTGTTCAGAACACATGTAAATAAAAGTATAATTTAAATTAATGTATACATTCAGTTTGGTGAATTTTAAGTTATACCTACTTAAATTATATATGTTGCAACTTTTACCATTTTTTTCGCTCTTGAAAAAGCCCACGCTTTTAGGACAAACGCCGTTTTTTTGCATTCGTATATAGTACAACACGCTTTTAATCCTTCATACACAAATGAAAATAAACATATATGTAATTATCATATATTCATATTAATATATAGATGTATATACGATGAGAAAAAATATATTAGAAATACTTTGCTGGAAAAATATTTTGATGCATCATAGTCTTAATATATATATATATATATATATATATATATATATATATATATATATTAATATATATATATATATATATATTAATATATATATATATATATATATACATATATATATATATATATATATATTAATATATATATACATATATATATATATATTAATATATATATATATACATACATATATATATACATATATTAATATATATATATACATATATATATATATATGTATTAATATATATATATACATACATATATATATATATATATATATACATATATATATATGTGTATATATATATATATATATATATATATATATATATATATATATATATATATTGTAGATTTCAGAAATCAAACTAAGGTTATACTACTTGACACAGAAGACGTAGAATGCTTACATATATAAATAAAATCAAACCCACATTTATAATACGGGCATTTGCTCTTAAAACTGACCGTTTGTCTACGACCACAGCAGGAAGTTGTGTGTGTGTATATATATATATATATATATATATATATATATATATATAAAGCCAAGGCTGGCAAAAAATCCAAATGTTTGTATAAGCAACCTGCGGTTTGAGTCCACGAAAAAGATACCAATCACAAAACACACAAAGGAAATCTACCATATGTGTATATATATATATATATATATATATATATATATATATATATATATATATATACATGATATTAAAATGTTTAATTAAATTAAAGGTTATTGAAGTATCGTTAAATAATATAACGTAATAATATAAAACTGAATATATTGAATAGAGGAATCAATTTAAAAGATGATGAGACGAGTTTGTCTTAAGAAAATCCATTGATTAAGGATATGAAACACCTTTTGATGGTTTAATAAATAGTGTATCTTTCCAATTCTTTATTCTCATTTTTCATCTCTAGTATATATATATATATATATATATATATATATATATATATATGTATATATATATATATATATATATATATATATATATATATATATATATATATATATATATATATATATATATATATACGAGGCGAATATATGTCTGAAGACTTGTCAAATAAACTAGCCGAACAAAATAATTGTGTACCAATTTTATGTCCCCTTACGTGGATTAAAATTAAAATTTAGCGAAACAAAACCATATAATTTTAATTTTTCTCAAAATCAATTACTTTATTTTTGTTTTAGAAAATTACTTAAATTCATGACTTAATTTTAATGGGTTTAAAAAAGAAATACACATCCAGGAAAGTTTGGTTATTTAGTGTCTTATCACTGCATATCAAATTCAATGCAATCTGATATATTAGATTTACAAATGAGAGGTAATGCACATATAATACTTCTAACAGATAATGTATAATACTTCAATTAAACTTAACTGAAAGTAATATTTATTAATTCAGGTATCTGAACTTTTACAAATGGTTTCCAACAAGATTTTACATTTTTTGTATACAATTTAAACTAAATATAGCATACATTTTGAACCCTTACGCATTGCATTTGTGTTCCAAAAGTTATAACGATAACTAATTATGTTATATATATATATATATATATATATATATATATATATATATATATATATATATATATATAAATAGGTTACTTAAATTATTTGACGACCTCTTCATATATACTCGTAAATGACTAAATAAATCTAGCAGGAAATAATGTCCTCTTATTGAAAACACGTTTTTGATGGTAAGGATAATATATTGTAGTGGAATTTCATACATCAGTCTCTTTCAGCTTCAGTATGTGCAATATAAATCGCTTACAAGCTAGGATCAGTTAGTAGGTTGTTTTTCAAATTAGACATTAATCTTACTATGGACACATTTAGGGAGTATTTAGTTGTATTAAAGTGTAAGCCTTTTTTCTCAACAAAACTACACAATAATTTAAAATTCCGGCAGGTTGAACGCCAGATGTTAGTAATCATCGAACAACGGCTTTTCATTTCCAAGGTGTGTGAGCTTATTTAGCAGTTTTTTTCTGGGATGAAAACATTTACTTATAACATAATACTTTTATATGATATATTTGTGGAAGATATATCAGATTACCTTTTCTAGCTCACAGTGTTCTCTTGCAATCGATGCTCGATAATATTGCCAAAAGTGTTATGTAATTGCCGAAGTAAGTCAGGTGTTTTCATTGTATTTTGCTAATCGCGGTGCTTTTCCTTCTATAAGGTTTAACTCTTTCCAAACTTTGAAAACGATGGAACCACAACGACTTAAACATGTCTCTATTTCTAAACTCTTATATTCATCGATTATAGTCAGTATCACTATTTGCTTACTCATTTGCTTAAAAATAGATAGATAGAGCATTAATAATTCTAGAAACAGAAAATCTAGATCACATTTTATATTTATTCTATAGTTAAAAGAAGCAAAACACTATCAACCATTCCCCGATTATTAATTAAGCTCTCTTTTAAGCATATAACTCACATTACATATCTGTAATATTAATCTCTTGTAATTTTTAAAACTAATAGTTTTCATTTAAATTACATTAAAAACATATGAACAAAATATTTGAAAGAACGTTTTATTATTTTTTGTTATTACATCACATTAATTAATTAATCTTAATATTTACGATAATATTGCATATATATATATATTATATTATATATATATATATATATATATATATATATATATATATATATATATACATACATGCATATATATATATATATATTTATATATATATACATATATTTATATATATATGAACAATATAAAATAACAAGATAACATTATCCACCGAGTTATAGTATTATTACTCTCTCTTCATGTTTCATTTTACTTCAGTCGAAGTTCTCAGAAATAAAGGGGCCCCTTCCTGGGGTTTATACTTGATCTCTATATGAGATACATAGATACCCGAATATTCTATTAAAATTCTCCTTTATTTCTCAAACATTGAGTTAGTAAAAAAGTTAAGAATAATACGTTACTTCTCTCCCCAACTGACGAGTCAAGTATGTCATAGTATATCTTTCTTGTGGTCTGTTGGTCTTACTGGATTCCAGGACTACGTGGTGTTACTTGAGGTAACATAACTAGGAGAAGATGCACTATTACTCGTATGAGGGGATATTATTTGTGCTGCGGATACTATGTAATGTTGAATGTTTGGTCAGAGTTTACTTGTAGGGGTAAGTATCCTCATGTCCGGTTGTCCTGACAAACCCTTGTACTGAGAGACCGAATACACCTAATGATTGTGTCTAGTAGTTAATTCAAACTCCCTTTAATCATGAATGAAATAACGTGTACATCGTTAAACGCACAGATTGAATGGACAACTTTTTTACAGCTCTGTTCTTAGGTCTGCCACGCTTAAGTTTAATGGTTTGTGTAATGACGTTTTACTCGATGTGTAAGCTTCAAGTTCGAAATAACATTTCTATTGCTCTATCTCGCTCGACTTGGAAATATCAAATTAAATTGACGCATTTTAAGAATATTATTATTGTTTTTCTCTCTCCCCATATCTCTTTCTATTCTACTCTATCACTGACGAGTTATATTTCGTCAAGTCCTATTGGAATATCGTAAACCCCCTTTTCTTGGATTATAGCAAATGCACTTCTTTGCTCACGTTCAGCAAATTGCCAACCAATTTCATTTCTCGCTTCTCGTAAAACGTGCACCTGCACTTTGTCGCTACTTACACGACAGGCGACTAATTATCCATTAATTAGAGAACGCGTGTTCGAAGGAAGAGAGAATCGATGAACGATGGGGAAGGAGGAGTAGAGAGAAAACCAGGTAACAAAAAAGCAAAACAACAGTAGAAAATGCTAAAAGAAATAGACATGCCGATAAGCGCTAAAAAGAAAAAAAAAACAATTAAGGCCAGCAAGAAAAAAACAACACGCTGACATTTTCTGCAAGATAACAACTCAACAACAGAACAGAATACGACACTAAAGACATCAGCTTATTCGCCACCTTTACCTCGAAAAAAAATTTAAACCGAGGAGAGATTGTGAATATATATGAATGACGAGAAAGATAAGAGGCACACCATTAACATGCAACAGCAATCATCATCATCATCATCATCATCATCATCATCATCATCATCATCATCATCATCATCATCATCATCATCATCATCTAATAATAATAATAATAATAATAATAATAATAATAATAATAATAATAATAATAATAATAATAATAATAATAGTAACAAGGAAAATAAGAAAAAAAGCAAGGCACCGTTTCTAAAATAATATTCTAGGAAGAGTTTCAACGAACAGGGATTCCACTTGAATAAATTATTGGGGCCAAAGGCTGGATTAACACGATACTATGCCCGGCACAACTAAACAACTAAGGAAACATTCTCGCGTGCCGAAACTAACATAAACAAGTGGCGGGAACGAATTACATATAAGTTGACATCAAAATAGAACAAGAATATAGAGGATACATTGCACGAGCTAAAGGGCAATTACACTGTCAGAAATCACATATTCTGAGAAACGATGCAATGCACAATCACACAACACCCGAACAATGTGTAAATTGGTGGAAGATGTTTCTGTAGAATGTATGTGAGAGAAATCCTACTTGTGTTGGTTGAGAGTGGTGAGACAGGAGATAGACATTTTGATGAGTCGCCCGTGTCCCTATAATACGACTTGAATAAGAAAAGAGTAACCATAGTTCGAAAGAAAGCACCAACGTTCTACATTATAATAACCGAAATCAATTCATTATTCCACTAAAACATAAAGAATACGAGGGCGTAAACGTGTAAGTTAGGTTGCCTAATAAACAGACATTGTAATGAGAATAGAGTATAGCCTCAGTTAGTTGTAAGTTTATTCCCGCTTCTCATCCTCATGTTGATGATGAGAGGTGAAAAGAAAACGACAGTCTATCTACATTTATGTCTCGACTCGAACTGTTAAATTTTGTGCGCCTCCAGCTTTTAACGGAAA
Organism: Sepiola atlantica; assembly: GCA_963556195.1. NCBI lineage: Eukaryota > Metazoa > Mollusca > Cephalopoda > Sepiida > Sepiolidae > Sepiola > Sepiola atlantica. Next base: position 133,796,273 of record OY744521.1, on the reverse strand, counting down.
TTAGTAGTGTGCATGTGCAGTGATGCGCTTATCGCCGTATATCTATGCACGAGTTTGGAGGTGCCTGTTTTCGCCAACCAAATCACAAATTATTGTTATGCAAGGGATGACGTGTACATATAAGATAAAATAGACCTTTCGTCATGCTACTGCTACATATGGTATTAGAAATTTCCACTTCAAAGATAGAGAGGGCTGAAAAGAACGCATACGTATCGAAGACTGTAGATCACGTGACAAAAAAGGACTAACAAAAATGCATAAACGAAAACATAAAAATTGACCATTGCTGCAAAAAGAAACATCGCTAAAAAGCACACTACAGGAAACAGCGAACGTTGGGAAAAGTTGGTGAAAACATGGAAAACGTAGCAGCTACATGGACGATTTATAAGACTCCGGATTGCGGAGACGTACAAAAAACACACGAAAAAGATATATTAACCTGGAAACAGGATCGTCACGGCCAGCAGACAAAAGTAGGTGCACATTACGAACCGTATCGAAGTTAAGATAGACACAACCCAGGAAAACAATAAATATAGACTTTTTGCATTAAGACACGAAACAGTAAATCACATAAGTGAATGCAGCAAATAAGCTCCAAAAAATACAAAACACACAAAACTGCCTGGGAAAGGCAGTCGAATAGAAACTAAGAAACGCCTGGAGTCTGACGAATTAGAAAAACGGTCTATAACACTAACTGAAGAGATGATTGACAGTTAAATCTACGAAACTCTCCGTAACATGGAGATAGGCGGATAAACTCATCCAGGCTAGAAGACGGAACGTGATATTTTAAATAGGAAGAACGAATCTCTGCTAAATTGTAGATTTCGCCTTTACAGCAGTTCACGTGTTAAATAGTCGACGAGGGAGAACATAAATCTCAACAGAAACCACGATGCACCCCTGAATGCGCCGTTGCAATTGCTTACCAAATCATATTTCAATTGTGTTCAACGAGTAGATGCCCAGAATCTAAAGCGCCTTTGAAAGAGTTATAGAAAACGCGAAAGAGTCATATGTTCAATCGGTTAATTATAGAGTGGCTGGGTAGAGGTTGGTTCCCGCGAGCTTTGGCGAATAAAACATATAGTCGAGAAACCTGTTAACACTACAATTCTAACCATCATCAACTAATCAGAGGTTATCGCTTAAGCATTCGATGAAGCCAAACTTTTCGCAAATAGATTTGCATAAAATGTCTCTCTTTTCAATCAGGGCAGCCTACTTCATGAATTCCCCTTATCACTACGTCCACTCTGAGCGACATCCATATATCTGTCCGGGAGATTGCCAAAATTATCAAGGACCTTGATGCCAGGAAGGTAACTAGTCCAGACACAATTCCAGTCATAGTGCTTAAGAAGATGCAACCAAAAATAGCACCTATTCTGACAAAACTGTTCGATCATTGCTTGCATGAGATGCTTTCCATCAACTTGGAAACCATCTAAATAAAGTTTCTCTCTTTTCACCATCAACGCTCGGATGCTAAATATACCCCAGTTGAAATGAATGACTATCTCATTTAGGAAACCACTTGCGTTGATAAGCTTCTTAGACTGATTAACTCAAGATCTGAAATGAAAAACGTACATCAAATATATTGCTACAGTCGTATGTATAGGGACAGAACATTGAAGTGGTGATATGATTAAAAATACGGATACGAAATTTAGAATACCAATAAAGGATACGAAATGGCTGCATAAAAAGGCAGTACACCATGTAAAAAGATATAGCGACGAAGAAGATACTAATACTGTTTTTTTTGCTCGATGTGTTCGTTTTTACCGTTCTCGAAACACACTTCGAGAACGAGGCGGGCAACCAACATAAAAGTTAGATATAAAACACAAAACAGAGAAGGTATGACTCTTAAATGTGAAAATGTAATATAATACCTGGATAGGTAGAACGGATTTGTTTATTTTCTCTATGAAAAGAACTTGGACTAATGAGATCTCCTTGGACTCTCTTTCTAAATGTCAGTTTAAATTTCTAAATTACCCCGTTCACATTGTATATTTTGTTTAGTAAACGTGTTTCTATCTTAATACGTGTGGTAGTTTTCCCCTACTATTTTTGTTTTAACCCTGTTTCTAAAGTTACAACGTACATTTCATTACTTTCATTTTCCTGAACTGTTTCTTCTTTTTATCAGGTAGTGCATATATTTTATGGCCAAATCGATTGCTATAGTCTGACTAATTATTCACATTGTATCTATAACTGTTTATAGCTGTTTTTCTAGTCATTTTAGATAATCTTCATGCGCGAGGTGAGTAAATATTTTATGTTTATCGTTAAATGTGTCGCCTTTATTGAATCTTATGTCAATATCGGTGAATGTTTTATCCCTACCAGACGTTATCCTCAAACTGTCAGTTCATGTTTTCATCTTTAAATTGTTCTCTTTAATAAGTTTACACTTTTGGCTTGTATTATTATTATTAATCCCCTAGGAGTTTTCACACATGTCATCATCAGTGATTGCTCATTGACAATCACCGGTGGTGTTTCCTAAGATCTGGGTAGCAACACGTTTTCTAAGATTTCTGGCACTCTCTTTCTCTTTCGATAAAAATTGCAAATAATTTTTCGTTTTCGCAACAGCTGCGTGCAATTGATTTCTCGCTGGTAACGCCCATTCGTTTTCTCTGTGATTTGGTTGGACATAAGTCTTCCCAATGTCCCCGTACTATCCATACTCATTCAGTGAAGAACTTGTTAGTGCTCCCCATCTTTCAGTACTTCTTTACCTTTAACAACCATTTTGTGTGGTATTAGCCGAGGCTGGTGCAATCAAATTCTGTTTTTAGGGGGACAGTTTATGAAATCTCTTTCAGTTTTAGTTCCCTTGGTTATCCTTCCATGTTTTTATTTTATATCTGTTGCAACATCTTTGTGGATGGTTAGCGTTCGTAGTTGATGTGGGTTGGTTTCCCAATTCGAGGAGTTTCTTGATATTTCAGATGTTTCAAATATTTCCGTCCGTTGTATACTCTTAGTCTTCCCCTTGATACAAATTATTATTATTATTATTATTATTATTATTATTATTATTATTATTATTATTATTATTATTATTATTATTATTATTATTATTATTATGTTCTACCAGTAGTTCTCACACAGGTCATCAGCGATTGCTCACCGACAACCGGTCGTATTCCCTGGAGTCTGCCTGGAAACAAGTCTCCCAGGATTTCCAGTATTCTCCACCTCTTTTCGATATCCACCGCAAATAAACTTGCAGTATCACAACAGCCGTTCACGATTGATTTATCGCTGGTAAGGACCATTGGTGTTCTCTGGGATGTGAGTGGCAATAAGCCTCCGCAATGTCCCACCAGTATCTGCACTTCGAGTGGAGATCTGGTTTGTGTTGTTCCTCCTCGGTCTTCTCATACTCCTTGACCCTATGCAAATATTTTGTGTGGTGTCAAATTAAATTTTTCTTAAAATATTTTTTATTTATTTTTTTTTGGGGGGGGGGGTATTATTTTTTAAAAATGTATTTACTTTGGGGGAGCTGATGGTGTTTCTTGCTATTTATGTTCATTGGTTGATTTTTGTGTCGTGCCAGTAGAGGCCGGTGTAATTTATTGGTAGGGGGGGGGGGGTGAGCTTATAAAGCGATGTTTCTTGCATTTATTGTTTCTTCGTTTGTGATGTGTTCTTTCTGTGGTTTTGTTTTCTTCCTGTTGTAGATTCCGTGTGACCCTTCGTAACTTATGCGGGTTAGTTAGCGCATTCAATATTTTCTCTTAAGAGTGTAGTGTTTTGATCATTGCTGTACTTTGTATAGTTACAATGATCCCTTTGATTTCAGCTTCTCCCAGTCTTTTTTCCAGGTTATTTTGGATTGTTCCTAGTGCTCCTACGACTATTGGTATGATACTGACTTTCTTCATGCTCCATATTCCTTCCAGTTCTCTGGCTAGTTCCGTGTATTTTCTTCGTTTTTTATGTTCACTTTGTGATCTGTTGGTACGCCGAAGTCTACGATTTTTTAAGATGTTTCCTTCTTATTGATTTTTATAACATCCGGTCTCCTTTATTGTATGAGTTTGTCTGTTTGTATATCCACATCTCAGCTGGTTTTGTGTTTTTCCTTTTCCGGAAGTTTTCGGGTTTATGTTTGTAACATTTATCTGCGTATTCGAAATTCAATTGTTTGCACAGTTCCCGGTGTACTGCTTTCCCCACACAGTCATGCCTGTTCTTGTATTCTTTTTGGGCTAATTTGCTACATTCACTTATTATATGATTTACTGTTTCGTCTCTCTGTCCACACAGTCTCCATTTACCGTTTTCATGGGTGTTATCTATTTTAGATTTAATGTCCTAATTGCATTGTCCTGTGCAGCCATCAGTAAAGATTCCGTTTCTTTGTTTAAGTGTTCTTTTCTAAGCCATGCCCAGTTATTTTCGTTGGTTTCTTCTCTTTTCAGTATTCTGAAGTGTCCATGTAGTTTTTTTTTCATCCCCCTTTTTTTCTTGTCGTTCTGTTTCTGGTTTCGGTGCTTCCCAAGTTGTTCGTTGGAACGGTGTCTCTGGATGCAGTGATAAGGATTTTCATGTGTTGAGTTATGTATTTTTTTAGCTCTTTTTTTGAGTCTTCCACACAACCTTATATACTTACCAGTCCTCTTTCCTCTTTGTTTCTTTTGATGTAGAGTCTGTCCGTATCGTCTTTTGGATATAGTGCATTGTGCATGGTCATTAATTTTCTAGTCCTCTGATCCAGGTGCATGAGTTCCTCTTTGATCCAGCCTATGAATAGTCCAAAGTATCTTATTAGTGCTACTGCCCATATGTGTATTTCTGTTACTAGATTGCTGCTATATAATTTCATTTCTAGGAGTTTTCTTGTTCTTCGTAAATATTCTTTTCCAACTTTCTCTTTCATTTCTGTTTATTTGATGGTGTATGCTTCCAGAACTCCAAGATTATTTGTAGCTATCCTGTTCGCCTAGCGCCCTCATTTCCTCTTGGTTGGGGAGGTCCATGCCCTTTGTTGTCTCTAGCTTTCCTTTTTTTATTTCTAGTAGTGCATACTTTTCTATTCTGAATTCCATTTGGATGTCCTGGCTGAAGATGCTGGTCATATTTATCAGCTTTTCCAGTTCTTCTTTGCTTGTAGCAAATAGTTTCAGGTCATCCATGTGGTTTACTCTTAGTTCTGTGTCTGTAAACTTGTATCCGGCATCACACTTTCTGAGTATGTAGTTAAGTGGCATCATAGCTATTATAAACAGTTGTGGTAATAGGAAGTCTCCTTGGAAGATCCATCTCTGTATCTGTATCTCAGTCAGGTGTTGTCCTCCAGCTGTCAGTTCCAGTCTCCATGTTCCCATTGCTTTCTTAATAAGATTAATCATTCTTTCAGGTATTTTGTATATTTTCAAACATTCAATTATCCATGCTTGAGGGATTATGTACTAAGCTTTTTTGTAGTCAATCCATGCCATAGATATGTTCTGTTTTCTGTTTTTACCTCCTTCAGGATCTTTTGATCGATGTATAGGAGGTCATGCGCCCCTCCCTTTCCTTTACAGTATCAATTTTATTCTTCGGGGAGTAGTCCACGTTTGTTTAGGGACTGGTTGATTCGTTCTCTCAGTTGTGACGTCAGGATTTTCTACATTGTTGGCAAACAGGTTATTGGTCTGTAGTTGCTTTGGATCGTTCTTTTTTGCCATTATTTTGTATAAGCGCTGTCTTCCATTTGGTCATCCACACTGGTATGTCTGTTTTGTAGATACATCTTCTCAGTTTCTTCGCCAGTCTTTCATGTAGGGTCGTGAAGTTTTAAAACCAATATGCATGTATTCTATCATAGCCTGGGGCTTTCCAGTTTGCCATGTTCCTTAGTGTATCCTTAATGGTTTCTTTGGTAATCTCTGTTTCTGTTCCTTGTTCTATTACCTGTAGTTCATTTTTTCATGTTTTTGAACCACTTGGCATTTTTGTTGTGTGTTTTAGGATCTTCCCATATCTTGCTCCAGAAGTGGTTTGTCTCTGTCGGGTCAGGTTGTTCTGATGCTATTCGTTCTCCTTTTACGTTTTTGTAAAACTGGATTTCATTGTTTTCAAAGGTCCTGTTCTGTTTTTGCTGTTCTAATTTGTATCTATATCGTCTCAGTCTTCCATCTATTGCTGCTATCTTTTGTTTTAATTCTTCATGTTTCTTAGTCAATATGTCCTTGTGAACCAAATGTCTGCTTTTCCATGCTTTACTATTTCTTTCATACTATTTACGGTGTAAGTTTTTTCCGAAGTTTGATTATCTGGGTTTCCAATCTGATTTCCCATCTAGGTTTTGTTGGTCCATTATTTTGGCGAGGTTTATTTTCTTTTCTTAGTTTCATACTTACTGATTTTGCCCCCGCATATATCAAGTTGTTTAAGTCTGTGATAGTGTCTGTTGGGATGTACTCGAGTACCTTTTTACTGTCTCTGTTTCAACTTCTAACTTCTTCCAATCTTCGTTCCTTAGAGATAGGGGATTTGTTTTGTTCTCAGACATGTATCATTTGATATTTTTTAAATTATTATTATATCACTAGGAGTTATCACACTGGTCATCGTCAGTGGTCGGCAACTGCCGACAACCTGTGGTATTCCCTGGAGTCCGAGTGACAACAAGTCTCCTCAGGCCTCCAGTATGCTCCACCTCGTTTCGTTCATCACCGCTGATGACCTTGCGGTAATCGCAACAGCCACCTACCAACGATTTCCCGCTGATAAGGGCCATCGGTCCCCTCTGGGTCCCGAGTGGCAACAAGCCTTCCCAAGGTCCCAGAGCTGTCCGCGCTCTTCCAGTGGAGGTCTGGTTTGCGCTTTCCCTCCTCGACCCTCTGTCCATAATTTTTGTGGCGTCAGCCTATGCTTGCGCCTCATCCGTGCGGTTGTATTTTCCACGGTTCTGTTGTTTTGTGCTTCCATGTGTTTGTTCTCCATTCGTTGCTTATGTGGGTTGGTTTCCGCATTAGAGGACATTTCTCAGGATTGTAGCTGTTTTGATCATTACTGTCCTTTGTATGGTCTCAGTTATCCCTTTGATTCCTATTTCTCCTAGTCTTTTCTCCATGTTTTGGGGGACTGTTCCTAGTGCTCCTATGATTATTGGTGTTATACTGACTTTCTTCATGTTCCATATTTCTTTCAATTCTCTGGCAAGTTCAGTATATTTGCTTCTTTTTTCCGTCTCTTTGATCTTCACTTTGTGGTCTGCTGGAACGGCAAAGTCCACGATTTGGCAGGATTTTTCTTTCTTGTTGATTATTATCATACCCGGCCTCCTTGCTGTTATGGGTTTGTCTGTTTGTACATTCATATCCCATATGATTTTGTGTTTTTCGTTTTCTAGTACAGTTTCTGGTTTGTGTTTGTACCGTTTTTTTTGCATATTCGAAATTCAGTTGTTTGCAAATTTCCCGGTGTACTTCTTTCCCCATGCTGTCATGTCTGTTCTTGTATTCCCTTTGTGCTAGCTTGCTGCATTCACTTATTATATGATTTATCGTTTCGTCTCTTTGTCCACACAGTCGGCATTTGCTGTTTTCCTGGGTTTTATCTATCTTTGCTTTAATAAAGTTTGTCCTAATCCCATTGTTCTGTGCGGCCGTCAGCAGAGTTTCCGTTTCTCTGTTCAAGTGTCCTTTTCTTAGCCATGCCCAGCTGTTTTCATTGGCTTCATCGCTTGTGAGTCTTATAAAGCGTCCATGTAGTTGTTTTTCTTCCCACTTTTCCTTTCTTGTCTTTTTGTTTCTGGGTTCAGTACTTCCGGGGTTGTTTGTTGGGCTGGTGTCTCTTGCTGTGGTGATCAGTCTTTCCGTGTTCTGGGTTACATATTCCTCCATCTCTTTTTTTGTGTCTTCCACACAGTCTTCTATACTTACCAGTCCTCTACCTCCTTCATTTCTTTTCACGTAGAGTCTGTCCGTGTCGTCTTTTGGGTGCAATGCATTGTGCATAGTCATTATTATTATTATTATTATTATTATTATCTCTTTTCACGATTAGTTATCACACCCTAACTACAACTGGTGGTGTTCTCTGGGGTCTGCGTGACAAAAAGCTTCTACAGAGTTCAAGTACTCTCAATGTATTTTCAATCACTACCGCAAATGCCCCTGCGGTATCGCCACATCCGCCTATTATTGATATCTTACTGTCAAACGCCATTGGTCTCCCCTAGAGTTTGGGTTATAATAAGCATGTTCAAGGTCCAAGTGAATGAGTGCTGAGTTCTTTACTACTCAATCTTCCAATTCCCCTTGACCATATACGACTATTTTGCGTAATGTCATCCGAGCCCGGTACCACTATTGGTGGAGGGGAGCAAGCTTGTAGTTTTGCTGTTTCTGTTGCTTGGTTCGTGTAGTGTGTTCTTCCTCTGTTTTTTTCCCTATGCTAACTTCCATGTAAATGGTTACCGTTCGTAGCTTATGCGGGTTTGTTTCCGCATTCGAGGATTTTCCTTAAGGTTGTAGCTGGTTTGATCATTGCTGTCTTTTGCATGGTTTGAGTAATCCATTTGATTTCAATTAGCCCCAGTCTTTTTCTCTGGTTTTTGTTACTGTTCCTACGATTATTGATATTATATTGATTTTCTTCACGCCAAATACCCCTTTCGGTTCTCTCGCAAATCTCGTTCGCTTGGTTTTTCCATCTCCTTGATCTTTACACTATGTCTGCTGGCACGACAAAGGCTACGATTTGACAGGCTTTTTCCGTCTTGTCGATTATCATGATATCTGGTCTCTTTATTCGCATTAGTTTTTCTGTTAGTACCCCCATATGCCATAGTGTTTTTTGTTTTTTATTTACGAGTACTGCCTCTGCTTTTGTATCATTTGTCCGCCTGTTCGAAATCCAATCGTTTGCACAGTTCCCAGTGTAGTGCTATGAAAGGTGAAAATTGTGTTTGTGAATCTTTGGTTTTAAGTTTAATCAAAGTAATACACATTCCAAAATTATCTCTTCAGTTCGCCCAAAAGTAATGGTGTAGATCGGGTTATTCATGTGACTGTGTAATTGCGAAATGGTGGTGGTTGATTAGATTTGAACGAAGAACGAAGAACGATATGCAAATAAAGGTTTTTAATATCAGGTAATGTAAGTAAGGGTTTGACTTAAAAAGTTAATAAAATAAACATAATTTAGCATTACTTTAACGTATGTTTTTAAGTTGAAAACATCTCAGTCTTTGTGTAAATATATTTGTGCCGTTCTTCACCACCCTAGACTATACAGCACGGAGAAAAGGAGCACAAGTGGTTAATGATATGGTCTAAGTTCTTAAAATATACAGAATATATAAACCTATTTAAGATTTACTGACCAGATTGTCTTGTTATAAAATGCTACAGGTCCCTACATAGTATATATAAATTACTTTGATCGACACTATTACTGTCTGTTACTGTCTAAAGGTTATAGTTATAAACACAGAAGTTAAAAGCCTATGAATGGTTTCCATGACCAAAGTGAACTGTTATAATTCAATTGTATTTCTGTGCCGACAATGTATTAAACTCAGGACTCGTTTACTCTAATACGCCTACTTAAATGTTTCCTTTTGAATTTATCAGCTTCCTTTATCTCTGAATATATGCTTTTCCTCCGCTCATTCTCTTTCACACATCTTATCAACCGGGCTTCTGTAATTTTTACGTATCTTTGAAAGCCTATTGTTGCAGTTTTGTAAGAGAGTTCTGTTTGAAATAAACATCTGCCATAAGCTAATCTGCGTAGGAAAATACCAGCTATATCGTCTTTCTGATTATGCATACCATGACAAGTAATGAGCTTCCTTATTTGGACACACATGTGCTTAATGTCAGCGATGATCAAGTTAAGTGTGTCGAAACGAGAGAGATATACAGATTGCGAATTGAATTACATGTTCAATACATTAGTTACGCGCTTCTTCATTTAAATATTATTCTCATTCTTTGATAGGTATAAATTGCTTGTTCAAGTAAAAAAAATAAAAAAATAAAAATATGGTCCTTTTGGATAGAAACAACGTGCGGGAGATTAGAACTTTTTTTTATGAAATATATCTTTCTCCAACAACATCGTTTTAAATACTGAGTCTATTCTTCAATTACCCAAACCATTCGAGTGCTAACACGCAGAAAATCCAGCTCCCATATAAGGATGCTCTCTGGATTAAAACAGAAGATATTATTTCCTCAGTCTAGTAGGATGTCTCCTTCACTGACCGAGGACAGCAAAAAGGAGGTGAAATAACAGAACATATACTGAACTATGATCTTTGGCAAAGGAGAAAGGGCAAAGATGATGCTGTGTGTTACTTTATTGATCAGTAGTTCCATATTCACCTGCTACTGTAAGTGTATAATGGTGTTGTTTGCATTCAGAAAAAAATATAAATACTGTCAGTCAGTAATGCACGTGATCAATCTATATGTGGAAGACATAGTGTTTTTGATTATGTGTTTCACCCAATATTTTTAGGAGATTTGTAATTTCATTAGTTATCCATCCTGGGATGTCATTAATGATAAGACCTGAGCAAGGATTTTTTAGATGTTATTGTTATTATTTAATAACTATGAGTTCTCAACCGATTCACCATCAGCGATTGCTCACCGACAATAACGTGATGTTCCTTAGAATTTGAATGCACAAGAATGGAAAGAATACCGGTTACACAGAGTGGTAATTATTTAGTTTTGATGAGTAAAAAACTTACTTTAGCGAATAAATGTGAATTGAGAATTGAGGTAATTTCTCTACAAGAGCATTGTGGTCACTTTCTGGGTAGATTTTAAATCGTGTAGACGCAGAAATATATACTTATCTCGAAACCCCAATGAGACTGTGGCGAAATAAACAATTTAGGATAATGGCGACCAATCCGTTTCCGTATATATCTCGCTCTTTTCTTAGGAATATATATATATATATATATATATATATATATATATATATAAATATATATATATATATACATATATATATATATGTATATATATATATATATATATACGTACATATATATATATAGATATACGTACATATATATATATATATATATACGTACATATATATATATATATATATATATATATATATATATATATATATATATATATATATATATATATATATGTGTTTCCCTATCCCAGATTTGTGTACCTGGATAGACGTTCTTCATCATGCGAATAAATCTTCTGTAAAAATGAAGATCAGTGTAATTGTACTTCTATTAATCGATATAGGACGAAGACAAAACGACACGTTCTTTGAGTGACAAGGTGTATAGTGAGGTATAGGCGCTTCGGAGACCAGCCAGCGTGTTACAAATGAGTAATAGTGCCGTTCAATTTGGTATTTCTACGAAGACACGTAAGAAATAAACCAGCGGCCAAAATGATTACGAAAAAGAGGTTCCAGTGTAAAAATAGAACAAAAGAAAATAAATTAAAAAAGACAGATGAATTGAAATGATGTCTGGAGAAGGAGAAAAAGAGACGAGACAAGAAGGCGACCAAAGAAAAAATAGATAGTTTTTTTTTTCTGCGTCCCTTTTGATGATACCATTCAATGCACATAGAAGTTTAACTTGTTTCATATGCTTCACGTATATAATATGCATTGTGTAATAAAAACGAAAGAAGGAAAAGTATTAATTTTGTCGTATAATAAGTGTGTTATATATGTAAGTTACATTTTTCGTTGTGTAATAAAAACATAACACAATGGAAAGACAATGACGACGATTTTTTTACATAGAATTGTCAAGGAAGAAGAGAGGAGCATAACAAAAGTAAAAAAGAAAATTGTACTTTTTACAGTGAGATGTGATGTCATTGTTTATTTTGCAATTTTTATTAAGATGTATTTTGTAAATTATCCGCAGAGAGATAATTTGCTGTACTGTTACACTTTATATTGTATAAGAGAGAGGCAGATACCCAATCGCGTAATTAAAATAAAAACAACGTATTTTTATTACGTTAACACGGATAGTAATTTAGAAATAATAGTCAGTAAAAACCAGATAGGGCCTAATAGATGTGTTTTCTGGAAAATGTTTCGTCAAGGTCCAGAATTAAAATTCTGTTTTTCTCAACTTAATTTACTTTTCTGAATTTTTCTCGTAAGTCTCTTGGATGGAACAATGGAATTTGTCAACAATTGATTTTCACGGGTTGCTAACAATTATAAAGCCAAAACGTGTTTATTCGCGAGTAGCGATTTCATGGAATTTGATATTTCCTCATATATACGGATTCTAAGAAAGATAAAGGTTGACGGGACGTATCATTAATATTCTGTTGAAATCTTGAATCTCGGAGTACCACACCGATGTATCTCTAAATAGTATAAGAGAAATTAGGAAATAAATAGTGGACCTGTATGCGCAGTTTCGTGAGGAACACATTTACGTTAGATACACTTTCCGACCACTGCTATGTAAGGTCATGCAGGAATGCTTAGTTTTTATATGAAGTTAGTGTTTCATATAAAGACAAACCCGTTACACGAATGAGATAGGAGTAAAATGTGGTGTTTCGGGGATTCGTGATGAAAGGCAGATATTCACTATGTAAACTGCTACGACGCCAAAAACTACTATTTGATAAATGTGTTTTTCTCTTTGACTATTAATACATCCGGTTTTCATGTTTGGATGACTTTGCCTATTTTTATTTCCATGTCTCAGATCAATTTACAATTTTGTCTATGATGCCTGCTTGTACATGTTAAAAATGTGGTCGTTTACAGAGTTCCCAGTAAACTAACTCCTAGACTCAATTATTTCTATTTTTTATAGTTCTGCTGCGTGTGTTTTAGTGTGTGTAACCTATCGAATTTGCTTAAATCATACGACCAAGGGAAAAGGACTGTATTATTTAAATATAATTTACTTTAATGTACGCATTAATTTGCTTCTTGTAACCGCTGTTTTTTTTTAAATTTAATATCAGCTAGTCTTAAAATATAGTTTTAAAGTTTAAGGAACAAACATCATGAATATAATTGTCGACATTTGATTTTACCAATCAACACTGTCTGTGTTTCCTAATGCCAAGGCATAATATATGTTTTATACGGGCAAATGAACACAAGGTGATATTTTAGTCATCAATGTTTAACTATTCCACATTGAAAGCTTTTCCTAAAATATTAGTACCGGGATAAAACAAATAGATACAATAGGAACTGAACTCGATTCAACAGACCCCCAACTTGACGTATTAGGCCAATTACAATTCTCTTTAATAATAATAATAATAATAATAATAATAATGATGACGATAACAATAACAACAATGATGATGATGATGATGATGATGATGATGATGATGATGATGATGATGATGATGATAATAATAATAATAATAATAATAATAATAATAATAATAATAATAATAATAATACAGTGAGACAAATGAAATTAACTTTAATTCACTGGTTTGGATGAAAAGCCTTAACATTTCGATTGTTGAGACCCAAGACATTTTCTGTTTACGGGATATTAACTCTGCGTACAAAGAGAGTTCGTTGTTATGTGGTATCGATTGATCTCTGGCAATACGACAAAGTGGATTGCGAAGCCAAGGAGTCCGTTTAAATGACGTTAGCTAATCGCTAGGCGCTCAACTGACAGATTATATCTCCTTTTGCTTCGTTTCTACCGGAAATAATATTATTGGATGAGAATGACGATTCTCCAGTGGCACGTGACCATCCATTAGCGAATCGCTAGAGTGTCAGATGGAGACGAGAATCTGTTCAGTCTTTATGGTTTATTACAGGACAATACCACTAAAACTGATTCTTATTTAATTTTAAAAAAAATGTTGCTGTTAATTAAACTAACCATATTAATTCACCATACGAACCCAACAGTTTTGCACCACTTGTATATCTCCTTACACATATTACAATCACGATATAATTATACTAAACCTTATGTTTACAATGCTTATTCCAAATTTTGATCTGAATCCATTACAACATTTTGCTTCTATAAAATGTCTAAAATTCAAAGCTTAAGATTTAAAGTGTCTTCAAAAGAAATTGAAATTCAAGGACTTTTATTAATTTGTTTCTAATGGCGACGAATCAAATCGTATGCAAATCTTAAATATATGAATACTTACTGTAGAGCTGGCCACTTAAAATACCCTCTAAGAACCCTGAAAAATACGCCAACAAAATTTAAACAAATTGGGGAACCCCTTTTTTAGTTTCACAAACATTGGAGGTATCTGAATCTTTTACCCCCTGTAAATATTACTAAATAATCTAAATATAGCCCACATTATACACCATGCACTCTAGAATCTATGTTAAAAAATTAAAATATATTAGTCACAACTAAAAGGAGAGAGAGCTAATTACATAAATCAAATTGATCTTCTTGCGTAGTTATGATAAATATGGTTCAAATAGAATAAAATAGTAGAAAGTAGACAAACACTGAAACCGCATTTCAGCGAAATCATATGCGAAATGACGATATTATTATATCTAGGCATACAACGTTATATTGTTTTTTATTTTATAAGGAATGCGTTATAGTAATTACATGCTTAGAGAGATTTGACAGATAGACAACTTTCCCTAAATCGACTACGCATTGAAAAACGCAGACATAAACTGACATTTTATTACTCTCTCTCTCTCTTTCTCTCTCTCTCTCTCTCTCTCTCTCTCTCTCTCTCTCTATATATATATATATATATATATATATATATATATGTGTCGTATTGGTTAAGGAAATCCAGTCACCTTACCCCCTCCCCTCACATGTAGTCTACTTCCTTAAACCGACTCATGCCACCTCCCATCCCTAGCTTCTTCCTCATTTTCTTTTTTCTTTTTCTTTTTTTTACTTCCCAATTTTGTATGAATTGCCGAGTATTTGCTTATAACATTATTTTCCGAACGAATATGGTCGCATCTAACGACCGAAATATCTCCGCCTAATTACAATGACGTGTTCGTGTCCTTATGTTTGCTAGTGTGTACCTCCGCTTTTCCACATTTTCTTAACCAATTTCACATTTCCAATTCGTTGTTATGGCAATCGCGTATTTTATTGGCTCCACTTTTTATTGAATTTTTAAATCGTATGTTTTAGAGCTTTTAGTTTTCGTTTTTTTTTGTGTTACGACTTCAGAAAAATAGTCTATTGCTTGAACTTCGAATTCCAAAGTCACTTGATCCCCCTAACTAATAGGCGATACAATTGTACCTTCTGGCATTGTAAACGAGTACTTTGAAAATATGAGATCAATACTTGATGGTGTCTCGCTCTGGTAAACACTATTGCCGTCGAAACATACTGAGCAAATCAATCTCAAATCATTTTCCTTAGTGGACTGAAATTCGACTCCAATTCAATTGACGGATCATTTTGATCACTACCTATGATACATTCCTAGTGACGTTTTGACGATCCAAATCCTCTTATTTAAAAACCATGGATTATCATCCAGCTCTGCTTGTGAAATGTATTGCATGCTGTGAAAGCAACTCTATTTTGTATTGGACTCAGCATATAATAGCGTTTTAGCTGCTTTATATATATGACAACACCAATTACTCTGCCGCATGGAAAAACACCATAATATTGAACATGGACTTGTACATATTGGCTGTCTTTTGTCAGCCACGTCTATGTGATTATTGCGATGTCTCGCTGTACATTTTGAAGATGTGCTTCAAATTCTCGATCTTGTACATGCTAGATCAAATATTAGTTTAGAAAAAAATAAGAGAATACTTCGTCTGACTCATGTTTCCAAATTATTTGAATACATCAACTAAATGGTGGGCTTTATTTCCGAGCACATCTGTCTTTTTGTGCAATTTGATGTTCAATAGAAATTTCAAAAAGTCCCTTTGTGTGATTTTACCGTCTTTTATAGCGATATCCCTGTCTCTATTTTCAGTTTGATGGCTTTCAACCTTGTAAAATAACCCCTATTTTCGAATGGCTATCACCCTTATTAGTATAAATATAAATACTGCTAAATAGAACGAGTGGAGGACACTAATAGCGTATCATCTTAGACTGTTTTAAATTTGGTTCCTATTGATTAGCTTAAGTAAACAGTAACCCGAATGCCCACATGAGAGTATTAGCGCACACAAACGTGCTTTATTAGACTAGCCTACTGATCAAAAGAGATAGAGAAACGCTAAATTGTTGGGTATCAGTTACTCCTATAACTGTAAATGCAATATTTGTATTAATAACTTCCTGTACTGTTTCTACAGTATTCACGTATTTATATTTGTATGACGTAAAATATTCCAGGGATAAATGTCGGCGAGTTTTATTGTTTAGCCAAACACAACGATCTGATGCGGTCAAAAAGAAATCGATGGTCTGTTGTTTATTGCAATTTCATTTTATCATGTCTGCTTATTTAACCGAAATATCATTCTAAGGTCGACATTTATTGACTTGTTACTGGTGAATATAATTGCTGACGACTGGAAAGTATGTATATGAAAGATAAGTCAATTAATATACTTTCTCTATCTCTCATTTATATTCGGAAATATTATACCATTTTCTATTATAGACATCTTTAACTAAATACAAATAAGAAAATATATTTTTAGCCGCGTCAATTAATTTTTGTAAATGCAATTTCAAATAAGACTTGACAGACGAGTCAACGGACAATGCCTCTTATTGGACGAATAAAAAGGAAAATGCGTCCATTCAATGTTAGAGTTTACCGATAAAATATTATCTGAAAATGAAGTGTGACGGAAAACACCGATGCAGATCTTACGAAATAGTTACTAGCACATCATCATCATCATCATCATCATCATCATAAGCAGCAGCAGCAGCAGCAGCTAGTTTTCGTGGTGTTACAGATGATTCTGACTTTCCTTTATTAGATCAGTCCTTAGCTTGTTTATTGACGTATGCACTGTGTGGCGTCTCCACTGAACTATATTTCTGTTTTAACATCCACAAACAAATCGCTTACGAATTCATCCTTAGAATTTCAGTGACCAGAAAATCTGTCTCTTCTCTCTTTGATCAGGGCTAAGATTCGGGAAAGGTGTCCGTAGATTTGCTCTCTCATGGGGTGTTGCGTCTAGATAATGTTAGATTTGGTTGTTTGGTTTGACTCTTTCTGCCTTGTGTAATGTGTAATCTAGTAATTTTTATTAAATTATGTTCATGGTTCAAGTTTTAAATATCTTTAAATGTGTTTCTTTGTTTGGTTGTTTTGTTTTCCGGCATATCAACCTGTTTCGGGGTATTTAATGCTAAATCAACTCATTTTTGTATAAGTTTTTATGATTCAAGTTTTTGATATCTTTAAATATATATAAAAAAAGAGAAATATGCTTTTGTTTTTAAGATTGCAGTACATAGTTGAGTTTTGTAACAATAATATCACTTTTTTGTACATTTCTGGCTTAGGAACCGATATCTAAGACAGCCTGATATGGTAGCACCCGACCAGATGATGTTAAGAGTAACTTTCTAGAAAATGTTGGTGTGCGCACAATCAATGTTCTTCTGCAATTATTTTGGTAAAAGACCAGGCATTTCTTAAAACGGATGTTACAATTTTATCAAATAACACACTTTCATATTGGTAGAAAGATTTGATTTCTACATTCTTTTCATCTTGCTCAGTCTAGATTAAATATTTGACACATAATCAAGTAATAACAGAAAAACACAACTAAATCAGAAGGACACTCGTCAGACATTGTAACATTGAGGACATACTGATGCTCGAAGGTCATTGTTTGTTCATAGAGTCAGTAGATTTTATTCAGCAGAACCGCATACAAAGCGATCAAATGTGTCATTAGGTTTAGTAGACTGTAGTATTACATATATGCATGTTAGCGAATCAAGGACGACTTATCCTGATTAAGTACAATAAATTAAAAAGGTTACCATTTGAGAGAGCCGAGATTTGTGATCGCAGCAATACATTGCTTACGAATCTGACTGCTGCATTATTTAAATATATTTTGATAACTTGGTTTACAAATACAGTGATGACGTAATATCTTAACAGAAACTAATTCATACTGTAAGAAATATCCTTTTTCTTTGTTCAGTTGTGGTTTAATTTTCGCGATGATAATAGCCGCTGGAAATAGTTTTTGCTCGAATTTGTCTGTTTGATTTGCGTACTGAGATAAGTTTTCTCGATGCTTCAAACTATTAAATGTGGAAAGTATCAATGTTAATGCAATAGTTATATATCTAATCTGATAAGTTCGTCTTCAATTATAACTGCAACTGTTGTAACGGGTCCGAATTACTCCATATTTAAAAAAATATATATAGTTCACCCTGAAGAAGACAAATTGTCACTTTTGACGAAAGGGGCTACTGAGAAATAAGGTGAAAGTGTAGGGGGTCATCCTGAATTAAGAGCTGTGCATCGAGATGCTTGTTCACATTAGATTTAAATGTCAGCATGTCGGTACAGTCGGGGAAACAGAGAACAGAGAAGGAGTCTCCAAAGCTGGCAGCTCAAGGAAAATAGCTATTGGAGTAGAATGATCTACGGCGTCTGAAGACTTCCACAGTAAATGCATTGGATTAAAATGATTTTCTGGTAGGTTGTGTGTATTTACGTCGACGGGGGACCACAAGGATGCTAGATTGCGGCGATGGGACAGCGGCTGGACTTTGGTGGATAGTGAGGGGTCTATAAGATTGTATACTATTTTTAAACCTTGTCTAAGACGGAAGAGACTAGTAAATTGTGCACCAGCTCTGATGTGACAACAATACTCTATGCCTGAACGGATTCTGACTTTGCAGAGATATATGATACTGTCAGGTGCAAGAAGAGTTCTAGCAATGTAGAGGAAGACCACTTACTTTGCAGCAGCCTTGGCAATGACTTCTATTTATGTGCTCCAAATCATGTTAACTGTAAATGCTAAGCTGAGGAGTTTGAACGTTTGATTCTCAAGTAGCAATTTATTTACCATGAGAATCGGTAGCTTAAGGGTTTCGTGTAGTTGTTGAATGACGAGAGATTTGTCTTAGCAGCATTAAATGTAACCATTCCTTTATGATTCTATTTCATAGAGACTTGAGTTCACTTTATAAGGATTAAGCAATTTCCACGGATATATATGCGCCAGTTTTACCCACATGGCGGTAGTAGAGCGTGATGTCGTCAGCAAATATACCCATCTCAGACACAAGGACAACAGGGGTGTCGATTATACAAATAAAGAAACAATAACGGTCCAAGTATTGATCTTTGGAATACACGTGCATTTATGACATGTTGTTTGGATGAACGGCCATCGAGGACAACCTCGGCCATTCTGTTTGATTAGAATGGTCTAATTATATAAAATATTTGTCCAATAATAACATATGAATTAATTTGTTTGAGAAGACCTTTATGCCAGACCTTGTATAAGGCTTTGTATATTTCAAGCGCTACCGCCCTAACTCTACCTGCCTTGTCCAGTGTGTGATTATGTGTTCAGAGATGACCGTTAAAATATCCGCAAAAAAACATGATTGCCTAAATCTATACTGGTTGTCGAACATTTTTTAGCATAAACGAAGTACAGCCTTATCGCTAGATTGCTTAAGGGTCATAGATTTTGGCGAAGAGCGGGAGTAGAACGGGGGCGGCCATACTAAGGGGCAGGTCTATCTACACAATTGTAGAAGACTGGTTCCACAGAGACAATTGAACATCCATCAGGGAAACAAATTTCGGCAAAATATTTGTTGTAGAGTTAGAAGAGAACAGGGGCCAGTTCAACAGATCAGTTATATTTACTATTACTGTTATAACATCATGCTCACATTCATTTGAGGTGATGGTCAGGTCATAAAGTGGTGCTTCAGACTGCAATATCAAATTTGTGATAGAGTGGTTGGATAGCGGGTGAATTGTTTATTTTCTATTATTCACCACACTATTGAAGATTCTCCAGAAATTACGATTACCTAGTTTCTATGATTCAATGCGTTTTCTGGTCATCTCTCTATATCTTCTATTTGTTTCATCTGATGTAGTATGACAACGATCTATTGACGCTATAAGTGTGTGTCTTTTTTAATTTACGTGTGGCGGTTGAATTGTAGGAATGTTTGCACAGTTCGTTGTGCACCATTGTAGAGAGTTGGGCTTGCTGTAGAAAGTTAATCGTAGAAGAGTTGATCTTGTAAAGCTCATACCCACTTTACACCACTTATATATATATATATACCCACTTTATATATATATATATATATATATATATATATATATATATATATATATATATTGCTTTCACAAAACGAATATCTCCTTGCGTGATATTGATTGTATGTTTTTTGTATCAATGTATTTTTATATATTGACCAGATTGTCCGACATTTGTATGCGAATATATTCCTATCTCTATGACACAACTCATATCTGTAATTAACTTAGCACATGTACAATACTTCAAACGTACCATTTAACAATAAGATATCAATATTTATGTAAAGTATTTTATTTTACCATATTGTCGTTTCCCACGTTTTTCCAATTCACATTCCTTACTCATTTCTTAATTCATTCAATTTTTACATTTTACCTGACGAAAATGTTCCATTGTTCTCGTTTAGATTTGCAAATCTTACTTTTTATTTTAATTTCTCTCCTAAAATTACAAAGTTCGGATTAATAAGAAATTTGAACCCCAAATATTTCAACTCTATATGCGCGCCCCTGTACGCGAAAGAATAACACAGACTCAGTTAGATTGATAAAATATGTGTGATATGGTCGCGTGACTTATGATTGCTTGGGCTAGCTGTCTTTTCTATACAATTTGGCTGACTTCTCAAACACGCCCTGTTCAAGTTTAAGTCTTCCCGATCCAGAAGCAAAACTGAAACTACTCTTTGCTTGCCGATTTCCCGCTCCTTATTAAATCATGTCGACCTCAGCTGTAAAATCTTTTTTCGCACATTCAGTTGACATCTAGTTTTTTCGCAAGGTGTTCACACCTACATGGCATATAGCCAGTCTGACGGGTGGTACAAATATCAAAAATTAAATAAAAAGAAACATTAATTAGGTAATCTGATGTTATTATAGCTTCACAATATTGTTTAAAACAACTTTCTCCAATCTAATAACGTGACATATATCCCGTCTCTTATTTATAAGCAACCTATAACAAAGGCCTAGAAAACTCATCTCTTTGCATGTATTATATGTCAATATAAAACGAAAAGTAATGAAACATAGTTATACTATAACTATTATAGACAGTGATGAATGAAAAATAGGTTAAACATGATAGTGTTTCACCTTTCATAAACCGAGAGTTGAAACTTCTAATTTCTTGGTTTGCCTATTAATTAGTTATGTCATCATGTAATTTCTTTTTTGTTCGAATAGGCTAAGTTGATTAACGCTCGTTAGAAAAAATAAGACTCAACAAGAACTACTTAACATCTGTTCTAATTTAACATCTATTCTAATAAGCGAATGTAGTAAACACAAGAACAAATTAATAATACACATATAATACTGTCTGTAGCGACAATGACCAACTATTTAAAAGAGTTAATGAATTAAAAAGACGTTACAGCTGAACATGAGTTGTAACCCCCGACCTTCTTCAGGTGTATCTAGATACACCTGAAGAAGGTCAGAGGTTACATAGGCCAGAACGTTGTGAGAATAACACTCAAGATGGGAACAGTTGTCCGGATAATCTAAATTATATAAATTACCAATCCTCATCTAAAAAATCAAGTAACATAATATCAAATTAGTATGGACCCGAAATAATACGAAAGTAGAAACGACTCGAAAAACTATACCAACAACTGGCAAGAATAATCAACCACCTTACATTCCTATACCGATGTCGTGACCTGGAAGTAGGTCAGACAGGTTTAACCTTGAATCTACCAGTCAGTTCCAGAATCGCAAGACAGATAAGGTAGCTCGTCCAAGACACAATCTACAACAGTCGGTGGAAGAAACATAATTTACAGACCAACATCTGAGGCGAGCTCGCCCCACTTCCTGGAAAGTATATCACTGACTCATGACAACATCCGCATCCAAGAATACTAGATATATCATATAAGCAAGAATTTAAGGTCAACTCTCGCAAAATGAAGAAATTGGAAGATCTGAAAGCCAAAGACTAAAAGCTTCTTGTCCACTATTCACTAATAAATGTCATAAAAGGGAACGTTAGCTGACTTTCCCTGAGAAATCAGTGCCAAAATAGGTTTTTACTTCGCCACTACCATCAAGCGGATTCCATACTCAGACATGATAACTCTAATAGAACAGGAAGCCTTGAATAAACCCATGACAAAGGAGATGAGCGAAGGTTGAAGGTGAGACATGCACTCGAGAATCTAAAGCCTCCAAAACCTAACTTCTTAATGGAAGAAGTATTGACTATCAAGTTACTACGCAATTATGATGATATCGTAATACTACCTACAGAGAAATGCAATATCACAATGTTAATAGATAGAGCAGACTATTCCAAGAAATTGAAATATCTAATAGGGTCTTGTAACTACTGTAAAGTAAAACAGAATCAAACTTTGAAAAAAAAGAGAAGTAGTCACAAATCATGAGTATAGACCAGACTCTAACACCACCTACAAAATACAGCCAGCTATTTCAGCATTAAAGCGAGCTGCAACACCTGTGTGACCTTCCTAAGATTCACCAAGACGGTATTCAATTAATACCCATTGCCAGCGCACGAGGTTCATCGTGCCATTAATTAAGCCGGTCCGCAACGACAATGGCGTAATGGATGAAATACTAAGTAAATTCAGTTCTAGGTGCAGTCTTCAAGTGCGGACGATGCTAGGAATGGCAGATTACTGAATGTTTCTACCCTATAATGGGATGACGGAACTGGAGCATGCTTACATCGTGGAGTAAATAAAGGGTGTCGTTCCAAATTCCATGTAAATTTCCGAGTTCGACAGAAAAAATTCCGAGTTACACAGAATACATCTGAAGAAAGTCGGAGGTTACATCGGCCGAAATATTGTGAGACTTACACTCAAGATGAGAACAGTAGTGCGAATAATTCAAAATGATACAAAAACTATCTTGGTATACCATTATGCTGCTGATTTATTAATACTGGACGAGTCTTCAGAATAGCTGTGTTATATATTTAGCTATATTGAAACGTTCAAGCATAGTCATCAGAAGTGACTCTCTGTAAATGTCAAGGTGTCAGGTTTGAAATATGTATAGATGAACAACCGGAAATAAGAAAATCGTAAGCCAGGTGCCGTAATGAACGATGTTAGGGGTAATACTCATCAGTGAGAAGGCGATGTGAAGCGAGTCGGATAAGACGGATAATATAACGCCTTTAAATAATTCACATATCAAACAATATTCAATTTCAATACTACAGATTTAAGAGAGACTCACAAGGCTTTCAAGGTCGTTATCGTCGTCGTCATCGTCGTCATCTGCATCATCAGTATCATCATTACATACCACCCAACTACCACCATCACAATCCCCACCACTGGCCTAACCCCCATCATCATCATCATCATCATCATCATCATCATCATCATCATCATCATCATCATCATCATCAGTTGTACATACCATCATGAGAAAAGTAATATTGTGCGTTATAAAGAGCTTGCGGAAATTAAAATGTAAGATATTCATGAATAAATGCTTGTATCATTTATAGAGAAATTATTTATTTACATCGCGATGACGTCAACTCTTCCAGAAATGATTGTACGTTTTTTTGTTCATATCCTAACAGCTTGCTAGTTAAAACGGGCTGATGCGATCAAATAAAAATCGATGGCCCGTTGTTTATTGCAATTTCATGTTATCGTGTCTGCTTATTTAACCGAAATATTTTAGAAAAGTCGACATTTATTGATTGGTTACTTGGAAAACATACACGATTATAACGAGATGGCATGTTTATAAAAGTTAAGTAAAATAAATATTACACTCTTGCTCGTTCATTTGAAAAAATATACAATTTAAAAAAAGTAATTTTACACAGATGAAAACAAAAAAAAATTACTCTTTACAAGCGCCTGTTCAATTTACGTGTTTTTATATTAATGGTTGGCAACTTACTAAGGCCAAACGCAGCTCGCGGAGAAGTGTTAGTCATATTTTCAGTTGGATGGTGGAAAAGTACTATGAAAGGATTAAGATTTATGATTAATTCATAGGACGATGTGACAGATATTTGTTGACATTGGACTTGAAAACAATCATGTTGTAGTATAAAAGGAAAAATCCATGCGGAAACGTGTTCACATGTGTTTAGTTCTTGGAAGGAAACTCTGTTTACGGAGTTTCTGCTTGATTTTAGGTACACCGAGTCATGAAGAAGAGTTTGTTGTAGTATTGGGAAACGAGATACATGCTATTCAAAACATAAGCGTTTCAAACCGAGTGATAGACGAGTAAATTACAGAAATCCTTGAACGAATTTTATCTAGTGTTTGTTCAAATAAACAATGTGCATTTTAGTGATCCAAATCGTATTACATGAAAAAAATACCGACAGTAATACCGATTCCAAGGACCATATATAGATCGATGATGCATGTAAAACTTCGGAGAAGACATTCAATACATTTGAAAATAGTTCATAATACATAGTCAAATAATTACAGCAAGAAATACCTTCCAAAACATTGACACTATACCGACCTCAAAGGCCGATTTATGTCGGTTGCATCAGTTGATCTTTTAAAACAAATCCACATACACGTTCCATAAAGTGTAATTTATTTTTGTAGACTCAACTGTCGTAGTTCTACAAGTAATCGGATCGAGGACTTGTTACCGTGATCGATTTGAAAAATCTGGTGAAATACACGGATACATGTGTCAGACTGTGTGTTGCGTGAGATTCTGATAGGGAGTAGCTTTTTACTGTTTTCAACCGAACTGTCTTCGGTGCATGTCTGAATTGGCAGAAAGTGCTTCATGATCAGACGTGTTAATCGTTACTTAAGTCATATACCTAAGAGCAAACGAGCCGATGGTGCCACACACATTTTCCCACCTATTTAATATTCTTCCTGAAATTGTGTTCATTCAAGCATATATCTTCCAACTTGTCTCCTAAACATTACATGGTTACCTGACACCATTCCAACACTACAGGGGTGTTTTCACCAGTTTTATAGCCTTGTAGCAATATTCAATTATCTAACCTAGACGTCGCTATTTCGAATTCGGAGCCGTGAACCGCCATCAGTGGACTGTTTCTCTTGTTCCAATCGGCCATGAAAAAACGATTTAAGTGGAATTTGGACGGTTTCAATGCTTGCAAACTAAAATTAATTAAATTTTGAAAAATTCGATTTTTTAATTTAGAATTGTTTGATGGTTTTCAATAATAACGTATAACTATATTTTTTACATGATATTTAATTTTCATTAAAAAAATATTCCAGCAAATGCTAATGAAATATTACCTGAAAATAAGATATAGTTATTGTTTTTATCATGGCCGTTTGGTGAAAAAAAGCCAGTTTATTGATGGCGGTTTTCTGTTGTGAATTCGGACTAGCTGGGTTTAGGTAAGACTATTCAATATCGCCGGCCTCAAGCAGAGAAAATTTCCTTCGGAACATTTCTTGTGAATGTACAAAGTTTCGCAATCAGACAATATCCCCACCCTGTATTTCTCTAAAAGGTATGACACAATGGGCTTTTCCTTTAACTGCCTTTCTCATAAAAGTCTAGTATGTTTTTGACATTCGTTTTGTTGTTTAAGAGACACACCCCTTCCAATGATAAGAAAAACGCGAACAACACTGTTTGATGCATTGTTTAAATGCATTTTGATAACTTATTAGAAAGACCATATAATATAAGACTTGGGTCGTATTAAACCTAATCGGTAAAATACAGTTATTTAATAGGTAGGATTAATGACCCATTCGCCGTAAGTGTTGTTTATTTTTAAGACCGCCACACATCAGTTGACATGTATGTGAATATCGGAATGTGTATGTATCATGGTATTATTTTTCTGTCAAAGTGTTTTCAAGATTTTTGGCAAGTTTGTTTGCGTTATGCCTTACACGGAAATGCAGACATGACGATGCATTTGGTTTTTCAGGGACCTTTTAGATTTTGGTATCCAAAGTGTATATTTTTCAGGATTTGTAATTAGAATTACATGATTAACATTTAAGTTCATTTGTCTTTCTGGTTGGCGCTTCTAGATGATTAATATTTACTTAACGTGAGAGTGAACGGCCCGTGAAATTACGTGTGTTTTATGCCCATTCATCTTTTGAAATTAGATAACTAGAACATGTCTCAGTTATAAAGGACACCAACTCCGATCGTGGTATGGCCACTCGTAACAGCTCTTTAAAAAAAAAAACGGAACAACGTAAGCGAGACGTGTCAAGTTATCCAAATAATTTATTTAGCCCGATCAGTTATATAGAAAAAATTACTGGTAACAATTTTTTTTTTAAATTAGTCGTTTTTAAGTACAATACAGGGAGGTGCCAGTAGCTAAGTAGTTAACGACACTGATTAACAATCTGGGTGTGCTAAGTCTGAATCAACTTCGTTCAACAGAGACACATTCACTTAGAATGTTGGTAACCTTAACGTGGCCACTCTTGTTAGTCCCTGGTGTCTTTCAGGAAATAATTCGAACTAAAAAAATAACACATACACTAATGACAACAATAGATGTATCTGAATCATACAATATGAATGAATAAAGTTTTAAAAAAGATAAATACTTCACGATTTATGATTAATATTCTACTGTACTTGATGTTGTTAAAACTTGAGGGATGTAAGTGTGTTTCAATTCCGGGGAAAACGTTCTTTCTTCGACTTCTGTCTGTAAACAGATGGTTGAGATTGCTTTCATTTAAGGAGAAATATTTCTCCTCTCAATATGTTGACGTAACTTTTAAAAACTTTAGATTTGTAGGCATTATTTGATGTTTATAGATTATGTTTGCGCTCGCGTTCAATTCAGGGTGCAAGCGGTTCCATAATATATCTTCAGCCTTTACAAATATAACGGTTGTAATAAGCCATTTACTATATAATTCCAGTCAGGCTAGATCCACACACGGATTAGCTTGATAGAGAATTACATCACGCCATTTCATTTTCCTTTATGCATCAAATATACATGTGTTATTATATATATATCCCCTCAATGAATCTAATGCTTTATATTTTCCAGCCTTTAGTATCCACACATTCCGATATATAATGCTTATCCATTTAACACATTTCCTCTGAATAATTAACTTAAATAATTCTAATGTGAGCAATTCTTAACGTCAAACATAAAAAAACATAACTTATCGCAATAGTCGTCAGATATTTAACTTCGAACAATATTATATCATTATAAGTTCATGTAGGCATTTTCCACTTCTTACATGTCCGCACTTTTTTATCTATTTATCTATTCACGTGCAAAACATTTATATCTTATTATTTTTGCAATTTCCTGTGACACCTTTCCTTGTTTCATGTACATTTGAACATCTATCTTTCCAACTCTAATTATCCTCTGAATCTCGATCAAAACAAACTTCCTTACGCCAAAATTACCTTAAACAAGATGCCCGACCCTAATAACGTACCGCTATTTTGTACACATTGCTTCACCTCACCTTTATTATCACTTCTCACAACGGTAGAGAGAAGCCATCTCTACGCAGCCATTATATGTCAATGTAAGCTTATAGGAAATGAAAAATGTGTTACTAGATGGATAACAGTAGAAAGAAGGATGAAAACTTGCGAGTATGTCTCTACACTATCGACAACATTCATCTAACTATAACAGAAAGTTCAAACTTTTTATTAGTACGTTCATTTCATTTCCCTACACACTTTATAACTTGGGTAATTAAAACATTATCCTCAGAAATGTTCCTATAAGCTACCTTACCTTACACTCGTTAAGAGAAATAACAGGCAATAAGAATTATAATGCTGTTGGACTAAGTCTATCACTAGACACACTTCTCATCTTGTGAAAATGCGTTTGCAGGATTAAGTGCTTAGAGTTAAGCACACTTTCTTAAATCACATATCATACTTTACTTGTCGTTACTTGCAAAGTTTAAAATTGACGACAATCGGAAATGGTACTTCTGAGATTAGTTGAGAATGAAAAGTGTTATTTTTAGTTTTCCGTATCTAAGAATAGTTTTTTGATGCAATTTATGAGCATAATCAACCCTCAAGAAAGAGATATATAACATTATTCATATAAACATATGTATATGTAAATATTTATATATTGTAATGCAAGGGTTTCACTCCTAAACTAATAAACAGATCATTTTGACTTTAGATTACAGCTGCTTCATTAAAGGATATGTAATAAGAACGATATTAAGTTTAATTTAACTTCGAGCA
The DNA here is from genome assembly GCA_963556195.1 of Sepiola atlantica. NCBI lineage: Eukaryota > Metazoa > Mollusca > Cephalopoda > Sepiida > Sepiolidae > Sepiola > Sepiola atlantica. The sequence continues at coordinate 133,767,834 of OY744521.1, read as the reverse complement.
AAGAGGGCAATGCGAAGCCCATCGTGATAATTCAGATACCTCCGATTTTTGTGAAATGTTCACAATAGATATTAGACGTCGATTAATACATATTTCTTCAAAATTATGTTTCTTTATATATACAAAAGGTTTTAGGGGTATAATATGGGTACAGATTCTATTTGAAAATTCAAGTATTTCAAATTAACATTCTATTCCATCTATAGTCATAACACACTCATTAAGCAAGATCCCCTTAATTTAGATTTTTTCTTACAACCCCTTAATCTTAAGCCTATAATTTAGACATTTTTTAGAATCAAAATCATGAAATTGATTATGATCACAATAAGAATAAAGATGCTAGACATAATGCTTACTATCAGTATATATTGTTTTAAATCTTCGTATGTGGAAATAATAAAGTACTTTAGGAATGTTCTGTTCAGAGAAATAATGTTAGCAGTTTTAGTAGTGATATTCTTCTAGTATCTATATATTTCTAGATGTATATACAGAAATTGACTTGTTTACAGCAATTTCAATTTCCTAAAGTTCTGCGTCTGATATTCCCAAACGGCAACACACCCGAGCATCGGAGTGATTAAATCGTAATAATGCTAGAATCACAACTGACAACTAATTCATAACAATTGATCTATTCACCCCCAAATCCATATGCATGCAATGCACTTTGGATATTCACTATCCTTGTAATGTTCTTACTGAATGTTGTTACAATTTATTAGAAAATCAGTTACATTGTATAAACTCAACACAATAAAGTCATGGATCAAGTAGGTATTTTTACTACGGCATATCATCCAATTTCGGGATATTTAATCCAGTACATTTGTATAACAATTGTTATTCTTCACGTTCGTTATATTTTCAACTATGTCTTGATGGTGTTTGTTTTTATACTTATTCATGATTTAAACGTATGTCGTCCGATAACTCATGCTATATTTATTATTTATTATATTTTACCTGTACATTCATAGTAGCTGCTACTATAACGACAACCGCAGAAAAACGATGTATAAAATCATTCGATATTTTCTTGACTTGAATGCTTGGTACTGATTAGTCATATACTCAATTTCGATGTGTTCCCTATATTGGTGTTCAATCAATCAAAGCAATCTATTCTGTAGCCGAGCAATTGTTCCCAGATTTTTTTAAAGGATTGCGTTCGCGCTTTTTAAACAGTGATCCGTCGAGAAGGGCTAAGTTGTCTAACGAATCTTTGTCACTCCGCATAGCAAAATAAGACAACACGATTTAGCATGTGCCTATTGGCATCGGCACGTGAACCCAACTTACAAAGATGACGAAACTTCAGTATATAAAATTACTTCCTAATTATAATTATACGAACTCTTCCAGGCTTGATAATAACACAAACACTGTCAGTCTCACGCACTAAATTATGATTCCTTCCTGCGTACGTGCAGTTAAAATTTAATCCTCTTCATATGAACTGATAATAACATTTTTCTCGTCTTGAATTTTGAACGTTTTACATACACTTCTTCCGTCAATACACATAGAAAATGTAACCTTTCGTTTACTAAGTCATATTTATACTTGTTGAATTAATATAATAAATAAAGTTAATACACTATGCATAGATCAGTCGCTGTGATTATTCTTGATAAATGCCTTTTACAGAAGAAATACATAGATACGACACGGACATCTACTATCTCACCAGATTAAAGTGAATGAAGATATATTGCTAATTAACGGACAATTCCGACACCTGAACTTACTTAAATTGAGAGCTGACTACCTGATGCAATTTCGTGTTATGTTACACCCATCAATTATGCATAATATTTCTGATAAAATTTACGTCAGTTCCGAAATATTTTAAAATGTTATAATTAATAACATTAGTTCCAATGATTTATTAAATCCAAATAGAAAATATTCCATATATTATATCGTGTTAGGTCTGTTTAGTTCGTACCTGTGTCTCATAGAGCGTGCTGTTTCGTGGTTTGAAATTGCCGCATTCTGCTCTACTGCCAGGGAGCAATGTAAGCAAACAGAAAGTGTTTTACTCTCTTTTTGTTAATATCGTAAAACGAAAAGTGAACCAAAGAAGACCAGCGAATAATCTTTCATATTGTTTTCATTTCAGTTAGTTGAATTGGATTTCTTTGACACACAAATACATAAGAGATATAATCAGTATGGGTTGTACTGTAACATCTCAACTAATATATATATATATATAAACATGACGCCTTCCCTCTCTGTCTTTCCTCCGATTACTATTAGTATTAACGATGTTTTACTTAACCTACACATCCCAATAATATTCTATTTTGATTGCTTTACTATTTATCAAGAGATAGCAAATATATTTCATTATCAACACTTTTAATCATTAACAATGTTGATACAATAAGTTTCTTTTGTTTACCAGAAATAATAATGGTTGCTATTTTCATACAAGTAAATTCAACATTGTTCATAGTCAGTTCTCAATACGTTTAACTTTTTCTTAATTATATCATTTTACAAATGTATGTTTATGAACTCATATACCTAATTGCACATTATTGTTTTAATTTCACTCGTCCTATCAAACCGACATAAAACAATTCTAAAACATCGAACGCATAAATATGTTCTTATTCGATAGAACGAGGGCAAAGCGAGCTGATCTCACGTACTCAGTACGTATGATACTCTTGGTTCGGGGTGCAATATTTATTTTACATATACGTTCTACACGCTAAACAGAACGTGGCACACGCAATAGTAAACTAAGGCCTGTTCACTGGAAAATGACGTCATGCTATATAGTTACAAACGAGAGCTGTCGACCAGTCAGACTATGGCCATGTTTACCTCTTCCTTGATATGAACATTTATCAACATTAAAGAAATCAACCAATATTAAGGATATTTTCAGTATTTACTAATTAAAGATCACACATGTAATTCACTAATTACTCTATTAAAAAGCATAATGCAAATGTATTATTTCGTGTTAGTTGCTTAAGCTAGACATCAAACATTAAATTAATACTTAATAAAGTGGTGTTGTCATACATTTTTAAATATTTTAAACATGAACATTTATTTTTCGAAAAATAATTTATTTTGATTTAATAATAATTCTTTGAATAAGTTCATTTTTCTCGGTTTATTTGTAATGTTTGAGTTGATTTTTATGACAACCTGGTCTACATCGAATGAAAATACTAGTATCAGTTATACTGCATGGATATTTATTGTTCATGTGGACATTTCATTATAATTGGTTATAGCTGAATTATTTGATAATTATTGTTCTTATTTCCGAAGAAAATAAATGTTTCGTTCTTTTAAACGAAACACATATTTACTAAAGTTACGAATTCATTAAAGTAACACAAAATCACTATTCACTAAGTTTGTCTACAATTTAGTAAATATTTTTAATAAAATATATATCATGTTTTTTGTGTGGGAGATTTGGATGATAATTATTAATTAGTCTAAAAATGTATTTTTATCTTGAAATAAAATTCTAAATTAGTTTTACAACTTAAACTTCGTACTTTAATACGGCCGTCATAACATAATGCAATGTCTTAAACTTTGAACACCATAATAAATTAAAAAAATGTAGTTTAGTTTAAAAATACGTTTGAAAAAAAAAGAACAAGTTCACAATAATTTCCAAATGAATGAATCCACTTTAGAAGGATAGTCGTGTTCTTGGTATGGGAATAAAGTCACACTAGTAGGAACAACTTAAATATGATTTCCAAGTTAATGATTAATCCCATGTAGTTGAGTATCAAAATCTGATTAGAGATAGACACATGCGCATTTAGTTGGGGCTCACTTCCGGTCCTGAGTGATAGTTGTTTGCAGAACGAGCTTCATCTGCGGACGGTAATGCTCGTAGATTGCATGTGCTCACACAATTTTTTAGCAGTATGTTTCAACATCAGATTGCTCGATTTCTATCGGTAAGTTTTTTATTATAATCTGAATTCAACTAATCTGCATGGACTTGAGATAGTTAGCATTGTTCTCTTAAGATATGTGTTAAGAAACCTGTATTTCATGTATCAAAGACCATTAGTAAAACCATATTTGGGGCATTTGAGAAATGCTTTACTGATGTGTACTTACAACAGCACTCAGCAGGGATAGCTGGGCCGGTTACAGTCATCTTCTCCTCTGCGTCCTTCGCGAATAAATCTGACAACGATTAGGTGATGGTGAGCCATACGCTAATCCAACGACGAACTATGTATACGCTTAAACTACGTTGGGTTCCAGTTCAACTTTAACTGTCATCATGGTTGCTGTGGTCCACTACATCGCGTTTATCTAACCCTGTAAGCGGGGCAAGGACAATTACTTTGTAGATAATTTTTTCCCGGCTGAAACCGGAGAGAATAACTAAGTCAGCATAGACGTTTTCTGATGAAGACTTGCCGAAGGAAGTTTATTTTGCGTCGGAAACGTACTGAGTTTCTTGAGACGATGTGCTCCTATCAAACATGAGAGTGCAACGCAAGCAGGCACATAATGTTTTAAAACCTCATTGGCCAGAACACACTTAAATAAAGTAAGATCGTATGCACCTGCGCTTGGTAGATCCTTACTTTCCTGCTGCGGCTCATCTCAGATCTCGAGGAGAGTCGGTAATTTAGTCGATATAATACATGACGTGCAAAGTCAATTCGTACAAGAACAAACAAATTAGTAGTCGTTCTTCTTCCAGTGAGTATAAAACATTTTCTTTTTTTCAGGACTAATAATAAAAAGATGAACAGTATTAAATAAAATAATCTATTAAATCGATTGAAAATAACAAGTGTTTAACAAGACGGATCAACCATATTTTATATATAGTTTATAAGAAAAAAAGCTATTGATAACATAAGTGCACTGTGGAAATTGATAAACTATATATATATATATATGTATATATATATATATAAGATTATATATTTTATTTAACTTAATCTTATTAAGTTAAAGTAATGTAAAATATTAACATATAACATATATTATATATTTTCTATAACAATACAATGTGTAGTTATATATTATATAAGCATATTCGGATTGAACCCCAAAGACCTTCTGCGACAGTACGGTGTGAATGAGTTATTGTTTTGTATTACCCCTAGATTTATCAGCGTGTCTGTTATGAAATTGAAACGATGTCTTAGGTGCTCGTTGATGAATCTCATTCTTAAGCAAAGGGAAGGAATAACGTCATAAAGTCGGCCCGACCTTGCATATCACCCCCGTCAAATTGCTTCATTTTTCTCATCTTCTTTGTCGACATAATAATGTCACAGCTGATAATTGCGGTCAATTGAACGCGAAATGATTTTCCCATCGGCTAATTTCGCGTAAAAAGAAAAATTAATCTCTACTCAACCTAAGCATGTGCGTTCTATCTTCTCCTCTATTCATTCTTTCTCTCTCAGTATCATAGATATACACACTCTATTCACTCTTTAGCCCATTTGCCTCAGTCATTTTTATACGATTTGGAATTTTCTCCATTTAATTCTTCATGTTGTATATATGTATGTAACACCGACACTCTGACGATGTATATTTCTATTCTTTTATTTCTATCTTATATTTTTCATTTCTTTAACGTTGCTTTGTTATGTTTGTACAGTTTTATGGGCAATATAATAATGGGACAGCTATTAACACTGATATCACTTGGACTAATCTAATCTCAATTACTTAACCCTTCGATCACTATCTTGAACACTTAATTATTAACTGGTACTTAGTCCTTGTCATTGGTAGTAGAACAAAAAAAGCCTACCATCACTTGTCGACTTATTTCGCCTAATGACTTCACAAGTAGCAAGATGGTAATGATGGTGATATTTATAATTATTATTATTATTATTATTATTATTATTATTATTATTATTATTATTATTATTATTATTATTATTATTATTATTATTATTATTATTATTATTATTATTATTATTCTACTTCTTCTTCTTCTTCTTCTTCTTATTATTATTATTATTATTATTATTATTATTATTTTTTAATACTATTATTATTATTATTATTATTATTATTATTATTATTGTTATTATCATTAATATTCTTACAAACTTGTTATTTCTATTTTTATTCTAATTTTATTTATATTTATCTTTATTTTTATTTTTATTAACGCTTTTATTAAGGCTATTATCACTGCGACTATCGTAGGTATGATTGGCATGCGTTATCCTTGTTATCATAATCGGTTCTGTTAATGCTAAAACTGGTAACACTATGAAACTTCTCTTATAAAATGATTCCACTAGTATTGATCTCGGTATAATATAATCACAATATGAAAAAAACTTTTTATATATAATCACAACAAAATTCACTACAAATAATAAACAAAACATTAAAATAAAATAAATAAAATGCAGAAGTAGCAATTAATACCCTAAATTAAAATTATCAAACATTTTTATCCACATGATAATTACTTATTAGAATTAAAATAAAATAGGAATGACGGTTATAATCATAATTTTATTCTCATTTTAAATTTAACTCACTCTGGCCGTCGCCCCATCTCCCTTCCTCCCACCCCGGCCGAAATTGAGATCATCACAGCACAAACACGTGAAAACCTCCCACGCAATAATTTGAAACACGACTCGTCGGGGTCCTTCCCCCTCCCCTCTCATGTCCCATGTCACCGTTATAGACAAAGCCCCAACTCTGTCCCCCTCCCCCTCCAATGTATTTTCAATTTTCAATCTCCCGTTAAGGTGAAGTTAAAACGTATGCCATTTGAATTCCATCGCTAGCCCGATGAGTTGGTCGCTATTTGCGCCAATGAAACAAAACTTGTTTTGTCGCAACTAATGGAATAAAATCAAAAAATATATATTTTGCTCTGAATTTTCATTGAGCACTCTCATAAACCCGGTTTCAACTTCCTTCGGATTCATACCCCCTGGATATTTGTAACAAGTTAATTATATATATATATATATATATATATATATATATATATATATATATATATATATATATATAAAGTGTATGTACACATATATATACACATGAAATACTATATATACGTGTGTATATGCCTTTACTTATATATATATATATATATATATATATATATATAAATATATATATATATATATATATATATATATTTGTGTGTGTATATATGTATATATGTATACTGCTTGCATTTCTTTCTCATTTCAAGTAATTTATTTTGTTTTCCTCGTTTTCAGTTTTCATCAACTTTATATTTGTGTATACGCCTCAGGCTGTACGAAAGTTCGTAATATAACGATAATATCAAGATAATGGCCACTTTCATAGTTTAAATACAATTTAGACAACCTTGCAGGGAGACTACCGCAATGCAAACACCAGCAGGATAATTTTAGAGAGCAAATAGGCTTGCAAAATGAGTTCGCTACACAAATTGATATACAATTTAACAGGTTATGCTATACGTATTAATCACGTAACGTATTAATACACTTTTGAAGTTGGTTTTAAATATGCGTTAGGTTTATTGAGATGGATTTTCACTAGGGGTTGTAAAAATGTAGACTTGCGGCAGACTGATACTACCGTAGTCTACAAAAATGTATTTAAAAGATTAGACTTCTCCTAAACGCTAATGCATATCGATAAAGGCATCTGTCCGACGCATTGTCACTGCTTAACATGGAATTTTCATTACAAAACGCGTATGCTCAGTATTGTCTCGTTACGACATACCCTAATCACTTATACTCTTTTACATATTCGTATATCTCCTTGAAACTAGCCCAATCTAATAATGCTAACCCAGCAGTTACAATGTCATGTACTTATACTATGAATGGTATTGTGACATGCTTTTTAGTACTGTGCGTTTGTCAGTTCCTTTTGTATCGTCTTTTTTTCTCGAAATTCAATAATATTAATCTGTTCGTCTCTCTAATGCATTTCCAGGTGAATGTCTTCACATCATCTATTTTAATCTATATATTTTAAAAGTATTCTACGACTATAGCATCACTGTAACTGCAGTTTAGTATTATACTATTAGCTTGGTTTTTGAAAGATATGTCTTCGACTTAGGAATTCCCCGGTCCTACAACGCATAACGCAGCTAAAGTTAATCATCGTGTTCGGTCTAAAGCCAAATTCATAGCGTCATATTAGATTCTTCCTGTTGCGATCAAGTCGCACTTGATTGTTTACTTCCAGTTCCTTTTTGTTATTCCTCTTCTAATTTTCCATATCAATGGCCTACTAAAGTACTTTATTAACACATCTCTCTGAGACCAGTCTGAGGGCATGTCCGAGCCAGCCTAGACGTCGTTTTGCAGAATATTTACGATACAACATGTTGGTATGTACGTCATGATTGCGTTGACACACCGGTTCTCGTTGGATCACCGAAATTCAATGATGTGAAACCTGACCAGTACTAGATGTGGGACCATTCGGGCATACTAGTCGCTGTGTGTCCTCCTTTCAGCTGGTAACAGCTTGTGAGTTTGATATTCCCTGTAAAGTTCCTCATAGGAGGAAACCGATAGTTCGTACGCCTGTTGGTTACTGCGGTCTTTGACATCTTTATGTGTAGTTCGATACCCCTATTTGACCCCTAACATCTTTTTAAGGCATTTGTAATCTAATACGTTCGTTTTTGAGATGCAAAGTTTCAATTCCATATAGCTGTGTGGACAAAACGTTGCTGTTATAAAATCTTAAAAGAGACGGTGCGATAAATAATTTATAATTACTAACTGTGAGTATAAACGATTCATTTTCATAGATATATGCTTGTAATTATCATTATAAGACTGGCCGAGCTTTGAGGAGAGAAAGAAAAACATTATAAATTATTTGTGTTCATCACTGGCTATAAATAATGGTGTCGTTCGTAACTATCAAAGTCTGTGTTTCATAAATCAATTTTATAGAGTATTTTGTCAAGTGTTCGAGATTGTTGTGTATTTTGTCGACTTAACAATAGTTCATTGTTTACTGTAACTATGCGACGGGGCAGTCTCAAGGGCAGATCACTCTTGCTGTATAGAAAGGGCGGAATGCTTCAATGTTCGGTTTGTTATTGTTTTTGTTTATTTCACTGGAAGTGTATTTCTCTTTGAACATCCTTTGTCTGCTGTATCTTCTGACTGACCCTCTTGGTTGTTCGTTGAAGCTAACCTCTGAGCATATTCCATTTTAAAATAAGTATTGTATATTCTTCTTGTGGTTAAAGCAGAGTTCTTATCTGGACGCTTCTCAATGTGGTAACTGCATCTGAGACGCAATTTCGATTTCATTCTTTTTTCATATTGATGCTATAGCATTGCTTATTTGAATACAGATACTTTTTAATATATGAAAGTATTAAGCACAAATCAACGTGTTGTTGTAACTTGTTTCACCAGATCATAGAACATTTGAATATTTTCTTCTAATCTTATCTAACTGCTCAATTGACTGCTAATAATTACAATTCGATAATTCAAATCTTTGACATCAGTTAGGCTTTTCTTTATCAAATATAAATATAGTGTTTTATATTAATTTCATATACACACGTGGCATCGTTTTTTTGCTTTGAAACTGAAAATAAATGACAGCATTATATTTCTTTAGTTTGTCAATTTGTTTATTTCAAATGTTTGAATAACTATTTAAGAATTTGGATATTGAGTTACACTTTTATCTGGAATTTTATTCCTATAGAATCGATATGAAACTATATAAAACGATTGTTTTATCACCTTATCAAAAACCACACACACACACACCCCATATATATAAAATTATTTTCTGTATTGTTCATTTTCTGAAGACGTTCCCCACGAACGAAACCGGTCAAGAAAATCTCTTGTGTTCGTTTTTCTTTTGCATTTTGACTTGTTTTCCGTCTGTCATCTTTTCACACACACACACACACACACACACACACACACACACACACACACATATATATATATATATATATATATATATATATATAGAGAGAGAGAGAGATAGATAGATAGATAGATAGATAGATAGATAGATAGATAGACAAATAAATACATATTTTCTTACATTAAATATTTACACATGCATCAGTCCAATCCTATGGATGACGTAGTCATGACCATACTTTCGCGAAATACGTATATGGTTTACGTCACCTTCCACCTGTCTGTATGTGTGTAGCATGATAACATTTATTATCTTCGACTGCCTTCTAATATCTTCTATACGATATCTGTTAACGCGTTTTCACTTTACTCTCTTAAAAATGTATGTCTGTCAGAAGACAACCTTATACTATTTAAGACACTTACACTTATTATGAAACAGTATAGTATATACTATTCAGACTAATGCCCTATCTTAAAATACTAAATTTAGTGGCAGAGTTTAGTGTAGTATCTGCTCTGTTGTCATGATACCATACTCCGAGGCATCACCTCCTCCTTTTTTGAGAGGTGTAGAGCTAGTGTAGTATATGTTCTGTTGTCATGATTCAATCTTTGCAGGGATTACATCCTCCTTTTTTGAGAAGTCTGGATGTAGTGTAGTATATGTGCTGTGTTAATGATACCATGCCCCCATACATTACCTCCTCCTTTTTTATAAGTTTGGAGGTAGTGTAGTATATGTTCTCTTGTCATGATAACATATTTGCAGGCATTACGCCCTACTATTTTAAGAAGTGTTGAGCTAGTGTAGTAACTGTTCTGTGTTGATGATACCATCCTCGCAGGCATTACGCCCTCCTATTTTGAGAAGTGTGGAACTAGTGTAGTATCTGTTCTGTGTTCATGATAAAATCCTCCCAGGCATTACCTCTTCCTTTTTGAGAGGTGTGGATGTAGTGTAGTATCTTTTCTGTTGTCATGATACTATCTCCCAGGAATAACCTCCTGTATTTTTGAGAAATCTGAAGGCAGTGTAGTATCTGTTTTGTGTTCATGATACCATCCTCCCAGACATTACCTTTTCTTTTTTGGGAGGTGTGGAGGTAGTGTAGTATATGTTCTGCTTCTATGATACCATTCTGCCAGGCATTACCTCATTCTTTTTTAGATGTGTAGAGGTAGTGTAATATATGTTCTGTTGTAATGCAACTATCTTTTAAGGCATTACCTCCTTTCTCTTTTGAGGGGTGTAGATGTAGTGTAGTATCTCATGTGTTGTCATATCACCATCCCAGGCATTAACTTCTTTTTTCTTTTGAGAGGTGTGGAGGTAGTGTAGTGTCTGTTCTCTTGTCATTATACTTACCTCCCAGGCATTACGCCCTCTTTTTAAGAGGTGTGGAGGTAGTGTAGTATATGTTCTGTTGTAATAAAATCATCTTTTAAGGGATTACCTCCTTTCTCTTTTAAGAGGTGTAGATGTAGGGTAGTATCTGCTCTGTTGTCATGATACAATCCTCCTACACATTACCTCCCCCTGTTTTGATCATGTGGATGTAGTGTAGTATCTGTTCTGTGTTCATGATACATTCTTCCCAGGCATAACCTTATCTTTTATTGAGAGGTGTGGAGGTATTGTAGTATCCGTTCTTCTTCTAACTAGCAAAACTATTACTTTGCGTAAAATAATAAATATTTACACAACAAACAGGTGCGACTCCCAATTGGGACATTAAAAGAGCGGGTAGTTATTCCTTAGTCACCATTTATTCCAGATCTATTGTGCGCCAGAGTAAAACTATACGCCGTTTAAGAAAATGTAAACATATCAAACAAATTAATCTATAAATAGAATGTATTACGAACTTAAGGTTGATAGACTCTTACAAAAATCGCATAAAATAATCGAAAAGCTGTTAATGCTGCATTATTAATTATTACTTATGTCATAAAACTAATTGACATAATATAAAGATATTCAAAATATGTATAACTATTTTAATATATTCAGAACTTGGAGCATACAAACGTTTACCATAATAGTTGATTTGGTAATTACACAATATGGAAAGGGTGTATATGCCATGAGAGTAAACAACCAAATTGAACCTTAAACCACACGGCACAAGTTATCTGACAATATGTCACGCTCGCTACAAAGCGCGGGTTTTCTTTCTGCTTGTGTCTCTTTTAATTTTCCTAATATACTGTTTTTCTAACAGTTAGCTGTGGGGACTTCAAGAGTCTTTCCTACGCGACATTGCGTTATGACATGGGGTATGATATAAGAAGCGTGGTTGTTTCAACGATTTTCGATTGACCTGGTGTGCGGAAATTACATATCAATAGCGGGCTTGTATTTGCTCTTCTATAATTTGCAGGAGAAACTGTATTTATACTCTCTATAATTCATGACGCAACTCCTTCATTGTATTAATGATCATTAGGATGTATGAAGAAAAGCGACACGTTACGTTATGCTATATAAAGAACGTGCCAACACTACTTCCCAATTGCTTTCATTTTATTAAAATTCCCTTTACCCCCCAAAATCACATTCGTTGTGCGTTGTTTGAATAACAAATAGGTAATTTGAAGATTACCTTTTTCGAAAGGAAATACTCATTCTTCATTGACTTTAACGATTGCGATTTACACACTTTTCCTGAAATTAAATAGAATTAAATAACTTATTTTGAAAGCATAAATAATGTTGACGACTAATAAATGCAATTTGACAGATACCTGTATGCATATATACACACACACATATATATATATATATATATATATATATATATATATATATGTGTGTGTGTGTGTGTGTGTGTGTGTGGGTGTGGGTGTGTTATAGAATGCATGTAACCGTTCTGCGAACAAGAAAATAATGTAAGATTGATCCGTACGTATGTTCTCCAGCTCTGGTGCGATCCGAGTGTACTCAATTCCACTTTTAAGAACACTCGGATGGCGTCCGCCATAATAATAACAGGGAGAGGGATTGGTGAGCGTCACTAAAGAAAATGAGATCTACTAAGGGTAACTCTGAAAACCCGAGCCACTCTTCTCGCCAAACACAACGTGTGCTAGTTATACCACGTGGCAGATACCTACGAGGACGCAGTTTCGATACTAAATGATTTATTATCATACGTTTTACTCCTATATTTTCAGAAACCAGTTAAACAGCTCTCGTTTATCTTATTATGTCACCAATATCTGGGAGAAGGATAGATGCGTCCATACCTTCTTCAACGGTATTTATGACCGTAATTGAATAGACCCTGCAACATACAAAACGTACGCCGAGCCAACAGTTTGCGTTGCTAACAACTGTACCACCACCCGTGTCGTAGTAGTAATAGACGTCCTAGCAGGAGTTGCACCAGCTGAAGTAATATCGGTATTAGTAGTAGTATTAGTAGTAGTATTAGTAGTAGTAGTAGTAGTAGTAGTAGTAGTAGTAGTAGTAGTAGTAATGATGGTGATAATCGTAGTAACACATCCGGAATATCAGAAATTATTCATCAAATATAACGTGCAATACTAGCTGGTAGTTTCTGAGCCAATATGTAGCCAACAACAAGAGAGACACGCATGTCTTCCTTCACATCCCTATCACTTTAATTATCACTGACTCCCGAATTTTCTACTTTCTCTCCCCAGGGCAAAACATATTGCATTCTTAATAGACGAAATAACCAACTTCCCTTATCGATTTTATTAACAACATGAAGATGAGCAAAACCAAAATAAATTAATGCCGTTTCCTAACTCAACTTTCTCAAACAGTTTAGTCGCTATTAGCGATTACCGTTATCAATTTAATGTAATTATTCAAACATGTTTTCTTACATATTGAAGCATATCAACGACGTAATGTATAGCCATACACACAGATGAGGATTTCTTTTTAATTCTAGAAATCTAGGATGTGTTTTCATCATTTCAAAAGCTGTTAACTTAGTTTTCTGATAAAAAAAAACTAAGTATTATATGGCACACAAACATATATTGAAAAAAGGAGTCAGTGTATAAGTGTGTATGCGGAGAGTTGTATATATGTGCAAGTGAGAATGATTAAAAGAATAGGTTAGCCATGATCTAGGTTTAATTTTTGTTCGGCCAGGATAATTTTGCTTATTTAGTGGGCTAGATTGTGGAAACCACTTCGTTGTTTGATGGTGTTAGAGTCTGTGATGAGTGATGTTTCAAGTAGTCTTCGCCGAGCTTACTTATAAATATGTTTTATGATTTTGGCATGTTCGAACTTGAAAGCATTATATTTATAACAAAGCTCGATGAAGACTACTTAAAACATCACTCATCTCATACCCTAAAACCATCAGACAACAAAATGGGTTCTACAATATATCCCCTACTAATAAGCATAATTATCCTGGCCAAACCAAAATAAAACCTAGATCATGACTAACCTTTATGATTCTCACTGAAATATATATACAACTTCCGCATACACACTTATATGCTGACTCCTTTATTAATTCACGTACTCACACATATATATTATATAAAAACACATACACACACACACATATATATATATATATATATGTATGTACACATATTATGACAATGAACAACCCGTATTTAATTTTACTAAGCAGTATGAATTAATCTAATAAAAGAATTAAAAGACGAACATTAGCTTTAGATAATTTAAAACGGTTTTAGTAGAATAATAGGGGCATAATCTTTCATTGGAAAATTTAGATTATAAGATTTGCATATACTTGACTCCATAGTCATTAAAACACACAATAAGCTAATTTTCCTAAATTTCAATTTCTTTTTAGTACACCTTTAGCTAAAACCTTAAATTTTAGACATTTTCTAGAATCAAAATCATTTAATGAATTTTGATTTGCATTTTAATAATGTTTCAAGACATAACGGGTTAAAACCTAGCTCAACAGAGGTATATCGATTTCGAATTGTTGAGCGAGGTTCGAAACCTGTTAGCTCGCGTTTTAGTTCTTTTATTATTTTAACTAATCATGTTTAGCAAAATATAATATGTTCATTGAACTAACAAAATGTTGTACTACAATACATATATATATATATATATATATATATATATATATATATATATATATATATATAAGTTTAGTACTACAAAGCTGTTGGAATATTCTTTCTGCGTATTCTTACGGTGTGATGCCGATTATATTGGGACTTGGTCTCAGCAATAAGAAATGAAATATTCAATATATGTAAGTTTAAATTGCATACATATACATACATTCACTCCCAGACTTATTGCTTTGCAAGAAATGAATGTTTATTGCAGAACAGGTCTTACTGAGACGAGACACGTTCCCGTACTACACAGAGCACGGCCTTAACATCTCATAATTTTAGAAGCAATAGTTATTAATATGCGTTTATTTTTTGTTGGTAAAACAAATATTGCAACTACCTAGAGTTTACAGAGATATGTTACATATATACATATGCATATACAAATTAATATGTATACACATATATATATATATATATATATATATATATATATATATATATATATATATATATATATATATATAGTCTCGGAAGTTTCTCAACCATTAAACTATATAATGGAGGAAAAAATTAACAAACCTTAAGTCCCAAGTCGTTCAGTGGAAAATAACTCATGTAAGTCAGTTTAGTGTTTACAGTTATTATATTAGTTTGCTTCTAACATTATTTAATGGATCATCAGTTGTTTACCATGAAAAACCCTTTCGGGAATTTAAAAACAAGACAGTATTTAATTTCATTGCTTCCCAGCAAAGTTTATCAGACCCCACTTCCCTTAAAAGACAGCAACATAAACGTTCCGTATACTAAATCTAAGTTTTGTTCCGTATAAATGTTTTGCTAACTCATACTAGTCATAAAAAAAGAAATATGTCCTTCTTACCTGTGTTGCCGACTCACAACGTTCATAAGCTTAACTGCCGATTTTTTCTCTCTTTCTTCTTCTTCTTTTTCTTCTTCTTCTTTTTCTTATTTAACTCACAGCGTTTCCAATCGGCGTTCATAAGATAACTGCCGATTTTTTTCTTTCTCCTTCTTCTTTTTTAACTCACAGCGTTTCCAATCGGCGTTCATAATCTAACTGTCAATTTTTCATCTCTTTCTTATATATAAATATACATATATATATATATATATATATATATATATATATATATATATATATATATATATATATATATATATATTTAAGAATATATACATTTTACTTTAAAATCCAAATATTATAGCCTAGCATAAATAAGGAAACGTAAAATTACGCATGTTTTTATTTTGTTGATTACTTTTTTCATGTGTTTACGATCATTTTACATTTAACATTTTAATTGTTAGTTATGCCTGTAATTAATTCATAGGTTTTTTTTAATGCTGAAAATATATTATCTAAATATTTCAAAAACAAATGTACATAATATTATTTGTTGATGTTGTAATTTTTGGAGCACTATTAAAAATATTGATTATTTCATACATTACATGCATACATGTATGTGGGTGTGATTTATTTTTATAATGTACAATTAAAATGTAATCGAATTTTACTCAGGTTTCACGAAGCAGTCGGGTTTGGAATCTAAAAATGATAAACCTCATCAGGCACAGTAAAACTGAACATCCGAGATTTAACGCAAGCATCACATGTACAAGTCAATATGCTGTCTGTTGTATATATATATATATATATATATATATTATTGATATTTAAATCTATTTTTATAAACTCATGTATGTTTTTTAGTTTTATATAATTGTATGTACAGGATTCACTATTAAACTATAGAACCGAACATTATGAATTTTAGAACACTGCTGCTAGGCTTAGATGACTTTTCATGTTATATTCAATTTAATTTAGTTTTATGCAAAGGAGATATAAAGGGCAGGGGGAACCGTCAAAAATTCAAATACATAATGATTTGTTTCGCAATTTAATGATCGGTAATAGACATATATTAAGAAATATCCCCAGATTTAAGTTTCTTTTGATAATTTTAAAGAATTTTAGTCAGATAATATGTGCTTAATCTCTCATTTGAATATTTAGATGTATAACAGTGTCATAGAATTGAATCTATAGTCATTAAGACACACTATAAGCAAGTTTCCCTGAATTTCAATATAACACCCTAAGATCAACCCTTAAATTTAAGACATTTTCTAGAATCAAAATCATGTAAGGTATTTTGATCAACATTTGAATAAGGTTTTTAGACATAACCTATAGTATCATGATAGTTTTATTTGTATCTTAGTTAGGGATATACACCGCCGATGCAATTCTTTTCTTTTTGTGGAATTAGTTTTACCCGTTCTGTGACAATTATTCTTCTAGTCTTATAATAAGACAAATATAAAATTATAAGCAGTGATTGTTATAGCATTAATTACGACATTGGATTAGAATAAATACAGAATATATATATATATATATATATATATGGTAAAGAACTGATGATCCCTTAAATTAGTGTTAGAAAAAAACTAATATAATAACTGTGAAAAATAAATTGGGTTACATGAGTGATTTTCCACTGAAAGACTTGCGACTATAAGTTTTTTTTTAATATAGTTTTAATGGTTGAGAAACTTTCGAGACTATATATATATATATATATATATGTATATATAAAGAACGTGTCTTTATTAACAAAAATGGACACAATTATTGACAATTGTTTATTGATTTGTCCGTTTTAAAAATGTCTTCATTTGTTTATTTTTTGCACACGTGTTTACTTTTTTCTACGCTTACTGACCAATTACGTAAGAGTTCGTGCTGTTTGGCGAGCTATGCCGCAAGCAATAACTATAAAATGTGAAGTTCTTTTCGGGTGACTCTCGTACTTGCTTCTACAAAAGAAACCTACACACTAACACATCCAAACACACTACCAGAATCGGTAACCGTTCCGAACAGGGGTGTAAATACTCGTTCGCAACAAACGCTGACAAACACCAAGGATTCTCGCGCGGAACACGACTAATACTACTTCCTCCAATATTACTATCAGCACTACTACTACCTTTTCTACTAAGGTTTTTCTAGCGTACCGGGCGATGTTTAACATTTTTTTTCACTCGTGAATGTTCAGGAATCATGTAACATCTTTTTTCGAATGTAAATAAAATTGCATATATTTTGTACGGATATATGTTAATGGGTAATTACTCATGTGTACCATAAGAATAAGCGAATAGTATGTAATTACGAAAACTTCTTGCAATATTTCATCAAGAAAACAGTATAGATAGATTCTTGAAAGCAAAATATGTTACGTAATAATAACATCTGCACGTAATTATGAAAAATAAATATGTTAATATTCATTTCTAAAATATATGATTGCTTATCTTATGCCTGGCATGAATAGTTTATGGTCGATTTATTCTTCTTATTATCAACGTAATTAGTCGATACTGTAAAATGGATTAGTAAAAAATGTTCCAGGTCGGATTAAGTATTTGAAAAAAAATCAAGCGAGAAATACTTTTTTATTGGTGAAATATACATATTATACGAGTGAAAGCGTCTATGGCAAAGTCGGAAAGTCTGACACAATTATTTTATATATGAGATAACACACTAATATCAACACGTGTGAATTCATATATCTACTTCGTGCTACGTATTCTGATAGAAATGTGATACTGCCCTCCACGGACTGATAGAAAGATGTGTGACTTCTGTATAGAGCTTACGAAGATCGTGATTCTTGATTTTCTGGTCTGTATGAATTCGTCCTCGTTACTGGCAGATGTTCGTGAACATGCACGGTGTTACCCAATAATGCTGTCTGAAGATTCCGGCTTCCTAATTTAAAATGCCCCAAACATTGATGTTATTCTTTTTGTTTCCTTTCTCTTCGCACAACTATATCAGGGTTGGCAAAACTACACACCAAAACACCGTTTTCTTCTACAAAACAACCGAACCAAAGAATATAAATGAATATTTGAAGATATAAAGAACTTGAAGCATAAAAACATTACCAAAATGTCCTAATTCGGCATTGAATTCCGCAAAAATGGGTGTATATGCCGTAAAACAAAACAACCGAACCAAAACAACTGTTAACCTGAAAAAAATGTATTTGTTACCGCCGACACCGGGACTAGCAAGGCTTAGCAGTTGTGTTCGAAGTCAGGGGAGATTTTGATCATAATAGACAATGAAATGCCACAGAAACGACGTTTTGACTACAACCTCTATTGATGTGTGGTTCCGAGACTGACACGTCTAGTACGACTAGAAAACGGCGGATCATGACATCGAATCCTCCTGGATGTTCTCTCGAAACATGTTACACTGGTTACTCTTTCTCACCACGTTGCACCTCCCACTACAAAGATGAGGAAGGGTTGCGTTTCGTGGGGACAGAGTTATCTTCTTGGACAATTAGTGTTACGCTTCCTTGTAAGTGTACTTCTGAGAATGGGAAACAGGTAAGTAGTAAGTTATAAATCGTAGCGGCTACGCACATTTTTATATAGATGAGACATCACTTACGTATCTTTTAGATGAAAAATATATTTGAGAATAGTAACGTCGTTTCAGTTTCAATCATGCACCAAATGTCAATTATGTGTGCAATTGATAGCGAAATTGATATGTTCCACTGGAAACTAATATGTCTGCTTTTCTCTGAAATTATTTTCTATGAATTATCAAATACTAGACCAAAAGTCGCCTAAACGTGGGAGTTAAATTCGGTACTTTGAAAAGATGTTCTCTCTTTATTTAGATATCATTATTCGATTTATTTATGTATCATAATTCTGATTTTTATTATATCTACTACGTTTTATGTTCGAATCGTGATTCTGGAACGTGTAAGTGTTTATTCGTCTTATTATAATTAATTTCTCGGCAGCCGCTTGGAATTATCTTACAAGCCATACCGGTGTGTTCTTAAAAAACAGCTGGTGTTCCGTCGAGTCATCATGAAAAGTCTAACCCACATCTTATGATCAACATTTTTACTAAATTTACGTTATGATATCATCCGTTAACTATTGAATACTTGCTGATAACAGCCGATGGTTTTCTGTGGAATGTGAGTGTTATTAAGCCTCCTCAGGATTTCAAAACATTTTAGATATTTCTATTATACGATTATAACATTTATCAACTCTCAAATAGCTTTATAGCAAAACATATATAAAATATAGTGTTAAAGAATTACACACACGCACACGAACCCCTCGACACACACACACACACACACATATATATATATATATATATATATATATAAATATATATACACACACACACACACACATATATATATATATATATATATATATATATATATATATATATATATATATATATATGTGTCATTTTTTTAAGGTTACCAAAGCATTCCGGTCAGGAGCCCAATCAACACCACAACAGACATTTTCATTCAAAGATTATTTATTTATCATTTTCAAATTACAGAGTATTTACCTACAGGGCCTTGCTTGGTAGATCATAAGGGAAATTATGTACCTGGAATAATAATTACAACAACCGGTAATACACACTCTGATGTTGCTTTAATTGAGGTCACATAAGAAGGGAAGAAAGAAAAAAAAGTAAAAAAATAAAAATAAATAAATAAAATAAATAAAAAAAATATTTAAAACATATGTTTTTTTCCCTTTTGATGGAATAGATCTGAAATGCCCCTAGTATCACTGGCTTGGGATAGTAACTTGGGAACGGAGTTTTTGACTGTTTTGGTCTTTGTTTTGGGGGGATATATTTTCATAGTTGTGCCACCTGTCCAGAAGGCGTATACTCGCTCATTATTACTATTTAATTTGGGTGCATTGGGGACAAACATTTTGTTCTGGTTTTGCTGTTTTCGGGACTAATTTTTGGATAGTTCGCCTAGTAGCAACGCTGTTGTGAAAATCTTGCGATATATTTTTCTAAGACATTCTATATATTTTTTTCAGTTTTTTATTTTTTATTTTTTAATTAAATTTTTTTTTCATTTGTTTTATTTTTTATTTTTTATTTTTTATTTTTTATTTTTAAATTTTTAAATCAAAATATTAAACTTTGCCAAACCTTTTAAGGTCAATGTGAAAGGAATTGCGGTGATTCATTCGCTACAATATAACACATGTCGCTAGTCATTACGATGTACATGGCCGAAGTTATGGGCAAATGTGTCAATCTGCCTTTCAGTGTGAATTGACCTTACTAGTTTACTAAGATATCCCACAATTAAATCACTTCCAATATTTTTACAGAGTTTTGTGACAATTACTTCAGCGATGTGGACGTGAAGTTTACATACCCATACATAGTGACATATTCGACCGAATACGTTGGCGAAAGTAAATGATTAATGCCGTTAAACGGACAAATTAAACTGAAACACTTATTAAAACTTGTGAATTTCATAAATTAGTTTGTAATACGTGATTATCAAATAAAATATAACTTTTTAAGGTGCGTCCGAGATATGTCTAATATAAGGCAAAAAATGTTTGCAGAATTTAAATTTTGCTACTTTTATTATGTTGACCTGTCTTCTTTTTCATAAATACTGGCGGGCATATTTTGCGTTGACGTCACCAGTCTGACAGATACTGCAATTATCGTTTGCTTTCCATAGCTTCACTGATTTGACATTATATGATTAATGTAAACTGAACTTCGTTAAACTGCACATAAGGCGTGTCTCTGTTTTGATTGGGTATAATTTTATGTAGTTTTACATTTTTGAGAGGAGTAAATTGTAAAATTATTGGTGCCGATTGTCAGTGGCGAAGTATATCCCGTTTAACGTCATAGCTAAAAGAAAAGTGCACGTATTGATGAATTGCAACTCGTTTAAGTACTGACCATTTTTTCTATTGTTTATCTATGTTTTACTTAGTTGCGATTTCTTTATTTTTAGTTTAATGCTTGCTAGTTCATTTAAGGTAATTCATTGTTTAGGTCTGTTTTTCCGTCTATTATTTGGCAAATCAGCCTGTTAAATGTATGGAAAGTTAAATATGTTAGAGGTTCTGATTGGTTTAGTTTAATAATTTTACGGCAGAGAAAAAAGCAAGCATCCTGTAGTTTTGTAATGTGTTATGTAATGATAATGAACGGATAGCCTTTGCTCCTATGTCACTGAGCCAAACATAAAAGTGAACTTCCGATAGAAGGTTCAGGGGATCTCTTCTGCGACTTATAAACCCGACCGGAAATATTGCTGATAGGATGTATTAAAGGACACGTTTATCTTTTTTATATAACTCTCTAAACATTTCAAGAATAAAAACGGTAAGACGGTCATCAAGGATTATCCAACAAACTTTTACGGATTATTTAATGCTGAAGAAAAGTTATTGTGTAAACAATTAATTATATATATGCGGTAACTCTCACACATAATATAACAACAGCTACTGTATACCCTTCCTAACCATATAAGTTCGTCAATACTTGCAATAGATCCGATTGGATTTTACTGTCATTAAAATATTCAAGACACCTACGCACTCTCAATATTATCAAGTATTATAGCTATTTATTTTATTACTTGTGAATATAATTTAAAGAAATGTGGTCGAGATAATTAGCGATTCATAACGCGAATTCGGACAGCCAAGTTCAAATCACATTATGGGTTTGTTTAAGTTTACTCTAATAATAGCTAAGGTTATGGCATCATATTTCCTTCACCAAGCAATACGTATAATAATAGACACGATTATTACTTAAGTCTACGAGAATGAAAACGTTCATAGAACACATGCAATCATATTGAGATGTGATATAGAAACCGATTATGGTCCGGTCGGGAAAGATCGCACTACATTTTCCCCCGGGTAAGATTATACTTCATGATGATAATATTTGGTAATTATTTATAGAACCGATTTGCAACCTTATACATTTAAAGCTTGATATTGTTTGATTACATGTTCATTTATAGCCTGAAGCGAGAGTTGAAAGCGGATTGTTTGATTTAATCATATCACAGAGAGATGTTTAGTTTTTGTACATGCAGTTTTTTTAGTTATCAAGTTAACACAACTGAAATAAAGTCTAGGTAGATAAGACAGTTCAACAATATTGGAGATGATCCAATGCAAATGAGTTAGAACATCTATATATCCTTAAGTAAATTATATATATATATATATATATATATATATATATATATATATATATATATATATATATGAATAGAGATTGTGTCAGTCTGTTCGTAATAAGTACATTGCGAAATGTTGATACTTTCAAAATATCATATATATGAACTACTTGTTGTAATGGAAAATATAGCATGATACTAAATAATAAATTCCCAACGGATAAAGCGGATGACATGATTAAGAATCTAAACCGTAACCTTGAGTTTTTCAGTCTAGCGTTATACACACATAAATAGTTTGACTTTCTTACAAATAGAGCCAAAACATTATCATAACAAAATAATTATATCTTTGGCGTGAAGTCATTTTTAAAACCACGATTTCAAACATAAGCGATAATAAAAATAATAAGTATAAACAACAATTGCAATAATTGGCTGTTCAGTAACAAAATAAACACTTAAATCATATATACTAGAACATGCGACAGGAGGGAGCATAATGTGGTTAGTCACTTTAAATGGAATTGTTGTCGTAAGTTCTATTGGCATGTTCCAGATATATTAGAACTTTAATATCAGAGAACACTCAATCGGAGAGAGTAAACCCTGTAAATTATCTTTTACGCTTATGTAACTAGATACAGTGAAAGAAGATATATCCCAATTTAAAATTTGATAGAAATATATTTTGTACAAATATGTATAATTATTTAATTTAATATCGATTGTGTTTAAGTTTGCCATCTCATTTTAAAACTACTAATTATATATTTGTATTGTATAATAAGTGTTCTTATTAGATAGACACATGGTTAAGGGGAATTAATTCATTACATAAATTACCCTAATGCAAATTAACTGAAAGTGTGTATGTCGTTATTGTATTTGAAATCTAATAT
This sequence comes from Sepiola atlantica, assembly GCA_963556195.1. NCBI lineage: Eukaryota > Metazoa > Mollusca > Cephalopoda > Sepiida > Sepiolidae > Sepiola > Sepiola atlantica. Next base: position 133,743,906 of record OY744521.1, on the reverse strand, counting down.
TTAAGAATGTTTAAGTATGGGATAGCTTGAAGAATGTTGTGTAGATGGCATGCTTCAAGATCTGACGTGTTTATTTATCCGTTAAAATAATTTCACAAATTGTTTCAGAATCGCCTGTAAAACTCAGAAAAGGCTTAAACGTAAAATAAGAATTAAAGCACCCATGACTGTATACAAATATACAACAAAATTAATATATAAAAACATTTAAAAAAAGATAACGTCAGCAGACAAGTGGTGGAATGTGCTGTTTAATCCGACGAGAAACGGTTGCAAACTGTGTTTGCTGTTACCGGACGCAAAGCCGGCACGCCCGATAAACTAAATGACGGTTTATTTAAAAAGAACCCTGACTTTATGAACCAATGATTTTATATTTTTAGTACAAGACACCAGACGTACATCTACAGTAAGAATACGCCGTATCTCTGTTTTAGTAATTTCATGAGAAATGGACGAACCCGTAATATTTTATGACCCAGCTAACTAAATTGTGCGCTTTACTAGTCCAGACAGATTACCACTAATGGTATTATAATAATGTTTCAATGTAAAATATATTCAGACGATACAATGTCAGTCAAAATATATTCTAAAAAGGTTTGTTATAAAACAGTCATAGTATAGTAATATAGTGGTTTATTTACCTACACTCTGTATATTTGACAATTACTGAAGAATCCATAGAAGTAGTTTCAGCCGAAGAATCGATCGACAGCGCAAGGGTGTTTAATGCTCATACCTATTATATGCCATGTCACGCACACCCTTCCCTTTTAATTGAATCGAACGGTTTGCATTTAAATAACACACAGCAGAGAACGAACTTACCTAAAATGAATCAAAACAATATGTTTAAAAAGTTATTATTATTATTATTATTATTATTATTATTATTATTATTATTATTATTATTATTATTATTATTATTATTATTATTATTGTTAAGATAAACGAACTAACATATAATATATACATGTAATTATCAGTTCGAAACACCTCAATGTGATCCTAACTTTTCATCGTGTTTTTTTTTTTTGTATTGTTGCTAATTTGCCAATGTCCATGTTCATTTTAAAATACGGCATATCTTTATTGAGAAATAAACCATTGGTGATGGAAAGCTTTCAGAAATAGACAGGAAACCGTATAAAAATAAAACAATAATAATACGTATTTACCTGTTGCATTAATAGCTCTACAGTTTCTCTTTGTATGAAGTTAATAAAGATTCAAGTACTACTGGAATAGATTTTAATCTACGACTGTACACGAATCCAATGTTGAATTGTTTTCTGCCTCATTTTCCTACATTATTTTAAGTGTAAACTATATGTTCAAAGAAAATAATTATTTCTAGGCCTGTTAGATATATGTAGAAAGTAAACATTTTACAAAAAAAATTCTGATTAATATACATATATATATAATCATAATGGAGATTATGTATCTGTCTGCCTGTCTTTCTGTTTGTCTGAAGCCGAAACTATATAATTAGTTGTGATCGCTCTATTCTTATATTTACTTATTATTCTCTATATACCCATTCCCAAACTTTCCCGAACATCATGCGTCTATCAAATTTACATCAGTAATTTGTTTTAAAGCTTCTAGTAAATTAATATTCGCAGATATACCCTCATGATTGTTTCTTCAGATTCCCACGTGTATTAAAAATATTTTCCTCAATAATAATCTAAATAAAAAATAATAAATATAATTAATTAAAAACATTGCTTTTATCTATAAAATTGAGTTACGGGATTAAATTAGATAGTAATAGAGTATGATGGTCCTGCGTTGGCCAATATCTTCGTAGGTTTTCACGAGCATAATCTTTTGGCCCGTATCAATAAACTTATTTTCGATACGTAGATGATACATTTTGCGTGTTTAACAGTGAGTCAGATTCCATATTATTCCTTAATGCACTCAATCAATTACACTCGGCCTTAAAGTTCACTTGTGAGAAGGAACACAACTCCACTCTTCCTTTTATGGATGTATTAGTGCATAAATCTGAGTCATTGTTTCTAACATCTGTTTACCGCAAACCTACATTTACTGGTTTATATTGTCACTGGGACACTTTTTGTCCCATACAAAGAAAAATAAATCTGATTAAATGTTTGATTTATCGTGCCTCAAAGAGGTGTTCGTTGAAAATGGGTACCCTCTCGATATTGTTAATTCTAATATCGTTACTAAGATCGCTCACTTTAACAAGCCTAAATATTTTGGTCCTCCAAAATGCCCGGCATACCTCAGATTACCTTGGTTGGGTAATATTAGCATAACATTTGCTAATCAAATTTCTGTAGCTGTGCGTCGGTGTTACCAGGCATCTAATCCTAGAATTGTTTTTTCTGCTCGACCTTTGCTCAAATCTATTCATAAGCATGTTCTCCCACCCCAACATATCAGTAATATAATTTATCAATTTAAATGTCGGTGCGCAACCGTATACGTGGGAAGAACAGTGCAAAGGTTTGAATCCAGAATCAAACAACACATCCCCCCTGCCATACGCCAGGGCCGACTAAATAATTTAAATAATTTAGTCAATACATCCGGGTCTGCTATTGCTGACCATCTTATAAATAGCACCGAATGTGCGTCGAAGTACACTAGTGACTGGTTTTCTGTCATAAGTAGATCGAATTCTCTATTCCACCTCAAAGTCCTGGAAGCCATATATATCAAGTCAATCAAACCCTCTCTTTGTAAACGAAAGGAGTGGTTTTTGGGACTTAATATGATCAACTTGTGACTCTCCTCCCCATAATTTTTTTTTCATATTTTTTTTTCTCCTAAACTTGTCACTAGTTTTTATTACAATTTTTTTAGGTTTTAGTCGTATTTAATTAATTCCACGTTAATACACTGATGAGTGTGGACGAAAGCCAACTTCGTACATTAATTAATTTCTTTTTAATCGTTTCCTCTCGTTTTTATATTTGTTTAATCTCATTCTACTCTCCCAAAAATGTCCTAAACGTCCGTATTCCTCGCCGTTATTAGATTTACAATTTGATGTTGGCACACAATACAATTTATTTAAACAATTGTAAATCCGATTAATTGTTTTAAGTATAAATTATAAGATTTAATAAGAAGGAATATCTTGAAATATAAATAGATGTACACGTAAATAATTCTGAGAAGAATTGCCTTCCAACGGAACAATTTAGGACCTTTTTGATGTCTACTTTCGGCCATGAAAACAAAATATAATGATACTGAACCTTATGGCAATAACCGTTATTCTGATGATTTTTATTTTACTAAATATCTTAAATTAAAAATTTAAGCATGAGGTGCCTTAATAACAAAATAAAATAAAGTAGTGATGCTTAAATAAGCGTCTAATGACGATGGATCAATTTAATTCAAATCTGAAGTATTTGAATTTTAAGATCGAAGCTTTTTCGTACATTATGCCCGTAAAATCACTTTAACATAATCAGACAAAATATTTTAGGAATATTTAATTATAGATATCTAATAGCTATTGTACAAATATCACATACCTACCAGGTATCTTGATTTTCACGAAGAGTTTTCATTCCTTTTAACCCCCTTTGCACAACTCTAAAAATTCAATTATTTTTGTTAAAGGTAATATTGTTTACTTATAGCCTGGATATTATATTCGATATTTTTTGGACAATCAAGTTAGTTTTAAAACTTCTGTGATTGGATATCAAATGTACACTGTACAAAGTGTAGCTAAGTTTGCGAAAACGGGAATAAGTATTGTTATAAAAGTTTAAGCTTATGTTTTAAGAACTTGCCAAATTTTGTTTTTTTATAAATGGTTATCGTATTGTTTCAAAGTTTGTTGTAGTTGATTTTAATTATGCCATCGAATCCATCAGGAGCATCCACGATAAATAATGCATTGCCTCTATAAAGGCGCTTACCTCGTCATTTATGTGGCAAATACATGCCATTCACCATACATATATATCCAACTAAATCAAGTACATGTCAACCTATTAGGCAATTCTATTTGATTAGATATTAGCACGCCTGAACTGCTACTTTGAAAAGATGGGACACACCACTTTGGGAAGACTACTCGTCCAAGGGAAGAAAAAATATTATCTTGAACCTTGGATGCTATAACGCCATATCCACTTAGAGGAATGACATGTAACATTAGAATAAGTGATACTAATCTATTTTAACATACAACACTCTTATTCTATGGGATAGCATCAACATCCTATTTCAAAGTTACGTGTGACAGACCAACGAGAATGTTTTTTTTTCAAACTGTAGCATGACAGACCGACGAATATTGAATATGGAGTATCGTTGCCATATCTGGCAGGCGTACTTACGACTAGCCTTTCTCTCTTGGGTAGTGCACAAAAAAGAATTTGTAAATTAATAGATCCTGCACTGTCTGTCTAGCTACCGCCTCTGTCGCATCCGCACAGTATTGCATCTATTTTACAAGTATTTCCATGGAATATTATCCGATGAACTTACTGTCCTTACATCCCATCAATGTAAATACTCCTGACTTACCCGACTAGTAACATTATCCCATTTTTTTTGTAGAGTGCTTTAAATGAAGGAAGATTTTATAGACAAATTACTTCTTTACTTGACCGCTTGCCTTTTAAATACTCTTATTGTATCCCGTTTCTTTGATCGTACTAACATGCACATATTTAAATATAATCTGAACACACACCATGAAGCCAACTCCATATCCAAGTTGCTCATGCACATCTGATTTTTAGCCCAGTAGTCGCTCATTCTACAATATCAATATGTATTATTTGAAGACAGCAAAATAAACAAAATACCTCTATATAATACATGGCCGCTATTTATCAACTGATGTACGCCTTCTTTTATGCTTGAACGCATTTTAAATAAGATATATTCATTCAATTTGCGCTTAACCGATGAAAACGCTATTTCAAACTGATCCCTGAAACATCGCCAGATCGACAGACAAAGCCGCCCACCTTATGTGTGGTCGCATCTAAAAACACCATTTAATACTTGACAGAATAGCATTGGTACCCACCTCTTATTTTATTGCGTTTTGACTTGGACCTTAAGGTTAGACTCGACAAAATGCCGAGTGTGTATGTATAAACACTTTGTTTAAAAAATCTTACTTGTAAATGGGCATAAACCGTTCTCATCGTACTAAATATAGTAACAAGTATTGGGAGGTATAAGGCGAATAATGCAGCCAATATGTAAACGGACTTATTGATGTATCTCCGGTAGATGGCTACGGACGATAATTTCGAATGACGTCTTGTCAGGCGGGAGGTAAACACTTTGGACTTGTTGAAACGACCGGAGGGTGGAGATTATCATTTTCCAAAATATGAAAGATCTCCGCGTGTCAGCTGCGATATAAACAAGTGTCAGTTTACCTTAAGTCTGACGTTCCACAAAATTTCGTGTGCTATTCACAATTGGAAAGTTATTTTCAGGTTGGAAATTTGGGCTCAGCTCAACACTTTCACGCAGCCAAGATAACCTCCATGATATTTGTTAAAAGATGAAAGCTGCCTTAAAACTATTTTAAACACTTATCTTCTAAGGTTTAGTTTGGTTTAATTTGTTTTGCAGCATATCAACCATCTGTCGGTAATTTAATGCCGGACGATGTTGTAAAATATAATTATCTTGGTAAAATAAGTATTCATATTCCAAGAATACTCTGCTGTGAGTATCCGTCGCCATTTGCTTTGATAACATCACTCTTTGAGAATACCTTCACCCAAACCACAGAAATATAGACTTCGTTTGGTGTCGCGTAGTAAATTCCCCGGTATATTAACCATCAAATAGTGATTTAATGTCTAATTAAGTTGTCAAATATACTTCTATGGTAAGATTGTATTTATATTTCTAGAATACAGTGCTCTAAAAATCCAAGAATACAATGCTCTTAGAATATTTGCCCTCGGAATACACTGCTCTCAGAATATATTGCCTGTAAACAGAAAAGTCCGCAGTGAAAGCGGTAATATTACTCTTAGAAGAGAATTCTATTGAAAGACAGAAGCATTATTCTCCGAAAACTCTACTCCCAGAAAAAACATTACTTCTTTGAAATAAATACATTTTGGCTAAGGTAATCTTTGTTCTCAACGTAATATACCCTCAGCCACCGCCTTCTAGTATTTATTTGGGGAGAAAAATATGAAAATAAAATAGTTTAGTTATTTTTTAAAGAATCAGAACGAATCATACGGTTAGGTATGCACTTATAGATACTAGGGCATTACGTGATTAGCCGATCTATATGATCAGGCTTTTCCGAACTTGCGCCTATCCATACCAAAGGCGAATGCCTAGCCACCAAGATCCCGTCCTACGGCATTACGAGTTCCCAACCACGGCTGACATAGCAATATCCCGTCAGTGTGATCCCGATAATTATACATGAAAAAAAATTCCTTAACCATTCATACACCATTGAAATTTTAGATGAGTAAAATGACAAATTTAATCCAATTTACAAGATAACTTAAACATAACAAGGACGATTTGAGAACATAAATCAGACAACAATATTTAATCAGCCGTTAAGAAAATATAATGAGTACACTTCTACACTGAGCATACATTTAAATACGCTACAGAATATAGTTTATGTTGTATATATATTGTAAACATCTGTCAATTATGAATTCATTTCCAGGAACAGATTTCTTTTCAATGGTATCTATTTTTTACATTACCACTAGACTTCTACCTTGCAGGCTACAACATTGTTGTCTTTAAATTTGAAGACACTAATCATCCAGTGTCTTAATGAATAATCCATTGAATCCCTGTGAATACTCAATTAAACCCTATCATAAAATTCTTCATATTCACAATTACAGTTCATCCATCTTATTAACCATCATCCATAATACGAATGTCGTGATATTTTTAGTTGATTAGTCTTTTATTGCGTCATTTTTGTTGATAATCTTGTTGTGTGATATTAATGAAAATATGTCGCCTAAAGATGGATTTTCTTGTAGAAAGGGTGGTGAAAGTAATTATCTTAAAATTCTTCGATTTTATATTTTGCATGTGTTATTGATATTTGTGGTTTGCAAATAAATACAAAATATTATTCTAACTACATTTTACTTTTTTAATATCCAGTATTTGACCAATTAAACTATCATATATTGTATAAATATTTACGTCATAAAAATTAATATGAAATATGCTTTTGTGTATTATTATTCTTTTAGAACCCCGTCTGTCATCTGTATAAATAGGCCACATAAATACCATGATAAGAATGTGCGTTTAGACTGATACGCACGCACGCACGCACGCACACACACATACTCACACATATATATATATATATATATATATATATATATATATATATATATATATATTTATATCAGTAGTTATTTAACAACAAAAACAATCAACCATGAATTATAAAAGAAGTCTGATTGTAAAATACATACTAATGTTAAATGTTCATATCTATATACACCGCTAATAGCTTTACATTTTTGAGAGGAACATATCTGACGGGTGCGTTTATTTGCATAATCTTCACGTATTTACTGACATTCTGAAGTATGGCTTCTGCTAACGGTAGAGCATAAATAGCAGTGCCCCAGAAGGAAATAGATTGATATCAACATGTCTCACTACTATTTTTCCTGTTCTTGTTGTCGCATGTACTACATGCTGATAGCACATCGTAAACGCTGATTTAAAGACATAAAATAACATGGATAACATTAGTATAACGATGTAAACGCAAAAGGAAAAACTTAATAACACGAAAATATCGATGTAAGAGAAAAATAGAAAGTTGCAGGTTCGAACGTGCGTGAAGGAAAAACACACATAATACAGTAGCGGGAGTTCCATTTTTTGTCTGTAGCCTATTGTGTACATAGCAGAGAATAAGAGAAAGAGGGATGTGAAGAGAAATATTAACAAGGAGCGTGTCTTTAATACGGCGACCGGTTTTTATTTTTTCTTCATCACTGACTACCTGCAACTGAAGAGGTGCGAGTGAATGATCTTATAAGGTAGAATAATAAGGATATGTTTTTTTTGTTTTTTGAATGCGCGTTTTTGTCAAGAAAAAAAGGTCGGATTAACAAGATGAACAAAAGTTCCGTGAATTTTAAAATATTGAGAAACTTTATCATGATTTAGATTCACTACAAAGACCGAAGAGATAAAGGGACGTGGTTATTGTTCATAAGTCATTTTATCACTACATCGTATTAAATGTGTTATCGTTTGTTCTCATGGTTTATTTATCGTTGCTGCAATAATGTATTTCATTGTTGTGTAATCATTGCGTTTGTGTCAGTATATTATTTCCAATTATCTGATCCTTGTGTTGTTCTCCGGTTAAAATAACATCAGAGAATACTGGAAATGCTCGTATTGAACAAACACTTAGAGGCAAAAATATGAATAATCTGTGGAACGTCCGGAAGTGGCAGTCAATGTATGTAGCATGCATCAATATTCTAAAGGCATAAGACAGAGTGGAGTGTCACATACTAGAAAAATCTACAAGAAGAAATGTACTTCACCACAAAAATGTTATAATCAAAAGAAAAGTAATCTGTCGCCTAAACCCTGTTACGGTTGCGGATCGCTGCATTGGTACAAAGATTGTTCATATAAATTTAAAGAGTGTTTTAATTGCGGTCGTATAGGCCACAAAATACGTATTGACAGTTTTATTAGAATCGTTAAATGTGGAAGAGTAGAACATATTTGAAATTGTGTTAAAGTGCGAATATTGTCGAAATATAAAAATGAAACTTGACTCAAGGTCTAATTTGCAAATTATAAATCAGAACACAGCGAAGAAAATTGAAAAACGTCAGTTGGAGAACAAATCCAATTCGAGAGCTAACTCATAACTACAGTTACACAACAAGGAAACACTTAAAATTAAGAAAGAGAGTGATGAACCATTGAAATAATCTCTCTGACACAGATTTGATTGAAAATTTCAATTATGAGATATGCTTATATTTTTTTCTGTGGAAGTTTTAACACTTTTAATGACACGACGGAAAAGTTAAAGACAAACTTAAACGAAAAGCATATAATACATTAGTTCAGTAGATTTCTCTCGTTGACTACAAAAAAATAAAAATGAGTGACAAAGTTGAATTTAAAATATATATCCAAACAATTAAAAAAAAGTTCTATTCGCGTCATGATATAAGATTGACGAGAAAGTGAATTAATTAAAAATGTGGATGTAGTATAACGAAAATAGGTTTCACCTACACACCAAAAATGAAAAAAAAGCAATTAAAATGTCTTAGTCAAATCACTGTCAAATATATTAATGAAGCATACTCGGTGCAAAGGTGTACGTGAAAATATGCTAGCTCCAGCAAATATATCATCTCGACAAAGTTCCCTTAATTTTGCGTATTGTTACAAAATGTTTAGTAAAAGCAGAACATCTTTGCGAACATTTCGTTATAAGATATATTATAATAATAATACTAGAAAAGATATTGTCCAGACGAAAGGATGCCACATAGCGTTATATATATATATATATATATATATATATATATATATATATATATATATATATATATAGAGAGAGAGAGAGAGAGAGAGAGAGAGAGATACAAATCACATACAAAAGAAACAAAAAATTACGGACTTAATTAAAACAAAGCCGTAAAACTGGTATTGACTCAGTACGGAGCGAGGCTTAACAGAGGCGTGTTATGGTATCATGTTGATCTAACCTATTTCGGGTGTGATCATCTCTTTCAGAGACTATGAATAAAGTTACGATGAAGTGTTGTGGCATTCATGGCGGGGGTCTTTGATGACAGTCATATCCACAGTATGTTACCCTTACTTTCTGTTACATACTATTATTGTAATTCTGTAAATACACTCTTTCAAATATTCTACCGTGTTTTCTTCATTATTATTGACACTTTAGGTCACAAAAAAGTCCAGACCAAGAACAGTGGAGTGCAAAAAAATATACCGCTTCTGGAAAATGTATCATCTCTAAAATGTATACTTTATTTAGCAAATTATGGTGATGTGTTTTTTTAACCTACCCAAGTTGCAAGCTGCTATTAATGATCTAATAAAAAGTTTGGACGACCTAGTAAATTGGCATATTTGAAAAAAATATCCTCACATCATATTTTTTCATGCAAAATTTCCCGATATCAAAATTCGTGTGTCTACTGATTCTATATCGTACGGCATTGGATCTTGCATATTACAAAAATAGAAAACAAATTGCTCAAACCTTTATCAAATATAAAATGGAGTTCATCCCATCTTCAAAAATGAGTCATGCTGACGGATTATCTAGACTTATTAACTATGCTGAACCCATCGAAGACACAGTAATTGGATCCCGACAGCCTAGAGGAGAAGTAAAACACACATCGTGTGACGCCATTAGGGAGCTTCCTGGTACCCCTGAAGAAATAAAAAATACGTTAAACAACGATGATTTTAAAAACATAACAAAATAAATAGAATAAACACTTTTAAAATCTCGGAAGTGTATTTAATATGTGATGACATCGTTATGTACGGTGGTAGATGTGTTATTCCTGCAGCATAACAATAACAATAGTATGATACTTTCATGTCGGTCACCCGGCCATTTCGATGATGAAAAGTCTAATGAAAAGGTATGTGTATTGGACAAGTATGTACAAAGACATTGACACGGCGGTGTAACTATGCAAAGGTAGTGATTGGAAAGGGAAGACAACTCCTATAAATTTCAGGCACTGTCCGAAAACTGACCGACCGTGGTATAGGTTCCAAATAGATGTTTCTGTTCTACTGGGTGGTTTCTCGAAATGACCGGCAATATTAAAATTTAAAAGAAAACAACCATGAAAGTTTCTATTAGTTTTATATGCCATTTACGCTCGGTTCGGTGCCATTGACTTTACTGCATAAGACAACGGAACGCGATTCACGTCTGTCGAACATTTGTTGTGGAGAATATCACAATTTCGCCGTATCATGCGAGAAGCAATGGTGAGACAGAACGGTTCGTGGATGCGTTGAAAAAGTGCTTAAGACAGTGAAATAAACACTTGCCGAAAAAGCCATTCAAGAATTGTTGCTGGTATATAGGATGACCCCTAAATACAAATGTTCCATCTTCAATCACGCCAGCAGAGGCAATGTTTGCAAGAAATATTACACAAGTTTTAATAGATTATTGTCAACTGGTACGAAAGCAGGAAATAAGAAATATCAGAAAGAAACGCTTTAAAGTTGAAAAACATTTTTTTCAGGTGTTTAAACCAATAAATCGTACTGGGAAACAGAGATAGTTGATAAACAAAATGGGACCTAAGTTTACAAACAACTGACACATGAACAAGATTCTGCGAAAATAATACTCTAGAAGATGAACTAATAGATATCGTGTTCGAGAAAGTTTGCATACCTATCTCGCAAACAGGTTCTGAACATCTTGGATCAAAACGAAAAGGTAAACTGACGGATTAATTGTAATAATCCCAAACATGACAAAGCATTGACTCCGAACAGAGCAAGGCTAAAAAGGTGGTTATGGTGTAATGGTCATCTACTCTATTTCCTGACTATATGAAATCTTCTAGACATTATTTAAATAAGCGTTTTTTTGGCTTTCATGTATCTCAGAGGAATATGGTTACCTGCCAGAAGTGAAGTAATACTAAAGCCAGCGTTTTACAATCCATAACTGCACTGTTATTTGACATTGCTATCGTTTACTGTTACTGACGATTTTAAGATAACCGGAACCTATGTCGCAATGAAAATATTCTGTTATATGTTTTATTTTAAATTCTTTCTATTAGTCTAGTTTACTTACCAAAAAGGATAGTTTAATCAACCGTTATAGTTCGCCTATGGCAACCGGGAGAATAGATTGATTCGTACCGTTATAAACTGTGTTGGCGAAACATACATTTAGACTATATTATAGTCGTAAGTCCATTCATTAAAGTACATAACAGACTATTTAATTTCGGTGATCTCATGAGAATAAATTAAATAGTAGTTCGGCTATTACCAATCATATTTATAGTAGTGTTTTGCAATAGAAACAACACTGCAAATGGTATTAAATGTTTCACGTGTTTGACAAGCATTTACCAAAGGCTAACACACTCATGCCCATAATGATAGATTCTCAGAGTTGCAACTATTTTACACGTGTGAGCACCTAATCTGCAGTTGCAGAGACGGCCTGACTTTAAAATAGACGGAGTAAAAAGAGGACAGTAAGCCCAACTTTAGACAACTGAAGGAACACGTAAGTGTGTGAAATGTGTCAGTGTAATTTTTACATAACTCTTTGAACAGGTACTTCAAATGGTTATGTAAAATATTATGTTGACATATTTAGTAATGTATTTAGTTTCTACTTGCCGTTTTTTCTCTCATTGTGTCAGTCTTTTTCCATGCCTATTCCTGATTTCTGGATAATTTCATAGTTGAAAGAGACTGAATAGAAACATACTAATACATTTTAATGCGTTTGTCTCAAGATTCTATCAGTCGTCTCATACACTTACGAATATGTTTCCTGGTATATGCGTTGGGATAAAAAGTGAATCATGGAGACTGTACCCATAGTAATTACCCTTCCACCCAATTTATTACTTGTCCCCTTAGCCCCCTTTATCTATGCAACATGATTATTCAGCGTCATTTGTACCAGATTCGCAGTGAAAGGCTTGCTGGAATCTAGTATGGTTATCATATTTTATCTTAACAGAGATTCAGAAGTGCGGAAATAATTTCATTGAGATAGTCTATTTAAATAGTGTCATGATGTTCAAACAACCCTCTCTCTTGTCGGAACTGCCAGCATATAATTGAGGAATTTATAGGTCTAAAACTAGCTTGATATTTGTGGCTTAATCCCAATAGTACATCATGTACAATAAAAGAAGGATATGTAAATATGAGGATGATTCTAGAGGGATTGCGATATCATGTTCATGAATAGGTAGTGTGTAAATGTCAAAATGATTAAGTTTCTTCTCGGTCTGCAGAGTTATTTATTGTTCTCCTGGTATTGTAAAAATACAGTTGACTACTGGGTAAAGAAGGCATGGTCACATTAAACAGTTTGATCTACTTTAATAAAAGTATCATCAATAATAATAAAACACATATTTTCCTCAAAATGCAAGTAACATTTAGTGTAATGAAGCAATATCTCAAAGCTCTCAATCACAATAGGGGATTGCTTCAGCTATTTATACTAAACTTCCTTGCTATCAATGATGTAAAGAATGATGTGTCAATATTTTATGGTCCTCAAATGAGAACATACCTCAGGGGCATACTCTTTAATTCAAAAATGGCTTTGGAAGAAGATAGATCTTGGAATGCATGTTCTGATGTTGTGCATAATCTTCTTGATAAACTACCAACATATTCCAAAAAGAAAAGTTATCGCTTTTACAAGCACTTGAACGTAAAATAGTAATTAAATTGCAGTCACGTGGAAATGTTTGGAGAGAAGCTGGGTGATGTGAGCGACCCGTAAAGAGAACGTTTTATATATTCATACACATCTTGGAATAACTTTACCAAGGTAGAGGACACTAAAGGACGGTGACATCTTATTGTTGGACTTGATTATTGTTCTCAATAATGTACATCCATGAGAATCAAATAGTGAAAAATATATGCTATAGAGTACGCTATATGGATGCGTGTGTAATACACAGTCTTTGTACATCAGGGCTCGTTGTTAGCAACATGTTAATAATATACTACTTTTTTAATCATTATTTATATTTTCATATTCTAGATTAATTCATGGTTTCATATCTTGAAAAGTGTGATGTGATACACACACAATAATACCAGATAAGGATTCAGAAACCAAAATTTAGATAAAATAAACTGGAATGAAATACAGTACATGATCTGTTTTTGTCTGTTTCTTGTTCGAAAGAAAACTTTACTAGTGACATCATCCACAAAAGCGGAGCCAATAGAACAAACACAGTGAAATCTTCTCGCTAAATCTCACTTGCATTTTCTTTCGGCTATAAACCTGCGAACGACACTGCTGTAAATCCTGCACATACAGAATCTGCCAGTATTTGCAGGCCGAGTCTTTTATCCCGAAAATGACGGTGCATGCTTTTCTTCCGGCTCATTAAGCAGCTACTGTTCCAAAAGCATTCGCGAACAGAGAGAACAGCCGTTGTTTATAGCAACACAGCTTTGGAGAAACCTTGGTTTTGGGGTCAGCCATTCCAGTCGACCTGTTTTTTCTCTCTCAGATTGCCTTTCTGCTGCATCTATCCGCAGTAAAGAAAAGTGATAAATCTTTGAAACCTAAGGTTACGAATGGAAAAAGGTGTTTGCCTTACGTTCGGAGTATATATATATATATATATATATATATATATATATATATATATATATATATACATACTATGAATATTTTTTTATTAAATAGTAAAGTGTATTTACCTACATACAACGTTGTTTCGGACTTACGTCCTCACCAGCGGAGGAAATGATGGTTTCAGGCGGCTAAACGGCTTCGAACGCAGTTCGCAGATTCAGAAGATAGTCAGGATCTTACGCCCCAATCCATTAGGCTAACGAGTAACACCATATACATTACTGAAATTCAAATACATTTAAAGCCGGTGGCATGGTTCAAACGTTCCGAGTACAACGAATGCTTAAACACGCGGGCGTGTCAGCTATGCCTATATGTCTATAGTATTATTTTGCAGAGATTTCATGAATATTACTACTACTTTATACATATTTAGGTGATAATATTACTACACTTTACAAATATTCATTTGATAAAAAAATCGCATGCATTTCTTAGCAGGCTGGCGTAGTCCACTGGTAAAACGCTGGAATATGGACATCAATGCCAAACGTTCGATCCCTGTCTAAATTAGCCACACTGGCGACTAAAAAAACACGTGTCCATGGAATAATTTTATGTACATATAAAATGAATAAAAAATAGATGTTAACAAAAAGTGCTTCCTATAATGTAATAAGCGACTAATAAAGCGATATTATCTATATTTATTAAGTTATGTGTGTCTATTTATACGTATATATATATATATATATATATATATATATATATATATATATATATATATAAAGTAAGTTATGAGTAAGCTACACATAGGCGTCCTCGTTTAATCCCTGTATGGAATAATAGTTTGTGTTGCTGAGTGTTTTATATATACACGTGGGGTATAGTCTAGCTAATTAAGTAACTAGATTATATATTATTCCCTCTCACGGGTTAATGTTAATGTGTCTACGTGTATATGTATGATGCGACATAACATTAAAATTGTTAGTTTCAGAATAACACTTAGCACAAGTTACAGATCAGTGTCTATGGTGTCCTTATCGATGGCAGAAGTTTTTGTATATTTTAAACGGGTTATTCAAAAGAAAAAGTATGTAAAATAACATTAGAACCAAATGCTCTGACATTTAATTTTCTCCTTTTTGCCGACCGAACAACTGCATATATTTTACGTTGAAGAGAAAGCAAAGCTCTTTTTTAAGTTTAATAAATTGGAAATATTTGAGAAATGTTTACTAAAATATTTTTACCTTAATAACTATTTGTGTTTTACTTGAATAGCTAAAAAATATGTTTTTTAATATGATTCTACTAGCAAAAATTGTTTTCATCCAGTTACATTTTCTTGCTAGGCTTGGAGGATGTCATCATAATTCAACTACATGCACTGCCCCTTAAAGGAGCATTTCCTGCCTGGTCGGATGGTATTATCACAACATAATATATACACTATAACCCCATCCAAAATAAATATAGACGATCACACGTTTAAGGGTCTTTCCCATGACAGGAGAAGGTACAATAGAAAAGATGCAACACTACCCTAAAAATAGAGGAGGTAGTGCCTGAGAAGATGGTCTCATAACTACAGAACATAGGCTTCGTAAACTATCCTATAAATTATTATGTAATAGCTGAGAGTTAATTCATGATAGTACTGTCTTATGACAGAGAACCGATGCTAGACAAGCCATCTTCATTAAAAGATAATACACAAATAGATGAAATGATTTTTTAAATGTAAAAATACCTGGTCATTAAAACATAACTTTCTTAAATAGTTTCTTTGCCTTATGACTAAAATCAAAGTGTACTATCTGTTCTCGGTATTGCAGTGATATCAGATGTGCATTTCAAAAGAAACATATAAGATGGCGTTGTTAATGGAAAAAGAGAGAGAAGAAGAAAGATGAGGAACGAAGGGGAAATATACATATAGTCAGCAGGAGAGAGACAATTAGTAGCATTTCTACTTATTTCTTTCTCGCGTGTGCCTGTTGATAAGATCTTTAAAAATAGGTATTTTATCATCAATTGTTTATTAAACAATTGTTATTAATTACTGTTAATATCTACGAAACTATTTCTGTCCCTAGATCATTATTCTTACTATATAGAGTATTTCAAAGTTTTATGTTGTAAGTTAACGATTTTCATGGTAACATAAGAGTGATAAATGAAAAATAGTTTCTCATTTATTCATTTAGATACGTATTTTATACAATCCAATTATTTTGATCTATGCTGGAAATATCCTTACTCAAAACTCATAAATACTGCAAGTAGTTTGCCAGGAAAACATATGTCGCTTGTTTAGTCACCCAGTTGATAAAGCGTTCGTCTTTAATTAAGTGTATGCCATAGTTTGGAGTTCGAATCTAACACTAGCGAATTGTTTTGTCTTTTTGCATTAACGTTTCATTTATTTCTTGGTCGATATCAATCATAAGATTTGTTACGATAATTTACGCACGAATACATAAACTCCCACATCTTTATATAACAGAAAGTACTATTCTTAAAGGAAGTCAATACCCAGCCCTGACATTCGGACCGAACAGATTTGTTGGTAACACTCTCATTTGTATAAGTTGTGTACTACAATTTGTGTATTGTGATCCTCTCTTGTTTCTTTATTTCTGGCTTTTTGAAATCTATCCAGCCAATCAACATCAATGTGCCGCACATGCAGAAATCACATTGATTAACATTTGTTTCTGTTCAGTTTTAAAGAGTTTATTTTTCCTTCCAGAATTCAAAATCTGGTAAATTCCCAACAACTTTACTTAAAGTGATGATCATATATTTTTTTTCAAATGTTGTTTAGGTGGTGAATGGCAAACTTTTATCACCTCTTAAAACGATGATATTAATTAAAAATGTAACGACTTTCTATATATGTGATGTGATCCGGAGTTAAAACTAAACAAGCTCGTTTGATATCTGGCTTGTAAAATAAAGTATATGTGCAGTAAAACTATATTTACCCTTGTTGCATTAATTGGTTAGATTAATGGGCGTTCATATTTCAATAGGAGATCATGATTTGACAAGCGAGCCAAACTTAAATCAGTGACTTACATATTGTGTATCTTAGGTTTTTATAGATGAGATGAACATTGCATGATTACAGTTTTGTCAGTAATTGAGAATCAATTATGGAAACTGCAATTGCAGTTTTAGTGACTTAAAATTTTGATTCATAATTACTTCATGAGTTCTGATTTTTCAACTGTCCGTTATTGTGTTCTGTTAAATTGAATGTCCGTAAGCGTTATTTTTATATCGTTCACCTCTCCAAAAGATGTACTCACAATCTGTTAATAACTTTTTGTAAAATTTTGCAGACAGACTATCATACACAAACAAAAACATACACTTTTTAGTTGGACAAGGGTAATTAATATATACACACATATATCGACAACAATAATGTGTTAATTTTTGTTCTGGACTAGACGGAGTTCGCTCGTAGACTTTGTTTTTGGCTAACGAATCGCACGCCAGACATACAATATATATTCTTAGATCACGGTAGACGATAAGTCATCCAACAAGATTTTGGTGAAACTGGGTCAGTTTGCACAAATAATGTATCAAAAAAAAATATCACACACTTGTAACGTAAGCGTACATATGTTTATGCAAGGAACGTCGCCACAATTAGCATTAAACAATAGTCTTTCTCCGAACACTCAAGAAATATGATGGAATTTGAAATTATATGTGTACGACTCGTTTTGAAAGGTTGAATTTTGTTTATATATATATATATATATATATATATATATATATATATATAAGCAGTGTTGTCCGGTGTTGCCCGGTGCTCTCTCTTCCCTGGCCGCCCCATTACACCCCCTACCTCCGTGCCAGCTTCTCCCTGTTGCATTCACCACTCTTCCTCTTCCGTTGCCCAGGGCAAAAGTATGACATATATCGACACTGTTATAGATGACACGCCTGATTTCCGTGACTTCTCGTCGACAACAATCTGCCATGTTGCGGAAGCGACTGAGCGCTGACGGAATAATATATGTTTTCTTTCTTTATCTTATAAAAACATTGACACAATTCCTCTTCTCCCCGCAAAAAAACAATATTTTCACACACACACCTTATTTTAATCTATGTATTTTTTCTTTGAATTTATCCGTGTTATATTAGCATCTGCCAGTCTTTCAGTTAGAGCTTGCCAGGTTGAATGCAGGGTTGGCTATTGCGAAGAACTGGAGCCCTAACCCTAATAGGAACCCTAACCCTAAACCCTAACCTAAACCCTTACCCTAAACCCTAACCATATTTTCTCTTTGATTGTGTTATGTTAGCAAGAAAAAAGAGAAAAACAGCGAAACAAATGAAAAAGAAAACATTGAAAAAATCCCCCCAAATGTATTTTTACACATTTGATTGAAAATCGTTCATCCTACAGTTTGTTCGATTTTTAATTTTTTATCTTTGTATTTTTTCTTTGTAATTTATTCGTCTTTTATTATCGCTACAAGTCTTTCATTAACACTTGGCGTGTTTGTCTCGGCAACTGTTGGGTGCTTCCGCGATCTGCCAGATCGTTGTGAATGCGAAGTCACGGAAATATGGCGCCTCATTTACAACAGCACCTATATTTCTATTAAAAGTACCACCCCTGTCTGAACCTTCTATGTACGTGCGTATCTTTACCCCGGTGCGCCTTCCATATACGTACCTATTTCTGACTCGGTTTGCATACTATATACGTACCTATCTCCGCCCCGGTGCGCGTACTATATACGTACCTATACCGCCCCGGTGTTCATTCTATATACGTACCTATCTCTGCCCCGATTCGCATATTATATACGTACCTATCTCCACTTCGGTGTGCATATTATACACGTCTCTATCTCCAACCCGGTATACGTAATAAGAACTCATATTAATGCGCCCCTGTCGTATCAAAGAACAACAATTATGTGCATTCATGTTGTGTAACTATCATAAAAAAATAAGTCATATTAATGTACCCTTGTCGTATCAAATAATCCATATGGTGCCTTCGTGCCACTGTTGATGAAGAAGAAGTAAATGTATTCCATAGGGGCGCAATACTGCACGAGCCCCCTAAAAACGTATTCCATAAGGTCAGTATAATGCACAAGCGCTTGGTGGCATATTTTTGCTAGTTGGAAGCAGCACAATTATTACACTACCTCCACACCTCTCAAAACAAGCGGTTGGAATGCCTGAGAGGATTGTATCAGTACAACAGAATAAATACTACACTTACTCCATACATCTCAAAAAAGGATGGGTAATAACTGGAATAATGTTATCATGAGAATAGAACAGATACTACACTACCTTTACATTTCGACAGATACTCGCCTGACCATTCAAGATATTGTCGTATCTCTATGTACCGCCCTGTTTAAAATGACCAAAAAAATACAAAAAACAAAACATATTGACAATAAACATGAAAATACATCAACAAACCAGATTAAAACAAAAGAAAACATTAAAATAACAGCGAAACACATCAAAACCAGTGCCAAAAAGCGAACAAAACATTAAATAACGTAAAATAATCCAAAGTAAATTTCATTAAAAAATATTTAAAAAATATTTAAAAAATATTTAAAAAATAAAACAAACACATCAAAAACATCGATAACATAAACATTGGCGAAAAAATGAAAAAAACATTACTAAAAACAAATATAAATACACATAACTAACTTCAAAAGTCGAGCCAAAAAGCAAACAAAACCCATTGACAACCCATGAAAAAGCATCGAAAAACAAATAAAAACAAACGAAGTCATAAAAAAAAATCAAAATTGGCGCAAATAAAAATAAATTTACAGAAAACATCCAAACACATCCAAAAAAGTAAAAATATAAAAAAACTCAAAGTTGGCACCGAAAAGCAAACAAAATAAAGCATTGACAAAAACCTGAAATAGAAAAAAAAACAAATAAAAACAAAACAAACATTAAAACATGAACATTCGTGACAAAAACGAAAAGAATATTGACAAAAAACATAAAAAAACATAAAAAAATTTATATTTAAAATTATAAAAAACAACAAATTTGGCAAAGGCCAAAACAAATTGACAAAGCACATGAAAAAACATCAACATAAACAATAAAAACACTCATATCAAACAACATCAAAATTGGCGCTAAAAAGCAGAAAAATACTAAAACATAAAAAACATCAAAAAGAAATAAAATACAAAAAAGCATCAAACACATCCAAATTGGCACCAAAGAGCCAAGCAAATAAAAAACATTGACATAAAAAATGTGAAAAAACATAAAAAATCAAATATAAAAGTAAAACACATAAAAAACATAACAATTTACATAAATAAGCTACGAGAAATTGTCAAACAACCTGAAAAAATGTTTTTAAACAATTCCTAAGAAATACAAAAAAGCATCAAAATTGGCGCCAAAGAGAAAAAAATATTGAAAAAAATTAGAATCCTGTTAAATTGGTGTGAAATCTCTAGGACTTTAATATAAGGCGAAAGTGAATCATTATAATGTTTAAATATTACGTAATTTACATATTCCACCAAACACCCTTTAAAATATTCTAAAGAGACTGAGATTTGCTGAATATAAAAAAACTTAATGGCTAATACATATATATTGCTAACTAATTTTTAGAAGCAGGACTTTTACTTCCTATTCGCTCCACTTGGGCTAAACAAAACAAATGTTACATTGCCCAGATTACCCGCCGTATCGCATAGAAGCTGTGTTTCAAAATTCATCATGATCAGTTAATTAATTTAGATGTGAATCTTGTACACAAACTCGCATTTGTAGCCATTGATCGATGCCACCTACATGCCAGCGTATCGTATTTTTGTACATGTCTGTATAAATAAAATAATTATATATATATATATATATATATATATATATATATTTATATATATATACACACACACATATATATATATATATATATATATATATATATATATATATATATATATATATATATATATATATATATTAGTACTTAATGTATCCACGTAAAATATTATAAGGAGATATAATTTTTTTCGTGTTAGTTTTCAGTATTTAGTTCAACAGTGCTCGATACGTAAGTAGAGCTAGGTAGTAAGCAATGAAAATATATATGGCAATCAAGCTACTCAGAGGCTCCCGTGTTTCATCATTTAGCCTGACGATTCCCCTTGGGGATGAAACACGGGAGCCCCTGTGTAGCTTGATTGCCATATATATTTTCATTGCTTACTATATATATATATATATATATATATATATATATATATATATATATATATATATATATATATATATAGTAAATAGTCATATCTCTATGCTGATGAGTCCCGATTGAAAAGGGACGAAACGTATACGTACAAAGATAATAAACAATAACAAATATTTATATATATATACATATGTATATATATATACATGTATTATAAAGCAATATATTTTTAGTTTTTTTCTTAAAAGTTCTCCGAAATAATGTTTCTGACAGTATAAAATAATGTTTTTCTTGTTTACCACATGACACCAAAGTGTATACAGTTTGTCTCACCAGTGAAAGCTCGTTATATTAAAAAAAATCAAAAGTTAAAGGATTTTGATAAAATTCACCATTTCCTGTTTAAATTGCTAACTTTCGTATTCCTACAAATGTGACCGATATACATATCTTGATATTTGTGAAAAACACGAAAAATGTATGATTATATAAAGTCGATCAATTGTTTTGGAACAGAAAACATATTTAAAAATAAAAACTCGGAATATATTGCTTAATATTTTGATCTGACATATTTTAATCACTTTTTGTCTGTGTGGTTCTTAAGAATACAAATAGTCTATACGAATATATATATATATATATATATATATATATATATATATATATATATATATATATATATATATATACCAGGCTTTCGGTATTTATCATTGTAGTTACAATTATTCTCAACAGCACCAGATAATGTTGTCTAGACGGTATAGATTTGAGTTAAGGCAGTTTCTCGTCTAACAGCACTAAAAGGCTGTGATACGAAGAAAGTGTTTGTCTTCGAATGACTATACATAAATATACATATACTTATATATATATATATATATATATATATATATATATATAAATGGATAATAGTACAATCAAAATTATGTTAGATCCTATTAAGATACGGTGAAGCTAAATAAAAAAAGAGCATTTATATACGGATAATGAAATGATGAAATAGATACAATTTGCATAGTCTACAAATGTATTTACTCATCTAGTGTTCAAGTAAGGAATAGAAAATTACTAGTCAACCATGGCTTTTAAAATTAAGGCTCTCATCGTCAAAAGTTCTGACCAATAACAATTGAATATTAACTAATTATAAGAAAGAAAAGTGAAAACATTCTTGAAAAACATCATAGGGGAAACACATTATCGGTCAAAAATATTTCAATGTATGTTTTGAAAAAGATCAAACACCATTTTGACTATAGGGCCTAAGAATCTAAATGATCCAAGCTGTTTAAACAGTCTACACAAATATCGCGAAAAATGTCCTGTTATTTCGAAACCTGTAGCTGCTCCAAGAAATTGTATTATTGTGTAACAGATAATCTCAGATTCTTAAGCCGGAATGATACTTAACAATTACTCAGAGCGAAACAGAATTATGTATTAATCCATGCCTCAAAAACATATACGACTTCTCGCATATGACTTCAAATGTTGCAGAGGAAGTAGACGTTCGAAGTCGAAACTATTAATGGACGTGTAAATTGTGTCAAAATTTTAATTTCAGAATTAACGTAGCAGTACGGAAATGTAATCTCAACGGCCACTTGTGTAAATATCGAAATCGCATAGGACATGGTTCGGCTTCTTTGCTTGGAGTGCTTTCATAGTTTGAATCATTTCAATTTGATAACAGATTATGTCTATAGTTTCGAATAGTGTTTTATCTGTTTCAGGAGTATGCAAATTGTATCTATTTGATCACTTTATTATCAGTATATCTATATATGTATATATATATATATATATATATATATATATATATATATATATATATATATACTCTCTCTCTCTCTCTCTATATATATATATATATATATATATATATATATATAGATATATAGATATACACCTATATATTTGTATATACACCTATATACATATATATACCTATATATATATATGTATATATATACATATATACATATACCTATATATATATATGTATATATACATATTTATACATATATACATATATACATATACCTATATATAAATATATATATATATATATATATATATATATACGTATATATATATATATATATATATAGGGAAATAAAATGTAGGGAGAGCTATCGAGATTCGAACTCACGACTCTGGTTTACGGAGAGATATAGGATTCATTTCCGCATATTTATACACGACCGAGAAATTATCATAATGCGACTCGAATGACGTCAGAAAAAAAGAGATAAAAAGAGAGAGTGAAGACAAACAATTATAGCCGCCCTCGGCTCGGGCGAGACGAGCCTGTTGAAAATGGAATTATAGCCGCCCTCGGCTCGGGCGAGACGAGCCTGTTGAAAATGGAATTATAGCCGCCCTCGGCTCGGGCGAGACGAGCCTGTTGAAAATGGAATTATAGCTGCCCTCGGCTCGGGCGAGACGAGCCTGTTGAAAATGGAATTATAGCCGCCCTCGGCTCGGGCGAGACGACCCGCTGAACTAAGCGGAGAAATGAAAATGGAATTATAGCCGCCCTCGGCTCGGGCGAGACGACCCGCTGAACTGAGCGGAGAAAAAGTAACCAGCCAGGAATTGTTTTTCCTGAGAAAAAAAATGTATTTCAAAACTACATGTGCAAGGAGGTACGGCTACGACGACATGCCGGAAATATCTACTCTAAATCGAACAATGCATCCATGTGTAAGTAACAACCTGAATATCTCTTCACGGACATTCGCCCCCTAGGGCTGTTATATATGTGTATATTTTTTGTGTAGAAATGAATCCTGCTACTATAGGGATAGGATAGACAATCCCCCCTCTTCTTAAGAATATACTTTTGTTTTGATGTTTTATTTCGTTTTGTTTTATAGATACACTCCCCTTTTTTCTAGTATATAGTTTCATTAAATAAATGAATATAAAATGTAAATCCTAAAGTCTTTTGTCGTTTCATCGCATTTTTTTGTTGTATTTCCTGACGGTGTCTTATATTGGAGAAATCCCCATCTCATATCACGTTTTATTTGAACCTGGGATAATACGAGCCACTCCGGACTTTCTTTTTACTTTTTTTAAAACTTTTTTTATCATTGTCACGTAATGTCTTTCGGTGGTCCCGACCGGCGGCATTCGTGACAACATGAATACATATACTTTTATATATATATACATAACAACATATACCTATATACATATATATATATATATATATATATATATATTTACATATACACATATACCTGTATATATACCTATATATATATATATATATATATATATATATATATATGCATGTATATATATATATATGTGCATATACACATATACCTATATATATATACCAATATATATATATATACCTATATATATATATATATATATATACCTATATGTATATACATATATATACCTATATGTATATACATATATATATATACCTATATGTATATACATATATATATATACCTATATGTATATACATATATATATACCTATATGTATATACATATATATATATACCTATATGTATATACATATATATATATATATACCTATATGTATATACATATATATATATACCTATATGTATATACATATATATTTATATACCTATATGTATATACATATATATATACCTATATGTATATACATATATATATACCTATATGTATATACATATATATATACCTATATGTATATACATATATATATATATATACCTATATGTATATACATGTATATATATATATATATACCTATATGTATATACATATATATATACCTATATGTATATACATATATATATATATACCTATATGTATATACATATATATATAGATACCTATATGTATATACATATATATATACCTATATATATATATATATATATATATATATATATATATATATATATATATATATATGTATATGCAAACATTTAATAAATTAAAACATTACAATTGTTCCACGAATTAGAACATCAAGTCCATTATGGCGTACGATCGTTTTCAAAACAGTTTGGAAATACTTTGTGTCATTTCATAATTTGATAGAACTAATCCAAAATATATTTTCATTAGCGCCTTTAGCAACACGTCTTACAGAAAATCAGAAAAATAACTCGTTCCAGAAAAACATCCACTGACAGAAAGCCTCACCGTTTGATATGTTAGTAGCTTAAGAGAGAAACACACAATGGTAGTTATAAACAAAACACCGGTACACACAAAAGAAATGACACAATACTTCCCAAAGATTTACCCTTTCAAATTATGTAGTAAATTAATTAATATTACAAATTCATTTTTCAGAAATGGTAGTGAAAACAATAAAAATAGAAATAAATATTATACGAAATGAATAAGAATTTAAAGAAATAGAAAATTTAAAAAAATGAAAAATAAAAACAATATATTTTAAAATAGAAAATAATAACACAAATTAAAAAAAAATTAAAAAAGAATGAAATAAATAAGATAAAAATTAAAATTAAAATAAAACTTTTAAACTAAATAAAAAATTAAAATAGAAATGAAACAAAATGAAAAAAAAGGTTGAATAGGATCAAAGGTTTTAAGACGATTGACGAGCATGCAGATATGTGGAGAAAAATCACAAAACGGTACTGAAAATATATATATATGTATAAGTATATAAATATATATGTACTATGAATAATATTATTCGTCCTTTTATATATGTATATGTAGAAGATTTTACTAAAACATTCATATATATATATATATATATATATATATATATATATATGTGTGTGTGTGTGTGTGCATATCAATATATATGTAAATATATATATCAATATGTATATAAATATACCTGTACTGTATATGTGTGTTTAAGTAAAAGTTTAATTCTTTTTTTAAGAAAAAACAGTTGTGTGCGTGTCTGCACGACCCCACCATCTGCATTACTTGTGTATTGTTTGGAATATGTTCTGGGTTAAGTGTGAGTGGTAATTCTTAGTAAGTAAATCTGCAGACGTCTGGTGCATATCGTGGTTGTTGCTTTTTGAAAAAATATGAGGGATTGATCTATTTTATTTTTAGACGTTCATCTAATCACATTGATTCAAGCGAAATCGAAAAATCGGATAACAGGCGGTTCTGGTCACACAGAAACGCACTCTCCTTGATGTTGAAGAGCTAAGAAATTGCGTATGTGACTTCATCAATTCTAAAGAATCATTGATGTGTTTGATGGTTTTATATTGGTCTACCTCTTAGGGGTAACTTGATTTTCGTTAGCTAAATCTATCTAAAGCAAGACCGAATATATTCACTATAAGTCTATTAATTTTGAAGGTTTGTTGAGTAAAAATGCTATTTCATACTTAAATTTAACCAAAACTGCTTTTTTTAGTTTGCGGACTCACTTACTGCTAAATTTGTACGTGACATACTAACATACATGCTATTTCAAACTTAAGACTGACGAAAATGCTATTTGAAGATTAAGCTCGACAGACTAACGAGCATTCCATTTTAAACTTATGCGTGACAGACTGATATTTAAAACTTAAGCCTGACAGACTAAGGAAACTTTAATGGACCGACGGAAATATTATTTTAGCTTCTGATAAAGATGTTGTGTATGTTCTATGCAAAGATGTTATTATGCTATTCCTTTGTTTTTTTTAGAAAGTAAAGGAAAATATCTATATACTGCGAGCAAATCAAACTGTTTTATAAACAGAACACGGTATAATAATGTAAACATAATGTTGAACCTACACCACTTGTTGATATATTACGGAGATTATTCTGTATATGCCGTGACCAAAAACGATAAATAAACACAAAGTTTCAAAATCATATGGAAAACATTTTTTAAATGATTTGATAAACACATTTTCCATGAAATGAATCGACTAGAAAGTAAACCGAGATGCGGGGTCCGTGTTTGTATTTGTAAATATTTATACTAAGCCAGCGAGGCCTGAGTGGATATATTTCGCTGGGTAGAAAACTTAGAGGACAATAATTTAAAAATATCGTCATGTTTGCATTTAGTCGGACACACGAGCACGTTTCGGAAAGTTTAATTAATACAAAAATAAGTAAACGACTTAGTGTTGCCTGCAAGCTATACATTCAAATGTTAAATTTCAGGTTCATTTTTCAATCTGACTTTTCTTACTTTATCTAAAGTTTACGGGATTTATTAAGTTATTATTTTACCATTTATGACTTCAAGTTTTGTTTCTACCAGAAAAAAAACCAGTAATATATATATATATATATATAAATATATATATATATATATATATATATATATATATATATACACACACACATATATATATATATATATATATATATATATATATATATTAATGCGACAGTTTTAACCATCTATATTAACTATGTTAACATCAAAACAAGCTAGAGTTATTTAATTCTAATGATATACCAATATATTGAAATACCTTCTATATAGGCATCTTTAACACACTGAAATACATCTTGATTTTGTAAATTTGCGTATTTATTTATTTTTAAGTTAATAAATTAATATTCTTTAATACACTTTTCAACTTTGTATTGCCAAATTTTCTTCTACACACACACTCGTTTTATCGTTAGTACTATTATTATAATTATAAATAAAATAAGATAAATAGATTTTATAAGAAAAATAATAGCGTTTAAAACATTATTTACAATTCCATGTTCAATGAAAATAATTTGCTTCCGGCTTTAGTAATGTGTCAATTATCGCTGAGATGTCGAGAACAGATACTACATTTTGATCGTAGCAAAAAGGCCCCGGAACCATAACATATGTTTTTGTGACTAGGCATTTCTAAATAATAAAAAAACAAAACAAATGAATGATAAAATTGGAATATTTTTAATGGGCGGTATAAGGTGGTATCAGTTATGTTGTCATATGACTGCCATCCTAGGAATTACCTCCTCTGGTTTGAAAAGGTTGTGTAGGGGGAGTCCTCCATGAATGAAAAAAAATCAAGACTCGATTTAGTCAGAATATCTTTTAAGGGGAGTAGTGTAGTGTCGGTTATGTTCACATCAGACCGTTCCCGCAAGAGTGGCTTCCTCCTTTTTGGTAGAGGGGGGTGGTGTTTGTTCATCATGATATTATCCGCTTTCGGGGAGGGCAGTGTAGTATATGTTGATTCATTATAATACTAGCTAAGGAAGAACGATAACTCAACTTTATTATGAACATGTCTTTTTAAACTACAAAATTATGAAAGTTATGGTTCTTCCTCAGCTAGCATATTCATCTTTGTTTATAATGATGGCGACTATATTTCCCAGCAAATGTTCATGTTAACTAAATAAATAAATGCAAAGGGGTTTTCCACCTATTCTAACTATATTAACATTAACACGTTTTATCCTTATTTCATTCTGTGTAGTATATATTCATTCGTCATGATACATTCCTCCCAGACATTACCTCCTCTTCGGGGGGGGGGGGGGAAGCCGTACAATATACATTCGTGCCTCACGATACCATTTCCTCAGGATTACCAGTCGTTTATGTGGGGGCAGTTAGTGTATAATATCTTCTGTTGTTATGATATCATCCTCCCATACATTTACACCTCATTTTTTTCTTAAGGATGGGGGGGGTGTATATTGTTCGTTCATCATGATCTTACCTCTCAGGCTTTCATTTGCATATTTATTTATTTTTAAGTTGCTAATAAATTAATATTTTATAATGCGTTAATAATTAAATACAAGCGTGTATTATTTTTTAATAAATTTGTTGCAGTTGTTGTGGTTTTTGCTCATATCTACTTCCTCCCACGAGAGCAGAGTAAGACGCAATGTCAATATTTAACGTAGGCGGAACCCGGATCTCTCAAAATGGACACTTTGAATTGCAATAATAATTTCAATTGACTGGGTCTAGAAGGATTTTTCCTTCACTGACAGAGAACATAAAAATGCAAATTCAGTATATATACTGCATTTTGCTTCGAGCCAAAAGACCAAGGAGTAAACATGTGTGTAATGATGATGATGATAATGATGATTATGATGATAAATAAAAAAAACATATCATAGAAAAGAAATAAACTTCCTCTAATCATTCTAAATAAGAAAACATATATTTTTCAATATTCTTTACGTATATGTTCTTTTATAATACTGGTGAAATATAGAAAATACATTACTCAGTAATATAAAAGTGCATTATTGGACCAATCGACGTTCAACCCTAATGTTTATTCATTTCATTATATATAACTAGTTTTAATGTGGAATTGATTTTAATTTTCATGCTCAAACAAAATAAAATTTATCAGCGTTGAATATCTTAAAGATCATATCAATAAACCTTTTTGTTGTTTTTTTTTTCCTAAAAACAAAAAAAATGACGATGTTTATGCACAGTATATGTCCCCCATATTGGAATATATCAAATAACACTATAACAATCATTATGTGTTTAAATTTCCTTTAAATTACCTAAACGTTAAATGAAAATTACTTCTTTCGTTTATGTAAAGAAGACTACAACGTCAGTAATTGCCGCCTGGATGGCGGGTAGTTTTAATTATTCTCTTAGAAATGTCTAGGTATAATATTCAATTTTAAACTAGTAGTCCAATAATTATTAATTTGAAAACACATTTGATAGGCAGGGGGATAGGTAAATGTGATGGTGTCATAATGATTAATCCTATTTGTGACTAAATGTACTCTACCAGACACTACGTATAGTTGATTACGATGAAGTTTTGGATCAGCCTCTCCGCAGCTCCAGGTGCCTAGGCACTCTGGCCTGCTAAATACCAGTCAAGGTTCCGTTCTAGACAATCAGTCTGGCAGAAACTGGGTCATTTCGGTGGCCTTTTATCTGTCGGTTTAATGCATTAGTCCTGGGTAGTCCAAGGAGGTTCACTCTCACAGGCTTTCCCCCTTATGGAGTGGAGTAAGTTTATTGCTTACTATCTGAGGCGCCCTGACATAAGAATGCCAACAGGGCTTGCCCAGTAAATTGTTCCTTCTTTATGAGCGCTGATTTTACCCTCTCCTACCGTTCGGTCTTGTTTCACGCCTTCCTTGCGGATGGAAGAAATAATCAGCAGTCT
This sequence comes from Sepiola atlantica, assembly GCA_963556195.1. NCBI lineage: Eukaryota > Metazoa > Mollusca > Cephalopoda > Sepiida > Sepiolidae > Sepiola > Sepiola atlantica. The sequence goes on along the minus strand of OY744521.1, from coordinate 133,713,195 downwards.
CTCCGCAGCTTTATTTGCTTAGAGATTTCTTTCCTATAAGTCTGACTTGAACTGGGCCATTTCGGTCACCTATTATCTGTGTTACTGTGGTATTGGTCCTGGGTAATCTTAGGAAGTCGACGCTACCAGGCGTTACTTTATCTCTTTTTACTAACTGCCCTAGGTGTGTCGACCGGGGAATGCTTACGGGGCTACCCAGGCAATTTGTAATAAGCGAAAATGCTTCTCGTATAAGGGCGCTGGCGTTATTCACTCCACATTCCGGCCTTGTGCCACCTTTTCCTGTAGCGGGTACGAAGTGCATAGCAGTAGTGTAGGAGCAGTCTTTTTGGTAACATACTATTCTGGACTTTTGTAAATACTCACTCTTGTAAATATACCACCGTGCATTCTAATTTGTTGCCGGCCCTTCCAGATCACACGACTGACGACGAGAAACTCGGACTTATTCGCACACACATAATCCGGACTTATTTCACACATGACTGGCGACACGAACACAGATCTATTCAGATACACAATCACCTTGACTTATGTTAGACACAACACTAACGACGAAAACTAAGACTTATGTCAGGTACACACTTACCATTACCATATCTAAAATATTGAATTTCCGAAAAAAGACCTACGTTGTATGCTCGGTAAAAAGTGTTTAAGCCGCACTAGATTGTAACAAACAAGGTGCACCAAATCTGCGAATAAAAAACGCTCCAGCGTCAGAAAATAAGATTCAAAGTTAACAAAATTTAAAAAAAAACAACAACAAAAATATCTGTCGTTTTTTCATGAAAACGAAAATAAGTTTAAACGATATTCATGAGAAGTTCATAATTAATAAGAGTTTAAGAAGTTATTTTCCAGTGAGAAAAGCTACGACCGTATAAAAAATATACAATATTAAAAGTCGGTAGCCGCTTCCAAGTGACAAAAAATGGAGGAATTTACAAGCGCTATATTGAAAAGTATCAACTGCCAACAAGATCAAAAACGGCAATTATAAGGCGAACAAATGGAATATAAGAAGAAAATGGAAAACAAATCGACTGGAAAACATTCCAAGAACAAGAAAAAGTATCATGAAGACAATTAGAGCAACGGAAGACATTTGAGTAATTGTTGCTTCATACCCAACAAAACAGAAAAGATTATACGAATTATCGGATGAGTATCAAAATGGTAATATGGAAGTGCGTTACAACAAAACAATATTTAGAACTATTAATAATTTTAACTACAATCTTTCAGAAAACGAACTAATAGGTACCGACACATTTGAGATACCAATCCCGCAAACAGGTTCTAAATAACGAAGGGTTATATTACGGACTTAATACTAAGAAGCCCTAAAAAAAGTGTTGACTTCATACGGAGCAAGGTTAATATATATATATATATATATATATATATATATATTTATATATATATATATATATATATATGAAGAAACAACATGGTGCCACACCACAAAATAAATAATGAATTGTATGGGGTACATATTATTTCATTTTATATAATATGTTCCCCATACAATTCATTATATATATATATATATATATATATATATATATATATATATATATACAATCATTTAGATAATTGAACATATAGTTAAATGGTGTAAGCTCAATATACAAGATAGAAAAATTATAAAGATAAATGAAGGAAGAGAGATAAGGATGTACGGATGACAAATCTATTTAATCTTCGATTGTTCAATTCAAGGTTGACCGATAAAACTATGTTTATTTTTCTTTTCTTAAGCCAGGATTTTTAAAGATTAAAATCGTATCATCAGAGGAATCGCATAGAAAGATAAGTTGGCAAGGGAATAGCCGCAATTCCAAAGTCGAAATATTTAAAAAGAAAATATAAAGTAATGGAAAGTAAAAGTTGGTGTATAAAAAGTGTATCAAAATATAGAGGCTGTTCAGTCGGTGAATTTCCGTTGCCAAAGTGTCCGATGACAAAAGATTTAAAGATTAAACAAGTGTTCAAAATGTAGAAAACGCAATAGAATGATGTTCAATTCTACCGCAGATCTAAAGTACTTATTAAAATGTTAATTTGAGAATTAGGGCCATTTTAAAATACTTCCGTAAACCGCGAATGAGAATTGATTAAAGGAGTTGAATTTAAAATGTTGTATATATTTCAAGCAAGCCGGTGGAGAGTTTCATTGATTACTGCGATCTAATCTAGTAATAAGAGGAAATCTTCTGGTCAAAGACGAAGCCAGTAAATAGTAGTAAGAGAGTGTGAAATTAGGGGAGTGAGAAGAGAAGGCTTAAAGGATGGAACTGTGGCTGATGCTGTGAGTAGGGTTGGAGAAGAGCTTGTTTAGTTCCAGCTCATCGCTAGTAAGCAACAATATAAAGTAATTACTGACAATGTATTTGCTGGACTTGCTTTAGTTAGGAGTTGAGGTGGGGTTTCAATAAGCTAGTACAGTTCCGATCTGGTCAGTAAGTATACAGTTCGGGGGGAGTATCCTCGAATGTAAACGAATTGTTTTAGACAAAATTATATATAATTCAGAAAGTTTAAAAAGGGTTCAAATTGGGAATTAGGGTTCAGACGAATTGGAAATCTTGAATGTACGTGTTTAATATGTAGTTATCCGGACATTTACAGTATTTCAGAGTTTAATGTTTAAAGCATTTATAGATGCCCCAGTTAGTTAAATATTAGATGCGTTGCTAAATAAGATACTTTAATATATTACTAAACTAAAGATTGGAAACAGCGTCACTGTTTGCAAGAAGTGAGTTTTTGTATACTGGTTACGGGGTGGGATTTGGTTGATTATGTAACCGAAGTGATGGCATGGAGTATTGACATTACATATGGATTTAAGGAGGGACAAATAGCCCATTAAAGGAGTGACTGGGGAGCGCAGTTTAAAGGTTATGGAATCTATGAGAAAAGGATTGTCGGAAGATTGCTGCGTCCACAGAGGCGATGGATAATATGCAAAAGGGAGAAAAGAGAGGCAATGGATAAGTATGTAAAGGGGTAGCTATTAATTGAAAAGCAGTAAAGGAATTAGAGTGTTGGAGAAGGGGAGATTAAGGACTAGTGGAGTGGAGAAGAATAATGTTAGTTTTAAATTTATATTAAGTATTATGGGTTAATAAAGTTATTAGGTGCACAGGGGAGGATACGCTATGTTATTGGAATGATTATTTGTGAGGTTGGAAGGATGTAGAGTAAAAAAATTAACAAATTATAAAATTTAAGAATTACTCTAATGTTAGAAGGGTTGTTCGTTGGTATAATTCAGTTCTAAGTGACAGTTCTCTGAAGGTTGAAGGTTAAATTCTCAGTGCGGGTAATACGAAGAATGTCGAATTACTGAAGACTTCTTCACAGTCATGGCATATGGAACGAGAGCATGCTACGCCCGAGAATTTAATAAATGGTTCCGTTCGAAATTCCTCTCAGATTCCCGAATTTGACAGAAAGATACCTGAGTTCGACAAAGTACATCTGAACAAGGTCGGACGTTACATCGGTCGAAACGTTGTGATAAAACACCCGAGATGAGAACAATAGTCCGAATATACAAAATTCTACGAGTTTCTGATCTATATTTTGCAGACGATATGGTTGCATTACAGGGAATTGTCAACAAGGGCAAACCTGAATCATATAGCATTAGTCTCAATATCAGTACAAAGAAAACTCAAAACAAGCTGTGTGGGGCACACCAGCAACCTGCAAACGATTTATCGACCAGAGAGAAATAGCTATATTTGACAACTTAACGTACTTAGGAAGCTCATTTCACAAGGAGGGCAATATATAGATCACGAGTTACTGTGAAGAATAGGAAAAGCCTCAGCAGCATTTAATCAGTTCGACATGATCTGAGAAAATAAGAAATTCGCCGTCAGATCTAAATCAAGATTTTACAACATCAACTTTTTGTCCACGCTGCTATATGGAAGTAAAACTTGGCATTATAAAAGCAGATAAGATAGGAAATTAAACGCGTTAGCTTCCAAATATTCCATGGATCAAATGGGGCAATAGAATTATGTTTTATGGAAATCATTCCAAATAAGGCATCAAGCCACTTGATGTAAAGAGCTAAAATATACTACTTCAAGGTAAAAATCTAGCCAACAATTCATGTTATGACGATAGATAATGACCCAGAAAACAGCAATATTTCCACTTTTATTAGAAACATCGCTCATAGAATGTGAGGACTACAGGACAAAATTAGGAAAGCGAAAGTTTCGAGGCTTCCGAAAGTATACCAATATAAAAATATATAAATCCTACAATACAGAATCACACCTTTATATATATATATATATATATATATATATATATAATACTAAAACTCTATTGGTCTTGTATTTTTGCAATCAGCTTTCAGCTTTCCGGTTTTCAACATCCGGTTGCGCATGCGTAAATAGCATCGTCTTCAATCTGTTATTCCAATTCCGTTAATCTCTATTATGATTAACGAACGCATGAAATTTTTCATTCTGGAAATTTTTATATCGCTTTTAATATAAACAATTTCATTTAATTTCATCAAATAGTTTTTTGTTTTCTTCACGACTAAAAACATTCAACGTGAGCACTTCGTAAAGTCTGTCGCAGTTTCAAAAAACCTCCTCCCTTTTAAAAAACAAAAACAAACCAACAAAACAACAACAATCATTATTAATATCAGCGATACTAGCGATCGGTGAACGAAATCACCTCCCACTTTCCCTCTCATAGATTTCACCACTCCTACTCCCTCTGTTTTCGTTACGTACGCGAGAAAGCTGAATCGGTAAATGCACACATTTCTATTACATTAAATAGTGTTTCCTGTTGTTGTTTTTTAAACAGCAAATATTTGAATCGTATGTTTTACACATATTACATCCAAAAAAAAACAATTATAATAAACAGAACGACTCATAGAAATCTACCTATATTCTATTTTCATTTTAATATACTTTCATAGAAATGCATCTGTTATGAAAAAAAAACCTATTTTCTTTATGCCACAAGTGTCACGCTCATACATGAATTCCATAGCTAATATAACAAACTGACCCGACGGGTCACGGGTGGTCTAGTATATTCTAAAAAGCTGTAACCTGTTGACGCACACATTGAGCTTGGGTAAGATACTTTAAATCAGGAAAAAGTTAGTTTTTAATACCAGTTGAACTAAACATAAATAAAGAGGCGTAATCCCAAAGTAGTCTATTTCTGCGAATTATATACCCCGCTTCTTCTCTCTTGTTACCTCTTAAACTATGGTCTAAATAGTACTACTATTCGTAGTGAATTGTCTTGTGTTTATAATGGATTATTCCGACTTGTTTCTTATGATCGTTTTTTTTATGTACGACTGTTCATGAACAGAAATTAAGCGTGGCGAAATAAATAGTTACTGACAGCATATAAACGTGGCCTTTGTACGAAAAAAGCCTTTTTATTGAGTATCGTATTTCTGCTGATGTCACACTGGTAAGTACTAGTCGTCGCCTCACGAGACTTCGAAATACCTAAATTAACTGCTATTTTCAGGGGATTAATAGATTTTGTTTAATGTTTTTATTTTTCATATTGACTCTCATGATTAAGATTACAGTATTGAAAAAAAAGAGTGCCGTCTTGAGCACTTTAAATTCTCTGTTAACAAATTGTTGTAACAAGAAAAAATGATAATATAACTTAGAACGAATTAAGCAGTGAACAAAAATGTCAAACAACTGAATTATCCAACAGATTTTTCTTTATGAGTTTTATTTTTAAATTTATTTCTGCGCTACTAACTTTGTTTTATATTATTTGTTTAAATTTGATTGATTACATATTAAAATTGTTCGCCTGTTTTCATTTTAAAATAACTTATTTACCGTTTTCTTAATTTTAAACCAACTTATTCATAATGTGTTTTAATTAAACACGATTATATTGAAAATGGTTGTTCTACAAATAGCTATTGTCTTGTTTGGCCTTATTTGCTAAGCATCGACGAGGCTAATAACCTAACGGTTTTAATTTATTTTGTTTTTGCAGATTTTTTTCTTTAATTTTTATTTGGCGAATATTAATTAACAAATAACAAAATAAAACTCTTTATTAAAAATATTTCTACTCGAACTTAGGGTTTTTGGAAGGGTAAAGGTACGGTATGTTTTTTGTAAGAAACAAATGATCAAACACACTATTTATTACAAATGACATTGAAATATATTTCAAATTCAATATGTTAATAATTTCGCATACAATATATAATATCGCCGAAAAAATTGTCTTTAAAATACAATTTAATGAAATCTGACACGAAATTAATATTGTGGGCTAATTTCTCCTGTTAATCAGAGAAATAACAACTAGTCGATAAAATATAGTAGCCATTTATCGAGTTAACTGCTCAAATATAAACGTTAAAAATAATTTGTTTTCATTTGTTTGTAATTCTACATCGTTTGTTTACATTTTCAAATTATTAATCGTTTGTTTTAAATTTGTGTATTTAATAATTGTTTGTTCATTCCTTAAATTACTCATTGAAGTATACTGCTTAAAAAAGTTTAAAAAACAGATCGTAGCCAATGATATTTTCTATATAACAAACATGCCAATATTGTAACTTAAAAATATAATCTTCATTGCTTGACGTTGCATGTTTTTATTTTTATAACTTCTCTAAATAATTTCTTTTCATATTGTTCGTAATTAAAATAAATTAATTTTACTCATAAGCATTCATGAAACAACGTTATGTTTATTTAATTTACGCAGCAAATAAACACTCAACTTATTTATTCATTTTAAATTATTTTTTTTATTAATAGTGAATAACATTAAGTTTCACTATGAATCGGGTCGTGTTCTTTTCTTTTCTTTTTTAAGCGCATTTTTTAATGTTTTCTAATACTTTTATTTAAAAGCTTTCATTCATGATCGACAGTCTGACTGTTCGACAAATCTCGGTTGCTTGCATCTACTAGCATGACGTTATTTTCCAGTAAACACGTCTTATATTTTTACGAAGTTCCCGGCATAAATAAGATCGATGTGTCCAAAACATTGAGTGAGAGTTAGTGAATTTGATAGAAAAAAACGTAATACCATATGGATCACTTCGTTAGTTAAATAATGAATAATTAGAACAATTCAAACTGATTTTTTTTCTAAACGTAACTCAATATAAAAACGTAAGAATATTTTAATATGCATCTGTGTGATACAACTACGCGGTAACAAGCTTTTAATACGCAAAGTTTAATTAACAGATCATTAGTACAATAATATATACAGTGTAACCCGGATATAAGAGAGCTGTCGGGTTCCTCTTATATTCGGGTATTGTCTATTTTGTTTATGTAAGTATGTAAACACCACATATAACGCTATTTACGACCAGAACACTTGTTTATTTAACAGTGATAGACATAAAAATACTTTTCAATCAGTTTTCACAAATAATTCAGTCAAAAATTACTTGTTATCAATAAAGGCAGTTATTTTTGATTGTACACAAATCTCTTTGTAAAACCCGGATATAAGAGAGCTGTCAGGACCGGAGAATAAATCTCTTATATCCGGGTTCGCCTTCTAACGACAACAAAAAAATAAACCTTTTTTACGAATATTTCACCGATACGGCTATAGTGAAGGTCATAGAAAGACTCACCAACGAGGTAAGAAAATTTAGCAACGTCTTTTGACTGATTTACGACATCACACTGTCACTCAAAATGAACTCTCTTATATTGGGGGGGGGAGACGGGACATGAGAAAAAGTATCTTATAGCAGGGTTTCTCTTATATCCGGGTCTCTTATATCCGGGTCTAATTTATAGACATTAACAGGCTGTAATTCGGGACAAGAGACAATGTCTCTTATATTCGGGTTTCTCTCATATCCGGTGCTCTTATATCCGGGTTACACTGTATAATATATAAGTGCCTGTGTATATACGGCTTTTAAACGTTGTATTTTAAGTGCCTAATCGCGACCTAAGACATCGTAGATGATCTCATGCTCAACCAGCGTGAGTGAAATTACAACCTGTGACACTCAATGCTATATAGTATTACTAAATCAAAGCAAACAACGAGTTGACATGCAGTTAAACAGAAAAAAGATGGCTCAAACGTTCAAGAGGTGTATTGAAGAATGAAAACGAGAAGTTCGATAAACATGTGTTTCTTTATTAGTTTGACCCTCACCTACCGTCTCTAAACAAGGCATAGTGCTAGGGTAGCGTGATGGGCTATCGTCCAAGATTCGAGTTTGTTGTTGAGTAACCTGGTTGTTGAGTTTGGCAGGAAGATGTTTGTTCACAGTACGTTTCAATTCAAGCCAGGAGAACAGAAACCAGGAAGAGAATTCCCAAGGAAAGCTGTTCGCGAAGAGAGGCTATTAGAGAAAAACTCGTCGACATCTAAGGTCGTCTATTATAGAGAAATGTGATGTCGCTATGAGTGCGATGAGTCGGCGTTATTTTCGTTGAAGACGTAACAGTGTAGCCAATTCATCGGACAACATTCTGTGGAGGATGTTACACTGCGGCGATGTGACAGGAGATGATGTTTGCAGACAGTGCGGAACCGATTGTGTTAGAAATTATTTTTGCACCATGTCGAAGAGAGAGAAGCATATTGTTTGTTCACCAATACACATATCACGAGGAAATGGTTGCTTTATAAAGAGAAACGCTTCCCAAACCTGATGTCATTTCATATTGATAACTCACTTATACACACTCATGTGCGCAAATATAACACAATTCTTTTCTTAGTTGCTTTTATGATTTCTATCAAATGGTAAATGTAAAAAGTAAAGCATATATCGCTTCGTACCATGTAAATAAGCATTAATACCAACTTTTGTTAAAATTTGAAGAAAAAAAGTAATTAACGTAGTCTAGATATTTGTGAAGAATACAATTCTGCAATCTCCAATGTTTTTCTCTGGGATTAACAGTCTCTGCTTTATTTTACATTTATCCGATCCTCTTTTGCATATTTGTAATCTTTCTGCGGTTCGCTGGCGAGTCAGTATATTTATTTGACTAGTTGGGCAGTTAACATTTGTGAAATCGTCGATAGGCATGTCTGTATTTGCTTTGGGTTTGTCATTTTAAGCTGTCATTTTTTAATTATGTGGTTCTCCTTGCAAACACACATTCTCTTATGTATTTTTCAGTTATTTATTTCTTCAGTTGTTCTGCTAATCGTGCATTCATTCATAATTTCCATTACTTATTTTCATAGTTCTTGGTAAGACACTGTTCCTGTTTGTTTTTTTCGTAGTTTTCATTTTCTATTGTTTATGGATAACCTCGCTTGTACACGTTTAACTCTTTCTGAGTCGGAATTAATTGTGAATCTACTGTTTGTGTTTCGTTTGTATACTTAGTATTTTAATGCCAAATTTGGCATCATTATGATTATTGTTATTATCACTCACAGCTCTCCACTAATCGTTGATGTTTGTTTCAACATATTTCCAGTTCTATCCTGGCAATATGAGGATAAAACATAGCTTCATATTTATTAGAATTTACAGTTGTTGAGAAGTGTAAGAGACTATCTCTCGGCTGTCTATATTGATAAGCCGCATCTTCTCAATGAATAATGGAATGAATAATGAAAAACCAGAAATCAAACAAATTCATTCTAATAGTTGGGGCGCAAAGAAAATAATAAGACAAATACAAACGGACTATAAAAAGTGCACGAAGAAAGTATCACTCGAAGAATTTATTTTCCCATTTATTTGAGAAAGTCGTTCTTATTATTTGGTATCACATAGTACTTTTCATATTTATTGTTAAATGGGTAGATTTTATAAGTCCTTTTATTTTTATATGTATAGATCTTAAGTGTGTCTGTATCTGATATTGTACTTTATTGTATCGAACACAAGAGCAAAGGACACTTATCTTCGAAACGGAGCGTTATCCCTTTTTCCTGTAAAACAGTGAACAATAATCTTTAAAACACGCTGGAAACCTTTGTTCTTCTTGCTGAAATGTAAAGAACTGCTCGACCGGCAATTCTTATTGATTATTGATCTTTACGATACAAGGCGAAATTTCTTCGGCTTATTTGCGCACGACCCGGTTGTGGCCTGTTTTTCTTCACAGTGGATTTGCACTGCAGTACGCATGCCCAGTAAAAGTATGAAGCGATTGGGTGTGTGAGTGGAACGAAAAGAATAATACGCCACCATTAGCTTCGTGGCATTCTGTTTGCAGCGAAATCAAATCAAATGTAATATCAACAATATATATATATATATATATATATATATATATATATATATATATATATATATATATATATATATATATATATATGCAAATTATACAGGAGATTAGTTATTGTACTTGATCCAGCGTTTCAATATATATATATATATATATATATATATATATATATATATATATATATATATATATATATATATATATATGTATATATATAGTCTAAAGAAGCTTTGAGCCATTAAAAAAAATGCAGTTTAAATTCCCAGACAAACTAACTAAATCCAAGATACTGCAGACTTAACATTCGTTGAAAAATTAATTAATGAAAAAATATAAGTAAAAAAAAAGAGGGGGGTTTATTATCTAAGAGTGAAACAAAAACAGGAGACCTTAAGCGTCTAATATTAACACGGGGATCATCAGCTATATATATATGTGTGTGTACGTATATTTCATTATAAATTGATCTTTCCCGCTTGATATGCATACATATATCAATTTGATAATTTAATAAAACTTTAGAAAATTCTTTTTCAAATCTTTATTTCTGAAATTGTTTCTGCGTGCCTATTTCAAAATACACATATTTTCCTGATAAATAATACATTTAGGATATGTTTTAAAAGGTCTCTTCTGTTAATTAAGTATTCAATCAAATTAAATTATGAAAGTCCAAAACCGTAAACTTTATATATATATATATATATATATATATATATATATATATATATATATTTATATATATCTATATATGCGATAAGCTTAGACTGTCATATGTGAGCCTTATCTTGTAAATCTGCAACCATAACTTGCCAGATGGAGAGAGTGCGTTGTGTTATTAACAATTCATGATTTATTTTAATTCTGTGTTTCGAATGTTGGATATATTTTACTGGTTATCGTTTTTTGGACAAACTATTTTATCGGATCTATGTAATAATGGAATTGAGTTAGGACATAGTTTCCCATTATGGTTAATTAGTGGCTAACAAATGTCAACGCGTAAAAAGAACATTCTACATATGTAGTCGAGCCATTGTTCTTACTAGCCAATTGTTTACTTAATTAACTATTTTTAATATAATACCCCCGAGATCCTTATGAAAATTTTATAATTTATCACATATTTCACCCTTGAAATCTCGTCTAATAATTCCCACTGTTATTTTTGTTTTTCAGTGATGACAGTAATTATATTTGAAAATGTTACATTGATTAACATTTGAAAAAAGGGAATATATCATTATTTGTGAAAACTTGAATGTATATTTAAAAAACAATTCAACTGACAGATAACTTGGATCAGTTAGATCAGAATTGCTGGAGGAAAACGGATTTATATTGGTTAGTTACAAATAAATTGTTTGTAATTTTTAAAAAAAATATCTTTCCTAGTTACAACGATCCTCAATACGTGACTTAGCGCGAGTAAATGATACCTAAGTTAATTAATATGTTGACATTTTCTCATTCTTGACTGGCATTTGAATGTAATCCATTTAATAGTATCATTTTCTTGTCTGTTTGAAAACAAAAATAATTAGTACAACAAATAACACTTTATTGCATAAAATCAGTATTTCTCCCTTGATATAGAGACGGACCACATTCTATGTTTGCTATAGTTCTTCTTAATTGACATACTAGTTTATGAAAACTTACTAATAAATTCATATCCTGTAATATATCTTATATATACGCAATAGTTTTGTCGATAGTAGTATTATCATAATTATTTATTATTGTCATTAATTATGCATGAAGTAATTCACATTAAAACGTCTAGTTAAATTTAACAGTATTAGTAAACCGTCTTATCTCGCTGTTCTGAGACCATATGCTACACTTTGATTTTAACCAAAATGCAAACTATAATGTGTTATTACTAGGCATTTTTAAGAACAATTAAAAAAACCATCAATTCATTCAATATCTATTTTTAGATGATCTTTTAATGGGTGCGGGGATCATAGTATACTTTCTGTTGTCATAGGACTTCATCAATCAATTATCTCTTCCATTTTTCTGGTATTAAATCCTTCTTTATTGAAATCGGCAATGCACTATAACTTCTGTTTTATATAATAGTCCCATTGACTAATTTGTTATTTATGAATGGGGGGTTGTGTTGTATCTGTTCTGTTTACCATGATATCATACTCGCAGACATTACCTTTTAATCTGATTGAAGCATCAACCCAGGTATTAATTACTCTTTTTTTTTAAAAGCGATATAGCGATATCTCGGCTAATGCCACAAGGTGTACCTCTTTTTGTTGGAAGACAGTCTAGTAAATGTCTGTTCGTTAATAATGATGCCATCCACCGAGGCATTGCCACCTATTTCCTTTGGAAATGAATGCTCCTGCACTTTACCAAGTACTGTAGTATATTTTGATTCGTCTTGATAGATTTCTTCTAAGAAATGGGGTGGAGAGTATGTATTTTCTTCATGATACTATGCTCCAAGGATTACCTTACACTTTTTCTTGGGAGAGTGCATTGTGTATTCTGTTTTCAGGATAATATCCTCCCAGGTATCAACTCACCCTTCTTTATTTGTCCGTTTCTCATAATACCATGCGCTTGGTCATTCTTTGAGGGTGAATGTTGTATATGCTCGTTCACCATAGTTACATCCTTACTCTAGCAGAAATGTGTGACCGGATAAAGCATATATTTACTAGTATATATATATATATATATATATAGAGAGAGAGAGAGAGACAGAGAGAGAGAGAAAGAGAGAGAGAGGCAGAGAGAGAGAGAAAGAGAGAGAGAGAGAGAGAAGGTAGAGAGAAAGAGAAAGAGAAAGAAAGAGAAAAGGAGAGATGTATAGAAAAAGGATAACAAAGCAAAACCCTAAATTAGTTATGTAGTCATCAACGTTTAGTCTTTATTTGACTACTTCACCGGGGTTATTTATTCGCAGATATACTCTCTCTCTCTCTCTCTCTCTCTCTCTCTCTCTCTCTCTCTCTCTATATATATATATATATATATATATATATATATATATCACACATATATATATATAATGTGTAGATTTCAATTGCGTTGGGAATCTGAATAAAAGAGCTCAATGTACCTTTACACATAGCAAAATAGAATTATTAAAGGAAAAAACTATACACTCGTTAAGGTTGTATACATTATAAATTATTTCGACCCTTTAATTAGGTCTCCTCAAGTATATAAACAACCACATCAATTATGTGGTTGTTTATACACATGCGGAGACATAATTAAAGGCTCGAAATAATTTATAATGTATACAATCTTAATGTGTGTATACTTTTCTTTCTTTTTAAAAATTATATATATATATATACTTGAGCGCCGTTCAGCATAACGTCGTTTAATTTTTGGTGTTTCAAAACATTTATTTTATAAAACATAACTTTCTTTCGTGTTGGCTTCAATACAGTTGCTAACACCAGCATCATTTGACAGTGTGTTGCTGCACGTATTTGCCCCGCAAGCCTTACATTTTTCTCTGGCAATATTGACGATAATAAAAATGTCAGTCTGTTTGGTTTAAATTACTTATCTTGCAGTTGCATCTTTGCAGTGCACTGAATTAATGGTGAAACGACCATTAACTGACTATTAAATAAAATAGCATTGCGAAAGTAGTTTGATAAACAGCATATTGTAAACAATAACCTTGAACCTGGGCTCATTTGTACTAATTTATTACGTACATGCCTATATTCGTTTTCGATATAACGGGTGAAGATAACTTGACAAATTGCTTTTGTTAGGTCGAAACTCAGCAGACGGGAATCAGCATGCTGCATTTAATAACGTGATAACAGGAATTTTACTTCCCAAGTTTCTTAGATTTTCATACATATTTATATATGATATATTGTACACAGCATTTGATAGTCTATTTACTATGTAGGTTACTGGTGTATCCGAGTACACAGTGTTAAGATCGAGGGTCGTGTTCCCCCGATTATAAACGTGTTCAGTAAATCAAGCAATTGTTGCATGCAAAGACAGAGTAATAATTAATAAACAAAAATGAAGTAGTTCAAATAACGTTTATTGAACGTGTGTGTACGTGGAATGGTGTAGTGTGTGATGTATGCATGTGTGTCGATGGAAAAACAGTTCTTGAAAAAGGTATAAGAGGAAATGAATCCGGCGAGAGGAAAGTCTTTGAAAGCCGTACACAAAGAGAATGAGTTGAGAACTCTTACCGTTGTTTGACCACGTGTGTTGATAGTTGTTATGCCGATGCTAGTTGAAAAGAAAAAGAGAAAAGCGTGATGGGAAACGCTAGTGTATTAGCGTCGTTCTACCGAGACCAATTGACCAGAAGAGAATAGTGAAACGGAACGCTAGTGTCAGCGTACTCCTGTCGAGGCTGGTGAAGAAGAGAAGGATTTTCCGTTTGCAACGGTTTTTATAGTCAGAAGGGCAGACAACTCTGGTATCGCTTCACAGTGCCACCTGTCGGTGAAAAAGCGACACCTACCGGCAAACCGGTGTAGTTATGTTTTGAAAGGAGGAGGTAACTGCTACAAGGACAACAGTATAGTAAAATATATTAAAATAGTAAGGCAGTGTATACTACGTATAAGGTACACTCACATCGATTCCTCTTCGGTTACTGGATTTAAGCAACATTGAGTCTTGTAACTAAATGGGTGACTATTTGAGAATACTACGTCATGTATGTGGTAGGGCTCTCTGTTTATTCCGGCATTGTGTGTAGTCGTGTTCGCATTCTTGTTGTAATTAGACCCAAGCAATGCCGGTTCAGAAGAAGTATGGCTTAGGATTGCCCATCCTTGCTTAAAAATAGCCTCTCTTGCAGAGGTTATTCATTGTTTTTTTTTCTAGTCTGCAGGGAAGTCTATAAAATACATATACTATGCATTTATTATTTATAACTTACTTATTTCACAAGATTATTGGATGAAAGTTAATATGCATTTTTCATTAATGTATATTTAATTGGATAAAACACTTTTGATGAATACATCATAGATGCTTCAGATTAGTTTCGTTTATAATTTTTTTTTTTTTATAAAGCTCTGATTTAAATATAATCAACACATTTCTTATTGTTTTCTGTCGGGGAGCTCATTTCTATGTTATTGTATACATTCATATCTATTTAGAGAGATACTATTTTCATACAAAAGATGATAGAATGGTTCACCATGAATTATCGAATTTTAAATGCCATTACACAAAGAATATTAAGCACTGAATTTATATTGGGTTAACAATCTAGAGAATTTTATGAAATTCAATTCACAGTAAACAGATTTCTTTTAAATTCACAGTTAAGTTATTGTTATTTTCTTATTAAGTTCAAATGATTCTTGTTCTTGTCAGCATATGACATATTTATCAATTCTGTTTCATCTTTTAATGAATTTTAACAAGAGAAAAATTACTCCCGTGAATATGGTAAAATAGCAAAAGTAATTCCACTGGAAAATACAGTCCAAAACATGCACATGTTAACTAGTCTCTCGGTCATGTTTTTATATAAGAATTTTGAAAGATTAATTTGAAAACAAATTCAAATGGATAAACACTGATACGGTTAATTGACACGTAAACAACTTCGGACGATAACATATCCATGTATTTAATGACAAAAAAACACATGTAAATGGTAACTTTAAAAGTTATTTTTAGATGCAAATACAATCGTTGCAAAATAAACACCCTATCCCGAGACTAAATTTACAATGATTGTGAAATTCCTCAGTGTGCGTATACAAGTCGATACGTGGATGTCCTAAAGTATTATATGAACAAGCCAACATTTGGGTCGAGAAGGAGACGACTAGCGAATACGTCATTCACCTTTTCAACTCATCTACCACGTTTCAGACCACCAACAATAAAGATATACTATTATATTATCATTCATCAGTGATAAAATACAGTCCCGCTGAATCGTATGTATAGCATAACATATGTAGAACTTGTTTTTGTCTGTATATACATTCAGTTATGTTTAATATATCTGCCTATAAAAGAAAATGTTTAAATTTATTGCTGTTATTCTATCTGAAAAATCGGACAGTTTAAGAGACAGACGAATACAAAAGTGGTTTTATTTCATTTGGAATTCGTTTGTGTAGTAACTCACTACTGGAATCTCAATGTTTGGATCCTTTCGATTATCAATATCGTATATATATATATATATATATATATATATATATATATATATATATATATATATATATATATATATATATTGCGAAATCCTTAACGATCTGTTGTTGACGATAACTCTGCGCCACTTGCTGTGAATAATCGCCGACTTGGTATTTATAAAGTTAAAGTCATCCTAAAATTCCAAGCTAAGTTCTGGCGGTAAACTGGTAACTCTCTTGACTGCGAATTAGTGGCGAGTTGTGATCGGATTCGCGCCCGTCGAGAGTCGCCCGTCGGGAATTAGTTTCCTTCACTGAAGATTGCTTAAGCATGAACCATCGATGTCTGTAAGTAATAAATAATTAATATATTTTTAATAAATATTATTATATAGCCGTCTTTTCTAAGACTTAGCACTCTCAGTTGAATGTAATAAAAAGATGTACTACTAGCTTCATTGCGAGTCAACACGATTTTTGTTGTTGATAACTCTGCGCCGCTTGCTGTGAATACTCGGCGACTTGGTATTTATAAAGTTAAATTCCTCCTAAAATTGCAAGCTAATTTATGGTGGCCAAAAAGTAACTGTTTTGACTGCGAATCAGTGGCAATTTCTGATCGGAGTTCGCGCCCGTCGAGAGTCGACCGGTGGGAATTAGATTCCTGCACTGAAGATTGCGTAAGCATGAAACATCGATGTATGTAGGTAATAAATAAATAATATATATATATATATATTCTGCGGCTACTCTCGCCACTCTAGATGATCGTAAGTAAAGTTTCGGGGGATGACTATATATATATACTCGTGCTGGTCAAAAAAATAGAACATATGTATAAAACTGTAAAAATCATTCCGTTTGAGATAATTTTCGGCTTTGAAATTGTGTAGGCGAAATATTCTATATGTAAATAACAATTACAACTATTTTTAATCATTTGTCATATTTGCATATATCAGACTTGATTGTCACAGAGTAGTTTATTGTCACATTAGGAAATTCAACGTTTCAATTTAATAGAACA
>OY744521.1:133638287-133690787 GCA_963556195.1 Sepiola atlantica | reverse complement strand
CCCTCTCTGTAAAACATAATTCTAGGGTGACATATTCTAAGAGTAATGTAATGCATTCTGAGAACAATATATATAGATGGCAGTGTATTCTAAGAACAGTGTATTCTAAGAGCAATGTATTATTAGAATTTAAATAAGTACCGTTTCCATAGAATTGTATTTTAAATCGATATTTCGCAAATAAGCATCATGAACTGATGTTTTATTTGTACCCAAATGCCATAATGGAAGGATGGATGTATGGATCATATTATAGGGATATTTTGACGAGAGATTCAGGTGCACATTCGCTGAGGGTAAAAGTAACACTGTTTGTGATAACTTCGGTGTTGTTCATCGTAAATCCCAAATTCTTCGAACTTTAATGCACGGAACAATTGCTATTTGATAACACTAATCATTATGCAAATTTACAGCTTGATCAGAAAGAAACTGTTTCTGAGTTCCCAACGTTGCAATTAAATAACTTCGGGAATACATCATATATATGTACAAGTAATGCTTAGATAAGCTGGCCAATCATAACGTTGCCAGATGAACGTATGCAGTCTCACAACTTCGTGTTCATAAGAGGTTGTTAACCTGTGTGTGGCACTGTATGTACAAACATATTTGCATAGAAAAGCGCCATTTTCCTTCGTATGGAATGATATCTGATTTGCAGGTTATTTCGGTTACTAAATTGAAACTGTTTATATTTCAAGATAAAAATCCATTATATTGTATATGTATTATACATGGCTATTCGGAAAATGTTTGGTGAGACTAGATTTGTTAGAAAATGAGGTATATTAATTTGAAGGCTGTTTGTATATAGAGCAAATACATCCCTTTTTATGAAAGTGCTTCGTTAGTAACTTTATTTGTTTTTGTTTTTTGACGAAGTGAGTGGTATGTTTAATATATCCTCGGATATGTGTAAGTAGACGGTTGTGTATGTCGTCAACATATACGATACCAATTTTGTTAGTCTGCCTATTTTCGATAAAATATGATTAGCTTTTCGTATGATGTAGAGGAATTGTAAGAGATTTTAAACATATGTGTTGGAGGAGGTTAATTAGGTATAGTATTTTAATAGATTGTATCTGACCTGATATGCGTTTAGAGTTTAGAGAGGGTATTGATATATTATTACAGTTGCATGATATATAGAAGCAAGAAATACTAAGTTTGTATAAAGACTAAGTGTTTGTACTAAGTACAATAACATATGTTTTGCATGTATCTGTGAGAGGTAAAAGTAATGGATTATGAATTTACTCTCACGGGGTTGTAGTTTTTATTTAGTGACTATAGTAGTGTTTTTCATGGTAAGCCGGCTTTCTTTGTCTGCTCGTATCAATAGATGTTTGTTATCTATCAGGTTCTATATGACTGTACGCTATTTTGTAGAAGTATTCTTGTTTTTGTTTCCGTGTCCTCTGCTATATAGAAACTTATCTATGCGGATTCTTGCTTTCGAAACATATTGATACATATGTGTATTACTTATTCTGAGTTGAATGTATATTTTATCATTACTGTCGGTAGATGCTGTTATCTAAGTTTATGTATTATGGATGTATGGTTTGTTAGTGTGGCGTACAAAATATAATTTGAATTTAATATTTATTATG
The DNA here is from genome assembly GCA_963556195.1 of Sepiola atlantica. NCBI lineage: Eukaryota > Metazoa > Mollusca > Cephalopoda > Sepiida > Sepiolidae > Sepiola > Sepiola atlantica. The sequence goes on along the minus strand of OY744521.1, from coordinate 133,689,168 downwards.
TAGAGTGTTCATTTAATTCTTTTTAAATGTATCGCTAACCAAATTTGTGATTGTATCAGTGACATTTCTGGCTTGATAACTATTTAAAACTGCATACCTCTATGGGATCTCTTTTGATTATCAAGTAAGTCTGTTTTCATTTTGGACGATCTTTGGAATACTTATCAACACTCGGATGAAGTGGGATTCTTTAGAGATTTAAATAATAATAACCCCGTATTTCGAGTTTCCATGAATTTTCTTATTAAAAACTTAATTGTTCGATGACTCACACGTTGAAATGGCAGCGGTATATTGAGATAAGACTTTAATAACTTCTTATTACATTCTTCGATGATTATTAACGTGCAACCCCTTAATGAGTTTTGCTTTTAATGCACTCCTTTTAATGATTTTTTGATTTATGTATAAGTGACCTCTCGTTTCTTTTTTGTGTAATTACATCCGGCTTAGTTTTTTCAAATGGTTGATTGTTTTGTTTATTGTAATATTTTCTATGTGTACATATATGCACACACATTTTTATAATTGAAAATATGAAAATAATTGATGTGTCTTCTATAAACGTTTAAATAAAAAAGTCAAAGTTGATATATCATTTTTAAGCGACTAGTATGATCAATGTCAGTAACTATGCCCTGTACATGTTATTAATGAAATAACGCGCCCCTGTCCTGTGCTCATCTGTCTCTCTCTCTCCCTCCCTCTCTTTTTCTCTCCCTCTCTCTCCCTCCCTCTCTTTTTCTCTCCCTCTCTTTCTTTCTCCCTCTCTTTCTCTATATATTTCTCTTTCGTTTTTTCTCTCTTTTCACTCTCTCTCTCTCTTTCTATTTTTCTCTCTTTTTTCAATATAACTGTCTGTGCGTTCGAAATATAACGCTATACTTTATAAGCAGAGGGTGGTTAACCAGATGTGTGAGTGGACACCGGCTGTTCCATCATATTCCATTACAATGTTATTATTTTGTAAGTCCCTTATATTGATTTAAAAAAAGCAATGTATTTTATTAATTCTATTCATATTTTTCATTAAGATAGTTATAATCGAGGAAAATATCATAAATACATCTGGAAATCTGAAGAAAAAATCATGAGTGTATATTTGAGAATATTAATTCATTAGAAGCTTTAAAAAATAATTATGTAAATTTGAAAGACGCGTGATGTCTGGAGAAGTTTTGAAATGGGTACATATAAGAGCTGCTAAGGAGAAATAAAGCGAGAGCAATCAAAACTAATAATACAGTAAAGGCTTCAGACAGACAGACAAATACCTACTCTCTATTATCAATAGATACGTATATGTCGACGTGTATGTAGAGACTATTATTCCTTTTGTCTAATTATTATTTTTATGATTATTTTCTCGAATTCATATGTTTCGATATTACTATCATTCTTTCTATTACTTTTTTCTAAATATTATTATTATTCGCTGTTCTAATTATTCTTTTAACAATATGTTTGTAATAATTTTTCCTATTATTTTAACTTTATTTCTCTATATATATTCTTTATTTTATTTTTTTATGTTTATATCTTTTATTTTTACTTAAATAATTAACTTCTACTTTTTATTTTTCAAATCAAGAGTTTTTCTTTTTGTCTTTTTAGAATTTGAAATATATTTTGTTCTACTACGGTATTTTTTATATATAAGTATATTCATATACTAATAATCATTATCATTATTTAACATTTCTCTGATTATGACACATTTTCCTCTTAAACATAGAATAACATTTTCGAGTTATATCTTGACTTTTTGATATATCCTATTTACTTATGATAGACTTTTAATCCTAAAAGTATTTTAATTTCTCATCAATTAAATCTATACGCTATCTGTTTCATATTTTAAATGAAATTAATTCTATTTTCGTTTGTTTATTTATTTATTTGATAGACATTTATTCTTTATTATTTTACTTTACAAATTTCATTCATTATTTAACTGACCCAGTTTAATTTAATTTTATTTCATGTTATTATATTCTAACCTTATCATTATTATCAGTATGTTTCTTATTACTAATATTCTTTAATGTAACTATTTTTTATATTTTTATTTTTCATCTACTTATTGATGTATTTTTCTCTTATGTACTTTCTTTTTTTCAGTTCAACCTATATTATTAATGTTTTCCCATTGTTGTATACTTTTCTTTCAATTTGTTATTTTTTTTAATTTCTGAAGTCCTATTACTTGTGTTGTCTTTAGTACAGACATCCAGTGTGTATTTCTCTAGATACTTCTGTATATGATATTATAAAAAGCGCTGACGAAGTGACGATTAGAATCATCGCAATTAATGATAATTAATATATTTCAACTAATCCAATTTGAAACGATCGTACACGTAATTGTAGGTTTTTACTTCTAAGTACATAGTTAAAATTTTATTGATCAAAACTTATATATGTATATATATATATATATATATATATATATATATATATCATCACCATAACCATCAAGGTTTTTGATCACACTTGGACGAGGAACCCCTCCATGATTTCCGACACCTTATTGGAAACAGTCATTCAGGTGTTCTTGACATAGTCGCGCTGCTAGGCACTGCGGGTTGGTGAGGCTATTTACTCATAACAAAGTGTCCTCATACAGCGCCTGGTATTCTCAAATAGTAACCAATCTAGTATTGACCAGGTTCAACGTATACATACATATTTATATGTGTATATATATATATATATATATATATATATATATAGATATAATATTCAATATGTTAACGTTTGGTATCTTTCATTGACATGACCATTGTTTTATATTTCTCTCTAGCTTTTCCTGTTTCAGTATGTGTCTCCAAAACCCCTACATTTCTCTTTTCAGTTAGTTACTGTTTACATCTCACCCTCTCTTTATTCCTCTGTATTGGCCTTATGATTCTTTCCTCTCTTTTCTCTAAGTTCTTTTTAATGTTACAACAGTTTGTCTCTAATCTCTTATACTTTCTAATTAGTCGCTTTTCTTTTGTCGAACCCATGTAATCCTTTTTTATGCATTATCTTTGGACCACTTCTTCCGCCAGTCCATCAGCATTCACCATTACATTAACACTTGTTATACTAATCGTATCTTTTTCTTTCCCATATTCAGAATCTTGTTCTCTGTCACTTTATCTTTTACCGCCTTGTGTTCATCCATTCTGATTCAACGTATCTTGCAGAATTCTTACCCATTCGATTAAGATGCAGTAATTCAATAAAATCCATCTTTCGTTCTTCTCCGCGTTTCGACTCTTTATATTCATTCAATCCGTTCCGGGTTTTTGCGCCCATCTTTCAAGCCCTTTGTTCAGTTTCCTTCTATCTATTTTCTGTTTCAATGTCATTCTCTCATCATCTGTCTTTAGTGCTCCTCAGCGGAGCTTTATTTTCTTATTTTCTCTCCTTTTTTATCCCACCACTTTTTTTCTCTATATGTATTTTTCCTTACACGTCTTTTCCGGTCTCCATTGTCTTTATTTACCCTCCCCACATTTCCTCATGTCAGAATTCATTCAATTTTACTGCATTTTTTCATGCACTTCGCTTCAGGATTTTTACGTTTCTTTGTCTCCCCGTTTTTCTTCCTTTATTTCCTCAATCAATTCGAGTTTTCTTCCTTTCATTAAAATGTCCTTTCACTTTTATTTTTGTTTCAAACAAGAATCGTCCAAGGAATATTTTCCTGCTTTTCCGAAAATAGTTTCTCTTTCAAAATGTTTTTACTTTTTATATAATAATCGTGTTGTTTTCTTCAACATTCTTTCTTCTGAAATATATGATTCTGGGATCCTTTTTGTGTTCCCTATTTTCACTCGTAATATGTCTCCGATGAAAAGGTTTGATTTGATTTGTATGGTGTACGAAACAACCACCCCTTTTATAATTTGATTGGAAGTGAAAACACGAGATGCAAAAATAAGTTGTGCCAGAATACTATGATGATACATACATTAAGACCATAGAAATTAATTTATTTAAACTTAGAATATGAAACCAATAAGATTAAAGGGAGTCACAATTTCGTAGTTGGTTACGGCTGGTTGTCAATATGGTACATCTAGTCGGGGCGTTGTCCTCTTAGTATCTGAATGAAGACGGCGATCATCTCCTGTATGTATGGATCTTATTTGGAATCGATAGGTGTTCTATTCCGGAGCGCAGATTGTGTATATGCATATTCGAACTGTGAATGAAAAGCACTCATCAGAATGAAGGAACGACGCTGTGTAATTTACACTTAAAAACTGTTATTATTTTAGCTGATATTTCTTGAAACATTTAAGCATGTTTGTAGTTTTAAACATTAAAATATACTTGTCTAAACTTAATCACACTCATATAGTTAACAGGAAAAACATGTGTACGACTTATAAGAGTAAACTATTTGATATATTCTAAAACTCACACCGTCTGTCCGAACAAGATGTTAGACCGTCACTTCTCATTACAAGCTCGATTATAAAAACGAAAAAAAAGGGTTCCTTTTTTTATTAAAAAGTCACACCTTATCAATGCCTAAGATCCAATGCCTAAGATTCTTTCTCCAGGAAAACGACCAAACACATGTCTACTTACATTAGACTTTAAGACGACCATGTTGTAGTCGGCTGGAAGCAGCTTCGTGGTATTTTGTTAAACAGATAGGGCAATCGAGGAAATAAACTTTGTTGTTGGAAGTTCTAATTGGTATTTGGTACAGAGAGAGAACATGAAAGGTATATGTTGTGGTTGTGGCTAGGCGGGTTATTGCTCTGAATATTTTACAAGGGGGGCGGGGGATTGAAGCTCAGTCGAGCACTTACCATAGATATAACGATACACTAGAAAGGAAGGTGTGCCACATCTCTTCTGTGTGAAAGGAGCTGCCAGGAAAAGAAGAGTGTAAACCCTTTCTGCTTAGATTTTAAAATGAATATGCCACAATGTTCCAAATTTAATTTAACTATTTTTAATTTGTTTCCAAAATTCATAGTTGACATTTGTTTTACAGAAGCACTATTTGCAACTAACAAGTTATACATATCAATTATAATGAATGGAGTTTTCAACATTCGCAAACATATATAAAATACAATATAAACTTAACTGTGGAAAACTCTGACTGTATTGATTATTAATTTTATTCGACTGAGAGACACCCTACTTATAGCAATAAATCTTGAATTTAACGGATTGTGATTCGGAGTTTTTGAGATGAGGATTACACATTTGGATCATTAAGATAATTTAGTATGCAGTTTCATCAGCACAATTACTTCCTAAGTAAACCTAGTAGATAATTCTGTACAATATCGGAATTATTAATTATAAATACAAGATTGCAACTCTATTAATAATAACTAAAATATACATAGTAATCAACAGTAATAATTAGTAAAATTATGCATCTAATTTAATGGAATCTAACACAAACGGTTATTTGTAACAAATCTTCTAAAATTGTACGACGCAGCACGAAATATTAACAATTGAAATAATTGACATTAATGCTATTTTATACTTTAACCCGACTGTCCTATGAAAATGGTATTTTGAACATTAGCATAATTAACTGACAGATAAACAAACGGTAGTAAATTACCTATTATAGAGGTACTTACACGCATTTTATTATTTTTATTCGCCCCAATTAAGGCATATTGCTACTCGGTACCATATTTATAGAAAACATCCTAAGTAGAGAGTTGTGTAGCAAGATGTTTGCTTAAATGCGATGTACATTTCTGCATGTTTGTACAGTCGGGGTAACAAGTGGCAGTAATGGAATTCCAAAGGCAAACGGTACTAAGATGGACGCTGTTAGAGTAGACTATTTACTGTACTAAGTACTATTATGTACGGCACTAAGTTCGACGCTGTTAGAGTAGACTATTTACTGTACTAAGTACTATTATGTACGGTACTAAGTTCGACGCTGTTAGAGTAGACTATTTACCCGGATCTGGGGACCTCTACAATGAAGGGATACAATTTTACTACCCGTAGGGTTGGTCGAGATTATTTTCGTTGAACGGGTACAGAAGCAGTAGGTTCGTCGATGCACCCACCCTGGATGTAGTTGTACACAACACACAAGGATGAACTATCGCGACGATTAGAGGCTGAACTTTAGCAGAGAGTTCGGGGCTTATTAGATTAGCCACTCTTTTCTCACTCAGTTACGAGGTAAATACTAGTTGTTTGTGCACCAGCATACATTTTGGCAACAATGATCCATGCATGTGCGAATTGTTGCTTTATAGAGATAAAACCAAAACGCGTTGGGCGATTATAATGCTATTTCAAACTTAAGCGTGCAAGATTGATCAACCAGGCAATGAACACAGAGAGTATATCAAATATCTGTCAATGCGTTATTTAAAACGTCAGCAGGAACCACCTACGTAAATACGTGACCAACGAAGTAAGCGAACCACTTTAGGACAGCACGTATTTTTTCGATGCGTGGGCTCATAAAAAAATAAAACACATTTAGCGATGAACATGCATTCTAAAACATAAGCGTGACAAACCAACTGATCAACATACCGACAGGCATAGCATGTTATAAAAATGCATCGACGCATCTCGATAAAATTCCTTCCATTGTCCCGCACTGCTAAGCTTTTAACCGAAGACTTTGAATATGAAACTCCCCTCCCTTTTGCAATCTCTCTTTTCCACGGCCCAGTGCTTTAGTTTCTCCTCATCATCTTCACCAGAATCTTAACCAACCGGACAACCACTTTATGTCTGAGATAAGCCACTCTTTGAAAACGCGAAGAAAATGATTCTCAGATCGCCATAATTAACGCCTGAATGAACGCTACTGCCAACATTTCACACCATTCAATTACACCCGGCCCCATCTAGCCTAACTCACACACATCTGTTCGGAAAAAGCCTGCGATACTATTGAAAGCTATAACCGCAGAATTATCCTGCTTTATGGATTTAAACGATTTCATATATGTGAAGAACACCGGTAGTTACTGCCAAAAAAGCACTTACGGCTTAAAGTGGCTAGGGAAAAAAAACACACACTTAATTCTTCAGTATTTTACAAGTTCATCAGTATACTGACAATAGAAAACATATCTTCTTTTCTCATGTGAAATCCTTGGTTATATATAATGGACCAGCAGCTATTGTAACCTCAAATCGTAGGTAAAAGCGTGTACAAAACGCATTTTCTCCAAAGATATTTAATAATGTAGATATCACGTATATTTGTAGAAAATGCGATATAAAATTAGTGACTAAATATGTGACTACAATGAGTAATACAAATACAATAAGAACTTATAGCTTCTCAAACGAGTGTTTATAATCTCTCTATATATTGTATGAAGAACATTTAGCATGTAGAATCTTTTCATAAGAGGTTGTATATATTCTACTACTACTGACATTAAAAAAATATTAGTACTGATAATAAAAATTCGAGCTTTAATACGTACTGTACTATGCCTGGTGTAACAAAATGTAACATAAACATAGATTGTGGTATAGTATTGCTATTAGAAAGAGGCGGCACACATAAAATATTACTAACGAAACTAATAGTAAGCATAAACCGTATAGGCTTCAAAACTATATGATAAATCTGCATCAGATTTGACTAAAACACGATAGTATGCTTATGTAATAATAATAATGTGCCTTATTATTATTCATACAACAAAATCAAGAAATAGAGTCCAATCACCAATTTGGCAGAATTGTGGCTTTTAATAAAAGAATAACTAGATTTGGCTATTTTCAGCCGAACTAATGTCATTGTTTAGTGTTATACTACAATCTTTTTTACCATCGCGAACTACGTTTCAAACTGTTAACTAACCTTTGAATAAAAGAGAGTCAGGTGAAGAAAGCCGAAAGAAGTGATCGTCTGATATGAGGTATAAGTGGGAGAAACTTCGATAACTATAGCATAGGTTTGACACTATAATAAGTATTGCTGTGAATTTAAGTTTGACTAGAATCGCACGTCTCGCGGGTAAAAAGATAAAAAAAGAATATAATACAATAATTAGTTTAGAAATCAATAATTTTGTGTAGAAGAACAACGTTTCGACCAAATAAGGTTGCAGCTATTTACTTCATATCTCCGTTTACAACACACTAAACAAAACTATGCTCCATCGTAAACGCTTCACAACAATAACACATTTACCTAGCACGATTGTAAATGATTTCCCTTTCTTCCTCTGAAACCTAAGATTAAACAGAACGCTCATGAGCAAAGTTTATTTCCAAGAACTTCCCGTCTGTTGAACCCCTATACAGCGGGGCTGCTACCTAGCTGATACAACACGGTCATTTTCAAGTCGAATTTAAACAAATTATTGTTTAGCCTTCCTCTCAAATAATCAAATTTTGCCGAGTTTCATCCATTATTACCACACTTTTGTTGTTATCTTACCGTCCGCCTAATAAACTCAATAGCCATTATCCTCGAATAGCCTTTGTGCCTTGATAAGCGGTCACTTGTTATTACATAAAAACAAAATGTAAAAAACTTCTATGATTTATTTCCGCCGTAGACATCGCAAAATCGATATATCATTAATTGTGCAATCTCCGGTAGTCAGATTATCATAAAAGCTGGTAGAAATCAAAACGGCAAGATATATTATATATGTCTTCTCTAACGATGTTGAAAATGTAGCATTGTCCTACTGTAATCGATGTTTCCACTGGTAGCATTTGTAGTGCAATGATACAAAATGTTATTACATGTCCACTGTGGATGCACTGCTGTAATTTATGGCGGTATCACGCCGTATACTTTATCAATTTTGAATTTAAACAAACACTTCATTTTGAAAGCTATTAATTTACGTAAACAATTACAACAGAATATATTGTGCTGCAAAATGTTGCTCTTATTTTTTGGAACTGAATTTAAAGATTAAAATAGTTTAAAATTCTGTCATTAATAAATTTATCAAATTATAACTGAACTTTGAAAAAGTAAATTTAGAAAATATATTTAATATATTTAATAATAATTGCGTTTAATTGCAATCGTTATACTGCTCTCGATAAACCGAATACACGTTAATAATACAGAGTAAATCAATACATATGAAGGAGTCCGGTCTGGTTTTTATAAGTTAATATTTTCCCTGTGCACCGCAAATAATTACTATCCTATAACCGATATAAACGTGGATACCTCACCCATCGAGTTATCTCTAATACGGAAACAATTGGAGCTAAGATTATCGCATAGGTTTCTAATGATTTGAAAGAATTTAACAGTGTGGCTACACTGAAAGTTATTCATTTCGACAACCCCCACACAAATACATTTTATGCGGCTGAACTTGTAACACTTATAATGAAAACGACACAAAGAGTTTTACATAACCATTGTCAGCGTTTTGCATCAATAGGGACTTTCCTTTAGAGCTCCGTCATATATCTTTATGATACTGCACAATGCCATGCACCTTCTACGGATCCATTCGAAAAATTGTCTGTAGAAAAATAACACAATAATTTACCCCATATAATATTTAATAAAAGCTAAATCTTAGAAGGGTATATTGCGTTTCTAGAGAGTTACCCTGTAAACACATACCAGGACATTGATCTGAGGTTTGCGAAACATCTGGTAGGGTCTAGTTGTTACGTAGCCAAACCCTTGCACCGCGATATAAAGTAGTATACATGTTATATTCTAGCAGAATGGGACTTTACACACTTATGCCACAATAAGTGTGGCTAAACATTCCAATAAAAAACTTAAAGAGTTTCATTCGTTGCCATTTCATTCATCTTTCTTATGTAACTGATATTCATCTCACACATGTAATTTTTATTCATTTGCAGTACTTTATTGTTATGTTCTCTTGATTGATTATACGAAACATTTTCAATTAATATTTCATATATTTCGGCCAATACCTATTAATTAATAGTGTTGGCCGAAATATATAAAATAATTATTAATCCATAATATTATTTACTTGAAATGTTAAAGGAGTTCTTCACTAATAGTCTTTTACAAGTTTACGTTGAGATTCCGGACTATTTCCATTGCCTTTTGGATAAAATTTTACATATAAATACACGTTTTGCCGTTATATTGATTCTTTAACATTTCCTTATATAGGGAGCACACACACACGCAACCTTATATGCCAGCCCGATTGTGGCTGGTGTCAATTTTCAATGGGTGATCTCCTCGCATGAATAATCGCATGCAGGTAATCACCAGTATACCGATGACGTTATAGCGTTGATGCATCTTGAAGGAGGTCATGAAATGACGATACCCTCCCCGTTTGAAAAATACAATATTTACGATGTGTAGGACCAAAAATGTTAGAGACCTATTAAAAAAAATTCACGAAGTTTCTATTTCATGAGACTATTTCAATGAGGTATGAAGAAGCATACAATTCAAGTATCTGTTTTTGCTTGAAATTTAAACAACATATAATATACACAAATTAAGCAAGATTTTCAAATTTAAGCCCTTTTTGAAGAATTCTGATATGCACTTGGAAGTTAGCGCTTAAGGCCCACATTGAAAACATATTTATTTGATTTTCATTTTGATTACTATATACATCTAGGACAACACATTTTAATCCAATATTTATTTGTTCTAAAATATAATTTTTTATATAAGTCAAAGTCTTGTTAACTGTTTTGCTTTTGATCGTTTTTATTTCTTTCCTTTTTCATTCCAGTTTTTTATGATCGTAAAACTGGCGTGAGATTGTCAGGATGATACGTGATACAACCACGACTAGATGATAATCATGATAATGATGATGGTGCTGGTTATAAAGCAGTTGACAGTTTTACCATGAATAAGAGAAAGCATCAGCGATTGTTCTGTATATACATGCGTATTTACTTAATGTGGGCAAACTGAAGTTCCTACCCACAAAGAGGCATTATAAATTGAAAATAACTATACATATGTTGTCTTGTCGTCTCTCTCCCTTTCTTTCTCTCACTCTCTCTCTCTCCTGAATGAGGGAACATTAAGTAACACGTAATAACCAATCCCCACACATAAAAAAGCATGGTACTGGATAGACCCGATGGAATATTAAAAGTCCAGCCGTTTAAGGTGGTGAATACAACGTTTAATATACCATGCTTAATTATTTTGAACTATTGAAATTAGTCCAACCACATTTTAAAATACATGCATCCAATGATTAAAAACTTCTAGCGTGATTTCCTATGAACTTGAGAACATAGATATACAAATTGATAGGGGTGTAATTAGATATATTTCATTTTTTTAGCGAAGCAGGAACGCGACACCACCGCTTAACTATATATGGATAACACCAACACTTTTCTTAATTTTGGAACATAGATGGAACATTTAATAAGAAGTTTTCTTAGCTATATTTGATTCATCTTTAGCGACAAAAAAGTTGCAAATGCATTAGAAAAATACTAGAGACGATTTTCATGGAATTTTCAAACTTATAAAAAAGAGGTTATAAGAAGTAAAATAGCTGATGTTTGATTTATTTTTCATGGAAAACACTGACTAGGAACCACCAATTATAAATAACCGAAGTACGAAAAGGTACTAGTTTAATTATTATCAGTAATACTAGTTATAACGGTTATGGTTTCAAGAAAATTATAATTATCAAGTTGTTCATGCAAAAATTTTTACGATTTTCAGACTTATTCGAAGCCTACACGTGCCCAAAATACAAACATATTGACTAACATGCTCAATTATAATATGCAGTCATACTTATATTTTAAGAAGAATTCGATTGTCTAATAGTTTAGTCAAAATGTGTGTCGTTTTGTTCGTGTGTCCATTAACAATATAAACAGCATTGATTTCATTTATTCCCATTAAGACAAGCGTTCAAGTAGATTGTGTGTCTTCCGCGCCCGAGAAAATGAATCATTAAATGAAACCGAGGAGTTTAATTTCATTTTGAATAGCTTCACTAAAGATCCAGATGAAAGGCAAACCAAATGAAAGGCGTAGTCCTACTATTAAGTACAATAATTGGTTGTTTTTAACATAAAACATTTCTTGTATTGTTACACGTTTTCATTTAATTTAATTTCTGATTTTCGAATTTTACCACAAAAAATATTTATAATTAGACGCTCACAAATAATGTTTGAAAGTTACTCAAAATAACATGTAGCATAACACAGTTTTCCAGTAGCGTAATGGTAAGTGTTACTGGTTAGCGCTTCGAACCATAATCATTCATAGACTTTTTTATTTTCATCTCTATGTGACACTTCACGCCTTTTTATTTTTCAAACCCAACTCAAATATCGCTACAAGTAGTTCATGTCTTTCTCAATTATTAGTACGTGAATGGTAACACTAGCGGTGGTGTAATTGAAACGAAATAGCCAAGTCAACAGTGGAAATCTGTTGAGTATCATAAACCCGCAATTTCTTATATCAATAGATTAAATAGCAAGGGATGTTGACTTGTTCCTATACAATTAACGTTTGCAATAGGTATTGTGTTTCAAGATAGCATCACACAAATCGGTTAATGTGTCGTTAAAAACATCACCACACTTAAAAGTATGAATACAATTTAATATATTTGTTGATGTATTTTATTAAACATGCACCTAATTAAAATCTATCCAATACGGTGCACTCGAAACGATTGAGTTGAAACAGGCAGAGGAATAGAAAGTAATATACATTTTGCAAGTTCTTCTTACATTCCTACTTTAACAGAGGAAAACAAAATCGCAAATATTTTAATCGACCATTCACTTTTAGCCAAATGGTTTCAATTCCGTTAAAAACAGATGGTAGACTGCTCAGATTACGCTCCGAATGATGTAAATACTTTCTCGAATTCCAACAGCATTTGTTTTATCTTCAATAAGTTCTAGCTAATTTACTAACACATGACATGTGATATCTACAATTCTTACAGTTAAATGTTACTTTATGTGTTTAAGAGAATAATAACAAATCTTTGGCGGTATTTATTTCGTTTGATAATACTACTATTACTACTGCTAATAATGATAAAAAGAACAATAGTAATAATATCATTGATAATAGTACTACAAAGATCCCCACAAAACAACGTGATAAAACTTATTATATAAAATCTAAAATGGGGAAAACCAAGAGTAACAATAAATGTAGACTTTGCTGGCAACGAGACGAAACGGTAAATTAAATAATAGATGACTGTCCACACAAGAATACGAAAACGCATACACTTGCGGAGGAATATAATCTCACTGTGACCTTTGTGAACGGCTGGATTTTGAATAAGCAGACATACGATACAGATACCAACCACAAAGAGTACTGGGAAACGTCTAGGACATAGAAGTACAAACATACAAACTCATCCAAGCAAAGAGGCCGAATGTGATAATAGTCAATCATATGAAAAAAACGTCCGAATCATATATTTTGCCGTTGTAGCAGTTCACAGTGAACAACAAGTAGACGGAAAAACGTGGAACTTGCCACAAAACTGACAGAATATAAAGCAGAAAGAAAGTTGACATAATACCAATAATTGTAGGAGCACTGGGAAAAAGCACAAAAAACAGTAAAATATACTACGAGAAATTGGAATAAAAAGATACCAACCAGCCACACTTAAGTACATAAGATTTTTTTAAATACATAGAAAAAACATCACACAAACCAAAGGAAACTCAAAGTACTTAACATCCAATAGGCTGACAACCTTCCCTGATCCTTCCTGTGTCTGTAACCTTTTCGAATAGTAAACAAGACTAGTTTATCATTATTTTAAACACAACAATGGGTTTCGTGATTGTACTAATAAATATGTGCTAAAATCTATACTAGCAAATCTACACACTCATTAATCAGCAGTATTTTCGTAGGGAAATGGTTCTTGAATCAAAATAGGGCATTGGATTGATATGGAAGAACAACATATAAAGTGCGAAATGGATGAGCTCAGAATTTATCTATGTTTCATGATAATAATGTTGTTGATACGATCGCACAGAACACTATGAACTCAGCAAATATGACCTCATGCATTTTCTGATTTGTCTTTGTTACGGTATATAAACTGATTGACTACCATCTTCTCATTTTTAAGATCATAAATATAATTACCCATATTTCAGCAACATCTGTATTTTGATGAGATATCTATAGTCAGTCATGAGTATTGAAGTGTCTTTAAAATATTAGACCTACTGTATTATATTTATTGACCACAGTGGTGGTTGAGTATTAAGTAAACCGTAAAAATGAATGGTATTTTTCCGATGATAAAATAATGCTTCATCAACACAAACACTTCATGTTTTTGATTGTGTTTAAAACGTGAATCACTGTCTACATCGAAATAACTGTAAGTTGTACACGAATAATACTATGAGGCACACATTTTTATACGTGCCATTTAAAAATTAGTCTTTTATGAAAACCATATACAGTGATCATATAACGTGATAAATTGTAATGAACCAATATTGTTATATATTGTATAATGACTGCTTTAACTATCCTATAAAGTCACGTAAATATTTTGAATACATTTTCCTCAAATGTAATATTGTATGAACAAAATACGTTTGGTAATAAGTTAAAGATAAACAATTTGGGTCCACCACAAAATGTATTGTGAACTATTCATTGCATACAATTAATTTAATTGGAACCCTATTCTACCCAAAGCGATAAACAAAACTTTTGCCTGGGCAGATCTTTGATTCCCACAATGTAGTCCATGGTCTTATTTGTTGATGGGAAAAGCTGAATATCTCGTTGCAACGTTGTAAGTATGAGCTTTATAGATAGTAACGTATAGTTGTAAACGTTGTCGTAGTTATGCTGTAGCTGTCGCGGTTTCTGTGTCTTCGATTTACAGTATTGATAGACAAATAAGAAAAGCCAGCAACATATTTACTTAATGTGATGATGATATATGAAGGCTTAATCTGTTTCAAATAACGTGATATTCCCCTCGCCCATTTCGCAACTAAAACCTCGCAAGTCCACTGGTTAAAGAGAAATACCTCATTATTTCATCTCTACGTATCACTCCAGACTTCGCGTCTGTGACGCACGTTCATGTACATGTAGCTTTAGTTCAACTCCTGGCCGATAGCTCGGCTGTGACATATTTTTACCCAGACAATCTCCCTCGCTAAAAGTAGATATAGTAATCTAATAAATCCAAGCCGGCACCCCATTCAATTTTCGCGTCCCTTGAAATGTACAAACTGCTGCAGATAACAAGCTAACAAAAATCGTGGTTTTCTTTTTTTTTGCTTGTTCTAATCCACAACCATGCCGAACTTTTGAAAGTTTCTGACTAATCAAAATTGAGATCTGTATGATTTTTCTGCAATGTAAATTAATCCTGAGGAAGTCTTCAATAAAAGACGAAACGTTGATGAATACACAACTAATACAGTCTTTGTCTTTCCTTTTAAATTTTCTATTACGTCGGATCAATTTATCACCATTCTTTTCATATATATATACATATATACATATACATATATATATACATATATATATATAAATACACACACATATATATATATATACAGATATATATATATATATATATACATATATATATTCACATACACACATATATATATATACACACATTTATATATATATTTACGCATATATATGAATGCACGCATATATTTAAATATATATATACACACACACATATATATATACATATATATATATATATACATACACACATACATATATATACACATATATATATATATATACACACACATATATATATACATATATATTTACATATATATACACTCCTACATATATATACACATATATATACACACGTACATATATATATATATATATATATATATATATATATATATATATATATATATACATGTGTGTGTGGGGGGTTGGTGGGTGTGTGCGTGTGTGTGTGGGTGTGTGTGTGTGCATATTTAACAATATTTAGTTTTTAATTATCCATTCACAAAAAAACTAACGTTGGATGTTAGAACATTTAGATTAACTTCTATAGAAAGTAAGACACATATAATATCGATTCTAAGTACAAAGTTATTGCTACTGAGTAACGCTGTGTTTAGAAATAAACATACTAGTTCATGGGAGTTGTTGATTTGGGTTAAAGAAAATTTAAATTATGTTCAGATCTATTACAGACCTTTTTATTATCCACTTCCCAATATCAACATGAGCTCGCCTGAATTGGAAAGATACTGGCAACAAAGTGGCCAAATTGGCCATTATCCATCGAATTAGTACAAAATAGAAAATGTTCGAGCGAACGATAATACAGTAACATGTATTCATAAGATGCATTCATGGCAACTGCGCGTTTAGCGATATAATTACTATTTCCTCCTGAAGTTACAGCGCCCAAAACATGGTATTACAAACTTAGGTATGAACCACCAAGGATAATACTATATCAAACTTAGGTGTGACAAAACGACTGAAATACAAACTCTGTAATCGTGACTATAAGACTTATCTAAAAGAAGAAGCGTACGTTTCAATCTTCGGATTTCGCAATGGGAATGGATTGCACACAAATATAACATGTTTTTCAAACTTAAGTGTCACAGATTGATCGACGATTAGTGACGCATGCTGAGAAAATAGCTCCGAAAATGAGATGAGTGATTTTAATATTAATATTAGTGAGTTATATACTATTTTAAAGTTAAGCATGACAGAGTGATGAAATTCTATTTCAGAATTAAGTTTGACATACCGGCTAAGCGACTGCCGTCTAGTCTCTGCACGTTTTATGTTACAAATGCTATTTCAAAAATAGGCGTGACAGGTAGACGAAAAGGCTACTCAAAACTTAAGTGCAACAGATTGAACGACAGAGTCAATTATAAAGATGGTTAACCCCGTCTAAAGTAAGATTTATACACATAATATGATTTATTCCACTGATAGAAGCGGGTTCGTTAGCTCCAAAAGTAAGACACACACCACCAGTTCATCACGCTTGGTAGTGGCGCATTTGATCTGCACGTTTAACCATTAATGCTGTTCCAACTGATGAATAACATACATTGCATTTGTTCTTTCCTCGCTCATTGAGAGATAAATCCTGCAAAATTGTCGTGAAAATCCAGGCAAATGTTATTTTCTGCCAGAATCTAGAGTACATGTTTCTTGAGGCACTTGATCTTCCGCACATAAAACACCGAAACTGTCGAACTATGTCTTTTGGTGTAGCAAATAAACAGGAACTGACTGACGGACAGACCCACATATGAATATGTGCTGGCGCATGTGAAAACGAATGTGTTCGGAATGTGTCGCGGGAGAAGCACAGGAACTGTAATCAGCGCGATGGAATCCTTAGTTACAGCACAGCTAATTGTGTCTATTTCTCTTTTTGAAACGCTAAAGTGATTAAAGCATTCGCAAAGATGTGAAGAATTCTGGGCCAGCGAAGATATCGTCAACGGACAAGACCATTATCCTCCACTTAAGTGCATTTTCATATTAGACGTGCCTCGATAGACCTGCAAGCATTGAGGCAGATACAAACACGCTATTCGCCCGTGAAGTTGAATACTAAACGAGATACGTGTACGAAACAGCGGTTGGCAAAGATAATCTAATAAGCGAATAAGCTTTGTTGTTAAATTACTGAATTTAATAGCACATAACATATTATTTCCACCAAAAATATGCATACGGATATAGTTCAGGTCTAATATCTAATTGTGGATATTTGTACATTTAATTAGCAAATATTAATGTGTTCGTCTACTATTAGCTACACTTATAATACAGTATATTATATACCAACTCGAATTTATATATCGAATCTATGTTTGTTAATTAGCATTGTAATAAAATACTTCGAACTATTGAATGATAGCACGGTACCCTACGTTGCGTCGGTGCTATCTATATAATACACTAAGACATGTTCGTACTACGTTATCACCTTAACTTCATAAAAAATGAGATCGTCCTATCAGTAAAAATAGGTATTAGTTATAATTTTATTTCGCTGAAGTAAACAAACGGGTAAACAATTTTATAATGAATTGTTCTCAAATTAAATTAAGTCGACTAAAATAGTTCAATTTAAAATAAAGACATGTTCACTCAGAAACATCCACATTTATTTCATTCCATGCTACTGACTTCACTAAACCCGGACCCCGGTTCTACCGTTCCCAGCAGTGGCTACTACTTCTTCCTATCAACACATCATGTAAACACAATATTTTCATGTACTTGCATGACATTTTTCTTAATATTATCATCCTGAAAAAGTCTTAAAATTAAGACGAAACGTTTATAAATATATAACAAAACATCCTTTTTGTGTTTTCCTTTTTCATTTCCCATATATATATATATATATATATATATATATATATATATATATATATATATATATAAATAACATATATATATAATATATATATATATGATATATATATAATATAATATATATATATATACATTTATATATATATATATATATGTATATATATGTATGTATATATATATATATATATATATATATATATATATATATATATATATATATATCACAACTGGATAGACAAGGGCTCAATTGGGTTGTTATAGGTATCAGGCACGGATTGAAATTGTGGGCCTTAACCAAATGAACTGTTTGTGTTCGGTTGGATGATATGTTTGTTTTGATTTGTTTACCGATCGTTAAAGGAAAATAAATATCACTGTAACATTTCTGAAATATTGTTAGATAATGGCCTTATGGAAATGGACGTATCTGTGAAAGATCGGGTTTGACTTGTGATAATTAACGCGGGGCAGTCGAGTGAATAACAGGGTGTGTTCTCACAGTATGAGCTGGCAGACGTGACAAAGTTACGTGTGACGAGACCTTAGATCAAGGGGCAGTCTACACCTGCGAGAGGCTCTGTGACGTCTCAGGCCTTGCGTGGGAAACAAAGGGATCTGTGACGTTATTCGTCCTCGTGGGAAGCGAGTTTTCAGGCAGTGTGTTTCGGAAAGCGAACTGAGAGGGCGTGCGATTCACAATGTAAAGATACGGAATATTTCCCTTCAGGAAAGACAAGCGCGAGTGCTTTGCCCCTCTCTAGGAATAGTTAAGAAAACATTAATAACTAACTACGATAACGTGGAATGTGCTCTCTTAATCTCTCTCGGCGTGGTGAATTTTCCCCAGACGAAATAACAACGCTTGAATAAAATAATCAAATTTAAAAGCTGAGTTTGTCTTCTGGAACGACATGGCTTTTATTGCAGACAACGACGACGACAGAGAAGAAAAAATTCACCACAGACGATCATCCACTAGACGACGCGACCAACCCTCTGTACGACGAGTATACGAAACGCGTACTGCCGCGGTCTAGGCAGGAGTAGTCGCAACAATATTTTTACTTTCTTTTAATTAGAGTTATGGTTTAGTTTGGATAGAAATCCTTTTGTTATAACGGTGACATAGACGGCACGATTGACACTGGTCCGGCGTCTGAATCAGTCACCACACTTAGACGAGAAGACCAAGTGAACAAGGAAGGCCTATGCATTCAACACATATAGACAGTTTCACGTATAATACTGTTTTAAAATAAATGTAATTCATCTCACGGAAATGGTCAAATGGAATTCGAATTTGTGCCTACGAAGCTGTAGCGTTTTTAGCTGACGTCGCTTTAGACAACTCGGGCAATGAGCTTACGCAAGGCGAAGGTCAAATGTATACAAACAACTAACATATCTTGCTTTCTAAATATTATGTGTTTTATTTAACATTAATTTCTAACAAATTTCTTCTGACTAACGATGAATTATAGGTAATTTATGATGAAATAAAAAAATATTTATTTTCAACAATATGTTATGCATAGCGCTACATTTGTTTTGACACTTTCGTTAACATCAATATTAACATCATCAAATACACAGTTATTTATTTAACAGGGTTCAGAACATAAAAACATATAAACAAAGATTAAAATGTGACTCGTAAAAAATAAAACTCGTATGCATGAGAAAATATATCGTTTTCAGACAGTGTAGCGATAAATTATTCGGCAAACGCAGAATTTGTAAAGATAATTTACATCTATTTCTCTTTGAACTATATATTTTCGGTTTTACTTTCATTATTAAGTATACCTCTTCTTACATAAATATATTTGATATATTAAACATAGCATCAGCAACATATAAATCTAGTATTAATATGAATGAAATATTTTATTTTTTACTAATATATATATTCATCTCTTACTAGGTTCTTTCTATCACTTTACCCTTCTCTTTTTGTATGTTGTTTAGCCATCTAATCTTACTTCATGTGCTGTCAATTATTCTCGTTTCCGTTACTCTCTCTCTCTCTCTCTTTCTCTATCTCTCTCTCTCTCTCTCTCTATTAACAGTGATAGACAAAAAAAGAAATTATAACATTTAAAATTAGAATATTGCAATACAGGTAATAATACGATTTAATCCGTAGCTTTAGTAAATAAGAAATACAGAGAGAAAGAAGAAGAGAAAGAGATATACACACAGACACAGAGACAGAGGTGAAGATATAAATGCCCAAATGTAACTAATTGTTGCTTTTATCATGCTAATTATTAAAATTGAACTTACTTTAAAAACTCAGGTTTTCCCGATAAAAAAAACACTTTCACTTGAGCTCAATGTGTGATCTAACGTACCATGTTCTTTCTAGTAAATATGTATATATAATCATATACTTATTATTCATGTATCTGTATTATAGAGGTATACACATAGACCCATGCGCATATATATATATATATATATATATATATATATATATATATATATATATCTATATATATATATATATATATATATATATAGTTTTCAGGTTCGATTATTTTCGATAGGAATTCGAATCAGAGAGCTCTATGTCCGTTCAAAAAGAGCATGAATAAGTTTGAGGTTGAAAAAGACTAGTTATACATTCGGATTGTACACATTATAAGTTATTTCAACCGTAACAAGGTCTCCACGGATGTGTTTCCAACCACAATTACACCCTTAATTTATCTCTTTTAAATTTACAAAATAATATTAAAAAGATGTGTCACAAGGCCAAAAATGGGTATGGGGGAGTGGGGGTCGGGGGTCGTCCACTGGTCTATGCCATAAAAAACTATTTTCAATCACCACAATACCACATTTACTCTATGGACTTAATCTACTTAAAATATTCCCAGGTTGTTTCATGAAATATTATTTACAAAAAGAATATGTACAGAGTATGATGATAGGGAGTGAGAGAACAACAGCTAAGCGTTAAAAATCCCCCCAAAATAAATAAAAATTAAAGGGATGTAAAAATAAAGAATCAAATAAAATGCTAATTATGGTAAGTTAGTAGGACCCTCCACTCCTATCTAAGGTATCAACTGCTTACTGTCTTCCGGATAACCGATAGCAAGAGAGGCAGTTCCTAAGTGGGAGTGGGCGTTGCCTAGGGGGACAAAATAAATATTGGGTAGGGTTTTTTAAAGGTTGTGCGGTATCCTCCAGGATAAATACCATTACGGCAGGCCGGGGATGAAGTAAATCGGGGAGCGGGCATACTGGATGGGTTCTGACACCTAAAATAAAGATGGGGACACAAGACTCATTTTTACTACTAGCTATAGGGGCTAGTACAACAATTGGATATTTATGACAAACTTGGCAAAAGAAATACCTAAGGTCGGCGTGTGCCATGCTTAGGCAGGGAACACGAACTCAATTCTACTCCGTATGAACACACATAAACTAGCGATGTGTATCCACCTACTTCTAAATATCGAGAAGGGTTGCCTCCTTCTATCACATTTTATTTTGATTTTAAGTTGATGCTTACAATTAAAAATTAAATCGTAATGTAAAGGCGGCACCCCACCAGTCCCTATGTCTAAGCCTGAAGACCGCACTACGAGTCTAGCTACGGCTAAAATAACAAGTAACACCATTCGTTTCTCCCTGGGCCACAAGGGGTCCATGTTGAAGACAACGGATGCTAAATCCAGGCACGTCACGCGCTCGGGAAAGATGCGAGCCGTCACCTCGTTGACATACGTCCAGTATTCACGCAGCTTGGAGCAGTTAAAAAAGGCGTGCTTGGCCGTTTCAATTTCACCATCCTCGCAACGTTGGCAAAAAGGGTCCATGCTTAGATCAATACTGAAGCGTATGCCATTAAGGGGTACTACATTTCGAACTAATCGCCAGGTTAGAGAAAACTCAGTATTGTTAAGATAACTCCGGCCTGGCGCCCAATTCCACTGAGAGCGAACCTCCTCCTCCGACAATCCAAGTCGCTCCCCAAGTGGGTCCAAAGCGGTCCCCACCACTAATTCCCGATATACTGTTTTCCTAGACCGGGCGAGGTGACTGCACCCCGGCGGCACTCTGAGGGCAGTTCGGCATTCGTTGAAAAACCGCGATTGACCCCATGCCTTAGGACGGCATTAAGCCAAGTGGCCAGGGATGAGGATGGGAAAAGCCTCCCCAACATCAGGGCCCAACGCGGACTCCTCTGTCAAAGTTCTTCTCAGGAATGTAAACATCTCGGCATATAAATGGCTCGCCAAATCGAGCATTCCCAAGCCCCCAACATCAGGAGGTTGAGTACAAGCCTGTCTACAGACTAGCGGCTGTTTCTTGTCCCAAAAAAGCGAGAAAAGCATACGAGTTTAAGCCGCCAAGCGGTCCGCAGGCAGAGGTAGTACAGCCAATCGGTAAAGGATGAGAGGAAAGACGTACATGGCGCACGCTTTAGCTCGACCTTTAAGGGAAAGCCCCCTTCGAAGCCAAATCCTTACAGACGCTTACGCCTTAAACTGTACTTCCGACCAATTCTTATCCAGCTGGAGTCCCGTTCCGAACCACACGCCGAGGATCCGAACCGGGCTATGGGACCAGTTGAAAAAGCCCGGCAGCGCAGCCGCGCCACTCCAGGCCGCCTACCTTAGTCCATTGGATTTGCTAAGGTTGGCCACGGCCCCTGTAACATCGTCATACCTTTTGAGTGCCTTAGTTACCGTGAAGATGTCTCGACGGCACGAGACGAACACGGTAACATCATCGGCATACGCAGAGACCCTGGCTCGCGCACCACTAGTTAGAGCGATACCGCGTAGGGCCAGTCCAGCCTTCCCTTGCCTCAGCCTGCGCAGGAAGGGCTCCAACGCAAGAACGTAGAGGAGAGGAGACAACGGACACCCCTGACGTACCGACCGAGAAACAGCAAACGATTCCGATCGCATCCCGTTTACCTGCACTACTACCGTCGGGCTGCGATACAGCATAGAAACCCATCTGTGGAAATCCGGTGTAAAACCGGCGGCCTCTAAAACAGATTCCAAAGAACCGATGGTCGACCCTATAAAAAGCTTTGGATTGATCTAAATTGATCAGCGCGGTTTCGGTGTCGTCTTCTAACCCCTCTATGATCGTGCGTATCAGATGCTAGTTGTTCTGAATCGATCTCTTCTTCACAGCATAATTCTGATCAGGTTCAATCAATTCACCAATAACAGCCTGCCACCGATTTGCAAGAACTCTAGCAAACATCTTTAAATGTGTATTTAACAGAGTTATGGGCATATAGTCATCTAAACCCCAACATGCTGACCCTTTTACTTAAGCAATGTAATCACTCCGCTGGTGACTTGACTAGGGATAGAACCCTGTACAAACCAGTGGTTGAACACATCCGTCAGAATAGGTACGAACATGTGCGACAGCCTCAAGAACAATTCATAGGGCAAACCATCAAGTCCCGGAGATTTGTCGTAGCCGACCTGATTCAACGCAGTTAGGACCTCACATTCTGTAATGCGCCCATCACAACTAGCCGCTCGGGCCGCCTCCAGGCGGGGCGAACCGGCCAAATAGTTGCCAAACTCCTTGATACGGAGTCTGGACAGTTGGATGAAGCGATTCGCGAAATGTTTCCGAAACCCCTCATAAATGTCTCGAGCTGACACAAGGGTGTGTCCTTCCGGGCTTTGAATTTGACGAATATAGCCGTCCGAATTGCAGCGTCAACATTCACGGCTTCGTTGGACACTCTTTCTAACCTAGCCCTGACTACTTGACCTTCATACCGCTCGTTAGCCGAACGTTTCAGGTCCCCCTTAGCAAAGTTTATGGCTAAGGAATCCCCCCTTCCACCGACCGGGCCAGCTTATTTTCTAAACGCTTTTCTGTTTCAGCCTTATTAAAGGCGAGGCGTTGGCTATAATTGACAGTAAAGCATCTAATGCCACATTTGGCGTTAACCTACAATTTACTCCCGTTTACCGCCCCCACTAATCCCTTTTGAAAATTAAGGGTTAGCCTGTCCCGGCAGTCACGTATCTCTAGTAAGGAGGTATTTAACTTCCAGTAACCAGCTAACTTATGGGTTTTAGGTTCTATTTCCATACTGGCCACAAGTAATTTGTGGTCAGAATGGGCTAACAAGTGGAACGTGGGATAAGAGATATTATCTATTTTGCCTCTTCTCACTAACAACCGATCCAAGTAAGTACTTGGACAGGAAGACCTGCTAGAAAGGCACGTCCAATACTCCCGCCCCGGGTGATCGACACGAAACCTGTCGACCAGATCACATTTAGTCATCAGATCAGAAAGGCTGGTCTCACACCCACCAGACCCTCTAGGCCCATCCACCTTATCTATTTTGGGATCAAAGATGGCATTCCAATCCCCCAGTAAAATTAATCGCTTTGAACTCCCGAGGAACCCCTCCAACCCCCGGTAAAAGAGAGCCCTCTCCCGAACGATATTGGGCGCATAAACCGCGACGATTCGAAATGCGGCACTTTTCAAGGCAACATCGGCCACGACCAGTCTGCCATCAGCATCCGCATGAACAACGTTTACACTTGCGGACAGGGTGCGTCTTACTAACAAGGAAACTCCTCTAGCACAACGGTCACCGAAAGCTGAAAAAACATCGAAATGCTTCGACAGCAGTCGGTGATCGTCGATCGAATCATAGTGAGTTTCCTGTAACGCAGCCACATCTATGTCAAAATACATGAGGTCCCCCAGTATGTGTTTAGCTTTGCTTAAAGACATTATGCCCCTAGTGTTCAGGCTTCCTAAAACTTAGTTCGCGGCCATCTGCACAAATTACTGTCAACCACTTGTCTGAAGTCTTTCGGGACGAGGATGCCGCAGGCATTAACCATGTTACCCGTTGGTAAGTCGGACGTAACCCGTCCATCTCGGGTAATACCTCCGACATCCAATGGAAAGGTGAGTTTCAGGGCCCTATAAAAACAAGGGTTGACGTACATTGTAACCCTCCCTTCTCAATCTTTCCTCAGCTGTTTGAAGGAGTCATGGGCTTCATCCACCAGTTTCAGACCCGGAATTGCCCCCTAGGCTGCCTCCACTATTTTCCAAAGGCTTTTCGTCCGGCCTTCCCTGGTCTTCCGGATGAAAGTGATTATCATGGGGGCATGTGGAAAATTTTGGGGCTCGCTGATATCCAGCCCCTGGGTCTGAGTGAGGAGCTGCAGCGGCCGTACGATTGTTAGCTGTCTCGAGTTGAGATTGGAAGCGACGAGGTGAAGATCTGCTTCGCAGATCTTGTCCCCTGGCAAGAAGGGAAGCTTTCGGGTTTTATCCGTCCTCACTGGGGCAGGAGAAGCAGACCTTCTTCTAATTTTGGGCTCCGGCTCTTTATTTTGAGACAGAGAGCGGGTCGTAGCTAGAGTAGAATCAACAGGGGAGGGGGATTTCTGCTCAGTATTAGGGGTAGGGGGTAGGGAATCAGGAGTCTGGGCAGAAGAGATGGTCATCTTTTCAGACGTTGGGGCAGGGGATTGAGGCCCCGCCTCTTTAAGTTTCTTAGCCTATCTTGTGGCTCCTTTCACCTCCCTCAATTCCTGTTTCCCTGTCTCTGGAGTCGGCCCAGCGTCATCCTCCATTTTGTTGTCGTATTCTTTCTCCCCTACCGAGTCAGATGATGTCAAGGGGGCCGGCTGCTTTCTTTTAGTTGCCGCTGCCAATCCAGATGTTGAAGGCTGCAGCTCCTTGGTGGGAAGACACGATTTCGCGGCACTGTGGGTAGCCGCCTCCCTTTTTACCCGGAGGGCTGCACCTTTTTGGAGGGGGACTTCTCCGGTCTGGAACTAGGTTCTTCGGTTGAGATGGTCCTTCCACCTTTCACCACCTTGCTCCAGCCGTCCTTCGATATTGTTGCAGTGCCCGCTCCGGTCGTTGGCGGAGGAGCTGATGGTTCCACTGACGCCGCTTTCACTCCCGGGCCTTGAGCAGAAGGGGTTTTCTTAGGTGGGAATTTCTTCGGGCAGGCTTTCACCATATGCCCCTTCTGCTCACAATGCCAACAATGTGGCCCCCTTCCGTCGAGGATGACACTCATTGCCCAGGTGTCGCACTTGAGTAGGGGTGGGATATTATTGAAGCCATCCCGGTCAACTCCATATTTATTTTGTAGTCCCATACCATAAGGTTACGGAGACTACGGACCGGGACTATAGCTTCGACGTCCCAATACTGACTAAGGACAGCACCAAGCTGTTCTGAGCTAATATAGCAGGGGACGCCAAGGACTGTAACTAAAGTCCTTCTCCTACTCAAGTACTCCGGCCTGAGAATAAGATGTTTAAATCTCAGGTCGGCCCTGGATAATTTTTCTGCTTCCTGTTCACTGTGAAGTCGAATATCCCAAGTGGCGAACTGCTTTGATGTTGTTACCGTCGGTCAATTGTTTGTATTTTTCATCAAACAACTGACGGTACTCTTCGGGGCGTAGCTGGAACTGGGGGCCCCTACTTGTCCTGAGTTGCTGAGAAGGCAGGAGATGCTGATACTGTAGGTGATGGTGGTGATACAGGCGGCGTCTTCTGCCCGGAAGGGATGGTCCTGTCCTCGCTGGACACACTCTGAGTATGAGGGAAGGAAAGCCACTCTTTCGGAGATGTCAAAGGATTGGATATCTTTGGAGTGGCCAACTTCGTCCCACCTCCCCTTTTTACTGGCGGCATAAACTGCTCCAGGTTTTATTTCTGGTCCAGCGACCCCCTTCATCCTCGGTCTTGGTTTTCGTTCACCGGTTTTCGTTGGGCTTTTGTTTGGAGCCCTCATACTGTTCCTGCTACTGCTGCGGCTGCTACTGCTAGTGTTTGTAATTGGACCTCAAAACAGCTCATAGTCCATTTGGGTCATTCGCATCTGAGCAGCCTCCCGTTCGCTTGGCCCTGGCGGCTGATCAAGATCGGTGGCTCCTTCCCTTTGGAGCTCCACCGACCTGGCTGGCCTTAATCCTGCAGGCAGGAGACTTTTCCTCCTGCGAGCAGGCGGGCTGACGGTTTAAGCCCGTCGACCAACTGGTGTGATGGGGAGTTTATCCCACCGACCCAGATCACCTCTCCCAGCTGAGCTAAGACCTACGCTGCCGGGGTCAGCAGTGTTGAAATCGTAAGCAGAGTTGCCGTAGAAGGCGGCAAACTCCGATTTACTTGCAGTGCGGGGCACAGCACTGACGGAGATACTGGGCATGTCGCCTAAGTCGTCAAACCCGTACATAAAGTATTGGCCTACTCCGGCCCCCAGATGTTTTTTAGGACTCTGGGAACAAGAGCTCGAGCTTGGCACTAAGCCTTCACCGGAGATCGGTCCAGTCCTCTCCTCTTCCGTTTTGCCCTGCACAACGGCAGAACATAGACAAAACGCGTATTATGTTTTTAGGTAAAAAAAATAAATAATAAATAAATAAAAAATTGGAAAATAAAACCAGTTCTGAACCCGGCCCTAACCCGCCGATTTGGAGATGGAAGAACGTGTGCTAGATGTTACTCTAGCTGTTCAACCAAATCCGGCCAGCTGCTTAAGTTGTGCCTGGGCTCAGAACAAACCGTCAAAAAAGAAGAACATAATATTAGTTAGTGCCCAAGAGGGGCTATACAAATCACCCAAAAGGGATATCACCCAAAAGGGGTGAGAAGAACAATGGTGCCGAAAAGGGGCTTGCCAAGGGGACAGAGAGAGTCCCCGGTCAAAAAGGGGCACAAGAGGCCAAGTAGCGTGTCACTCCCAAGAAATAATCCAAATATAAATCCTGGGGTAAATATAACGACGTCAAGCATCTCTGCGGCAAGTAAAACCTAAATAGAAAGAATTTTAACACCTTTTTATATGTGACAATAATTTTTAAATAAAATAAAAATAAAGAATAAAATAAAAAGTAATAAACAAAAAGAATTACAACGATATTCTATTTACTGATTGGTCTCTATAATATAGAAGGGATGGGAAGGGGTGATTATGTTAATTAATAAATTGGCCGGTGGTTGACAGTGATTAGTGCAGATGGTCGCGAACTTAGTTTTGGGAAGCCTGAACACGAGGGGCATGAGGTTTTAAGCAAAGCTAAACGCATAGTGGGGGACCTCATGTCTTTTGACATAGATGTGGCTGCGTTACAGGAAACTCACTATGATTCGATCGACGATCACCGACTGCTGTCGAAGCATTTCGATGTTTTTTCAGCTTTGGTGACCGTTGTGCTAGGGGAGTTTCCTTGTTAGTAAGACGCACCCTGTCCGCAAGTGTAAACGTTGTTCACGCGGATGCTGATGGCAGACTGGTCGTGGCCGATGTTGCCGTGAAAAGTGCCGCATTTCGAATCGTCGCGGTTTATGCGCCCAATATCGTTCGGGAGAGAGCTCTCTTTTACCGGGGGTTGGAGGGGTTCCTCGGGAGTTCAAAGCGATTAATTTTACTGGGGGATTGGAATGCCATCTTGGATCCCAAAATAGATAAGGTGGATGAGCCTAGAGGGTCTGGTGGGTGTGAGACCAGCCTTTCTGATTTAGTGACTGAATGTAATCTGGTCGACAGGTTTCGTGTCGATCACCCGGGGCGGGAGTGGTGGACGTGCCTTTCTAGCAGGTCTTCCTGTCCAAGTACTTACTTGGATCGGTTGTTAGTGAGAAAAGGAAAAGTAGATAATATCCTTTGTCCCACGTTCCACTGGTTAGCGCATTCTGACCACAAATTACTTGTGGCCAGTATGGAAATAGAACCTAAAACCCATAAGTTAGCTGGGTACTGGAAGTTAAATACTTCGCTTACTGGAGATACGTGACTTCCGGGACAGGCTAACACTTAATTTTCGAAAGGGATTAGTGGGGGCGGTAACCAGGAGTAAGTGGTGGGTTTACGCCAAATGTGGCATTAGGAGCTATTCTGTCAAATATAGCCAAAGCCTCGCCTTAAATAAGGCTGAAACAGAAAAGTGTTTAGAAAATAAGCTGGCCCGAGCCGTGGAAGGGGGGATTCCCTAGCAATGAACTTAGCTAAGGGGGGCCTGAAACGTTCGGCTAACGAGCGGTATGAAGGTCAAGTAGTCAGGGCTAGGTTAGAAAGAGTGTCCAACGAAGCCGTGAATGTTGAAGCTGCAGAGCGTAGAGCTCCACTATGTCGCAATTCGGACGGCTATATTCGTCACATTCAAAGCCCGGAAGGACACACCCTTGTGTCGGCTCGGGAGATTTGTGAGGGGTTTCGGGAGCATTTCGCGGATCGCTTCACCCAGACTCCGCGTCGAGGAGTTTTGCAACTATTTGGCCGGTTCGTCCCGCCTGGAGGTGGCTCGAGCGGCTTGTTGTGATGGGCGCATTACAGAATGTGAGGTCCTGACTGCGTTGAAGCAGGTCGGCTACGACAAATCTCCGGGACTTGATGGTTTCCCCTATGAATTGTTCTTGAGGCTGTCGCAAATTTTCGTACCTATTCTGACGGATGTGTTCAACCACTGGTTTGCACAGTGTTCTATCCCTGGTCAAGTCACCAGGGGAGTGATCACATTGCTTAAGAAAAAGGGCCATCATGTTGGGGTTTAGATGACTATATGCCCATAACTCTGTTAAATACACATTTAAAGATTTTTGCTAGAGTTCTTGCAAATCGGTGGCAGGCTGTTATTGGTGAATTGATTGAACCTGATCAGAATTATGCTGTGAATGGGAGAGCGATTCAGAACAACTTGCATCTGATATGCACGATCTTAGAGGGGTTAGAAGACGACACCGAAGCCGCGCTGATAAATTTAGATCAGTCCAAAGCTTTTGATAGGGTCGACCATCGGTTCTTGGGATCTGTTTTAGAGGCCGCCGGTTTTACACCGGACTTCTGCAGACGGATTTCCACGCTGTATCGCAGCCCGACGGCAGTGGTGCAGGTAAACGGGATTCGATCGGAGTCGTTTGCTGCTTCTCAGTCGGTACGTCAGGGGTGTCCGTTGTCTCCTCTCCTCTACGTTCTTGCGGTGGAGCCCTTCCTCCGCAAGCTGAGGCAAGAGGAGGCTGAACTGGCCCTACGCGGTATCGCTCTACCTGCTGGTGCGCGAGCCAGGGTCTCTGCGTATGCCGATAATGTTACCGTGTTCGTCTCGTGCCGTCGAGACATCTCCACGGTAACTAAGGCACTCAAAAGGTATGAAGATGTTACAGGGTCCGTATTCCACCTTAGAAAATCCAATGGCCTATGGTTGGATGCCTGGAGTGGTGCGGCTGCGCCACCGGGGCTTTCCAACTGGGCCCATGGCCCGGGTCAGATCCTCGGCGTGTGGTTCGGACCGGGTCTCCAGCTGGATAACAATTTTTCAGAAGTACAGTCTAAGGTCGAAGCGTCTGTAAGGATTTGGCTTCGAAGGGGGCTTTCCCTTAAATGTCGAGCTAAGGCGTGCGCCATGTACGTCTTTCCTCTCATCCTTAACCGATTGGCTGTACTACCTCTTGCGGCTTGTACGCGTATGCTTTTCTCGCTGTTGTGGGACAAGAAAAAGCCGCTAGTCTGTAGACAGTTCTGCACTCAACGTCCTGATGTCGGGGGCTTGGGAATGCTCGACTTGGCGAGCCATTTATATGCCGAGAGGTTAACATTCCTGAGTAGAACTTTGACAGAGGAGTCCGCGTTGGGCCCTGCGGTTGAGAAGGCTTTTCCCACCATCATCCCTGCTCACTTGACTGAATGCTGTCGTAAGCCAAGGGGTCAATCGCGATTCTTCAACGAATGCCGAACTGCGCTCAGAGTGCGCCCGGTCTAGGAAAACACTATATCGAGAGTTAGTGGTGGGGACCGCTTTGGATCGACTTGGGGGTCGACTTTGATTGTTGGAGGAGGAGGTTCGTTCTCTGTGGAATTGGGCGCCAGGCCGGAGTTATCTTAACAATACTGAGTTTTCTCTAACCTGGCGATTAGTTCGAAATGTAGTACCCCTTCATGGGATACGCTTCAGTATTGGTCTAAGCATGGACCCTTTTTGTCTACGTTGCGAAAATGCTGAAATTGAAACGGCAAAGCACGCCCTTTTCAACTGCTCCAAGCTGCGTGAATACTGGACGTATGTCAACGAGGTGACGGCTCGCATCTTTCCCGAACGCGTGACGTGCCTGGATTTAGCATCCGTTGTCTTCAACATGGACCCCTTGTGGTCCAGGGAGAAACGAATGGTGTTACTTGTTATTTTAGCCGTAGCTAGACTCGTAGTGTGGTCTTCACGCTTAGACATAGGGAGTGGTTGGGTGCCACTTTCTCATTACGGTTTAATTTTGTATTTTAAGCATCAACTTAAAATCAAAATAAAATGTGATAGAAGGAGGTTACCCTACTCGCTATTTAGAAGTAGGTAGATACACATCGCTAGTTTATGTGTGTCCATACGGAATAGAATTGAGTTCGTGTTCCCTGCTAAGCATGGCACACGCCAACCGTAGGTATTTCTTTTTGACAAGTTTGTCATAAATATCCAATTATTGGATCAGTCCCTATAGCTAGTAGTACAAATGAGTCATGTGTCCCCATCTTTATTTTAGGTGTCAGAACTCCTGCAGGATGCCCGCTTTCCGATTTACTTCATCTCTAGCCTGCCGTAATGGTATTTATCCTGGAGGACACCGCACATCCTTTAAAAAACGCTACCCAATATTTATTTTGCCCCCCTAGGCAAC
This sequence comes from Sepiola atlantica, assembly GCA_963556195.1. Taxonomy (NCBI): domain Eukaryota; kingdom Metazoa; phylum Mollusca; class Cephalopoda; order Sepiida; family Sepiolidae; genus Sepiola; species Sepiola atlantica. The sequence continues at coordinate 133,657,179 of OY744521.1, read as the reverse complement.
GCCCACTCCCACTTAGGAGATAGCTCTCTTGCTTTCGGATGTTCCGGAAGACAGTGAGCAGTTGTTACCTTAGATAGGAGTGGAGGGTCCTACTAACTTACCATAATTAGCATTTTATTTGATTCTTTATTTTTACATCCCTTTTATTTTTATTTATTTTGGGGGGATTTTTAATGCTTAGTTTTTTTTCTCCCCCTCCCTATCATCATACTCTGTACATATTCCTTTTGTAAATAAAAATCATGAGACACCCTAGGGATATTTTAAGTAGATTAAGTTCATAGAGTAAATGTGGCATTGTGGTGATTGAAACTAGTCTTTAGACATAGACCAGTGGACGATCCCCGACCCCCACTCTCCCCATACCCTTTTTTGGCCTTGTGACACATCTTTTTAATATTTGTTTGTAAATATTTAAAGAGATAAATAAACGGTTCGAATTATGGTTGGAAACACATCCGAGGAGACTTTGTTATGGTCGAAATAACTTATAATGTGTACACTCAGAATGTATATCTAGTCTTTTTCAAGCTCATAACTTGTATATATATATATATATATATATATATATATATATATATATATATATGTATGTATGTATCTTTGAAAAGTCAATGAATGTGTTTCTAATGGCTTTTAATACATCACTTACATCCTGACATTTACATTACAACCTTTTCTAAACTGGATCATTTGGGCCACCTAATGGTCGTTGCTTTTCATAACATTTCACATATATTACAAGTTATGATGTCAATTTTTTCTTGAATATTATCGTCATCCAAACTTGCTGCTACGTATTTACTGACGCCGTCAACGCTACACTTTTCCCTGTATTTTCAACTTTTTTTTATTTTTGCATTGAACAATTTTTTTAAAAATGTTATATAATCTGTATATTTCTGAAAAAATTATGATTTTTAGTAATTTTACTTTTACAAAGTTATTTGTTTGTACTCTTCAGACGATAAGATTTCTTTCATTTTTTGAAAAAAACATGATGAAAGAAGGAATTATGAAATGTCTTTCATTTGAAACATTTTACTTCAAAGACTGGTGACGTAATAGATATTGTATTCTATGCAATCTTTTGTTACATATTTTACGTGTTAATATAATTGCTTTATTTAGTATATCGGACATCAATTTTTCATCATATAGTGTACTTTAAAAGTATATATAATTTTTTTATAGACCTGTTCTTTTATATATATATATATATATATATATATATATATATATACATATATATATATACATATATATATATATATATATATATATATATATATTCCGCATATCGTTTTCAATACATGCATCATTAAACACAATTGTAGTTTCGCTTTTCGTCATAGTTATATCATTCTCTCTACATCTGCGAGTTAGTTTCCGGATATTTGTTGCTAATTCAAGGGGTATTGATTCGATAGTAATGTCATACCGAGCGCTTATTATAGTCATGTACTTCTTCATTGACACTACAAAACAATAAAACTATGAACTATATATTAAACTAACCAGATTTACTATCTATGTCAACTTGCCCATGTACGGAATTACTTTCTAGTACGAAACACAAAAAAGTATAGTACTTTTATTGGTCACGCAACACAACTCTCTCCGAAGGCCATAGATACACTCTCTCAGATACTATCTCAATACAGCAACACATAATTACACGCAAGAAAACACTACACGCAAGCGTAATCAGAAGAATCGCAACCCAAACATTAAAATTATATCGTACACTACGTTTAAACATATTAGATTCAATATAGATTAATAGAAACGATCCAATATTAATAAAATAACTTTTAACAACATATACAATATCTTCTACAAGTAAGAAAAGTGATATAAATATACAAGTACATTTATAAATAACCGATAAAATTAAATAATTATTTCACCCACAGTAGAAATAATAATAATAATAACACTACAAATTAATAAAAACACGAAAAATATACAAACACATTAACATATAAACTATGAACTTAATTAATGACAAAATTGTAATAGCAACAAATATTCTGTTTTTAATTACAGTGTAGTCGATCGAGGAATGAATTTTCTCATAGAGCTGGGCGAACGTATCAAACATCTCAGGGAGACAAAAATATTTGAATTCTGAAACGATCATTAAGCTGATGCTAAAACCGAGAAAGTTCATTCTAAGTTTAGTTTATGCATATAGGATAGGAAATGAGGTAATACAGCAGGATCAGTTAGTTGTTGTTATGTTATGGTGTTCCACCGATTCTCATGAAATGTACAAGAACAGTACACTTGCCAGGCGGAAATACTGATTGCCATAACTTTGAAAGTGGAAGTTGCTGGAAAAAAAATTAATACCGTTTATGTAAATCATATATTAATTTCGCACCTCTACAATTATGGGATACCTCCTAGGGTAGCAAGGAAAATCGGGATGTTACAGGAAATTAGTCGAGCAGAAAGAAAACCCCAAAATAAAATCAGTTTTTCTCCGATCGTCTTAGTCTTTTTCTTTAACACTTGATAAAGAAAAGTGCCGTTCAAATTGCGTAACCCTAGGTTTACTATAAACTCCGAATTATGTATTCACATTGCAAAAGAGTTTCAGTCGTATAGCTTGCCATAAAGAAGTCAGTCAAGTGTTAGATATCCTGGGGAGCAGAGTGGAAACTATATTCAGTTGATTCCGTCTTTAATTTTCTATTCCTTGTTTGTGTTTAAAAAACTGGCAAAAAGATTAAACCGAACTCAAAGAAAACCTCGAAATAGAGATTCAAAATTGATTTTCCAATCGAAGTTGTTTCCCAGGAAAGGGATTGAAAAGTGATTAGTTCGTCCGCTATGGATTCAAATTAGTTCTTCTTGATTAAATCTCCAATTCATTTTTCCGTTCCGCAATCTATTTTTATTATCAGGATTGAATAACAAAAAAGAAAACGATGAATTTTGAAAACAAATCATATATTAACGTTATATATGATTGCAAAAGACCGCAACAGAAGAGATAAGAGAAAGAGAAATATAGAGAGAAGAAGAAACTCAAGAAGTGAATTATGTTTATACTAGAAAATATATTCTCTTTCGATCTCATATTTTACTAGTTTTATTAGGTTAGTGTGCATTAATTTTACACTGAATAAATAAAAAAAATTCAACTTATTTCAAACCACATTTATATGTTTTAGACCGTAGAAACACACAACGAGTAAATTTTCTTCGATATTTTATTTAATATATTTATTTAATCAAATTACACACTTCGCCAATATGATACTTTTTATACAATTTTTGCGTTGCCTCTAACTACAAAGAGTAACGAAACTCCAAAAATTGTATGTAGTTCATTGCTTAGGTTGACTTCATTGTTACTACTTGCTATTGTTATTGGAAATCCTAATTGAAATCGTTTGTTGATTATTTTGAGATAGTACAAAACCTTAAAAACGAAAACACGTACAACTTTCCTTTTGATTGTAAAATAGTTTCAATTTTGTTTTATCGATGTGACTATCTATTTACTCTTCTCCAGGAGTTAGGCACAAGGCCAGTTTTATCTTACTCCCACAAGTAAGATGTGACCATAGGTCGGGTCGGGAAAGTAGGGTTTGAAAAGTCAGCGCCCGAGAGGTGAGTACTCTGGCAATTAAAAATTGCCTGGGCAGCCCAGTCGGCATTCCACGGTAGGGGCGCCTCAGACCGGCGTAAATCAAGCCCCAAAGGCCAAGAAAATACAAGTCTATGGGGTGCAGTATCCATTGGAACTGATACCACACTTTGATATGTGAGTAACACAAATACAATTATGCCTTACGTGAGGATCTGATAGTGAAATGTTACTGTTTGCGTTTAGCTGACTTAGTATGAGCCAGTTTTTCCTTCCTCTTTCTTTCCTCCACGTTGTCTGTCTACCTTCGTTCTACTCACTATACGCATATCTATGTAAGCGCCTTGTTTACGCCGTGGTTTTACGTCAGAGATATGCTTATGTATTAGTGTCGATTCAGATCCATTTTCGAAAACCATTTGTTTATCACATTGCTAATAAGTTATCTAATCTATTTTGACAACCGAAGTTTTATTAATTGACCATTGTTGCTTTTACTTACGTCATAAGCCCAATACCTACACACAATTAAATTTCAAAATGTCTTACCGAAAGTGTGGTAATAATATTTCCGACTTTTCTTCATGGTGTCAAGTCTTCGTCGGTAATTTATACCGAATTACATGTCTCCTCTATATCGTGCTTATTAGGAGAATTAGGTGTTAGTTTACAATGTGTGTAAGTTTGTGGAAGGGGAGAGTGTGTTTGTAGTAGCATTCTATGTATATTAAACGTAAAATGTCTTCTTTGCTATCTATGAAAGAGATATACAATATAAAAAACGAGCACTTTCCTATTATTTGGAATTAATAACAGTTGCTCATGTAATGGAAGGTCATTTCCCAGAAATTGCGATCTTCTTGCAGAGAGAAATAGTTTACTGCCTGATGCGTGAGCAGCTCTCCCCCATTGGGGATTGGTGTGCCGACGGGACCGACCATTCTATTTTTAGTCGAAATTAACATTTCACGGTACGTTAGCAGATAAATTAATTTTAACGGTTCCAGTACGCCTACCACTCGTTCATCGTGTGCCTGCTTTTTTACAGTTCATTTCATTATAGCATGACATTAATTTCTTATTTTTGATGAATTACTTATTAACAAATGTTTTTACTTTAAAATCGAAGTCCGCTTGTCAGCATTTCGTTTTATTAATGAAAATAATTTAAAATTATTTCTTTTCAGAGATTAAAGTGGAAGCGATATGAACAAACATAGTTATTTTGTGTTATTTAGTATCCATCACACTTGCATATAAGTATAATAAGACGTAATTCCATGTGTTACCGTCTCCATTAGGGAGATTGATTCATCGCTTGAACTCTAAAACACTCATTCTTAAGAGATTGCCGACGTGATCGACCAGGCGATTATTGGAGGAAATACACTTTTACCGTTCCCTAAGAATATTAATTTATATTCAACGGTTGCGTTACGCCTACATAATGTGGTCAGTTTCTGTCATGTTACTTCGTATTAGTACCCGAACTTAGGGTTAGCGTTAGAGTTCATGAAATATTTCTGTATTTGTTCATTCATATTTAATATTAGTTTTCTTCTAGTGTTTATTTATAAAAAATAATTAACCTCATTAAATCATATATATATATATATGTATATATATATATATATATATATATATATATATATATATATATATGTATTTATATGTATATATATACGTATATACATATATATATATATAGGTATATAGATAGATGTATTTATATGTATATATATACAGGTATATATATATATGTATACATATAGACATATATAAATATATATATTTACATATATATATATATATATATATATATATATATATATATGTATATACATGTACATATATATATTTTCAGTATTTAATATAAATCTAATATTTAAAGAACACAAAAAAATAATATATATTACTGATGATAACCTAATAAACGTACTGATATTTCTGAAGCATCGTTTATTGCTTTTTTTGATTTTCCTCGACAAATTATTATTATTATTATTATTATTATTATTATTATTATTATTATTATTATTATTATTATTATTATTATATGTTCTCATTAGGAGTGCTCACGCAAGTTATCGTTAGTGATTAATCACCGACAACAGCCAGTGGTGTTTCCTAGAGTCTGAGTGACAACAAGACTCCCTAGTGTACAAGTATTATTCACCTCTCTACGATTACCACCACAAATTATATTGCGGTATCGAAATAGCCGCCTATAGACTCCCCTGGGATTTGGGTGTCACTGAGCTTCCTCAACATACCAGCAGTCTCCAACATTTTCAAGGTCTGGTTATTGCTGTCCTTCCTCGATAGTCCTATCCTCTTTGACCCTGTAGCATTATTTTGTGAGCTGTCAGTTGAGGCCGGTGACATTTTTTTTCGAGGGTAGTTTATGAGATTGTTTGCAGTTTCTGTTCATTGGTTCGTGTAATGGCGTTCTTCCTATGGCTTTGTTGTTCTTATTTATGTCACTTCAATGTGACTGATTAGCATTCGTATCTTATCCAAGTTGGTTTCCGCATTCGATGATATTCCTGAAGATGTATAGCTGTTTTTCTCATTGCTATCTTTTTTATGGACTCTGTGATCCCTTGATTCAAATTTCTCGGAGTCTTTTCTCCGTTTTTTTTTTTACTGTTCCTAGTTCTCATACGATTATCCGTATTATATTGACTTTCTTCATGCTCTATGTTCCATTCAGTTCTCTGGTAAGGGCCGTGGATTTGCTTTTTGTGTCTATCTTCTTGATCATCACTCTGTGGCCTGCTGGAACGGGGAAGTCTACGATTTAGCAAGACTTTTTTCATTATCGATTAATATAATATCTGGTCTCATTGCTAGTATGAGTCTATCTGTTTGTATATCTATATAGCAAAGGATTATGGGTTTTTCTTTCTTCAGTACTGTATCTGGTTTATATTTGTACTATATGTCTGCATGTTCGAAATTCAATCGTTTGCACAGTTCCAAGTGTACTTTCTCTGCGCACTAGTGTCAGTACATGTATTCGTTTTGGGCATATTTGCTGCATTCACTTATCATGTGATGTTCTTGTCTCGTTGTGCAAACAGCCTGCATTTACGGTTTTATCGGTTTTATCTATGTAAGCTTTTATGTTGTTTGTCCTAATCACATTGTTCTGTGCAGTCGTCAGTAAATATTCGGTGTCCGTGTTTCAGTACTTTCTTTTTGCCATCTCTAGCTACTTTCGTTAGTTTCTTCTCTTGTCAGTCTTATGAAGCGTCCATGAAGTTGTTATTCCCACTTTTCTTTTCTTGTCTATTTGTTTCTGGCTTTGTGCTGCTGTGATTCCAGAGTTGTTCATTGGGACAGTGTTGCTTGCTGCGGTGATCAGCCTTTCCGTGTGTTGGGTTATGTATTTCTCCAGCTCTCTTTTGATGTCTTCCACACAATTTACTATACTTTCCCCTTCGTTTCTATTCATGTATTGTCTGTCAGTATTGTATGTTGGGTGTAGGTCGTTGAGCATAGACATTACTTTTCTAGTCTTCTGGTCAAGGTTCATGTACTGTTCTTTAGTCCAACCTATGAATGGTCAAGCGTATCTTATAAGTGTTTATTCTATTATTATTATTATAATAATTATTATTATTATTATGATTATTATTATTAAAGAAATAAATGTGTTTAGAAGCCAAATGCGTGTTTCAATTAGAACTCAGACATAACTACCGTAATAAATAATTAAAAGCGAGAAAAATAACTTAAACAGAAAATATCTTACATCTGTCGCGACCATTGTTCAAAAGCATTTTTATTAATAAAATCAGTGGATATTCACACTTGAAAATTGTGTCCGTCTTATTCTAAAAAACGTCACCTTTTTAGTCAATTTTAAGCCACAAAAGTAAGTATATTAATGTGCTGAAGTCCATACAGCTTACATGTATCCGTCACTTATATATAAAGACATGGGAATACGTGTTTATATAAAATCGCCTCATCCAATTCTCATGGCGTTTCTGCAAAATCTTTCTCTCTCTCTCTCTCTGTATATATATACATATATATATATATATATATATATATATATATATATATATATATATATATATATATATATATTGAAGAATTTTCAACCATTAAAACTATATGGAAGAAAAAACACTTTTAGTTACAAGTCTTTCGATAGAAAATTACTTTGCTTGTAAGTCAATTTACTTTTTACAGTCACTATATTAGTTTACTTCTAAAAATATACGCGTGGCTTAACATTATTTAAGGGATAATCAGTTGTTTTTTACCATGAAAAAACTGTTTCGGTAAATAAAAAATAAAATAGTATTTTATCTCATGTCTTCCCAGTTTATCAGACCACGCTAACCATAAAAAACAAGAACAAAAACGTTCCGTACATTAGATCTTAATTTGCTTCCAGATTAATGTTTTGCTAGCTAATGTTGTTATAAAAATGTCCCGTGTGGTTCGTCTGTGTAAAAGAAAATGTGTCCGTTATTTACAAAAAAATCTGCTGTATTTTATAGTGTTAGGACGAATCCATTACACTACTATTTTGATGATTTATAGATGTATCTATTTATATTATTATATTATATTTAGTTTCATATTAAATATTCAAAAATTGAAAAATATATATACAAATGTATTTTAAAAAAATAACATATATATATACATATATATATATATATATATATATATATATATATATATATATACTATATCTATCAATCTATGTTGATTAATTTGATATGACTAAAAACGTCAGGATGGCGAGTAATTGCCTTATTAAATATCTACATGTTTGATTTTGATTGTCATCTTGTTTAATCATTCTTATTATTAATTTTAAGGTAACACGAGCAATTCTCAGAAATTCAGACATAATGCTCTCGTAAAAAAATATACACAAGCAAGTACTAATTTCATGCGGCATACGAGCGATATGAAAAGGGAATACTTTATCTTCAATTTTTATATCCAAATCAAAAAATGTAGCTTGTGTTCCCATGTGTTCACAGTTTCATTAAAATCTTTAGGATATATAACATTTTTTTCAAACTCTTCCTTATCATTAATGCATACGAGGTCGTCAATAGATCACCTGCAACCATGATGACTATACGCTCTTAATATATATTTGTTATTAATGATAACACACACACACACACACACCCACACACACACACACACATATATATATATATATATATATATATATATATATATATATATATATATATATTAAAGTCTATGATTAGCCCAACATGGCGGAGAATCAGAAAAAATCTGGAATACCTATACTTTGGATTAACACGGTATGTTTATATTTGAAAATATCTCTCTCTTATAAGGTGCATTCTGGAACGAGTTTTGGAAACACTAGTCTTACCATTTTAGTTTTACACTAAAAGGCTTTAGATTATGAAAAGTCTATGTATTCACGTTTACCTTCTGCAACAGCTTAATCTATAGTATTATCTAATTATTTAATAAGTTCTTTATGTGGTATTTTTGTATATAAAGAACTAAAATGATATGTTCAGATGTATTTTGCCTTTTTACGAGAATTCATACAATTTAAATTTTCTTTTAGTAGCTCTGAATTATTTACTGTTTGTAATTGTTTATCTGATTCTAATTAATTTAACACCGTAGTATATATATATATATATATATATATATATATATATATATATATATATATATATATATATATATATTACAGAACAATAGGTTGCTTTTTATACCGTTACCAAATTAATGCATACTCAATCATACGGCAGTCTAATCTCTGAGCCTTGGTTCGAATTCACTATTTGTTATCATTCTTTGGATTTTCGGCTTCCGATCATTCTGTCATTATGATTTTTCTTTCGCTCTCATTCTATCTCCTTTTGATTATTTATTAAAATAATTCACTCGATATTCTAAAAATCTTTGTTTCATTGCATTTATGTTTAGAAGACCGAGAGAAAAAATAAAATAAATTTCAGCTATTAGGACCGCAGAAATAAAGTAAAACCATTTTAAAATGCTTAGCTTAGTTCAGTGACACCAACCGGGGTCGCTTAATTTAATTTTTTAAAAATAAATGCAAAAGGGACATTTTATTAAAATTACTCACGGCCTATCTTCCCCATTTCCTTTCTACATAATTAATAGACTAGACCAAACTAAATCAGCTACTATTTTAAATTAAAAATAAAAATTTAAAAAATATAAATTAAAAATTAATACATAAATAAAGAACTAGTTCATCTGTTACATTTCAAAAATTAAACGTTCGTATTTTACGTGAACGGCTTGCCGGCATATTTCTAAAAAAAAGTTCTTTCACCCCCTTTCTTTATTCATTTTGTGCCATTAAAAATACCTGATGATGATTCTGGAGAGAATCGAAAACGTTTGTCAACCATACGGATCCTACACTAATTCATTTAATGTCAACGTTAAAAAGATAATTCGAAGAATGGAAAAAATAAAAAAAGGGATTACTAAACAGAAGAGTTCTGTTGTTTTCAACAACACATGCATTAATATATATATATATATATACATATATGGGTGTGTGTGCGTGAAATTAACAGGTTCGTGGGCACCTGCTAAGGTGATTTTTCGATTTACCATATGTATGAGTGCTCGTGCATGTACACATGCAAATATGCGCGTTTACTAATATTTTTGTGTGTATATGCTTGTGACGGTACGTATAAGAGAGTGATAGATATGCATCTACACTTGATGTAAGAGAATATGGCATTCGCTTGAAGTAAAAACATGTTTACTTGTGATGATTGGCACTGCCTTGTTTTTCTTTAGAAAAGGCTTATCAGTGTCGATATCTGTTACTAGGTAGTTCCGAAAATGGCCAAAGCAATACAAAATATATTATAATAATAACATTTGTAGTCAAAATTATTATACTATTCTATATTCATCCTATCAATTTTGACTGAATCGTATGAACCTGAATAAGACTAGCGGAAACGCAAATGCATCTATGTAGCTAAAACTGTTTGTATGATTAATTATTCATATTAAATAAATAAATATATGTTTATCTGTGTATATACAACAATAAAAAAAGTAATATGTTATCATTTTTATTATGTTTCGAGGGGAAAAGTGAATTGATATAATGTTTTTATTCTCTAAACATGTGAATACAAATTCAATCTAACCAGAAAAAAAAATTCTCAACCCACCACTTTGTTTTACAAATGTGATTTCAGTGATGTCACCGCGTGCCAGCACGTTTGATTTTTACACTACGCCTATGTGAAAAGGTAATATTAATAATCATATAACTTATTTTATTATTTACTAGCGGAACCCGTCGCCCGGCGTTGCACGGGAGAAATGGCCTATAGTTCTTTCTCCAGCCCCACCCCCTATACCGTGTTGGCGAATGTTGCAAATTTAAAAAAAAAAAAAGTGGCAGGGTCGAATGGGATCGAACGTCGAAACTGTCGATCATTAAAGCTCCCTTCTTACCCACGACGCCACGCTTACGATTTAAATACGATTATGTAAATAGGCTAATAACGCTATGGGTGTTTATTGACATGCGTGTTATGTTAACATTTACATTCTGCCGACAAAATGGAAACTTCTACAATAACGCGGTGTAGGTCATTTTTTGATGAAGTAAATTCATTTAGGCAATTTTTCTATAATATGCGTGTATAAGGTGTATGTTGTTGAAAATGTAAATGTATCCGCGTCTACCAGTATCTTAGTGCTTAATGAATTAAATAGGAAGTCGATTCGATCAAGAAATGTTATCCGCCATATTGAATCATTAAATGTTGCAGGAACTGTGTTCGTTAATTTCATTCGCTTAACTCCGGAATGAATTTAAATGTAGAAGGTAGAATTAGATAGAACGTAATCTGATATTCGCGAATAATCATCGGAGTGTAAGGGAGCGGTTGTTAAATTTTTGCGTATTGCTTAATATTATGTAGTAAAATAATGCCAGACAAATACGAAATAACAATGGGTGCTTTATGAAAATTATACTGTGTTTATTAGTTCCCGGTGTCGATGAGTGTAGTCACAGTACAGAATTGTTAGGGAGAAAAGTTTTTACTACCACCTATACGGAGTTGGTATTTCGAAGAGTCGTGGCGGCCGGGCCGAATGTAATATTCAGTGTTAGTTTGGAAAGAAGAATAACAGATATACTAAAACACGCTGGAGTGAATAAGTGCAATGTAATTGTGAGTTCAGTAGCCCGTGATGCATGTGGTTATTTTCCTATTCTCCGAGAAGGTACAGGGGAAAAAACGTCTCTACTTTATATATTAGATGAAATAAAATGCAAAATATTACATGAAAAATAATGGTACTTTACTTTTTATCTATAAAGTGTATATCACACTTTTTTTTCATTCACGAGAAAATAAAATGCTATATATTTTTTAAGATCACTGTCCAGACAAAACGATTGTATAGATTGCCATTAACCGAATAACATCATAAATTTAAACTTAAAACGCTGTCGGGAAAATATGTTTATACTGGAAGTGAGAACGCGAGAGCGAGAGAGATGGAAGGGGTGGCAAACTAAAAACATTAAGAAAGCTTGTGACGTTAACAATTTTGCTAATATGTGCTTGTCAATAAAGGGTCAAAAGCCTAAGGCAAGCACTTAACGAAATAGAAATAGCAACTAAAAGTCCGCGTCCAAAAAGAAAAGGCAAACCAGATTACGGCGACGCTGTTCGAATGGATTGAATACATATTAAGAATTGCAGTCGACAAACTGGCGTTCGCCAGGTCGCGTTCGTTTGACGATTTGACTCCACTCACTGTCAAACCTTCGCCGTTCTTTTACATTATTTAATATTCGCATCCCATATACATCGATCTGCCATTGTCAGTTATCTGCGATTCGCTAAAGGTGTCCTGATTGTGTACAACCTTAGAGATCGATCATCGAACAATCCGTACATGTTATCGACACGTTTATCTCGGGTAAATAGAGGAACAACGAATGTCGGTCTTGATCCAAATACGAAGGATACATTGTTGTATGGGAGGATACGTTGATGGGGCGGAAGACTGAACACTTGGGGTCGTATCGGGATCTTTATTCCGATCGATTTCAGATAAACAAAATGTTATGACTTTTACAATAACACACATACACATATATGAGGCGATAATGACATTTATCTCCGTATTTAAGGCTAAGTTAATCAATAAACACACAATATCAAATGTATTTAAGTGTAAATGTAATCATTCTATATGACCTCATTTAACCCCTGAAAATGTTTTTTGAAGACACGTATTTAAATTTCTTAGCCTTTCAACTGAAAAAACAAAATAAACTCAATGGTTCGATATCTTCTCCTGACGTAAGTCTTAATCAACACAAATGGAAAATTAAATAAATAAAATATACAAACGAATTATAGTGCAAGTACATCATTAATAGGCGGATACGGCAGGTGAAGGTAGGGCTGTAGCGCTAGAGATCTCCAACGTTTTTGACGCAGTTTGGCACGAAGGTCTTCTCAGGAAAATTAACTCGTTGAGTATTACTGGACGAATATTTACTAAATCAGGTCTTTCTGAGCTAAAGTATATATCCCCGTCATTCTCGATGGTTGTGCATCTGAAATACATCACTTTTAGGCGGGTGTGTCCCAGGGGTCAATAATTGGACACATTATAATTCCTGATCGCGTCTGAAAAGTGGTGTATTTAACGATCGTATTCATCTGATCGAATTTATCAGCCGTTCCAGTTCCGTTTTGATTTTTACAAATAGCTTCATGTCGTCTATGTACACGAGGTGACTTATTCTTTGTTCTTTTTCTGTAAACTTGTATCCGGCATCGCATGTCCTGAGTATATATTTGAGTGAAATCATGACTATAATAAACAATAGTTGTTATAAGGATTCTCCTTGGACAATTCCTCTCTGTATTTTTTTTTATGCAGGTGTTGTCCTCCAGCTTTCATTTCTTGTCTCTATGTTCGCATTGTTTTGTTAATGAGATTAATAATCCTATCGGGTATCTTGTACATTTTTAAGCATTCAATTATCCATGTTTGAAGTATTGTGTCGGAGGCTTCGTTTTTGTTAATCCATGCAATGCATATTTTCTTTTTTCTGCTTTTTACCTATTTCAAGATTTTTCGATCAATGCATACCATATTATGCGTCCCTCCTTTTCTTTCCCGGCATCCTTGTTGTTCCTCGTAGTGCAGTCCACGATTGTTCAAGGAGTGGCAATATTTTTTTCTCTCAGTGGTGCCGTTATTATTATTATTATTATTATTATTATTATTATTATTATTATTATTATTATTATTATTATTATCATTATTATTATTATTGGTAGTAGTAGAAGTAGTATAATATAGTAGTAGTAGTAGTAGTAGTAGTAGTAGTAGTAGTAGTCACTTTGGTTCTGACACAGGCTATCATCAGAGTGAGATTATTCACTGATAATGACCGGTGGTGTTTCCTGGAGTCTCGGTGACAACAATACTCCCCGAATTTCATTTACTATCCACCTTTTTCAATAAACTTTGCAAATTATTTTGCTTATCGCAACAGTCGTTTACCATAGATGGTCGCTAGAAACGGCTATTTGTCTTCCCTAAGGTCCCAGTACTTTCCGCATTCTTTCAGTGGAGGAATGCTTAGTTATCTTTTTACTCGTTTTGTGTTGTAACAGTCGAGCCCAATGTCCTTAGCTGGGCACAGTAAGATGCCTTGCAGTTTCATTTCTCTTGGGTTCATGTAGTATTCCATTCATTATTTAATTGTATTTATGTTGCAATTTCCATGTGTCTGATTAGTGTTTCTCGTTTATTAATAATAATAATAATAATAATAATAATAATAATAATAATAATAGTAATTATTATTATTGTTATCATTATTATTATTATTATTATTATTATTATTATTAGTATTATTATTATTATTATTATTATTATTTGCACTCACTATGAGTTCTCACACAGGTCATTGTAAGTGATTGCTTATAGACAACAAACGGTAGTATTCCCTTGAGTCTCAGTGAGAAGAAACCTCTCCAGATTTCAGTATTCTTCACTTTTTTTCGATAGCCACTGTAAATTGTCTTGCGGTATAGCAAAAGCCGCTTACCATTTGTGTCTCGCTTGTAAGGCCCAATGGTGTTTTCTGGGATTTGGGTTGCAATAAGTCTCACAAGGTCTCAGTATTCTCTGCACTCTTCCAGTGGAAGTCTGATTTTTACTGTCTTTCTTCAGTCTTTGTCATCCTACTTGACCCTCTACAAATATTTTGTGTGGTGTCAGCCTAGGCCGGCACATTTTTCAGGGGGGAAGAGAGGGGCAGATGAAGGAGGGAAAAGGGAATGGGGGAGAGGGGGAGGCGGAGGAAGAGAGTTTATTGTGTTTCTTGCAATTATTATTATTATTATTATTATTATTAGTAGTAGTAGTAGTAGTAGTAGTAGTAGTAGTAGTAGTAGTAGTAGTAGTAGTAGTATTAGTATTACACTGTGCGGTGAATGTATAGTCATTAGCACCCGATAGGAACACATGGCGTTTAACGGGAATAAATGAGGAGCTTTTTATAGAGCTGTCGAAATCTGAACATCATATTAGCATTTATGTTTTTAATTTCTACAAGTTTTAAGTTCTAAATTTGGATTTCTGACGCGAATACAGAACCGACAATAGTAAGTTGAAAAAAAATTGTATGATTATGCAAGATCTCTGGTTACTGCACTCTTAGAAGATATTTATTTATGGTAGTATATCTCTATTTTTAAGTTGAAAATACAAAACAATTAAGTTGTCAGCGCAAACGTAGACCCCATTATATTACTGTGTGCACTATGATCAAAAGGAAATATAGTTGTTCAAGTTGTACAGTAATGTAATTCCTAAATATGCATAGTTATATGAGTCTATCTTTAAAATACGAGAGGGGGGGGAGTTCGTACCGGAACAAACACCATATCACATATTGATGCGGGTATATTTCCTAGTAGTGTTATTAGTAAATACGCATTTGATTGACATATAAAGGTATGTTTTTAAAAGGAAGCATTTCAGACAAGGGTCACGAAACGGAATCAGTAGGATTATGATACACTATAACTATGTGAAAAGTAAATCGCAACTTTTTTAGGCAGATAAGGAGGGACAGAGAGAGAGAGAGAGAGAGAGAGAGAGAGAGAGAGAGAGAGAGAGAGAGGTTAGCACGCAATTGCTTAGACATCATTGCAGTTATGTTGGGGAAAAATAAGCGTTCAGACAAGGGTCACGAAATGGGATCAGTACGATTATGTTACACTAAAATCATGAGAAAAGTAAATTGTAATTTTAGGCAGATATGACGCCATACATAAGTGTCGTGGAGAGAGTGAATGGGAGAAAAAAGGGGAATAGGAAATAGTGAGAAAAAGATTAGAACCGACGAAACTAAGAATACTCGTTTAAAAAAAGTTTGAGGAAACAATAACATAGTGAAACAATATGACTAAGATGTTTTCAACTCTTTCTTAATCTACCCTTTGCACAAGTGGAAACATCAATCTAGCTTTCAGACATCGTTCACTCGCGTAAAGAAACAAACAAAAAGACAGTAACTAATTTATATATATATATATATATATATATATATATATATATGATATTATAAAAATAGTTATTAGATTACTCTTTCGAAATATTAGTTTGTCTTATAGCAATGCTGTTGCAAAAGTAAAATACATTTAATATTAAATTGAATTTACTGTTATGTATCTATCCATGAATCACTTTTATAATTTTCTCGTTTTATTTTTTCTGTCTTTCATATTTACTTTATTTATATTTTTGTAAAATACTCTAGTATCTAAGTAAAAAGAGTTATGTATCTGTTCATCAATTACTAGATATGCTGAGTGCATGCCGGACATGATGTGAATTCGTACATATAAAAATTACTAAAATTAAAACTGATTATTATATCTTTATTTTACATGTTATTTTCTTAAATATATAATGAGAAATACGAATTAATAAATTATGAAAGTTAAACAGCAAAAAAATCGTATGCTTAACTTTCACACTGGCACTTGGCGCTAAAGAGATCGAGAGGTTACTACTTTAGCACTATCTGTGTATATCAAACAGAAAACTGATATACATATATTATATATAGTCTAGCACTCTCGGAAATGTAACAAACTAGACCGTCACTATCGGAAATTGTTATTCGTGTGTAACTCTTTATAATTGAATATTTATTTATAAATGTTATATATATATATATATATATATATATATATATATATATATATATATATATATATATAATCGACCTCTGATATCTTTCTTGAACCTATTTTACACTTTAAACTTGAATGAACTGTATAAGTTTAAAATAGGTATGTGTTGAGCCGATATATTTGATATTTAATATACTTTTATGTATTTTTATATATATATATTTTTAATATATTTTCAAAGTTTAATCTTATTACATGCAGTAATGCCATTGCGGTAATGGCTCTCTGAGGAGAAGATTTTCTTTGAAAACTCATGAGTTAAAGTCTTGAAAGTACTTTGCTTGAACATTTATATATGTATATATATATATATATATATATATATATATATATATATATAGTCTCGGAAGTTTCTCAACCATTAAAACTATATTAAAAATAAATAAATAAATAAAAACTTTTAGTCCCAAGTCTTTCAGTGGAAAATAACTAATGTAGGTCAATTTATTTTTACAGTTATTATATTAGTTTGTTTCTCTCTCTCTCTCTCTCTCTCTCTCTCTCTCTCTCTCTATATATATATATATATATATATATATATATATATATATATATATATAAGAGTTCATATTTTTATTTCTTTTTAAAGTCGTTTCAAGAATTTAATAATAAATGAGGCTTACATACTTAAAAATAATGTTAAGATGTGATATTTATGCGCGTCATTTCATATTTCAAAAGTGAATGCACCGTTAATGACAACACCACGCCCATTGTCTATTCTTACAGACTGCTGCCAACATACGGAACTGTGAAAATACTATGACAAAGCTAGGTATCAAGCGAAATAATTGTCAATAGATCAATAGAAAAATGGTAAACAAAATCTGTTTTCAATTTATTTTATTAATAAAACTAGAATCTTAACATTCTTTCAAAGACTTTTAGCGTCATTTATTATTGGATATATATATATATATATATATATATATATATATATATATATATATATATATATGTGTGTGTGTGTGTGTGTGTTTAAGAAACTTAACCTCGCCTCAGCTGTGATTACTTACTGAGCGCAATCACATTAACTATTTGCAAAATGAAGTTGTGTGTTATATTTAATTCACCTTTATGCACTATTATACTTACATTCTATATTACTGTCAATATTAAAGCTTTAACTGTCATTATATTAACTCCCTATTATCACAGTTGATTCACTTTGTATTATTTATCAAGTGTTTATATAACCCTTAATTTCCAGTGCGTTTTTATTGTGTAGTGTTACTAATTGTGTAGTATCTTTCAACAGTTAAGTTTATTCTATGTTTACTTTTTGTAACTATTACGCTTTTGCAATTTAGTAAAATTGTTGATCTCTTTAAACGTTAAAACTTCTTCACACAGTCATAATTTAGACGGGTTGTTTAAAATAGACATAGAATCATTTTTTAACTATTCTTTGTTTTCCTCTTAGAAATTTGTTATTACTTTTAATTCGCATAACTGCTTAGACAGTCATGCCCTATATCTATAGTTTCCTATTAAATCCGCTTTTATGATCATAGAATCAATTTAAATGGACGCTGGTTTCCTTTTTTTTAGTTATTTTTTTATTCGATTGTTCAATACTTTTATACTACAAAATTATAAACAATTATAATTATGGTGAATTACTATAAAAATGCAATCACATTCCATCACACATCTAATAATATAAACTCGCTTATTCTTAAAACAATAGATTCATATACTTGAGTATCTCCCCACATTTATTTCAATTAGTTTCGACTTACTTGACTTCATGGCATATTGCGTAAAGGAGCTTCACATACTTTCTGGAAACCCAATTCTTCTATCTTTTTTTGTTGCCATAGTTTCAACGTTTGCAATGTACGCTCGGATGCAATTAGTTAAGCGCATTGGAGGACTACCACTTAGTTTTCTATGACTGCCTGTTATACATTGTTTCCGGGAGATCTTCTGAATACTTGGTTAAAACAGTTAGGTCTTTGTTTTTTTTTTATTACTTCGCCGATGTATTTTCGAAATGATATAA
>OY744521.1:133435787-133633287 GCA_963556195.1 Sepiola atlantica | reverse complement strand
CCAGGTTGTTGAAATGATAGAAACATGCATTTCTGTAAACTGGAGTGATTGTGCATCGGGAATAAATTCAAAATATCGTGACTTGATGAATTGATCATCTATAGAATTATCTGTTTAGTTCTCAATTCAGGTTTCTGTCGCTCAGGCATCCGACTATTTTATCAGCCTCATCTGATATTAACCATTTAAAACTGTTACAAGAATAGAGCCTATAGTAACAGGTGGAAATGGGTATGGAACGAAATCATAGACGATAATTGGGTAAGGACTGAAGAAGCTACTTGGGTAGTCACTGGTAAGTTAAACGCTGGGAGGTTGATAAAGTTAAAAGACAAGAAAAGAAAATTACTTGTCTTGGACTCGAGAACTGATATAGCCCCATACGCAAATTTTTAATCTGCCTAGTATTTGTCTAAAATTGCAACATGCAACCTGTAAATTATTACAGTGCATTTTTTATAGATTGCAATGTTATGTTGTTTTGTGCAGACAGATGCCTGGAATACACACACTACTACACAGTGGAGAAGTATACGAAACCGAATGTAAATTATGGGGGCTGTTAAATTTCCACATTATTAAATGCTACGAATTTTTCAACCTTAATACTAGACCTAGTACTTCTTTTAGAAATTTATACTAATGTTTGACATTTGTTTTTCTTCGTATGGGCCAGATGGTTTCTTGTATACACGAATCGATTGTTCCAATATTTAGATGATCGATCATGTTTAGAAGAGGGTATGACGTCGTTCTTGGTATAAAAAAGAAGACATCACAAAAGTTGTTCGATTTTCTTGTAGAAATGCAAGTAACTGGGGAAATGTAGCGTGTAGGCCAAAAAATTACACTAATTTATTTTTTCTTATTTTTATTCTCTTGTCGTTCTTTTCGGGCATTG
Source organism: Sepiola atlantica (assembly GCA_963556195.1). Classification (NCBI taxonomy): domain Eukaryota; kingdom Metazoa; phylum Mollusca; class Cephalopoda; order Sepiida; family Sepiolidae; genus Sepiola; species Sepiola atlantica. The sequence continues at coordinate 133,632,386 of OY744521.1, read as the reverse complement.
CGTTAAATTTCCCTCGTGGATTTGATCATTCATTTTAGGATAAAAAAATATTCAATAGACTGAGAAAACAAACAGAAAGATTGACAAGATGCGCGAAGCAAATTAAAATAATTTGATATGTACAATCACTGTACTATTGAAAAAGCGTAATTTCCATTGACAGCGATACATAGATACCAAAATATTATATAGGCATAATATATATATATATATATATATATATATATATATATATATATATATATATATATATATATATATATATATATTAATAGGTGTGAGTCGTTTTCTAGCTCGGTAGAGGGATCGACCTTATTTCCAGCAGACTTGGAAGTATCTTCAATGTATTTATTCCGATCCATTTTACCTCTTAATACTAGGCCGAAAAATGTGAATCTTGAACTGTATGGGAAGGTCCTATCAACCATGGTAATCGGTGGTTGGTAAAGTTTCTTATAATTGTCCAAGGAAATAAGCTTTGTCTTGTTTGCATTAAATGTTACGATCTATAATTAGCCACACTCCACTACAGACTAGGATTAATTTTCTAAGGATTCAGTCATGCCTTGCATATGTGTGTATTCGATTTGCTCTCATATCGAGAATAAAAAGGGTTGTCATCAGCCAATATACCCATCATGGACGCCGTTGTTTCAGGGAGGACGTCTATGAAATGCGGAATGAGTTAGTTCCAAGCATCGACCCTTGAAGACCACTCGCATTCATGCAATTTTGTTTAATGGCTGGCCATCAAGTACGATCTGGATCATTTTTAGTTGAGAATGATCCGATTATATTAAATATTTGTCTAGCAATACCATACGGACTACTTTTATTGAGTAACACTTCATGTAATCCCTTGTCAAAGCTTTGCATAGTGTAATGGCTATCACGCTAGTTTCACCTGCTTTATCCAGGGTATTGTATATGCGTTTAGAAATGATCATTCGGATACCCGCCGCAGAACGGGACTGCTAAAATACATACTGCTCATCAGAAAGACGTTAAGCATTTTTGACGTGGTTGACTATCGCGAGCTTGAATAAAGATTCAAAAATTTTAGAGAATAGTCAAGCGAGTCACTTCTTTCACTAAGGTTTATGAGAACTGGTACCATAATGGTAATTTTCTAGCTATCAGGGTAGCTATATTCGTCAAATACATTGTTATAAAGTTTGGAGAGGATTGGAGCCACCTCTACCGCGCATATTTGTATTATTATAGCAGGGATAAGTTCAGGGCAACATGCATTGGATACATCAAGTTTTGTTTATGATACCAGGAAATAGGAAATGGTGATGATCAGATCATCAAGTGTCGTTTCTGTCCCCAGTGAGAAATTTAAAAGAGTGTGTTTATGTAGCCAAAAAGTAGACTTTAATGCTAACTACTGTGCAATAAGTTAAATCTTATCTGTAATATTTCAATCGACTTCATGGTTTGATAATAAGATATTTTTTAATGTCCACTTGTTTACCACACTATCATAGATTTTTAAAAAATAGCGAGTTCCTAATTTCTGCTAATCTCGTAATTCCTATATTAAGCAGTGGATATTACACTCTCACAATATTAACTTGATGCTAGGAATTTCTGTTATTTTTTCGTAATGAATGCGATTGATTGGGCGGAATTGTTGTTGCTTATGCACAAAAGCAGCTATACAAGTGGAAGTTAATCATTAGAGAGAGTGCATATTACTGTAGAATTTCCGCGTGTAGATTTTCCTGATTAATTCTGAGTTTTCGGATATTTGTCATTATATTCTTTAAATTTGTTTACACGACCCGTTGTCGGAAACTTAATGCAAATTACAAAAATTAATAATTGACGGTAAGCTGAAACCGATACTGGATATCTAAGCCAACACATAATAGGGCGAAAATGTTGTCATTATATATATATATATATATATATATATATATATATATATATATATATATAAGTTACAACAGATAATGATAGAAAGTATAAAATCCCAAGCGGTCCCTTTTCACCCTTTCATTTTTAGAGCTATTTCAATTAATGTATTTGGCTAAAAGCCATGGTTATCTTTGTTGTCCAAAAAATCTCTCTTTTTCTCTATTTTTACAAATACGAACTTTATTTACATTTGAAATTATTGATTCTAAAATCAATTTTCTATTATAGGTAATTTTTAAAAACAATGATAATAAAAAAGTATTCGCAAATAAAGAGACAACATCATTTCGAAGATATCTTTGAGTGTGATTACTTTGCTATTTGGTTGCGATTCTCCTCAAAATACTTTCAGACAAATCAATTGGAGGCTGAATGTTTGTATTCATTTTTCCGTCTTCAACTGATGTCAATGTTCACTTATCAAGTGTTGACACGGTTAAATGTTTCACTTGTGCGATCAACACAATGCGCGTAAAGTCCTATATTCCTCTCAAAAAGTAATAACTTCTTGTGTGTACATGGTTATAGTTTTTATAATTGGACATCGATCTTGATTCTATGAATGTACTACATACATATATATAAACAACCCGCACGTGCGTGGTTCCCCTCTGTATGTGACTCGATATGGCGAGTGTGAAATACAATAAAGTTGGGCAATTTGGGGCATTTTTGACCACCTTTTGAGCCCTTATGCCCGCGAACCAGAATATTTTCTGAGGTCAAGGATGCTGAGTTCATATCCAGAACAATTGCCTCCACATTCTGGCCACGTTTCAGGGGAATTGAATAGATGGATGAAAAGTTATGGGGCAAAACATGTCATTTTTTGCCATTTCGGGGCCTTTTGACCCCCTGGGGGCTAACCAGATTATTTTTGAAAAATCGGAGAATTTCACTTTTTATCCTGACCACATTTACAACTTCATGCAAAATTTCAGAGAACTTCTATGGATGGTTGCAGAGATAAATACGGACGGACGGACGCACGGGCGGAAATGCCTCAAAACATAGGTCCCCCGATTTTATAAATCGGGGAACCAATAAAAGTCTGGCGCGATAGTTTAAAAACTCAACCTATACAAAAACTCATAGTTTCTCGAAACATTGCACAACCGTAAGATGCACGATCTGTAAATGTGGATTAATATATATATATATATATATATATATATATATATATGTAGAGAGAGAGAGAGAGAGAGAGAGAGAGAGAGAGAGAGAGAGAGAAAAGAGGGTAGTGTCGTATTAGTGCTGTTCTACCGAGAGAAAACTATATATATATAAAGGAGTAAGACTACCAACATTCAACATTTACTTATTATTTTGTTATTTTATCATTTCATAATTTTATATAACGCGTATCAAGCGATAGTCCGTTATCATAAGATATGACAATCCATTTGAAGAAATGTCTTTCAATTTGAAAAAGTGTTTTTTCATTTGAGGAAATGTGTTATTGTTTGCCGTTTTTGCACATATGTGGGTTTGCAGGTGTGTGAGTACGTGTTTTGATAATTTTATATCTTTTATTTTTAGTTTTCTAGCTTCTTTTGGTCAAGGTCGTGTGTGTTTATTAAGTACGTGTTATTTTGACTTTTATTTTATCGGTCATTTTAATTTCTTGGGCTGCGTAGATTTTCATTTGAAATATATTACTTTTTATTGCACAGTCTCCAAAATGGCTGCTGTTCCCGCGTGTCTGTATGCGTGTGTGCGCGCACGTGTGAGGTCAGTTCTGAATCTTGTACATAAGTGAACGACCCATACATCCACACACACACACCCATACACACGTTCCCACACATATGCGTACACACACAGAGGCGTATTGTTAGATGAGTGCACATGTTGGGAGACGAATAATTTACGGTTTTCTTTGATTTTAATGTTGCTTTTATGTAAATATACTCTATCATTAAAGTTTCGGTCGCACCTATATAAGGTTCGTTACATGTTTTACATTCTAGCACATAGACAACGTTCTTAGAGGTGCTATTAAGATATTTTGTATTGTGAGTGTTGGGTGTTTAAATGTGTATGAGTTCCCCTCTATTATTATGTCACACACCCCACATCTTTCTTTCTTGCATTTTGTGACCCCTTGTATTGTGTGTTGGTTGAGTTTGGATGAGGTTAACATTTGTTTGAGTTTTTTTGGTTGGCGTTTGCTTTTTATTATTTTCGTTGTTTTAATATGTTGTTTAGTTTGTTGTTATGGTGTAGTAGGGAAAGGCTTCTTGTAATTTCTGTGAATAATTCTGGACTGTTTTTGTTGTGTGTAGAGATGTATGCTAATATTTGTTCTTTGTTTCGTTTCTTGGGGATTCGTAATTGTTCTCATGAAATGTTTTCTGTTAGTTCTATACATTTGTGTATTATTTGTAGCGGGTATCCTCTTCTTGTTAAAGTTTTCCGTAGTTCCTCCAGTCAGACAATCCGGAGGTCTTTGTCACTGACTATAGTACAGATCCTGCGTGCTAGGGAGTAGTGTATATATTTTAGCCAGCTTTTGAGGTGATGGTTTCTTAAATGGAGATATTGTTGGTGTATGTTTGTTTGTGGAAGGTGTCTGTCATTATGTGAGTGTTTTTAATTTTAATCAGTACATCAATGAGGGGTAGTTTTATTTGACTGTGTTCAATTGTGAATTTAACTTTGGGTGTAGATTTTGTAGTACAATGTGTAATTTATTTGTGCCATGCCCCGCCCCATGTGTGTCCCCAGAGGATAAAACAATCATCCAGGTATCTTTTCAAAGATTTTATGAAGAGAGTTTGAATATTCGTCTATATTTTTCTTCTATCTTTCCATACAAGATCTTCTCTAGGTAGGCAAGTGTTAGGGTAGCATATGTTGGTGCCATTTTGGTTCCCATTGTTGTACCTAGAATGTAGATGTAGTTTTTGACATTAAATTCAAAGGAGTGATTGTTGCTATCGGGGATGAATTGTTTGGTGAATCTGTGGTGTAGTATTTGTGGGTGCTTGTCCATCCAGTGTGATATTGCCTGTTTGCATAAATAATGGAGTATGTTACTATATATGCTGCTGATATCTAATGTAACTAATTTAGTCCCGGGATTTACTATTTGTGGTAAGGAGCCTAGGAAGGGTATGTCGTCTCTTATATAGCTCTTCACTTGATCGGTGAATGGTTGAATAAATGAATGGGTAGCCTTACTACTTTACATATATATATATATATATATATATATATATATATATATATATATATATACACATACTCTAAGCTAAAAGAACAAGTTCCAGTCCATTTGATTTGTTCAATACTGTGAATGACCGTTTACTGTGTAGTCCGCTTGAAATGCCATAAATAGCTTTTATTTTGCTTCTTGTGCAGGGCTGTTGGAACTAGCCTCATCGATTAGAGCGTATTGATTTGATTTAAATGTTACTCGTGTCCGGGGGTCTCGAATTGCGACACCTGCTTAAACAGTTATCTCTACACTGGAGAATTTACAAAGTTGAAACCTATATGTATGATGATTATAATTAAATATTTATTATTAAAAAATTATACATAGCCCTCTTTCGGACGGGTACTTTCAGAGAAATGAAATAAGCCGGCTAATCTGAGCTAAGATGCAAGTTCCTATATGTGTGATTGACATAACGGTTTACTATGTTGTCCGCTTGAAATTACACACACCGAGGTTTCACTTCTTACTCATACCTGTTGTAACTTACTTCATTGTTTAGGGCGTTTGTATTTGAGTTAAAAAGTGGCTCGAATAAACAATAATATCAACACTGGAGATGTCCGCAAGGATGAAACATACGTATGTGGATAGTAATTAAATATTTATTGTTTATATATATATATATATATATATATATATATATATATATATATATATATATATATACATATATATATATATATATATATATATATATAGAGAGAGAGAGAGAGAGAGAGAGAGAGAGAGAAGGCGAGGGAGAGAGAGAGGGAGAGGGAAATGGATATATACATATATATATAGAGATAGGTAGATAGATAGATAGATACTAGAATAATCCTCATCTACGAATTAGCACAATATATCCACCGAACTAAAACACTTTTATTTCCTTATATGAATATTAAAAGTAAGATATAATGATACTAAATATAATGTCCAGAATATTTATTTTAATTTAAATGAATTGATAACAGTATTTTCGTTTTAGAAATAATACAAAAATGTAAGGCTTAAGTTTAAGATGCTTGAAAAAGAGATTTTGGTTGATTGGTATCCAATTACTATTAATAAAACACAATGCGAATCTGATGTATTGATACTTTTGAAATAGAAAGTTGTGACTATATATATATACCCTCTAATTGCACTCTAAACGACTAAAAAAATAATAAAATGTAAGTAGTATTCATTAATTCATGTAATAGGCCAACTGTTAAATGTTTACAAAAAGCAGAGTTTTCTGCATTTTTATTATTGTTTCCATCCATTGTGCATGTAAATCAAACTAAATCTAGTGTATATGTCGACGTCTTACACTTAGCAAATACTTTTCAAAGTTCATAATGAATGTTTCTTTAGTTTAGGAATGACTCTTTTGTATTTTTATACGATGAACAGAGGTCAATATATTTGCATATTCTATCTTGAAATATATCGAAATGTTCGATACATTTCTGATGAAATGTTGTTCGGCGCACCTTTCCCTGTCTTAATAGAGTACAACAGCGACTTCTGAATTGTATGGTGGGTGATCTCCTTTCTTGTTTACATATTTGTGGAACAAAATACTTCGGGACTGCTTCTGTGTTGATTATAACATGGTCATTGTAATTAATTTATGATCGAGCCGTCTTCTTAAATAATAAAAGTTTGCCCTGTCTACCTATAATTTCCAATCTTTCTATAGAATTGTTTACCATTCAATTAATAAAAACAATAACTCTTATAGTCTAGTGGCTTTTGGGTCTTGGTAAATGGCGATTCATTTATATATAAAAGGAATTACCTACTCGTATAACACTCTGTACTTGTGTGTGTTTATATTTACGAACTTATATGCACTTGAAGAAGGTGGCAATCGCTAATGCCACAGGTGATTTTGATTGCTAAGCTTTAAATAAGGCTTACATTAATTTGAAATAGTTCTCATAGCATTTCCTAGTCATTTTTATACTTTCATATATGTCCGGAAGCAAGTAGCCATAATCTTACCGTATTTAAAAAAAAACATCATCAAGCAATCATTTTTCTTCTTACAAATATAAAAGCCTGAATTACTTTTTTACCAGAATAGTCACGATGCCAACCATCCAATATTATTGAGAAAGTAGAACATTTGATTTTTATGCCTTGAGACACGAACTACTGATTTCGCATAATCCACACAGCCAAGCTTTCAGTACGCTTTTTCGGTAACCTAAATATATAACGCAGGAATATAACCATATACTATTTTAAGTCGTAATCTAAATTATCAGATATAAGGCGACACGTTATTAATAATATGCAGAATAACGGAGCATATTTTGACGAAAATCATACCGTATTAAGAAAATATTTTTATAAAGTTTCAAACCTTTGTTTATTCGTCATCGTGAAACATGTTTAATAAGTAAGTCCTTTCCACTTTCAATTCGGAACTTTTACATATTATAAAATTATCAACAGTTAATAGTAACATAACTGTTAGACACGTATAAATGTATTTCACAAGTGGAAACAGAATATATCTCCGATAACTTTCCGTCTGTGGAACACTTTACTGTTAACTGCAGACTGCGCTATGGCCCGCTTCAAATCCAATATCAACAAAACATTGCCATAAATAGACCCATAAGGAATAACATCTCGTCAATTTCATTCATCATTCAACCTCTCATAATAGTATTCATCATTCAACTGACAATCTATCTATCCCATATCTGTATCCTCGAAATATTTTGGCTTTGCAACTGATGCATCATGTTTAACATAATTTGATATGACAAACTTTCGTGGGAAATTGATGAACAAAACTGCACTTGTACTGTCGACACGTTACGTTTTGTGTTCTTCAGAACTATACGAAAAGGCAAATTAGCATAGAAAACCAAGTAAAACACGGTTAATAATACGGTAAAAACTTTCGCTGACTAACATGAAAGGGTATTATCTGTTCTGATACTCGACTTCATATTTTCTATCCTCGGTTAATGAAGGTCAAACCCTTCTTGTCTAAGATAATATTTGTGTTTATTATAATCCAGAGTGTCATATTAGGTTGAGCTGGAGGTACCCTACTTTAAAATCCGACCTTATGCTAATGCTGCCCTTGCGGATATAGACAAGTAAGTTGCGACTATGTGGTATTTGCTTAAAATCATTTTCTAATTTTCTAAGTATTGGATGTCAGACGTGTTTACAACGCGTTAGCAGATATGACATAGAAGGAAAGGCAAATCGAGAAAATATTGAAGTGCGAGAAAATAATAAACTAACGAATAGCGTAAAGTTACTTATGTCATTGGATCAAGCAAATTATTTCCTTATTTGTTTTTTATTTCTATTACCTACTGTTTCATGAATCAAGTACGATGTATTTATTGCTTCTTTATTTACACATATTGATTTTTGGAATTATTATTATTATTTCTACATATATGCAGAAATAAAAGAAAGAGCATTATTATAGAACGATTCAGGGCATACGCCTGCATATACACAGCTGCTCATTGGGTGTTTAGTTGCATCGATACATGATACTTTTATCAATAAATGCAGTCGTTTATTATTTACTTTAATTCAATCTGAAGTTTAATTCGATATGTTACTAAGTTTTTTTTTCGATGAAAAGTAAACTATGAGGAACATACTTGAGTTATATAAGATATCGAATCGAACTACGATGGACAATATGAATTGATTATGACAGACTCGCTAGAGATTCAGATCGATATATATATATATATATATATATATATATATATATATATATATATATATATATATATATATATATATGAATAGACTGTAATTTGATCAACAGAAAAGTAAATTCAACACACATAGCGGATTAGATGTGCATGCAAACTGACAGAGATATCCATCAATATATATATATATATATATATATATATATATATATATATATATATATATATATATATATTCAAATATAAAATAGTTGTATATTCATATGTGTATATATGAGATAGTTTTAACATCATAAAATGTCCTGCATAAGTGTGTAAGTTAGTAATAATGTGAGTTATATCATGATTCTATTAAACTTGATTTTTTTAATATATGCATATATAATTATAAACTTCAGTTATATAATACTGTCATTTAATGTCAATTTAGTAACAAACCAAATTTTACAGATGTTTCTGGAGAAAATTCAGAGCCTACATTAACATAATCCAAGTTACCATATGAAATCCCCCGTGATCAGAAACAGTTACCAGATGAAAAGCATAACACGGCCAGGTGGAAATCCATATAAAAAAACTTTATCCGAATGTTGAGTCGTTTTCACTTAACAACTGTCTCTGAGAGCGAAGGCTGTTCGTACAGATTTGTTCAAGTATGCAGCGAATTGTTCTTTATAAACATTGATAAGATTTATGTTTCTCCCAAATTACCATATAGTCACAGTTTTCTATATGTCTTATCTGAGATTTTCATTATTTTTAGCTCTATAGTAATTTTGAAATAGCTTTTTGAAGGGTTTCATATTGAATATGGAGCTCATATACATCTGAAAATTGATTCTTCTAATAAATTGCTAGGATCAAGAGAAGAAATGTTTATTACACACGCACACCTTAACATACACATGAGTTTGAATTACCGGAAGAGTTTGTATTCATAGGTGATACTTTGAATTATCTACTAGACACACTTATTGAACGTCTTCGTTCTCTCTCTAAAGGGATGTGTCAGGACTACCCAACATGAGGATACTTCCCCCTAACAGTAAACCACGACCAAATATTCAACATAACGTAGTATTCGAAGACCAAATAACATCCCCTCGACACAGCTATACATTTGCTTATACGAAAAATGGTGCAACTTCTCCCAGTGATGTTAGCTCAAGTAACCACACCTACATTGATACTCCACCAGACTAGATGTATTTTGTCCTGGAATCCGATAAGAGCAAAAGACTGCAAGAAACATATACTATAACATAGTGAACTGATCAATTGGGGAGAAGACATTTATGTTCTTAAGTTTTTTACTAACTCAATGTTTGATAGACAAGGGATAACTTTACTTGAACACTCGAATATCTATGTATCTCATATAGAGAGAAAGTGTTAGCCCCCAGAATGACATTTGGTTTCTTATAACTTCAACTGTAGTAAAATAAAACAAGCGTATATATATATATATATATATATATATATATATACGTGTTTTAACGGCGTCTACCCTTACTCCACGTGCTCATCTCAACAAAAGTCTTTATCTTTTGGGTTTCTCTCTTGTTTCATCTCCCCCGACACCCTCTTATCCAGCCCTGCGCTGGATAAAAAATAAATATGAATTTAACTCGAATCTTACATTAACAATTCTCAGCCAGCAACAAATCCTAAATAGACACCCACCCCTAACCTCCCTCTACCCGTCTCATCTTTCCCTTCCTTTATCTTTTCCTTCAAACCCCCCTACCCTAGCTAAGCGTTGGATAAAAATACAAAATAAAAATACAAATAGCTGTAAATTAAACTTTTCGAACGGCAAATATATTTTTCTTCCTTTTCTTTTTCTTTTCTTTTCCTCGCCCCCCCCTTTTTACCCAAGCTCAGTGTTGGATAAAAAAATGAAAATATTAATTTCTAATGGCATTTATATTTTAAAATCGGTCACATGACTTTTATTTCTTTCTCCTCTTCTTCTTTGCTTGACTTCATTCTTCCTGGAATTCAGCGACCAGGTAGGATCATAAAAAATTATCTGCCTTGAGAGCTGTAGATCGATAACATCGACATGCCAGTGTAGCAGACCGTGTACATGTTTGAATAAAAGCATTCACTATATATATATATATATATATATATATATATATATATATATATATATATATATATATATATATATATAAACAATAGAAAGTTATATTTCAGTAACCATGTATTTATTAATTATGAAAAGATTCCCTTTTTAACGGACCGTTGGGTCATCACTTATACAACCAACATACATATTTATATATGTTGGATTTTCTATTAGTGCGACTCATTAAAATAACCCCAATATGTGCCGCAAAACCTTCAAAAATAATAAAACACAAATACAAATCTGACATAATTATAGCTATTATATATAAAGATCCAATTAAAGAAGATTATATTATGTTTACTTTCATGGAGGTCATATTTGATACAAAAACAGTTAGTAAAAAATACATATAGTTTACTTAGACATTGCCATTTTTCATTGCATCGTACTAAATAATAGCATTCTAGAAAGAAAGTAAACTAGAAAGGAAAAAAAGATATAAAAAATAAATAAAATACAAATAAAAAAAGAGAAAACAATGTAAAATTAATACAAAATAAGTCGATATTATTACTAGTAAATTTAACGGAATTAATTTTTAAAATCAATGAAAGCCACTCTCTTTATTAATTTATTTATTATTTTATAATAACTACTTCCATTTTATTGTATCTAATATAATGAAGAATTTACCAATTTTAACTAATTATCTCGTAATTATATATATATATATATATATATATATATATATATATATATATATATATATGTATATATATATATATATAAAAAAAAGAAAACTCATGTTTTTTTTGTAAACATGTTTTTAGAATTTAGAAATAAATGAGACTGAAAAGCTTTTAAAAGCATGTTCCCATGCAATATTTATTAATAAAATATAATCAGAATATATTTTGTTTTACACTTTGATCTTTTGACTAATTATTTCGCAAGACAAATCGCATCTTCAGAGTATGAAACGAGGTTGTAATATTTCAAATGGGTCCGTATGTATGTCGAAGACCGTAAGTTGGAAAATAGACGCTGTGATGTTATAACAGCTTATTCATTTAAATATGAGAAAACGCGCACACGCGAGATGTGTATTAAAATAGTAGAGTTCCTATTTTTTTTCTTTTTAAACGTTATTTTAATAATTTAATAATAAATTATGCTAAACGCTTTTAAAAGCATGTCCGGATGCAATATTAATTAATAATAATAATATATATATATATATATATATATATATATATATATATATATATATATATATATATATAGGCTTTATATTATTTAAGACTTTAATATTTCAACATCAACTCAGTATAACCCTACTGTATCCCGAAACCACAACAAAAAGCAGTAGCCAAGTTAATGTAACTATTTCAAATCAAAAGGGTATATATGTATTATAAACCAAGTTGTATAGTATTTATTCTTCGTATTAGTATTATTATTAGAATTATACATTTAATGTCTCTTTGTTATAGAAAGTATCTATACTATTTGATATGTGTATATCTTACTGATAATTGAGCTTTCATTTTGAAAGTTTGACTTTTAATGAGAAACAATATATACACATATATATATATAAAGTTACGTACATAGATGATATATTTATGTGACATTGTAAATGTAATGAATAATAATAAAGATAAATTAAAACAATTCATGAAAATCATTTTTTAACAAGCTAATGTGCCGTGTAAGAAAACGTATGCATCGCGATTGGTAATACATCTTTATTTCCCCCCAACTTTTCTAAAACATATAATAGAATGACGTTCTTTTTAAATGCATGCCATTTTCTTTTTACCCTTAAATGCTTTATTTTTTATATTGGTTTAAAAAAAGTTAAACACTTTTCATAATATAAGTAGTATAAACGGTTTTTGGGGGTGAAATGATTGAACTAAAATATGCAATAAATGGGATTTATTTTTACATATATGAAAACGCACTAACATATATGTATGTATATATATATATATATATATATATATATATATATATATATATATATAATATATATATATATATGCTCCTAAATAATCATTATATTTTAAGAGAATCATAAAAACAAATGTTTACTTACTAATAAAATGATCATATTTATTAGTTGAGGCTCTTGAATTCTTCAGATGGAACATCGATGAAACCCCCCCGTGACATCGAACATACTGATTACTTATTTAGTGGGTGTGCTGATGCGACATCATACAAATAACTACTCACACTTATCAACATTTCAATTTATGGCTCTAATATATTTAGATCAGCTATTTAGACTCGATTAAGGACTTAATATAATAATAGGTGTAGTTTTTCAGATGTAAAACAAGTTGCAGCTTGACACATACTATTTCTAAAATTATATTAAATAGGCATTTTATTGGAATGTGTCATATTTGAAACAAAATGTATTTAAGGGTTAATAAGAACACGCCTTAATATTTAATTCCCTTTCTGGCTTACAAAGTATGCACTTTTATGGTATTTGATAGTTGATCTATTATTGTGATATTTGTTTTTTCTAGGTGAGAATTGAACATTTTCGTACATTGTTGTACTTTTTTCTGTGTACATGATAGTTGCTGTTCTGCTGAGATTCGATATTTGATAACATGTATGTTGCATTTTATGACTTAATACAAACATGACTTTTAAACAACTGTAAACAATTTTAATATGTGTGTGTATAATCTTTATTTAGAACACGTTTTTATACATACTTTAAAAGGAAAGTTTAAAGCAAAAGAACGATGCAATAAAACAATGAATACACTGATTTTTATTATTATTTTTTATAATCTCAGATTTACGACACGTAAAAGTGTCCTCGTCTGAACAAGACTTTTTTTTTTTTTACTTTTCTCTCATTTTTGTTGGTATAAATCCCAGGACGACATGCCTCTCGCTGAGACAGAAAATTTACGTCAGATATTAGTAAAGTTTTTGTGATATGATGTGTTCCTGGTAATATGAGTTTAAATACATAAATGTCCACATCTTATGAAGCATAATTCATGTATAAATATTTATAATAATAGAAAGTTGAAACCAAAACAATGATGCCATTTAAAATGAATGCAATCATTTTCTATTATTATTTAAATATTCAAATATGTATATATATATATATATATATATATATATATATATATATATATATTAAAGTTATAGAAAAATATTTAATTCTAGAATTTATTTAACTTGGGTTTTTGTGCATTAACATCTATCAGTGACACTTTATCGCTTATTGTTACCAAAATACCAAGAGAGAGTGGTTCATATATCTCGTAATATATCTTTATTTTACATCACGACTCAATTTGGATATCATTTTCTTTCGATATTTTTTAATTCGTTCCATTGGATTCAAAATGCAATCTTTGTGTTTCTACTTTGACGAGGAAAATAACAATTTCGATGTGCACAAGGTGATTCAGTTTTCGTTCCAAATTTCCAACGTCGTTTGCTGAAAAATTGTTACGCCATTTTTGAACGCCGAACAGAATTCTATAAAAACAACAAAAATGTTTACTGAATATGTCAGCTGCACTCTTTAATATTACATGTTTGTGATTCGTCGATTCGAAATTGACTTTTTAAAGTCCTTTTTTTCTACTTAATTCAATAAAGACGTGTAATGATGCACACTCGTATCTTTTAGCGCGGGCGAAAAAATAATAGGATAATTTAAGCAATAAAAAAGCATACGCCATTGAAGTTGATTTTTGATACACTTTGTCTTTTATTCTTTGATATTAAAGTCATGTTCTATTTTACACTTCACCATGTGTTCTGTCGTCTTCCTAGAGATATGCGGTAGGGGCGTTGTCCGTCAGTTGATCGGACTCATACGTTTTAGTTTCAGTAAAACCGTACATTGAATCGACGAATATTTCTGTAGATGCGTTCTAATAACTCGATAACACACCGGCCATGAGTCGTTAAGTCACGCTTTTATTTAAATAGTATGTGAGTCACAATGCGTAACTTATTAGAATATTCTATCATCGTTGCGTCCACGTTAAATAGAAGCATCCCTATGAGAATACTTTCTATCGGATTTCCTGTCACAGTTTAATTTGAAATAACATTTACGTCGTAAAACGCGCTGTTTAAACGAGTGCACGTTACGGCTGCATGTTTCTATTAAAAGTCTATTTCTGTATTGATCTTCCATTTTTTCCTCAACGTGTTTTTATTACACATTTTATAAAACTACATATGACATCTGATTTTTTACTCTTTCCCTTTTGACTATGTTTTTATTCAGATTTTATTCTTTGATTTTTCCTTCTTTATTACATTTTCTCTTCATTGTTGTTTGTGTTCAATGATTTTTTTATCGACTATCATCATGCTATCATTCAACTACGTCTTTATATTTTCCTTTCGCCAAACCTTTTAATCTACTTTTTTCATTCACTTTTTCATTCACTTTTTTCACTCACTTAATTCATCTATTCACGTTATATTTTCAATTTGTCTAACAAATGTCTTTTTTATTCACATATTTTTCTAAGACATTTTTATCAACCTATTTTCTTATTCGCCTAAGTATTTTCATTCAAATATTTCATTGAGCAAACATTTCCTATTCACCTAATAATATATTTCCAGTGAACCATAAATGCACGTAACTTTTATTTCTGTAACTAATTTTTTCACATAACTATTTCATTCGACTAAATATTTCATTCTCTTAAATGATTAATTGAAATAATTTTTGATTTTTTTTTACTTAAACTTTTCATTTCCGAACTTTTCATTCACATAAAATTTTTATTTTGATTATTTTTTATTCACTTTTGTTCTTCTCCATTTATATTTTCTTTGTATACTTTCCTATATTTCGTTATTCCCTTTTCGGTTCTTAGGAATATCTCTTTTATATTTTACACTTCAAAAATAAGATCCACATTTGTTATATTTTTTACTCTTTCTTATATTTTCTACAAAATTCATTATTGCTTTACTCGATAAAGTCCATGACGCAAGTTCTGAGATAGTCTTATTCGCACACAACAAAATATATTAAGCCTTCACTTATTATCTTACAATGATAGTATGAAAGATTCGGCGCGTATACAGATCAGAGCACATTTGAAAAACGCATTTTCAAACAATAACTATTGTTTACACTTACATATCAGGCAACAATTAGTATCCTCACAAAATTCAGGAAAGTATCAAGTAGTATTTTGATTAAAAATAATAATAAGTTTTCTTGTATTTTGCCTACCACCATTATTCTATTACGTGTGTATATGACAGACTGGGTTATGCCAGCCCTAATTCCGCTCGTATCAATGGTGTTTAGAAATAAAATAGAAGTTATTTTTACTTGTAATTAAAATTCAACGCGATAATTTGTTTTCCTAACTTTTGGTGTAGATATCTATTGTTGCCTGATACATAGGAATATTAAAGCTTGTTTCGCTTAATTTACACAAATACAAGATCACTGTAATTGTTGGCATATATTCTGAGAACATCAACGATGAGAAGATTTTAGATGTTTTTAATCTTAAAAATAAGTATTTTTATGTGCGTTTCATTTGCAATGTAGAAACGTTACTAGCAAATCTATTTTATTACCGCTATAATCGCATATATAAAGTGAGAGGGCACACGGTATTATAAGAAAAAGTGACGCCGAATTATATTGTTACTGTATTAATTTACAGTGGGATTGGTTGAAGAATGAGGGCACACTATTTTGAGAGTGGAGATTTACTACTACTCCGTAATTTGTAATAAAAAGAAAACGGTAGATCCTATTTCATATCATAATCGATGAATTTGAAGGAAATTATTACTGTTAACGGTAAAATATAAACTCCTAATCTAATCATATTTACACTTATATAGCATAATTTCGCCATTGGCTTCCGATCTGGCTTTGTATGTTTTTTTAATGGTGTACACCTGTAGAATTTTGGTCAACAGGCGAATCATATGTCGATTTATATAAGTAACAAAGTAATACGAATGTCAGAGATCAGTTGACAACTATAGATGTATTACATTTGCAATCCGATAACCGTACGGATATAAATAGCAATAATTTATATTCTAAAGTATACTGTTTTCGAAAAATCTGATAGAAATCCAGAAATTATAATTTCACGGATGATGTCCGTCTTATCCTGTTATTCAACCATCTTCGTTTGATCGTCCCCGACTACATATGTAGCTTTTTGACCAGTTGCAGATATGCACTGCTTGATATGTGCATGATCGTGAATATGTGCCTGAAAAGATTTGATCTGAAGACGTGGTTTCTCCTTCATC
The DNA here is from genome assembly GCA_963556195.1 of Sepiola atlantica. Taxonomy (NCBI): domain Eukaryota; kingdom Metazoa; phylum Mollusca; class Cephalopoda; order Sepiida; family Sepiolidae; genus Sepiola; species Sepiola atlantica. The sequence continues at coordinate 133,615,180 of OY744521.1, read as the reverse complement.
GAAACCTATTTTTTGTATGTAAGATAGATAGCCATTCAAGACGAACTGGCTTCATCAGGCAAAAACGAACTGGTTCAAAGTCGCCAGCAAGCTGTTGTCATCGATTTCGTTTGTTACAAACGTTTCTTCTCATAGAAATTCAGGAGCTAAACCAAGTTGTTCGATGCTTATCGTTTAAGTAGAGAGCTGACTATTCTCTGATTAGCTTGAATTGTATCATAATTAGGGGTTTTCTTACATACTGTCATGAAGCTTGTTCAATCACAGCAATACTATAACAGATTGCGGTAAATAAATGAAGCATTTCAGTGCCTTATTTAAGACAAGACGAAACCAGTAGTCGGCAAAGCAATGTATTTAGATGTTAAACGTGCTTTCAAACTTCTAACTAAAGAAACTCTTTACTTTGTTTCGATGAAGGTATCGATAGCACAAATAGGTTTATTATATGACAAGCCTGTTTAAAAGAAAATCGGCCAAACGACAGTGACATATATAAAAAATGAGCCGCAGTATAATTATAATGACCGATCATCTGTATAGATATGAAGATATATAGATATATAGATACTGGTTGTTGTTTTATATCCATATCCCAGCTCTCTTTATTCGTATGCATCTTTTTTAATTAAATCTGCCTGCCTATCTCGAATTTGTTATTAGACCTTATTCATATGTCTTATCTTTTTATTCGTATCCTCGTCAATCTACATAATCGTCTTCTACATGTTTCTCTCTTTTTTCCCGCAACCCCATCAGATCACGTTTTTCTGTATCTCACGAACAGTACGCTGAATAAAAGATCTCCATTATCGGCTCTAGACGGCAATCCTTGGCAGTATTTCCCTTGACAAAATATATCGGAATTAAAAGCTTTTATTGAAACAAGCAATTTATTACTGACGAAATACATTCTGCCCATTCACTGGAAATATCGATAAAATCATAAACAAATACAAAGAATAAAGCAGTGAAACGTTTCGAGCGGCTAAAAGTCGATTTATTTGACCATCGACGGTTGATAAATTTAAATCGCAATTCCGGATCACAGGTGGATAAACACTATTTTCTCGCACGAGTGGATGACTGGTCTTTAATTAAATTGAACAAATGAAAGGTACAATGAATTGACTCTCGACGTTCAACAGGCTGAGTCAAATATCGCCGAAGCAAAACTTTCGAATACAAGTATTGCATACATCTCGAGGACGTAAAAGTTGTCACTCTAAAAGGAGAAAGAGACAACACTGAGATAACGAAAACGAAACCTATTAGAAAGAAATGCAGATGCGGCTGTTTATGTCACCTTCCACTCGATCATTTATGTCACGTCATGCATCAGTATTTATGAAGTAAAAAACATAACGGCATTATAAAAAGTTTAATCGGAGTTAAATTCGTAAATAATAAACCACATTGAATAGGGAAACAATACACCTGTAAACAGTCTGGAAGACTCATCGGCCGGAACGATGCGTACAATAGTCCTAATAAAACAGTTCAAACAAAAAGTTGTTTGAATATCATAACGATATCTACCAACAGCTTATAATTAATTCATACACTGAAATGTTTTAGTTACTTGTTTTAATATTATGCCATATCAACGATGTTTAGTTACTCAATGGAGACTTAAGGCTTATATATTTCTATTTCGCTATTCATCATATATATGTACGTCCTACACTAATGTTATGTGTTCAAGCGACTTTGAAACTATGTTTGTTTGTGTACAACCTCGCGCCCATATAGGCTCCCTAATTGTAACCAAAACTTGGTCAAAATATAAATCATGGTTATTTAACTTTGAAATATATAGATCATAGTTGTTTAACTTTTAAATATATAAATCAAAGCTCAAGGCCAAGACTATAAAAAGAAATGCTTTTGGGGATAAATTTGGTTCTGTCAATTATAGAAACTTTCTACTTTGCCCATATGGTCACCAACGATATAACGCATATTATACGACCTGGTTTACCTTTGACTTTAAAAAGTCTGGTCAATACTGAAACATTGACGGAATTGAAACTTCTGATTTTTTCTAAATTTGGTGTATGGATCTCATGCGGTTTGATAACATTAGCCTCATGCACAATTTTAGTTCGATCAAATAAATGAGGCATCAACGATTCTATGGAATAAGTTCAGGAATACTTCATATAATATGGTGGCGAAAGGCCGAGAATAGATTTGCCAAAGTTTTCCATTGTAATGCCGAGGAATGCAGACTCCGGACTTGTCTTTTTGTTTTACATATGCCGCTAGATGAAGTGTTATAGTGTATTCGTGATAGGTTATATTCACCTCATAGATGGGATCCTGTATTTCCCTGCCACAAAGTCAGAGTTTTCAATCTGACGTCACTTACAAGCATAAATATTTTCCAAATCATAATGTATGTAAAGACCAAAAATGTCAAATATTAATAAAACATTATATTGAACAATCCCCCCCCCCATTTAAAAAAATAAAATAAATAAACACATTACAATATATTGATTCACGTGATGGATCAAGTTTTTATTTTCTTTGTTTCTTTCGTTTTTCACAATGTTAAAATTCTATGGGCAACTCTTAATGTTTTCTTACATATTTGTTAATTAAAATACAGCAATATTGAATTCAACAAATGAATGTTGCAATTATTGTTTAGAAACAAGTAACATAGATGCGAATTTGTCTATTCTTATTCGATTAAACACGGGAATATTTTACCAGTTTCCGAACCATAACATCTACATTTTCCACTGTGCAACATTTTATTTCAGAATTCGTATAAACCTCATAATATTTCTAATATTAAGGCAATTATTACGTCATAAAATGCTTAATAACCCGGTTCATCAACGCTAATAGCACCTTTACATCAACTCACACCTTTTATTCACCAGTGTCATCTGGATTTAACATAAGGAAATACTATGCCGCTCAAGTAGATTTACAAATAATAACATATTGCGATGTATCGAATTTGTAGGTACGGTGTACAAGTGCATCAGGCGTGTACCACCAATATACATCATTCGTAGACACATTTAACAGTTACGATCTTCACTATTTTAATAATAATATTTTGTTTTAATTCTTGTTCTCAACTCACGATTGTCTCTGGTCATTTTAAACTATTATAGTACAAAGGGAACTGATATGTCCAACATAAATTTAGACCTATCATAATATATACCTATTATTATATACATATCAACATTATTATTTCTTCCTTACATTCGGAAAACTTTTTTCAAAACCAATGAACACACCATTTACTAATGGTTATTAGTATTTTAACACTGATAACAAACATCTTACATTAAGATAAATCAATTTAGAACGTTCTTTTTAAAAAGGAATGACACAAAATGTGTTTAAGTGAAGGGATACCATGTGTGGATTTGTAATTTTCTCTTGATGTGTGCATGTTTTATTTGTTTCGTCTCTTCTTTCTCATGTCTATTATTAATCTTTGCAGATATTCCTTTCTTTTTATCTTGCCTCCTAAAAATACTGAAGTAAATTGTTTGGTCTTTAGTTTTCTAATATATTCATCATTTTAAAAGATTTCTCTGATATTATGTCCGTATGCACATTTTTCAATAATGCCTTAAATCCCACGTTTCTTTTTCACCTATTATATTTGAAGTCTCCATTAAACACTACATTTACTTACATGTTGTTATATTTTTTCTACTGTATGTAGATTTCGGCATAAGTTTTCCTATTAATTCCTCATATTAAATCTCGCAACACATAATTTATATATTACTGTAGTGACGGCACGGAAGGTGACGGTCGGTACACCGAGGCGCGAACCCACGTCCATTAAATTACGAGACTGAGAGTGTTGCATTATGCAAATCAGGTGTAGAAAAACATACTAAATAAAAAGCGGTGTTTTTTTGGATCGGGCGGGTTGAGTAGAGAACGTCACGAATATTTCCTGCGTTATTATTGTTGCTTTGCTTTTGCTACAATAGTTATGGTTATATTGTTGTTATTCAGTTGTATTTTACGAGCCGTTTTTTTTCTCGTGTTAGGACTTTTTTCTCTTTCCCTCTATTGTTTTTTGGGGTTTTATTCTAGTAGCCGTTGGTTTTTGATGGCCATGGCCACACCTTGCCCTGTGTCCCCATGGATACCATGACAGTCGCAGAAAGAAAAGCGCCGGTTGAAGCTGCACCTCAATCCATACCAGGCCTCTCGAGGTGGGTGAAACCGCCGACAGTCACAATCGATTTGGATGTCTTCAAAAAAAAAACATGGTTAAATACGCTGACCTTATCACCGACATCGGATTAATCGTCGATAATCCTGTAGTAACAAAGATAATTGATGCCTGTCTCCCCCTTGGAGTAATAATGGAATGTTCTACATTCGTGTATATTAAGAGTGAATGTTAAAACACTATTTGTCTAGCTAAGCAACAAAGCTCTGTGTGATTTTTTCTCTGCCAGTAAGTCCGTGATTATTGTTATTATTGTTATTTATTGTTACTACCGTTATTTGTTAAATTTGTTGCTTGCTTTTTGTTACTCCTTATATTTTTATTTATTTGGAGTTTGTTAATTTTTTTTCTACCGTTCTCCGGCCATGGCTACTGCCAGCTGTGCGCCTTCGGAGACCTCTGAAGTGGTTGAGAAGCCATCTCAGCCTACGGATAAAACGGATTGGATTAAGGCACCCGCCCTTAAAATTGACGTTGACGATTTTATCGCCAAAGCAAAAGACTGCACGGATTTCGTGACTGAAACTGGAGTAATCATACAGTTACCAAGGTTGGAGGAATTCCAGAAAAAAACGATATTAATGTTCGTAGTGGACAGAAAGTCCAAAAAACTGATTAGGTCCTCGAAAGAAACTGTCGCAAAATTAATTGCAACGACCGGAGTACGTGCTGAACGTATCGTGAAATGTAAAGGCTATAACACCTGGAATAGTCTCTTTAAGACAGAGGAAGTCTGCATCGAACTCTCGAAGAAAGAAATAATAACGAAAGACTACATTCTGCGAATGGAATACATGGGTCGAAGGAGAACGACCATCTCAGTTTTTGAAGTTCCGGCTGTGGTTCCTGGCGAATACTTAGGCGCCTTTTTACTTAAGTTCGGAGAAATAACAGCTATTACGGTTGACAAGTTCAACGGAACATGGTCTTTTGACGTGTGGCTTAACGAGTCGGCTTTCAAGAAAGTACCATACTACATTGAAGCAAATGGAGAAAAATTGCCTGTGGTGGTGGCTGGAAGACGTCCAGCTTGTTGGATATGCAATGAGGTTGGGCACTTAACATTTACTTGTCCCACAAGGATTAAACCGGCCCAGCCTAACCCCAAGAACAGAGTGCTAGAACACTTGACACCTAAAGTTGCAGCAGATAAGAAGACTCCCTCCTCAAAGCCAACAACTGAAACTGTAACCCCGGAGGAATTCGAGGACTTATGTAACACAGAAAATGAATCGCCCAAAAAAAAAGTCGTATGGAACATTGTGACGGGAAAAAAATCACCGAAGTCATACGCTCAAGTGATGACCGAAGAGGAACAACTAGAGATAGAAACCAGTAACGATCCAGGTGGAGAAAAGTACAAAGAATTATTAAATCTTAAAAAGTCTCTCGACGAGGAGCGCAAATCTGAAGAAAAAAAGGGAAAAAAAAACGAAGGAAAAAAAATGGTTTCCGAAACCACAAGTAATGCGGAAAAAAAACAAACTCCCCCGGCCAAAGAACGTCGCTCTCCAGCCAAAGGTGCACCCCCACCATTAAAGTCATCCCCACCAGTAAGGGAATCTAATTTGACCCCCTTATCAAAAGATAAGACCGTTACCCCCATTCCATCTCCTTTCTGTTCCCCGTGCAACACCCCTAAAAGTACACCGCCCCCGTCTCCAATGAAGACCGATATGCCGCCTCCTGCCTCACCCACCGCCCCCTCCACATCCCAGAAACGCCATCGAAGTCCCTCGCTAGAGGCCCGGAAAAAGAAGACCCCTTTCTACACAGGCAAGGATGTCTGTAAAGTTACTCCCGAAACTGAAAATCTTATGATAAACCATCATAAGAAGAACTACCGAAACCTAGCTGCACTGAAGATAGTCAACAAAAAAGACATCACCAACCCGGAAAATTTCTTGGATGCTAAAAGACTTTTATCCGTGGTCAGATCAAGAGACAAAGCTAAAGGTGTTTGGAATATGATGGAGGAAGCGAATAACGCCTTTAATATATCGCCTCCTCTCGCTTTCTTTAACGATGAAGAAGTAGTATTACTGCAAAAATCTTGTGTTGGGAGGGTCCCTATTCGTATCCATCCTACACTCTACAGGGCATTAAAACTAACTTTCCCCTTAGACATTGGCGGTGTGGCCCCGGACGGTCTCGTCTCAAATGAATTGGGACAAGGTTCTCTGGGTTCATCTGTCGGTGTCTTAAATGCATCAATGTTCGTTTCGGGTTCCCAACTCTAAGAGCACTAGAATGGCACTCAGATTAGCAAGCCTAAATGGCCGAGGGTTGAGGGACACCGCTCGTAAACTTCGAGTAGTACGTGACCTTCAGCGACTCGGCGTGGATGCATGTTGTTTGCAGGAGACCCACTTTATTCCCAGTGATTATCAGGGTGCGCTGACTAGAGACTTTCAGTTCTATTCAGCGTACTTTGATACTCACTCAAGAGGGGTTTCCTGGCTAGTTAAGCGCACACTGAATGCGACGTGTGACCCAATCTATGCAGATCCTGAGGGAAGGCTGTGCGTTCTTGATGTTACCGTAAAGGATGTGGCTTTTCGGCTTATTGGGGTTTATGCGCCCAACGCCAGTTCTGAGCGGGTTCCTTTTTTTCGGCGGATCGAGCCCTTTATGGATACGTCGCGTCGGATAATTCTAGCGGGAGACTGGAACGCGGTCTTGGATCCCGATTTAGATCGCTTGGGAAAACGTAGGGGAACTAACAGCAACGGGGATGTTAAGGCATTTCGGGACTTTATCGATAAGTTCGATCTTGTCGATAAATTCCGAAATGAGAAACCCCGTGAAGTAGTATGGACTTGGACTGCTAGTCGCGGCTCCGATTTAGGGCAACTTTCGAGTTACCTTGATCGGTTCTTAATTAGGAGAGTCGATTTAGGGCTTTTAGATTGTCCAAGTTTTCATAATATAGTTTACTCGGATCATAGGCTTGTCCGGGTGCGGGTAAACTTAGATAGTCCTAAGCCTAGATTGGCTGGTTACTGGAAGTTCAACACATCGTTGTTCGATTTGAAGGACTTCCGGGAACAGCTTTTACTAACATTACAGAGGGAATTGACGGGTGCTATCATTGGGAATAAGTGGTGGGGCCACCTTAAGAACGTTATTAGGTCCTTCGTTGCCGATTATAGTCGTCGACTCAACCTTAGATCTAGGGCAACGAAAGTGGCACTAGAAACTAGTTTAAGTCGGGCGGCGGAGGCGGGGGATAGCGTTACCTTTACTGTAGCTAAAACGGAACTGAACTCCTTGGATAACAAGGCAGATCAGGGATTGATAGTTAGGTCTAGGTTAAAAAGAGTGCCGCACGAGGCGACAAACATGGCCGCGTCACTGCGTGCGGAGGAACGTCGACGGTCTACTGATCGACACATCGCCAGTGTCACATTATCGGATGGGCGTCTCGTGACTACAAACGACGGGATTTTGGAGGGTTTTCGCTCTTATTTTCAGGATCTTTTTACCAAGGAGCCCGGTCTGACAATGGCTCAGTTCGACGCCTATTTAGCTGACTTTTCTCGTCTCGAGGCGACCGAAGCAGCTAGGTGCGAAGGGTGTATAAATGAGGATGAAGTCCTGGAGGCCCTAAGGCAGGTTGGCCTTGATAAGTCTCCGGGTATCGATGGACTGCCTTACGAACTGTATTTGAGGTTGTCGCCCATTTTTGTCCCCCTGCTGGCTGTGTTGTTTAACTCCTGGTTTAGGAACGGGTATATCCCCCAGTACTTTACCAGGGGTATCATCAAATTGCTCCGCAAGGACAAGAGTGGTGGGGATGGTATAGGTAATTTCCGGCCCTTAACAATGTTAAATACAGAGTTAAAGATTTTGGCCAAGATCTTGGCTAATCGTCTGCAGGTTGTCTTGTTTCGTCTAATAAGTCCCGAACAGACTTGTTCTGTTAAGGGCCGGACTATTCAAGATAATTTGCACATGATACGCTTGATCATAGAGAAAGTCGACACTGAGGCCGCGCTGATCAATTTAGATCAGTCCAAAGCATTCGATAGGGTCGATCATCGTTACTTGGAGGCTGTCTTGTCTTCGGCTGGATTTGGTCCCCATTTCCGCTCCTGGATTCGCCTCTTTTATGCAAACCCCGGTGCGTTGGTTGAAGTGAATGGAATAAGGTCAAAGCCTTTCGATTTGTCCAGATCTATTCGTCAGGGATGTCCGCTTTCACCGATGCTTTATGTGCTTGCGTTGGAGCCTTTCCTTCGCAGGCTTAGGGTGAATCCGGTCCTTCGTGGGATTACTTTGTCTGGTGCTTGCCCCATGATTAAGTACTCCGCCTATGCCGACGACGTCACTGTGCTTGTAACGAGCAGTGCTGAGATTAGGGTCGTCGACATGGAAATAAGACGGTATGAACAAGTGACAGGGGCCAAAATCAACTGCGATAAGTCTGTTGGCTTACGCATTGGTGCCTGGAGGGGTGTTCCCCTTCAGGGGCCCTTTGGCTGGACGGATGGGCCTTGCAAGATACTCGGCGTCTGGTTTGGTCCTGATCTCCAGTTGGAGAAAAATTGGTCGGAAGTGTTGAAAGCGGTTAAGGCTGCAGCCCGTCTGTGGTCTTTGAGAAATCTTACTTTAAAAGGAAGAGCGGAGGTGTGTAATTCTCACATTTATCCTCTCATCCTCTACCGTCTTTCTGTGCTCCCTCTGCCGGCGATCACACTAGTTGAACTAGTGAAGGCTCTTTTCGCGTTTTTGTGGCGCGGAAAGCAGCCCATGGTTCGCCGGGAGATCTGCTACTTGCATCCGTCTGAAGGCGGTCTAGGTATGCCAAGCGTTGAGATTCGTCAATATACGCTTCGCTTACACTACCTAGACCGAATGTGTACACCTTGTGAGGGAAACGGTGAATTCTGGAAGGAAGACACCAAGAAAGCCTTTCCGGCTTTGAAAAGTGTGCACTTGCATGGGGGTGAGGCATTTCGTTTACCTCGACGCGAGTGCTCCTTTTATCGCGAGTGTCGACAGTCCTTGAAGTACCTTCTAAGGGTGTCAGAAAGCCTCTCTGACACCCGAGTGTTGTCTCGTAAAGCACTATATCGGGTTATGGTGAGGGGATCTGTTCGTGACGATATTACTGAGGAGCTCGGTCTTACGAAGGGAGAACTTCGCTTGATCTGGCCTTGGGCGCCTGGGTTGAAATGCTTCGATAATTACGAGGCATCACTCACCTGGCTGATAATACGAAATGCACTCTGGGTCGGCAAAAAGCTTTACGCAGCGGGATTAGTAGAGACACCAAGTTGTGTTCGATGCGGCGACTGGGAGGAAACGACCAGTCATGTTTTCTTTCATTGCCCCATCGTTCGCCCGCTGTGTGAGTTAATTGAAGGCTACACGGTTCGCATGTTGAACGGACAGTTCTTCGTTTTGGAGTCTTTTTCGACATGCTGCAATTGGGCACCAAGCATGAAGTGGGAGGAGCATTATATGTTTCTTTGCTTACTAGCAGTCATGAGAGGAGTGATTTGGTCGACACGACAGAAGGAAGTCTACGGGGAAGAGACCTTCACTGCTCCCCAGCTTGTCCTCATTTTCCAGTCTCGCTTGAAAATGCGTGTCAGGCTGGAGAAGGTGAAACTCCCTTCGGCAGATTTCAACAAAAGGTGGGTGAAAGTTGCGCGTTTGTGTCGTTTGAATGGAGCTAATTTTGAGTGGTACTTGGACGTGCCTTAGACAGAATATTGGGTGGCCGAACCGAACACTGACCCTTTTATTTGACCCGGTTAGGCAAGATTAGGTTATGTTTTGTTTTTCTTCCCCTTTTTTAGCTTAGCTAGCGGTATGTAAGTTGTCATAGGCCCCCCTTTTTTTTTTCGTCCCCCCCCCTTTTTTTTTTTTTTTTTTTTTTTTTTTTTTACCCCGACTTTTATTTTCTAATTCCCATTCCCGACCCCTATTAGGTGACTGATCTGTTGTTTTGTCAGAGATGCAGGTCTCCTTTCGTAATTTTCGAAGGAGGTGTGAGAATAAAACTTTCGTGACCTGCATCGCCTTTTTTCGACTGGCAAAACTACTTATCGGCCACATTTCTTTAGTGGGAGGTTCTTATACTAACACTTAATTTTATTTATTTTTTCATTGTATATATATATATCATTCTTGTTCCCCCACTCCCAATTCCATGTATATATTGTCATTTTTGGGTTTTAAGTAGGTATATCATGGAGTAAATTTGTTTTGGTGATTGTGACTAGTTAAGTTAAAAATGTTAGTTAGGTCAACATTTTCCCCACCCCCTTGTAGGCCTTGTGCCAAATTTTGTATTCTTTACAAATAACTATAGTCTAGCTAAGCAACAAATGGTTAAATAAAGCTTATCCTTAAGTTATATTCGGCGTCCAGTTTTTATTACAATTTATTTAACCATTCGTTATGGAACGTTACTTGAAACCCGATCGTCTAGACCTTGATACGGCCGACTCGGAATCTACTGACAAATGGCGGCATTGGAGAAAAATGTTCGAAGGATTCCTTACAGCTCTACAGTTATCTTCAAACGCGGCTTTAACAGGTACTGAGAAATATACCCTTCTTTTACATCATGTCTCTACTGCTATTTATAGAAATTTATCTGAATGTGAAAATTATGAAACTGCGGTGGACATTTTAGAAGCCATGTTTGTAAAGAAAAAAAATACTATTTTTGCTAGACATTTACTTGCTACCCGGCGTCAACAACCAGAAGAAAGCCTTGAACAATACCTTCAGATTCTAAAGACGTTAAGGCGCGAGTGTGAATTTACAGCCTTAACTGCGAACCAAGCGAGAGATGTTTTTATCAGGGACGCATTTATTAATGGAATACAGTCCAACCAAATAAGACAAAGACTACTAGAGAATAAAAACCTAGACTTACCAACAGCTTATGAACAAGCTCTAACGTTGGACATAGCAGCAGAAGTAACAAAACTACTTAAGGAAGGAATTATAGAGCCAAGTGAATCTCCATGGCGAGCACAGGTCCTCGTAACAGCCACTGAAAATCACAAGAAAAGGATGGTCATTGACTATTCCAAGACCATCAACAGATACACATTACTCGATGCCTATCCACTGCCTCGTATTGACGAAATGATTTCTAATATTGCAAAATATCACACTTTCAGTACTTTAGATCTCAGAAGTGCCTACCATCAGGTACCTATCAAGCCAGAGGATAAGCCCTACACGGCATTCGAGGCCTGCGGTCGCCTATATCAGTTCTGCCGAATTCCTTTTGGGATAACAAATGGTGTGGCTAGCTTCCAGAGGGTAATAGATGAAATAATCTCCAATGAAAAATTGAAGGGTACTGTTGCATATATAGACAATGTCACAGTATGCGGACATAACCAAGCTGAACATGACCACAACCTTAAACGATTCATGGCTGCCGTCAAGAAATATAATCTGACTTTGAACAGTGAAAAATGTTCCTACAACTTGAAAAGCATCAAATTATTGGGATACATTGTCAAAAATGGCACCATGACGCCGGATCCCGAGCGACTGAAACCGCTAATGGAATTACCAATCCCTGGAAACATGCCCTCTTTACGACGAGCCCTCGGTATGTTTGCTCACTACTCCCAATGGGTTGCGTCTTTTTCAGAAAAAATACACCCATTGACACAAGTATCTACTTTTCCGTTGTCCTGTTCCGCCATCAGAGCATTTCAAAACATGAAAAGGAACATTGCTCAGTCTGCCATTTCTGCTGTGGATCCTTTTATCCCTCTATTAGTTGAGACGGATGCCTCCGACTGTGCGATAGCTGCCTCACTGAGACAATCCGGTCGTCCTGTAGCTTTTTTTTCAAGAACACTTTCGAAATCCGAGCGACGACACTCTGCAATAGAAAAAGAAGCGTACGCCATAGTTGAGGCATTACGAAAATGGAGGCATTACTTAATCGGCCGACATTTTGAATTAATCAATGACCAAAAGTCGGTCTCGTTTATGTTTAACCCAAAAACAACGAGTAAAATAAAAAACGAGAAAATAGCGAGATGGAGAATGGAGCTTTCTTGCTACTCCTTTGACGTCACTTACCGCCCTGGTAAGGAGAATGCCGCGGTCGACGCGCTTTCAAGGGTGTGTGGCCTGGTAACTGGCTCAGATGATCTTCAGTATATACACAGGGAATTGTGTCACCCAGGTATCACAAGAATGATTCACGTAGTCAGGAGCAGAAACTTGCCATATTCTGTTGAAGACGTAAAAAGAATTACGAACTCTTGTCGGATATGCGCAGAAAATAAGCCCAGGTTCTACAAACCTCCTCCAGCAACACTCATTAAGGCCACACAGCCTTTTGAAAGACTTAACCTGGATTTTAAGGGCCCTTTACCCTCTAAAACTAAAAATAAATACATGCTCACAATAATAGACGAGTACTCAAGATTTCCGTTCGTCATCCCCTGCCCAGACGTAACGGCTGCAACAGTAATTCAAGGCCTCTGCTCCATTTTTGCCGTTTTTGGAGTGCCTGCATATATACATTCAGATCGTGGGTCTGCTTTTATGTCGGACGAACTCAAGCAGTTTCTGCATGAACGAGGAGTAGCTGTAAGTAGAACAACTCCTCACAATCCTCAAGGAAACGGTCAGTGCGAAAGATACAATGGTATAATATGGAAGACAGTACAGTTGGCGGCAGCAAATCGCAATAGTCCGATCTCCGATTGGGAAAGTCTCATCCCCATGGCCTTATACGCTATTAGGACTCTATTATGTACAGCGACAAACGCTACACCACATGAGAGATTCTTCTCGTTCCCACGACGAAGCTCAGCAGGCACATCACTTCCCTCGTGGCTTGCACAACCTGGCACAGTTTTATTAAAACGTCATGTTCGTCATAGTAAACATGACCCATTGGTAAGCGAGGTACAATTAATCGAAGCGAACCCTCAGTATGCACTGGTCAGAAATTCAGAAGGAAGGCAATCTACTGTCTCCTTAAGGGATCTAGCCCCAGCAGGAAATGTATATGAACGTAGAACTGCTTCAGATGGATATAGAGCTCCGGTTCGTGGAACAAGTCCGACCCTCTTAGGTGATCGTGTGCCAGATACGTCAAGTTCAGAGTCCCAACAAAACGAATCTGAATATACTAACAGAGTCGTCTCTGACTCTAGTTCGGACGACAGATGGGTACCACGAAAGCGGTTTCACCCAATATCTGAGACAGATACTCAATCTTCAGACACCAAGCGACCGAAGCGCCGTAGAAAACGAGAGCGATTTGGAGCAAGATATTTTAGCCCTAAACCAGCAACACAAGACAGTCCCGAAACGTCGTCAGGTCCCGAGGAGCCTAGATTAGAAATGGATGTCGGGCACGAACAACCAAGACGCCCTCAAAGAACCCGCAGGAGGCCAGGTCGATGGGATGATTTTGTTCCCTACGAATAAGAAGATAGATGGGGGAGAATGTAGTAACAAAGATAATTGATGCCTGTCTCCCCCTTGGAGTAATAATGGAATGTTCTACATTCGTGTATATTAAGAGTGAATGTTAAAACACTATTTGTCTAGCTAAGCAACAAATGGTTAAATAAAGCTTATCCTTAAGTTATATTCGGCGTCCAGTTTTTATTACAAATCCTAAGCTAGAAGAAATCGAAAAAAAACGTTAACAATGTTCGTTGTGGATAGAAAAACCAAAACAAGTATTCGAACTACCGCTGAACTTGTTACTATGTTAATTGCGTTGGTTGGTCATAGACCAATTAAAATAATCAAGTCAAGAGGTTACCATCACTGGAAGACGCTATTTTCCTCAGAAGATGAATGCCTAAAGCTCTCTACAAAAGAAAATAATTACCCCAGAATACATTCTTCGAATGGAGTACCGTGGAAGGAGGAGGACCACCGTTTCTGTGTTTCATGTACCCTGCGTTTTAAAAAAAATATGGAGACCTAATGGCGGTTGACTGCGACATATATTTGTTTGTTTTGAACTTTGAAATAATGCTGAATCCAAAGGCTCTGCATGAAACACCATACTTCTTGCAGGTCGGCGAGGATAAGCTGCCGATCATTGTTGCTGGAAGAAAGCCGTCTTGCTGGACCTGTGGTGGCATTGGCCTCTTACATTTGAGTGCCCGGAACGGTGAACCACAGTTTCAGCAAACCAAGTTAACCCCTAAAACAAAGTGGGAGACCACTTGCACCCCAAGGTTGGGGAACAGATAACAGCTACTACTACGCTGAATACTAACAGTAATGAAGAAAAAGACGATGAAAATATCGGTCTTCCCTGACTTCAGCAAATTGGACGAAAGACAGGAGAACGAGTTGATCCTGGTTACAGTAAATAAAACGCCAGGTCGTGAATCACTGGAAAGATACAGAGAGAACGGAGACCAAATAAAAGTCTCCAAGGATCCTGGTGGAACAAAATTCATTTAAATCGTTAAACTCAACAAGGATTTAAAAAGTCACAATATGTCCAGCACCCAGTCCCCTCCCAAAACTCAACCCAAGCCTAGCCCCCCAAAAAACAAACAACGTCACTTGCCTCCCCAAATGTCAGATCAAGCCCCCCAAAAATGCAACCACCAGTCACCGCTCCCCTAAAAGTAAGGGAATACAAATTTATATCCCTAAGTCCCACCCAAAGAAACAAAAAATTGAATCTCCTAGACCCTCCCCATTTGTTTCCCCTCAACACACGCCAAAATGCCCGCAACCTTCCACCCCAAAAAGTCACAAGTACTCCCTCCCCCTTCACCTTTTCTTTAAAAAGCTCTTCGCCCTACTCCGCCTCACTCTCCATTGATAGTTGAAATACCTCCCGAAACAACTGATAAGCTTTCTCCCCCAAAGAAACGCCAACTAGAACTCTCTGGCCAGGATATGTGTCGAATTACAGCCGAAGTTTTAGCGAGGGCAAAGAGCCATCACTTGGTGGACTTTACTAAACTGTTAGCATTTTCTAAAAGTGGGGGCTAAGTCCATTAAAGATCCCTATAATTTCCCCAATGACCCCCGAATCCTCACAGTTATACATACGAAGGACAAGACTAAACCGGTGTGGCGCATACTGCAAGAGGCGAACATTTCTTTCGACCTTACCCCACCGGTGGTAATCTCCCGGAACACAAATTTAAAAGAATTAAGACAGTCATGCCTTGGGAGGGTCCCTCTATAGAGCTGCCAAACAAATATTCCCCCTTGATGTCGGCACTTTGTCCCTGGATGGCTCCATCAGTATTGAAATGGGCACTCACTCCATGGGAAAGGGCCGTCGGCACCTGGATTACGTCAATGTTCGTTTCGGGTACCCAACTCTAAGGCATTTTTGATGGCTCTCAGATTACCTAGCCTGTATGTGATCTTTAACGGCTCGGCGTGGATGTATGTTGTTTGCAGGAGACCCACTTTATTCCCAGTGATTATCAGGGTGCGCTGGCTAGAGACTTTCAGCTATATTCTGCATTTTTTGATAGTCACTCAAGGGATAATCCTGGCTAGTTAAGCGCACACTGAATGCGTTGTGTGACCCTGTCTTTGCGGATCCCGAGGGAACGCTGTGCGTTCTTGATATTACCGTAAAGGATGTGGCATTTCGGCTTATTGGGGTTTATACGCCCAACAGCTATTCTGAGCGGGTTCCCTTTTTTCGGCCGATCGAGCCCTTTATGGATACGTCTCGTCGGATAATTCTAGCGGGAGACTGGAACGCGGTCCTGGATCCCGATTTAGATCGCGGGGGAAATTTTAGGGGTAATAACAGAGACGGGGTGAATAAACCATTTCGAGATTTTGTCGATAAGTTCGATCTTGTCGATAAGTTTCGAAATGAAAAACCCCGTGAAGCAGTATGGACTTGGACTAATAGGCGCGGCTCCGATTTGGGGCAACTTTCGAGTTACCTCGATCGGTTCTTAATTAGGAGAGTCGATTTAGGGCTTTTAGATTGTCCAAGTTTTCATAACATAGTTTACTCGGATCATAGGCTTGTCCGGGTTCGGGTAAACTTAGATAGTCCTAAGCCTAGCATGGCTGGGTACTGGAAGTTAAACACATCGTTATTCGATTTGAAGGACTCTAGGAAAAGCGCGAACTTAACGATCATGTGGACATATTCACGGCAAACGCTGATGTTTGCGCTGCTAAGATGCGTGAATGGCGCCAGAAAAGAAGCTAACACGTCTCTGCTGGACCTCAGGAGAGCGTACCTCCAAGTACAAATCCACGAGACACTGTGGTCGTACCAGACTGTGGAGATTGATGGAAAGACGCATCTAGGATTTGGATTGAATGTGGCTCCCCTAGTCATGAAGTCTATCGTCAGCGCGGTCCTATCGCAGGAGAAAGCCATGGATCGCGCGACATCAGCTTACATCGATGATATCCTGGTCGACGAAGATGTTATGCCCGCATCTTGTGTCAGGGAACATTTGGCTCGGTTCGGACTGGAATTTAAGGACCCGGAGCGGTCGGGTGACGGCACATGCGTGCTGGGATTAATGGTCTGGAGGGAGCGCGGCGTCTTGCGCTGGAAGCGAGGGCACACAGTTCAAGAAGTTCCCGACATTGTCACACGACGAACCGTGTTCTCATTATGTAGAAAGGCTTGTTGGGCACTTCCCGGTGTGTGCATGGCTTCGTGTGGCATGCGGAGTGATTAAGAGGAGAACCAGTTCGATTACAAAAGGCTGGGATGACAAAGTGACTGAACCCCTCCTCCGGAATATGATGTGCGAGACTATGGATGCAGTGAAGCGGAATTATCCAGCTTGTGAAGACTGGTGCGTGAACGGCCGGGAAGTGAATGTATGGGTCGATGCAAGCTCACTAGTAACTGGGGTAGCATTGGAAAGACAGGGGAGAGTGTTGGAGGATGCTTGTTGGCTGCGACCTGAGAACGATGCACAGCATATTAATTTAGCCGAATTGGACGCCGTGTTGACGGGCATCAACTGGCTCTGCAGTGGCAGAGCAAGTTATTGCATATAAAGACCGACTCTGCATGTGTGTACCACTGGGTGTCGGACACTCTAACTGAGAAAACACGAGTTCGCACAAGGCAGCCAGTGCAATGCTAATTAGGAGACGGTTGAGTACAGTCAACGAGCTGATGATGAGTACAAGCTCTCGGTGGACGTAACGTTGGTTGCATCGATTCAAGACGTGACCGACTAACTGACGCTCGTGTCACAGCTCTGGTTTGACGCAATGAAAAGGGAAAAGGGGCCCGAGCCCCTGATAGGTGCTGTTCACGTAGATTAACTCGACGCGGCCCGGATAATGGATGTTCACAAACGCAGTGGACACCCAGGAGTGCGACGCATAGCTTATTTCGCCAGAAGAGTTTGTCCTGCAACGGCGAAAGCAACGGTTAAGTCGGCTATACGAACATGCGTGGAATGCCAATCAATAGATTCAGCGACGGTCAACTGGGAGAAGGGAACACTGGAGGTTAGCAGCAACTGGCAGAGGTTGGGGATGGACATTACGCATTACGGTGGTTATCATTTCATAACTATTACAGATTGTTGCCCGTCGCGGTTTTCTGTGTTGAGGCAGTTGGCACGACAGGACTCGGCAAGCGTGATTGGTCAACTGAGAGTTGCCTTTTTTTAGCGTGTCCCACCGCGAGAACTACTCACAGATAACGACACAGCCTTTCGCAGCAGGGAATTAAGATTTTTGCAGATGAATGGGGCGTGAACATGAGATTTCGTTGCGCATATGGCCCGGTCGGGAACGAAATTGCAGAGCGGTGCCATTGTACTGTAAAACGGATTGCTCCTAGAATGAGCTGCTCCATACAAGAGGCTGTCTACTGGCATAACGGTACCCCAAAAGACGATGACTCCCATTTGACCGCACCAGCCAATGAGATCTACCGTTACGAAGTGAGGGTAAAAAGGGTTTACCCAGTGCCATCATCAGCAGGTCCTGAACACGGTCCTTACCAGGTTGGAGATTGCGTGTGGGTTAAGTCACCGGGGAATCGCTGCACCACGAGTTTTAGCCAAGATCGGGTAACAGAACTAATCAGTCCACAATATGTCGTGGTGAATGGAATGCCCAGACATGTGAAGGACCTGCGCCCCCGCTACAGTATACTCTCGTTAGAGGAAGATTCCGACAGCGCAACATCTTCAGAGAGTCTGATAACGACAGGGAGTCGGATGATTTACTCGAGACGAAAGTAGAAGCCCGCGCCCCCGAAGAGTCCCACACCCCCGAAGAAGCCAACGCTTTTGAAGAAGCCCCACTTTTGTGAAGGAGCACCCGGCAATGATGACCGCCAAGGTGTCATCTTTGTGATTATGAGATCAGGGAGGAGTGTAGTGACGGCAAGGAAGGTGACAGTCGTCACACCGAGGCGCGAACCCACGCCCATTAAATTACGAGACTGAGAAGGTTGCCTTATGCAAATCAGGTGTGGCAAAAAATACTAAATAAAAGTCGGTGTTTTTTGGATCGGGGCGGGTTGAGTCGAAGACGTCACGAAGTTCGCATGCGTTTGGATACAACGGTTAAAAGAAGGAAAAACGTGTTGCCCGGAAGAAAAAGAAACACAATTCACAAGTCACTATTACAATTACTAAAACTATTATTTAGTTGTTATCTTGCTTGCTTCTCACCGTGTATATTGTATATATACACATATGCTTCAGGATACAACGAATTATATCAAATAGTGTAAAACATATACGGAATGTTTCGGTAAATAGAATACTCTTGATTAACGGCCAGTAAAAAAGAGTGAGAGATAATTAAACGTATCCACGTTCAAATAAACTACCGACGGCTCACAGGAACATTCCAATTATGTAATCAGACAACTAAACTAAATGCATACGAATAGAAATGCGTATTTGCAGAATACGTATGCTGTCGTAAACACACGTAACGAATTACATAATTAGTTTATAAAGACAGGAACGAATGTTCTTAAATGTTTCCGTTTAAACTTAGTGTTATACACTAACAACTCATTTTCTTCTCCAAATACACTCGACGCTAATCCAACACGTTCCTATTTATAACAGAATAGACAGTGTGAACCGTCTCTATATATAGAAATATAATAAAAACAATTAACATCAATAAAACCATAGAGGTGTACACTCCAAAATTACCCAGATTTACATTGAGGAAGCATAAAGAAGAGTTCAATTACAACCAAAGAATTAAACTAATCTTCCCATGTATATCACACCGCTGTAAGTTAGCACATAGTTTGTTGCCGTCATAGGACAAGTGTATGTTGTTTGCTTAATGTTTGACATAGTATTCTATATCTCCTGCACTGTTTGATAAAACTCATGGTATGTTCTTTTACAGCAACAAATTTAACCAGACTAGAAATAGACACAATTATATTAGCTAAAATAATGTGGATTCTATATGATAATAAATTATGGGCGATGAAACTAGGGAGGAAAATTAGATATAATTATGGAATCACCAGCTCTGCGTAGGTAATTGACTTAGATAGTCTTTACATTCTGAAGGAGCTTTACAATAAAGTGCAACGTATTAGACGGGTTATATAAAGATGATGCACTATTCTCTGCGAACTCGGAAATTGGAGCTTTAAAAAAAAAACCATAACTTCTTTAAGAACCTAGGACTAAAAATAAGTATAGACATAAACGATAGAGTAGTGCATTTTCTAAACCTCATTCTAAATTTAAAAAAATACCACATATGAACCATACCATGCACCCAATTGTACACTATATTACATTAAATATAATTTAAAAAAAACATCCACTGTGAAGAATGATATACTGGAGTAAACAGCCAAAGATAACATCAAGCTTTTTTAATGAACGATTATTCAATAATAACAAAATATATAACAATGAAGCTCTAGCCAGGTAAGAATACGTCAGTGATATAAGTTATATTAGAGTGGATTATTATGAGTGGGATAAGCACCAGAAATAGGAGCACGTCTCACATAATTACTTCTAAGATTGGTATGAGAAATCCCGGGACACAAATGAAGAGAAGCTATACAAATAAGACAGATATAATCATTCCGAACCCTATGTGAACCTCGATCTCAACAACGAATGACGTCAGCATTAGGGGGAAACACAGACGTAGAGGTTAGAGTTGGTTCTATCGCCTTATGGCATGCATATACATGCTAACATATTAAAACAATTTTACAGTTATTGAGAAGAACTTCAATCAGGATAGCAAATTTGGTAAATCTATCTATACAAACACAGTTATACTGTCATTCAAACCTGAACTAATTTAGTCTCAACGATAGAAAGCGGTAATAATTCTATAATAAATAAGATAATTATGAATAATGGAATAAGCACCGGAATCTTGGCCTATATTAAAACTGTGGAAATAAAAGGGAAGTGCTAAGCTTCAATATAGTATATACATAACCGCCATCGACAAAACGGAACAATTGCATAGATTGGGTCTATAGAGTGCAATTTCAAGGACATACCTAGAAAGAATGTAGTCAATTTTAAGTGGCTTAACAGAAATGCTGATAAGACCTACACCACTTATAGCAACACAACTCAGTTCAGCTTAAAATAATCTATAATGGATTGAGAGGAGAAATACATACCCATTAAATCCAAGCGATGGGACCTTTTGCCATAAGAATCATATCATATAGTTACGTCAAAAAAGATTTGCTGAACAAAAAGCAAGATGTGGTATAAAACTGTTTGCATAGATAAACCTCCGTCAATATTGAACAACTACAGTGGAAATTCCTCGTGATCGGCGTTCAAACAGCTATTGCTACTATATGGGAGAATAAAGTAAAGGCGAGAAAATAAATTGCCAACTAGGGAATAGATAAGACATCTGAGTAACTGGAACTCATGAATTTAGTACTTTCGAGGACATCATCTCTCTTTTTCTGTGCCATAAGAAATGATGAAAGCAATACGTTGTTTTTTCAGTTCATAATTGATAGTACAATAATTCATTGAAGGTAAATGAAAATAAAAAAAATGCTACTAAAGAAATATAAAGCAAGTGCAATCTACAATGAGCTGTACATATAAGATGTCGTTTCAAAGAGGAATTAGAAAATAAAATATGATTACTACACAAGTGTGTGTATAGGTGCAAATACGTGTGTGTGTGTATATATACATATATATATATATATATATATATATATATATATATATAAATTAGTAGTAGTAATGAAACAGATGACTATAGAACACCATCCGATTACTTCTCTTAACTTTCACCCTTTTACCTGGATCAGAATATATATAGTATAACACTAGAAATGCTGAAGGTATCATCCCAGGCGTATACAGGAGGCTACCCCCTCATATATAGGTAAAGGTGAAGAGTGTATTTGCTCCCTTTAACCAGGTCCCTAACCATGAGAACCATTGAAATGCCAAAAATCAATTGGTAGGTTGAATATAAATATAATAGTATAATTTCATAAAAAACAAATATATACATGTAATGTGCGTGTATAATATATATATATATATATATATATATATATATATATATATATATATATATATATATATCCATATATATACATATATGTATATTCATATGAATACATATCTGGTTGAAACAACCAGATATGTATAAAAGAAGGAATGTTGCCTAACTATACAAAATATCAATACATATATACATTCATATACATGTATGTGTATATACATACATACATATATATATATATACATGTGTATATATACATATGTATACATATATATATATATACATATATAGATTTATATATATACACATATATATATATATACGTATATATACATACACATGTATATATATATATATACACATATATATATATATATTTATATATATATATATATATATATATATATATATATATATATATATATATATATATATATATATATATATATATAGCAGTGAAAAGAAAAGTGTATTAAATGGGTATCTTGAATACACGTTTAACGGCTATTTACTGCATGGATAGGAAACGCATTTCTCGCCTGGATAACTTTTTGCATTTTTTTACCACAATTCACCATTTTTAATTTTTTTAATCAACCTCTTGGATATCTTGCCTGGAGCTATTTTAAACTTGTTGACTTGGATGAACTGTTTAGGTTTACAATAAAATATGTTTTTGGCCGATATATTTGATGTTTTATATATAAGTAATGTATTTTGATATATATTTTTTTATATATTTTCAAAGTTTAATTTGTATTACCTGCCGTAATGTCATTGCGGTAATGGTCCTCTGTGGACAATAATTTCTTTGAAAACTCATGAGTTAAGGAATTTGAAAAGGTTTACCTGAACATTGAACTGTAATAAAATTTGATTCGCACCCTATTCTATTCTTTCACTTTATCTATTGCTATTAATGCTCTGTTCAGTATATTGAGCTTTATTTTTATCCGGATGTTCACTAATTAAAGATAGTAGTTGCCTCTTATATCTTTTATTGTATTAACCTTATATATATATATATATATATATATATATATATATATATATATATATATATATATATATATATATATATATATATGTATTTAAGCAAACATTGTAAATCCTAACAGGATTTTACTGCTCGATATTAACTTTTTTGGAGGTTAAATGTCAAAATAATACATTTTTTTGCTTTTAATACAAAACTTCTTTTTAGAAAATTTGGAAAAATTAAAATAACATCATCAAGCATATAATTCTGTTATGTTTACCTTTAAATTCTGGTATGTTTGCTTAAATCAAAGTATGTCCACACACTATATATATATATATATATATATATATATATATATATATATATATATATATATATATATATATATATATATATATATATATATATATATATATTTGTTGAACTGATAGAACTTGCTACTAAACAGTTTCCTTCAGTTTGGACAATATAATATATCGGCAAATTGATGGTATATTTATGGGTAGACCTCTTGGTCCATTGTTAGCCAACATTTTCGTTGGATTTTTGGAAAACCAATTATTTTCTAAAATAACCAAGCCGGCTTTTTACACACGTTACGTTTATGCCACTTTTGCTTGCTTTCCCTCACGGAGTTATGCTGAACAGTTTCTTCGTTTTCTTTGTGACTAGCATCCGTCGTTGCAATTCACTGTGGAGGCTGAGGGTTGTTGTTCACTCCCATTCCTTGATGTGTAAGTGTCTAAAACTGGTTTATTGTTTCAAACCTTTGTTTATAGAAAAACAATGTTGACATGTCTTTATTTTCGCCCCTAAATCAAGAAAAATAAATCTTATTGGTTCTCTTACTCATCGAGCCTGTATGAGTTGTTCACCAACTCGACTTAGTGCGGAACGTGGTGAAATTACATATATTTTTCTTGCTAATGGATATCCCATCAATATCATAAAAAAACACCGTTGCGCGAAATGTTCTACATTTAATGGTGCTAAATTTATTGGCCCGTCACGATGCCCTATTTATTTGAAACTTCCATAGTTAGGTTCTGACGGCATTGACATTGCCAAAAAGATTTATTCTACTACTAAACGTTATTTTCTAGCAACCATGCTTATAGTAGTTTTCACGACTCGAACCGTTTTCTCTTCTTTTCGTAAGGATGTTTTGGCAGCCATTCAAAATAATTCCGATGTTTATAAATTCCTGTAAATGTGGAACTGACTACGTTGGCAAACCATCCAGAATATTAGAAATTATAATATCTTAACACACACCACGTGATATTCGTGTTCACAAGGTTTCAGGATCATCGGGGAACTTTCAAGCACATGAATCTGTCATCAGTAATCATCTGGTTGGTAACAATTGTTGTTCTGACAAGTATTTCTATGGGTGGTTTTCTTTCTTACACAGTGCTAGGTCGAACTACCATCTCAATATTAGTAAGGTGTTAGATATGTTTTATGATAGCGGTGCAAATCTTGTTTTCCCTCACCCGACACTGTGGTCCAATTTTTTTTTGTTTTTGACAAAAGATAGATTGTTACTCTCGACATGATTAAAGTTTTATCATTCCGGATTTTAAAATATTTAGCAGTAAGTCGCTTTTTTTACAATTTACTGCTTTACATTTGAAATTATTTTAGATCTAAATAAATTCATCAGATATTTATACACTTATACTGTCTGATGGTATTTATTTGTGTTCATCTTATCGTTGACCTTCCGGGTTTAAACATAGCATTGCTCCTTCCTCGGAATTATCAGCTTCATACCTATATTTATATATATATATATATATATATATATATATATATATATATATATACATATATATATATGTATATATATATATATGTGAGTGTGTGTGTGTGTGTAATCGTCTATTAGAACGGTTAGTTTCACTAAAACACTGAAAAATTAAAATACTAAATATACTAAATGCATCCGTTCTTCGTACAATACTGTGATGAGCTCACACATGATTTGTGTATAACAATCCGCCGGGTGAGTCAAAAGAAGTCGAGGGTAAAACTAAAATTTGTGAATAGTTACTCTATTAAGGTTTCGTTAATACGAACATGTCTACATGCAGATGCCATATATACGCACACATAGTTATGACAAGGAAAAAATGTAACGGAATCTGCAAATGAAACACATATATCGAAAACTAAACTAAATTTACTAAACACAACAAATCAAATAGTTCATGGCCTAATTAATATGAAATACATCCAAAGTATTTACTCGATATCGAAATGTAACGATACAAAATATCCTTCAAAAATTCTCAGTTATAATCATGATATTAATATATGCCTATCTAGTGTTAATACGTACACATGTACACACACCCTCACTTACGGTAACAAATATCTAACAACCCGAAGACAATTCCTGAATTGTTCAATCAACCCAGGGAAACTTGAATGTAGTAATAAGTTTCAGTTCGAAATATTCAACAGGTGGTTAATATTATCATGGTAAATATTACTATCGCGATTTGAAACGGAGATGTAGTAAGAATATTTAATTTTGGTTCGATACCTAACGAATAGTTTGAATTGATTTCAAATTAAATAAGGTCCCTTAACGGTTTAGATTATGTTTGTCAACGACGTATTTTTAGTTTTTATATCTGTTAAGTTTTTTAATCTTTTGTTACGTGTTTTGATCCTTGTTATAACTATGTCTGCGTATATATGTTATATTTGAGTACAGATGTATTGTGATTGAACTTCTAATGAGATAGCCGTTCTCAAAGTATAGTCTTACGCGGAGCAGTTACTTCTCGCCCGGCGGAGAGTTATACAAAAATGATATTGTCGTCAATCATCACAATATCTACTGAAGTACTAATACATTTGGTGTGCTTTATTCTACTGTTTTAGTTGCCAGTGTTTTCGTGAACCCTAAAGAATCGATGGAAAACTGAGGGATATGTATTTCTAGAATACGCGGTCAGTCAAAAATAACCGAGTGGAAATGTAACGTTTTTGGAATAAATTTACAAATGATTAAAAAATATATTACACTTAAAGATAATTATATTCAAATAACGCACTATTTACACCCCCAGTTTTATTTGAGATATTGTTTTCTAAGATTTATTCTTGGATTTAATCGAAAATAACATACAAATGTATTACCATCTGCAGGGATTGAAATCACAACTTTCATATCATGAGAAATATATATTTAATATATCATCATCATTCGTCTTATTCAACTGCATCTCTGCCAATTTGCCCTCAGCGAACACTTGTAATACCATGTTAATAGTAATCCGACGAACGAAAGAAAGACGGATAGCAACAAACACAGGTCGTCATTATGGTTATTGATCGAATCTTTAAGAAAATATGGGTTCACATGAAGGCGGATATTGACGAATGTCAAATACAATGTTATTTGTGCAGACGTGTATCATTCCATTATGTTTGCTACGTTTTCCGTTGATGATAGTTTTTTTTTCAGTATGGTAAAGAAAGTGGTTTCAGATTTTCAGCGATGAAAAATAGATACTGGAGGCATTTCCTCATTAAGCTTTCGCCACTAAAAGAACGGCGCGAATAACTCAATGACTTCAAAGTATCAGTTAACATAGCTATTTATTAACACAATTAAAGCCCCAGAATCAAAACCATGTCTAACTAATTTACGAAAAGGAGGATGTCGTATATAAAGTATGAACGGGAAGCAGTGTTCCAAACCGGTGGCTTGACGAGTGAGTCTATGCATTTAATATACAATGGCCAATATATATATATATATCAGCCGTTTATAATAAAATTATAATGACCAACAAAAAATAGATGTCTTAAGGAGGAGTTACCTTACTATTACCTATAGCGACAAGAAAAATAAAGAATAAAGCGCGTACATTACAATAACTACCGACATATATTTTTTCGAACAATAACATATTTTGAACTCATATCCGCCTTGTTCCTGAATATATGAACTGAAAATGATATTTAGCTAACAACTATACTATCAATAGGAATTTAAAAGGTAAATTAACCCGCTATTCATCAGAAACATGTAATTTTTAATAAAAGAGAATAGCAGAATTCAATAATGTGGCTAATACATTCGTAGATCAAGTTGACAGGAAAAAACTTGTTTATAAACAACGGTTGTCTCTTTAACATAATGAATGTGTATTAAAACGAACAAAGAAATAAGTCAAAGGTTTGTATATAACATTACTGACTTGACATTTCCCTTCAAACTCTTTTCATTTAAAACTCATTGACTGTTTAGTCACTGACTATAATCATGAAACTCCACACTGGGTTGCTTGTTATACCCACAAAAGCAAGTGCACACTCACAAAACTATATGTGTTATAAAGTAATGGCTTTTCATGTTGTATAGAAATACAAACATTAATGCACACCACTAGTTGTCACATCAAGATAAATCTAATGTTATCGGATTATAGTTATATTCCTCTTTAATACCAGTTTAGCAACCGTATCTTATTTCTAATATTTAAAATTCAATCAGTCGGACACTCAGACTGATATCCAAATAGCGATGCTTCTGTCAGATCAAGTTTTATTTTGACTAGCTTTTTCCACTGTTATCTGCACAATACAATTTAGTTCGATTCAATTTATTTCTGAAAATACTTAACTCGGCTACACACATTTATAACATCTTAACATTAAACTTACATAACTTAAGAGCTTAGGCTTACTAAAATAGTTTCAATACTTCACCAGCTTTACCGGTTTTATATAAAGAAATACATGTGTTTGCATCATAATTATTAAACTATTTATTTCTTGACATCAGTTTCGTTTCATACAAAAACCTACTATATACTAATTCTGTCATATTTAAATGTAAACAAATGATAACAGAAACGTGCGCATGTTTGCTTCTCAAAACTGACAAATGTTTTCCATAATGCAATTAATAAAACAAAACAGATTTCATGGAGAAAACTTTGAATTAATTTCAGTATTCTTAATTTCCTTGCTTTGTAAAATACATTCCGTAGAAATAGTGCGGAGGAAATAGTGTGATACATATTGAGATGTACCCAGACGAAATAGATAGAGTACGGGATAGGTATGAAACCTACTTATTGACCAGTTTTGGACAATCTGAGCAAATGTTCACCTTGATAAAAGAATACAAGGAGACAGTTAAATGTTTTAATATTTTTAAACAATGTAAAAACTTGCACCTTACCACAACGCCCACATCGTCTTATGTGTTGCATTTAGAGACAAAGAATATGATTTCAATCATCAGTAGTATAGTATTTAGTTTTCACTTATTTTGTCCAAACTTTGAATTTATTCAAATGATATTTTCATATTTTACTTTTATTAGTTGTAAACTACCTGGACGTAACACTAAACCTTTTAACTAGAAACGTAGGAAGCCACCTACAAACCAAACTTAGTGTTATTTTACGTCGATAAGAGGACAAACTATCTCAAACATATAAGTTTGATAGTGCCAACTGTCGCTAGATGAATTTCTAATCTATCTTCCAATGGACTCATATTTTAA
Organism: Sepiola atlantica; assembly: GCA_963556195.1. NCBI lineage: Eukaryota > Metazoa > Mollusca > Cephalopoda > Sepiida > Sepiolidae > Sepiola > Sepiola atlantica. The sequence goes on along the minus strand of OY744521.1, from coordinate 133,586,983 downwards.
GATTATTCTCAATTCTATGACGATGTCTTTAGTAATTCAGGTTACAAAAAAACATTATCTATTTAAAATCTTCTGAAAACATCGCCAATAGTGATGGTGTTAAACATCTAGAGGCCATACTTCAAATATTATCACTCGCACCATGCCATTAAATAAAAAAGCTCCCAACAAATATAACAACAATATAAATAACATAGTTGACCGAATTAACACTAATCAGAATAACAATAGAAATATCGTAGCGCCTTGTCGATCTAGAACGAATACTGCTAAATACAGTGTACCCTCCTGTATATTGGTTAATTAACACTTCAGTAAAAATATACACACTAAAAACCATGAAATAGTCTTCAAAATTGCAGAGGGTAATGTGAAAGCTCCACAAAAATATAGCAAGCTTTAATATAGTAAGACTAAAAATGTCTTACTCTACTTTTCCAAAATTGAAAAAAAATAATAGGCTGTCACTTTGTGAAAATAAGTCTGATCCCAAGGAAATATAACCTAATCCCATTAAACTTTCTTTGTAACTGTAATAACAAGAATCAATGCCGTGTAAATGGTCTTTCAAAAAATGACAGTGTAGTCTATAAATGTATGGTAATACAGAACGTTATACGGAACAACTACAATGATGCTAACCCTAATACTAATTAAACCAATATTCATAATGATAGTGACATTTGACCATCAATTAAACAGGGAATAACAAAAACCTATCCATATAAACTCCCCTAATAAGGACTTTTGTGTTGACTGCGGGCCAGCTGAAAAAAAATTGTAGACATATATATATATACTAGACCACCCGTGACCCGTTGGGTCAGTTTGTTATATTAGCTATGGAATTCATGTATGTGCGTGACACTTGTGGAGAAAACAAAAAAACTATTTGATGAAATTAAATGTAATTGTTTAAAGAAGAATATAGATAGATTTCTATGCGTCGTTCTGTTTATTATAATTGTTTTTTTTTTTAATTATAGTTACTGAATTATAAGTGGTTGGCCATACTTATAGGTAAATATGCACTGAACAGGTGAGAAAGGAAGGGGGTACAACCGGCTGTCTCGCGTACGTAACGAAAACAGAGGGAGTAGGAGTGGTGAAATCTGTGAGAGGAAAAGTGGGAGGTGGTTTCGTTCACCGCCGCTATTGATATTAATAATGATTGTTGTTGTTTTGTTTGTTTGTTTTTGTTTTTTAAAAGGGTGGAGCTTTTTTGAAACTGCGACAGACTTTACAAAGTCCTGCCGTTGAATGTTTTTAGCCGTGGAGAAAACAAAAAAACTATTTGATGAAATTAAATGTAATTGTTTTATATATAAAGCGATATAAACATTTCCAGAATGAAAAATTTCATGCGTTCGTTAAAACGTTTAAAAAAAACGAAAATAAAAAAAGAAGAATGATGGAGGTATATTAAACATCTTTAATAAAAAGAATCAGTGCAAATGGCGATTTGAGAAAGGAAGGGAGTACAACAGGCTTTCTCGCGTACGTAACGAAAACAGAGGGAGTAGGAGTGGTGAAATCTATGTGAGGAAAAGTGGGAGGTGGTTTCGTTGACCGCCCGCTAATAATGAGTGTGTTGTTTTTTTGTTTGTTTGTTTTTGTTTTTTAAAAGGGAGGAGTTTTTTTGAAACTGCGGCAGACCTTACGAAGTCCTACCGTGAAGAAAACAAAAAAACTATTTGATGAAATTAAATGAAATTGTTTATATTAAAAGCGATATAAACATTTCCAGAATGAAAAATTTCATGCGTTCGTTAATAATAAGAGTTCAACGGAATTGGATTAACAGATTTGAAGACGATGCTATTTACGCATGCGCAACCGGATGTTGAAAACCGGAAAGCTGAAAGCTGATTGCAAACATACAAGACCCATAGACTTTTAGTAGTATATAGATATATGGGAAATGAAAAAGGAAAAACCAGGATATATTTTTATGTATTCATCAACATTTCGTCCTCATTGTAAGACTTCCACAGGATGATAATTTTAAGAAAAATGTCATGCAAGTACATCGAAATATTGGGTTGACATGATGGGTTGATTAGGAAAAGTTGTAGCCGTGGCGACTAAGGGCACTGGGCGAGGGTCCATGCTGCGAGTAGTCAGTCAGTGACAGAGTGAAATGAATATGAAAGCTTTGAGTGGTTACCATTAAGGCAGCAGTGAAAAAAGAGAAGGGTGAGAGTATTAGTGAACTTCCCTTTTAATTTAAGCCATCTGTCTAAAAACATTTCTCTAGCAACTCATGTGTGGGATCTCAAAAATAAAAATATTGGATTCATACTCAAATAGCAATTGATTTAAAAGATGAAATCTGATAAACCGTTAGACACAGACTGCTCCGTATGTATACAGGAAGCGTACAGAATCATCGAATATCAGTGTCTACTACATAAAAACGATAAAATATTATATAACTGCTTACATGAAACTCGGTTCAAATACAACAATTTTAGAGTCTCATAGCCTTTCTCTCGGGTGCATACATGTGTGTAAGTATATATATATATATATATATATATATATATATATATGGATTTTTCTCTTAGAAAAAAGAGTATTCAGTAAAGACCGGGATTATTCCAACAAAAACAAGCTCGATGATAATCGATTACAGGGAACAGAACATTTATATGTGATTTTTGGAAAGCTTACCAAAGCATTCCGTTCAGGGGCCCAAAAACCACCACAAAATAGTTGTCATTCAAAAATTAATCATTTATCATTTTTCAAATTAATTTTAAAAATGATAAATAAATATTTTTTAATGAAAACATCTTTTGTGGTGGTGTTTGGGCTCCTGTACGGAATGTTTTGGTAAGATTTCAAAAAATCATATATATATATATATATATATATATATATATATATATATATATATATATATATGGGAAGAGAAGGATGAAGGTAATCCGACGTGATGGTAAAATGAAAAAGGAAAACCAAAAACTGGATGTTTTTTATGTGTACATCAACGTTTCGTCTTTATTTATAAGACTTCATCAGGATGATGATATAGGGAAAAGATATCATGCAAGCACAGATACATGTAGTATAGACATGTTGGGAAGAAAAATAAAATAAAATGAAAAATAATGGCAGCGTCTTGCTGGACGTCCGTACTTGTTAGAGAATGAAAATGAGTGGGAGAAAAAAGGGGAAGGGTGGAGGGAGCAAGGACTACTGTGGCTGGCGATGAGAGAAAGAGGTGGGGGATGAGCAGGGGTAAAATGGATGGCAGAGAGAGATTGGAGGAAGAGGGGGAGGGGGTGTTTGACCAGATGGCTGTGGTCGAGATTGAAGGGGAAGAGTGAGTTGGAATGTTTGTGTGTGGAGGGTGTATGCAGGAAAAAAGGGGATGGGTAGAGAGGGAGGGGGGGGGGCTGTGATTTTGGTGGATGGGCGAACGTTATGGTCTTAGAGAGCGTTTGGAGAAAATGAGGGAATTTAAGAAGAGGTATGGGAGAAAATAGATGAGAGGGGGGGAAGAGGGAGGATTTGTCGTGATAGGGTGTGAAATATGTGAAATATTTGGAAAATGATAGCAATGAGTGAGGGATTGGAGTGGGTGGGGGAGGGGGGTGATTGAAAGGGTGGGTGAGGAATATTTGAAATATTTGGAACATGAGAAAGTTTATTTGGACTGTAGTATTAAAAATGTGAGGGAAAAAAGTGAGGAAAAATAAGAGAAGATTCAGGGAGAAGAAGGAAGGGTGTGGGTGAATGGAAGAGTGTCATAAGGTTAGAGATGAAAATAAAAGTTAGCCATGATCCACTACCATCAAGCAGCGAAATGGTTTCTTTAACCTATCACCCTTAATAAGCAAGATCATCCTCACAGAACAAAGTCTTTTGCCTGATCATGGCTAACTTTTATTTTCATCTCTAACCTTATGACACTCTTCCATTCACCCACACCCTTCCTTCTTCTCCCTGAATCTTCTCTTATTTTTCCTCACTTTTTTCCCTCACATTTTTAATACTACAGTCCAAATAAACTTTCTCATGTTCCAAATATTTCAAATATTCCTCACCAACCCTTTCAATCACCCCCCCCCTCCCCCACCCACTCCAATCCCTCACTCATTGCTATCATTTTCCAAATATTTCACATATTTCACACCCTATCACGACAAATCCTTCCTCTTCCCCCCCTCTCATCTATTTTCTCCCATACCTCTTCTTAAATTCCCTCATTTTCTCCAAACGCTCTCTAAGACCATAACTTTCGCCCATCCACCAAAATCACAGCCCCCCCTCCCTCTCTACCCATCCCCTTTTTTCCTGCATACACCCCCCACACACAAACATTCCAACTCACTCTTCCCCTTCAATCTCGACCACAGCCATCTGGTCAAACACCCCCTCCCCCTCTTCCTCCAATCTCTCTCTGCCATCCATTTTACCCCTGCTCATCCCCCACCTCTTTCTCTCATCGCCAGCCACAGTAGTCCTTGCTCCCTCCACCCTTCCCCTTTTTTCTCCCACTCATTTTCATTCTCTAACAAGTACGGACGTCCAGCAAGACGCTGCCATTATTTTTCATTTTATTTTATTTTTCTTCCCAACATGTCTACCCTACATGTATCTGTGCTTGCATGATATCTTTTCCCTATATCATCATCCTGATGAAGTCTTATAAATAAAGACGAAACGTTGATGTACACATAAAAAACATCCAGTTTTTGGTTTTCCTTTTTCATTTTACCATATATATATATATATATATATATATATATATATATATATAGAGAGAGAGAGAGAGAGAGAGAGAGAGAGAAATATATATATATATATATATATATATATATATATATATATATATGCGTGTGTGTATGTGAATACATAAATACTATTTAGTGTTTTTTCTTTTTCAATGTCCATTACGTCAGAACACATTTTCCGTCCTTTATCTGAAACAATATTGGCTCGAACTCGGAAATTCTAAGGGTCAACTTCTTATTAAGGGACATTTAAAATTAGAAGTAGCGCAGATTCATTAAGCTTCGAATATTATAATCTTAGCAAGGAACTTTCCAGATGCTAAATGCTGATCGACAATCCATGATCAGCTCTGAATAGTCTTAATTTGACAGCCATTTTAATCAGACGATAATTGAAATGTCTTTCCATATTTTTCTAAGTTATCATTAGCTGTGCACTTTCTTGTACCAATCGACCGCAAATGATTGACGTCGAATGAACTCATTTTGACTGTTTTTTGACTTAACAGATAGTTTCATATTTTTCTAAGAAATCATTGACTTTTGACTTTCTATTTTGTATGTCCCCATATATAACTTTTGCTGTATTTTAAGTGGATATAGAGAAAATATACTGTATCATGCATCGAAGCATTTTTTTTATTTCTGTTACTTATATATTTTTCACACGGTAAAAGAGAATCCTTGTACCAGTAATTTGTAAAGTGTACTTAGATGTTACCACGTCAAGTGCACGTGCGTTTTACTTTCAAACGAGCTTCATAAATTGGCGCGAAGAGTTAGTCAACGACTCGAGGAGCTGCAGAACTCCGATTCTCCACGATACGTAATGCGTGACGATCAACGCTGCACTGTTTAATGAACGCACGCTAAATGGACATGTAAAAGGCAGTATTTGAAATGTTATAACCAATAATTTCGGCTTTTTCTGCGTTTTAGTGCCAAAATGATTTCAAGCATGCTTTACAATGATCAGAAAGAACGACGCATGCAAGTGTGCCAGGACATGATCTATGGTATTCAAGATCACGAAAGCTTCCATTTTGAAGGTGTCGATGTGTTGAAGGTGATAACATTTCAGATAAACTCTTCTAGCAGTGCATAAGCCGGTTACGCATATATAATGAAAAGTCTAATACTTGTGACAACAATCCTTTTATTTTCAGACAAACGATATATATATATATATATATATATATATATATATATATATTTGCAATTCCCTTCTCACCACATACTTATAGATAAAAGTTGCTTCAAATTTCCCCTCTCTCTAAATATGTATTACATAGGTTGTTATTCCCTCTCTCTCTCAAATTATATTTGAATTGTCGAGTGTGGATTTAAACATTTTTTCAGTTTCAAAAATGTAATCGTCTAAATCGGATGCTTGAAAATGCCACAAGGTTTAAATAAATTATTGCATCGATAATTATGTAATTTCGTGTCACTGCATTTTATTTTATATATATATATATATATATATATATGGGAAAATTAAAAAGGAAAACCAAAAAATGGATGTGTTTTATGTGTACATCAACGTTTCGTCTTTATTTATAAGACTTCATCAGGATGATAATATAGAGAAAAATGTCATGCAAGTACTAACACAGGTAGGGTTGACATATTGGGAAAAAGGAAGAAAATACATATATATAGGCTTCTTCCCACGCGCCTTTAGAATATGTAGCCCCCAACACATAGATGAAGAAATAAAGTACATTTTTAATTCCCTAAAAAGATTGCAATACCCCACACATTTTATATTAAATGCCAAGAAAAAAGCCTTCCAAATATTCACAAGAAACACCACACAAAAAAATCAGACTCCTAACACCTCTCTCATAGACAGACCCCTTCTCCTACCCACGCATTCCAATAACACATCCATATGCAACACGCTTAACAAACTAGGCATTCCAACAGTACAAACCACATCTCAATCCATAAAACAAAAATTAAACACATCCAGACATTTCCAAAAAAAAACCCACATCCCATGCCGGCTTATATACTGTCCCATGCATTGACTGCCATCAATTTTACGTCGGAGAAACACAACGTGATTTAAAGAAAAGATTAAATGAACACAAAAGGGGCATAAAAAACAACAACCCTCTCAGTGCACTTCTCTCCCATGCACGAGAACATGGTCATGCATTCAAATTTAAACAAGTCGAAATCACAAAATACATCCACAACAAATCTCGGCAAAGATTATTGGAAACTGCACTCATCACCGCCTCCACCACCATCAAGCAACGAAATGGCTTCTTTAACCTATCACCCTTAATAAGCAAGATCATCCTTACTGAACAAAAACTCTTGCCAGTTCATAGATAACATTTATTTTCATCTCTAACCTTAATGACACTCTCCCACTTACTCACACCCATCCTCTTTCTCCATGAATCTTTACTTTCTCTAACTCATTCTGTTTTTCCCTCACATTTTTAACACAGCAGTCCGATGAAACTTTCTCATTTTCCAAATATTTCAAATATTTCCATTTCTCTGCATATCACCCCTCCCACACAAACCTTCCAACTTACTTTTTCCCCTTCAGTCTTGACCGTAGCCACCTGTTCAATTACCTCCCTCCTCCCTCTCCTCCACCCCTCCACTCACTCACTCATTGCCATCATTTTCCAAATATTTCAAATATTTCATACCCTATCACAACAAATCCCCCTCTCCCCCTCACCCATTCCCTCTCTCAACTACTTCTTTCGTACATTCACTCTTCCATACCCCCTTCTTAAATCCCCTCATTTTCTCAAAACCCTCTCTAAGACCATAACTTTCGCCCATCCACTAAAATCACAGCCCCTCCTTCTCTACCCACTCACCTATATATATATGTTTATATATATGTACATATATATGTGTCTATATATATATATATATATATATATATATGTATATATATATATATGTGTATATATATATGTATATATATATATGTATATCTATATGTATACGTACATATATGTACATATATATATATATATATATATATATATATATATATATAAATATATATATATATGTAAGAACATGTTTAACAACGTTTCGTCTTTATTTCAAGACTATTTTAGATGACTGATTTGTAGAAATGCATAGAATTCAATATTTGAAAATACATTGTACGTCTATGGCGTGCAGAGGATTTTTTTTTTGCTTTCGAAGGAATCATAGACGTAATTATTTAAATGACGTAGGCGCATGATGTATTTTCAAAGATGGACTTTTATGTTTTTCTTTGATGCAAATATGTTGTGCGTTTATGAAGTTGAATGTAAATGTGTGTTTAATTTGTTTTTATATCAAAGTTATGTACACATATTGTTGAGTATGTAAAGTGCAAAATGGGTAAATTCAAGATTTCTTCGGTTAATTGCCGGTTGTTGATTAAAAGAGATACATTGTAAAAGTCGTTACGTTTATTAATTGTGTTAAAGTTTATGATAAATGTTGATTAAAGACATCTTCGGGGGTTATTTAAAACGATTAGGCTATTTTGCCGGGACCGGCAGAATAACGATGGGGCTGTTGTTTTGCCGGTTCATGTTGATTTAACCTAACTGTTACAATTACAGTGCAGATTTCACTAGTCAACTTAACTGCCGGTTTATTTTATTTTCAACATTTTTCCAATAAAAAAAAGAAATAATTAAATCTTCTGACTATTTTTTTTAGATTAAATTAAAAATTCATATGGCGATTTTCGCCACAACTTACGAAAAAATAAGTTTAATTTCACCATTGACTAAGTACCTACGATGAATTTCTATGCCCATTTAAATGCATTTACGTATTGTTTTTATTGTAAAAAAATACAAAGTATGTTTAAAGTACAAATAATTCGCTTTGAAACCCGTTTATGTCTACTTTTCTTAATATAATTCTCTACCGGATTACCTCACAATGTTTGTATAACAATTCAACGTTGCATTAAAATTCGTCGTTACATGTAGCAGTTGAAACTGTTGACAATTACTACTGTTGTTATTTTATCGTAAGAAAAAACATTCAATTTAATGGTTAATTTAGTGAAATGATGAGAAATAGTCCTAACATTTATCTTAAAATATAGTGAAAAATCAGTTTTAAAATTGCTGTTTAGACTGTTTATGAAACTGAAATTATACAAACGTACACATACTGTTGAAAAAAAGTATATCTGATTTAATTTCTTTAGCGACTTATTTTTTATTATTTTTAATAATCAGATTTCTTCACAAGAGTTATTTACTTTTGATATCAATGAATGAAAACTATTTTTTTTCTTAAATAACTAAAACATTTTTTATCCGACGCTAATTACTTCTAAATCCGACTAAAGAAACTAATTGTCTGTAATATTTTCGTTCATTTAATAAATTTTGATTTTAAATGTTTTGTTGTATTAAAAGAAGATATTTCTTTCATATTCAAAAGATAAAAATAACCGACAGAATAACAACTGATGATGAGGATGAAAATAAATTATTAAATATGTGTTTCTTATTTATTTGATTATCCTTTCTTTCACAAAGCCATAACAGTAAGGTTAAAAAAACATTAGCCGGCAGAATAACAGGCGCTCGTATATCTGCCGGGACCAGCAAAATAACGACCCCCTCGTTATTTTGCCGGTCCCGGCAGATATACGAGGGGCTCGTTATTTTGCAGGGACCGGCAAAATAGCCTCTTCTTATTTAAAATGAATTTAAGTTGTCTAGATGGGTTTAAGAATATGCATTTTAAGAATACTGGCTTCTATGTTTTTCCTTACATAAGTATTCTTGAGAAAGTCATGAAGTAATAACGAAACGCTGATGACTATTTAAACAATTTTTGTGATTTTCTTTTTTATATTCAATTACGTTGGATCAGTATTACTCATACATATATATACATATGAATATATATGTATATATATATATTTATATATATATATGTATATATATATATATATGTATATATATATTACATTAGTCATGAATAAATATTTAATTATTTTAATCCGTATACGTCGTTGTTTCAAGCTTAATCTGTCATCATTGTAGAGAAGCGATAATGTAATACGGTCACATAGCGCAAACCCGGTCTACAGTGTCAAATAAGACTCCGCACGCTGTATATATATATATATATATATATATATATATATATAGAGAGAGAGAGAGAGAGAGAGAGAGAGAGATGTGTGTGTGTGTGTGTGTGTAAAGCGTGCATAGTCTAACTTGACTCTGTGAACTAGGGTCGTGCCCTATGATCATATATATATATATATATATATATATATATATATGTATAGATATATATATATATGTGTATATATATATATATATATATACATATATATATATATATTAATATATATATATATACATATACATATTACTATATATATATGCACACATATATATATATATATATATATGTACATATTAATATATATATGCATATATATTAATATTTATACATATATATATATTAGTATACATATATATATATATTAATATATACATATACACATATATATATATTAATACATATATATGTATTAGTATATATATGCATATATATATTAATATATATATATATATTAGTATGTATATACATATATATATATACATTAATATATATAAATATATATATATATATATATATATATATATATATATATATATATATATATATATAAATGAAGTAAAGGTCAAAGACGTCAAAATAAAACAGCGGAAAGGTATATTTCGATATTTCTATTAGTTGCTAGATTCCGCAGAGGGATCTAATGTAGTAGGTATATGTATATATACTAAAAAAAATATCATCAGGAATAATAGCATAGATGTAGGATATATAGGTTTATATAAAGGTGACGGTCAGATGGTGGTCAGAGAATCTACTAGCACTAAATGCGACAAAATTAGAAAGATAATTCAAAAGGAAATGAATACACCAGGGCTTAATGTGGAATAACTGTCAATTTCAAAATAGTTAACTTCTTTGGTGTAACATCTAACATAACTACTAACAAATATAAAACCTTCATGAAAGTAAACTATAAGTCCATATACACATATCCACTATGAACACACTCCTCTTCAATAATTAAAAACATATCAATGTCCATAGAAAGTAGAATCAGTAATCACCGATCGGGCGAGTCAACATTTAACAACTATAAGAACATTTATAACACAGCCTTTAAGAATACGCGTACAAAATTGCACAAGTTCACAAAATAATTCAACATAGTTAAGAAAACAGAATATTTATTTATATTTTGAGTAGGCTTGCAGAAAAAACCGGGTATGAATTAGTAAATGTATCCAAGAAGCTGTAGTCGATAATTTAAGGGCTGTAAATTATCCACGGGTGTGAACAATTTTAATCAAAACTTCATCACTAAATTACATGAATCACATTTCATTGAAAGTTATTAAATAAAGTCAATAATTATTTTGTTCATATTTGAATATTAAGTGAAAAATGTATGAAGTATTAAAGGGGTTTATATTATACATTCGTGTTCAATAAGCAGAGGGCATTGAAAAGGGATTCAAATGGTGTGTGAGTGTTGCCTTTAGTGTGGGTATGCGCAAGACAGTAAACAAGTTAATACATTGTGTATGTGTGCGCGTTGCTGTAAGAGTGGATATGTGTGCGTGAGTTCAGAAAAGGCATCTCAGCTTCCGCAAAGCGCGACAGAAGAGCGAGAGGCTGGAGAAATGTCGATGTTTGCTCTGTCGTGGATTTTCTCAAAGCATCCTTGTCGAAGGACACATACGTCTTTACATGCATTACGGGTCGATCAAAACGGCAACTTTGTAAAATCCAGAGAAATGCATCTTATTGGGATAAAATCTACTTATTTGTTTTTTTATTAATTCAAGCGAATGCGCGCGTAGAGACGCTTACGTAGAGACGAGTTTAAGCACTTTCGTTTTACACCGAAGGGTAAACTTAAAGGAACATTTAACTGAAGCTACGATGCAAACAGTGTTAGTACTAAAAACTAGAGAGTCCAGCTTATATTTAGGGGCGACAAATAGTTCATTATAAATATGTGTTGTTATATTAACCAGTATACACCAAAAATAGGATAGTACTTTACAATCTGAAATTTAATGATGTCGAATAAAAGTAAAGTGTCATTTAACGTTTCAAAATATTTCCGCTGTTAGAATAAAAATAAATTCTGCCAAAATTGATAATAAGGAGAAGGAATTAAAAACATACGCTATAGATATAACATCATGACCCCAAAAATATATTTGTAAGTAGTATGTATATATATATATATATATATATATATATATATGCAAGTATCATTACAAATAACGGGCATCTTGTGGCTGGTTATTTTTTCTAAGATCCTTTCCGTTTTTCTGATGAGGTTCTTAGTTTTAGACGGAAACTGGCTGATAAAATTGCCATAGCTTCCCAAAGCGCTTTCTGACCCTTCCAGGTCCATCGTCAGTTGAGCAATGTTAACCAGGCACAGACCTACGAGTGAATATATATTCTATTTAGGCGGGAAAATAAAGGAGTGTGTTTAATTTAAATTTATATTTATAGGCATTTGAGTATATTAGTACTAATAGTATAGTTAATTTTGTTAATAGCTGTTTTTTCTGTTTTAATGTATAGGGCTTCGAGTATGTGTGTATTAGTATTTTGTGCGATGATTTTTGTGTTATCTACTAGAAGTTTACGGATATGCGAACGGGGGCAGGAGTGCTTTTTATAGAGGTGATGGGTTATTGCGGATTCGTTAGATAAATGCATAGTTAATCTTCTGGATAGCGTCGTAACAGTCGACCCAATGTATACATTTTCATGATTGTCGGAGACACATTCTCCCAGAATCTCCTGCACTCTTAATTTCGTTAGTGAATGCCCTTTAAATACAAAATAGCCATCAATAAAAACTTAATAACGGGGGCAAAATTAATCTCCTCCTCCCCAACTATCTTTCAAAATGAACTCCAAAATATAAAGCAAACTTTAGTCAATAAAAGTTTCCCCAATTACATTATTGACCAAAAAATTAAACAATTCAAAAACAATACTAGTAATAATAACAATAATAATAATAACAAAAACAACAATGAACCCAATTCTCTACTTAAAAACATTATAAAACTATTTTACTGCAACCAATTTCATCATAACTATAACATAGACGAACAGGTTCTCAAAAACATTATAGATAAAAACGTACTCCCCACCGACCCAAACAAAACAGTTAAACTAATTATCTATTATAATAAAACTAAAACTACCAATCTGGTTGTTAAAAATTATTCTTCACCCCGGATTAGAGTTCTTTAATGTAGTTTGTCCTAATCGCAGGGTTCTGTGCAGTAATCAGTAACGCTTCCATTTATTTGTTTAAGATTTCGTTTTACAAGGACCTGCTCAGCTATTTTGGTTTGTTTCTTCTCTTGTCAGTCTTCTAAAGCGTACATGTAGTTGTTTTTCTTCCCACTTTTCTTTTCTTGAATTTTGGTATCTACTGTCGGTGGTTCCCGGGTTCCTCGGAACGGTGTCTCTTGCTGCGGTAATTCGCCTTTCCAATTTCTGAGTAATGTATTTCTCCAGCTCTTTTTTGAGTCTCCCACAAAATCTTCTATAATTACCAGTCCTCTTGTCCCTTCATTTCTTATCATGTAGAGTATGTCCTTATTGTCTTTTGGGTGTAGAGCATTTTATTATAGTTATTAATTTTATAATTAGTAGTATTATTAATAAATTTATATTTTTTAATTACAATTATTATTATTATTATTATTATTATTATTATTATTATTATTATTATTATTATTATTATTATCAATTATACATTAATTAAGTTTTTATTAATATTATTATTGTTATTGTAATTATTATTATTTTAAATTAATTCACATTAACTTATCTTAAAATTCTACCCTATATTTTTGTCAGTTTCTTTCCTATTCGATTGCTTAGACATCTCTAGTTTATATATATATATATATATATATATATATATATATATATATATGAATATACCTCAATATATACATATATATATACATATATATATACATTCATATATATATATATACATATATATATGCATTCATATATACATATACATATATATATATATATATATAAATATATATATATATGTATATACATTCATATATACATATATATACATATATATATATATATATATACATTCATATATATATATATATATATATACATATATATATATATACATTCATATATATATATACATATATATATGCATTCATATATACATATACATATACATATATATATATACATATATATATATATATACATATATATATATATATATATATATATATATATATATATATATATATATATATATATATATATATATATGAACTGATCTTGTGTTTAGCCCCCCGCGGGAGACACGGAGTGCAACATTATACCCATACTAAGATAATATTATCAAATAAATCCCAAACTTCTACATGTTCTGCTCGTCTCCATTACATAAATAAGTACGGCAAACCATTATTAAGACGGAAATTACATATTTTAGTAAGTTTTTTATATGTCTATATTTTTATTCATATAAATGTTATTATATAATTTTGTTTTACGTATATATTCACTTAAAATTGTTGTTTCATGTATCGATTAATTTATCTATTTATATTATTTTATTACTTAAATTATTAGTACTATTAATATTATTATTGTTATTGATATGATTTTTATTATTATTATCATAATAGCAATTATCCTATTATGTTTTGTGTTCATTGTTATATACTATAACAATGGATTATATGTCTATCCACTAACATTTTTTACCCTTGTACTTTATGTTATTATTTAGTTTCCAATTAATTCTCCTCACTTTAAATGCTTTCTGTTATTTGATGTCTATGATGTATATATATATATACATATATATATATATACATATATATATATATATATATTTAAATTCCCGAAACAGTTTTTTCATGGTAAACAACTGATGATCCCTTAAAATAGTGTTAGAAACAGACTAATATAATAAGTGTAAAAAGTAAATTGACTTACATGAGTGATTTGCCACTGAAAGACTTGACACTATAATTTTTTTTGTTTATTTTAATATAGTTGTATTGGTTGAGAAACTTCCGAGACTATATATATATATATATATATATATATATACATATATATATATATATATATATATATATATATATATATATATATATATATATATGCATATATATATATATATATATATATATATATATATATATATGCATATATATATATATATATATATATATATATATATATATGCATACATATATATATATTTATATTTATATATATATTGAAATTAGTAGCTCTTAATGGAAGAGCATCACAGGACAAACGCACAGGCGTTTTTTTTTTAGATAAAGGTTAACATTACCAACGAGGTAGAGAGATTTCGCCTGCACTAACTTGCAGGTTAAGAAAATATGAACGAATCAAGAATTACAAATTCACTTAAACTCAAGATTTCAATTTTATTCATTTTTTTAAATTTGCCTCATTTTCTGACAAAGAGCAAAATACTGCACGAAATATCAAAATAAAAATAATAATTGCAAAAACAAAACCATCGTTTTCATGCTTCATACACCTATTGTCATTAAAATATTTCACTAGAAACATAGTGTAATAACAAACAAACAAAAATATTTATATATATATATATATATATATATATATATATATATATATATATAGAGAGAGAGAGAGAGAGAGAGAGAGAGAGAGAGAGCGAAAGAGAGAGCTATGAATAGTCATGTTAAATATTAAAGTGTATTTTACCTACAAACGACATCGTTTCATACTTTTGTCTTCATCAGTGACAGATTTAGTGATCTCAAACGGCCAGACTGGTTAAAACGAAGTACGTAAATTCAGACAAAGATCTAGAACCAACCACATACCCAATAAGGTCAACGGATCACACAACAGCCATAACTGAACTAAAGATATATTTAGAGCCAAGAGGCGGGGTTCAAACGTTACTAGATCAAAGAATACTTAAAGAAGCGAATGTGTAAGCTTTGCTTTCATAGCTTAGTATGTATATATATATATATACACATATATATATATAAATATATATATATATATATATATATATATTACTATTAAATTTATACACATAACATTTCATAAAGAGATTTAATTTCTATGTATCACTTTTCAGTATTTATTTCAACAGTACTCGATACGCAAGAATAGCTATATAGTGAGCAATGAAAATAAATTATTTTTGCAGGGTGTTTTTATATACACGACTTGCTCGTTTACCAATCAGATTCTATGTTGTTCTCTCAGACAATCGTTGCGGTACCTACGAAGAATAGTCTGGTTAGTGTTTATTCTTATATCTTGTTCTATTGTTATGTTATCTATAGATAGTCCTATATCATGTTTCTTTTGTTGTGCCAATATAATTATATTTATATATATATATATATATATTATATATGTTACGTATATATGTATATACATTATATATATATATATATTTATATAT
Source organism: Sepiola atlantica (assembly GCA_963556195.1). NCBI lineage: Eukaryota > Metazoa > Mollusca > Cephalopoda > Sepiida > Sepiolidae > Sepiola > Sepiola atlantica. Next base: position 133,570,666 of record OY744521.1, on the reverse strand, counting down.
AAATATATATATTTATATATATATTTATGTATATGTACATATATATATATACATATTTATATATATACATATATATATATATATATATATATATATATATATATTTCTATGTATATATATATATATACAGGGTGACTCAAAAGTAGGTTTACAGTTATTAAATTATTTTGTATATGGTTGAAGTTACTTGCTAATTATAAAATACTCCTCAGAGTATACATCTAACCAACATCAACAGCTATTTCCTTGCTGATTGTAATTTATTTTATTTCTGTAAAGCCAACTTTTTACTTGATGATATTTTTTTTTTCAGGGTTAATGGCGAACAATTTAAATCAAGAGAAAAGGAAATGGATATTAAAGCAATATTGGAAATCTGAAAATGCCGAGATGGTCCGTACAGCATGGCAAAACACATTTGACACTTCTCCGCCTTCACGACAAACAATTTATCGTCTAAGGAATACATTTGATGAAACAGGTCTAGTGAGTAATGCACCGAAGTCTGGACGTCCAAAAACTTCTGAGACCGAAGAAAATGAAATGTTAGTGGCTATGACATTTGTGAACAGTCCAAGGAAGTCCACACGACGTGCTTCCGCAGAACTAATTATACCAAGAACATCGTTGCAACGCTTAATGCGTAAACTGAAATTAAAACCTTACCGACCAAGACTAGTACATGGTGTTTTAGCGGACGACGCAGACCGCCGACTGCAGTTCTGCGGAATGATGCATAATCAATTTACTGGAGAACAACCTGACTCTTTGGATAAGATTATTTGGTCAGAAGAGGCTTGCTTTAAACTATCTGGTCATGTGAACAGCCATAACTGTGTGTACTGGGCCGATGAAAATACCCATTTGACCATAGAGACTGAACTGAACCCGCCTGGCATTACAGTTTGGGGTGCATTATCAAGCGAAGGTGTTATTGGGCGCGTTTTTTTTAATGGAACTGTAAATGAGGAGAACTACCTGGACATGCTTCGTGAAGTAGTAGTACCACAACTCAAAACTAAACATGACTAAGATGAACTTTTCTTTCAGCAGCAATGAGCATCACCACATTATGCGTCTAAAGTAAGAGACTACCATAACCAAGTTTTTCCACAGCGTTGGTTCGGAAGAAGGGGCAGCATCGATTGGCCACCACGTCTACCTGACCTGACACCAATGGATTACTTTTTTGGGGGGGTGTTGTTAAGAACAAGGTTTATGAGAAGAAACCGAAAACAATAAATGATTTAAAAGATTACATTCATGTCGCACTTACAGAAATTGATGAAGATCGAAATTTGTGTCGCACTGTGTGTCAGAGTGTCCTGGAGAGATTTAAAGAATGTTGCAATGTTGAAGGAGGACATGTTAGGCATCTGAGAGATTAAATTATTTGCTTTTATGCTAACAGGTATAATGCATTTCCCGCTGTTCTGGTGTAGAATTTCAAATAAATATTTAACCTATTTAAAGTTTTTCGAATAACCTAGTTAAAAAACTTCAAATATTAAATGATAACTGTAAACCTACTTTTGGGCCACCCTGTATATATACATATATATATATATATATATATATATATATATATATATATATATATATATATATATATATATATATATATATATATGGTAAGCAATGAATATATATATATATATATATATATATATATAATATATATGGCAATCAAGCTACACTGTTGCTCCCGTGTTTCATCCCCGGGGGGAATAGTCAGGGAGGAAACACGGGAGCAACTGTGTAGCTTGATTGCCATATATATTTTCATTGCTTACTACCTAGCTCTACTTACGTATCGAGCACTGTTGAAGTAAATACTGAACACTGATACATAAATAATGATATCTCCTTATAATATTTCATGTGGATACATGAAGACTAATATATATATATATATATATATATATATATATATATATATATATATACATACATATCTATATATATATATTTACATATATATATATTTATATACATATATCTACATATATATATATACTGAGAAAGGGAAAAACAATCGACAGTTGTGAACGCAGATTAGAAAAACTGTAAGTGAACAAGGAAGATTAATATTTATTTGAGGTTGACGACAACGTGGAGATGGACAACAAAGGAGGAGGAATAGGGAGAGAAGGAGGGACTAAAATTATATATATGTATGTATGTGTATATATATGCATATATATACATATTTATTTATTTATTTTTAATTTATTGATGTGTTGATATTTTTTTATTTATAATATAAAACTAAAAATAATACATTAATCACCTAAATAAAAGTGTAATGGATTCGTCCAAACACTTTAAAATGCAGCAACATTTTTGTAAGTAACGGATAAATGTTATTAGACAGACGAACAGCAAAGGTAAATAACTTTTTTTTTTAATAACTAACATAAGTTAGCAATACATTTATATGGAACAAAACGTAGATTTAGTATAAGGAACGTTTATATTTTTGTCTATTAAGAGAAGTGGGGTCTGATCAACTCTGCTGGGAAGCCATGAAATTATATACTGTTTTTAATTCCCGAAACAGTTTTTCATGATAAACAACTGATGATCCCTTCAAATAGTGTTAGAAACAAACGAATATAAAAACAGTAAAAAATAAATTGACTTACATGAGTGATTTTCCACTGAAAGACTTGGGACCATAAGTTTTTTGTTTTTATAATATAGTTTTAATGGTTGAGAAACTTCCGAGACTATATATATGTATATATATATATATATATATATATATATATATATATATATATATATATATATATATATATATATATATATTTACATATGTATATATACGTATATATATACATATATTTACATATATATAGACATATATATATATTCATATATATTTATATATATATATATATGTATAGATTTATAGATTTATATATATTTATATATATTTATATATATTTATTTATATATATATATATTTATATATATATATACTTATATATACATATTTATATATATATATATATATATATATATATTTATATAGTGTATATCTATATGTATACATAGTTTTATATATATATATATTCATATATATATATATATTTATATATATATGCATATATATATATTTATATATATATATATTTATATATATATACATATATTTATTTATATACACATTACTTTGATATATTTTATCAATATATATATATATATATATATATATATATATATATATATATATATATATATATATAAATATTTAAATGTAAGCGTGAGAATTACGAGGCAGGAGCAATGTAATTTTGAAAATCGGTAAATCTCAGATCAATTCATTGATATTTGACAATTTAAATATATGACAGTGAATTGTAAAATCGTTTGGCTTACTGGTCAATATTAAATGATCCGGAATGCTAGAGACTGTAATAATTTCGAGAGTACTAACCTTTCTTTTTAAAAATAAAAACAAAAGTTGTACTAGCTGTGTCATTTGATGAGAGCCAAGTGAATTCAGCTATTCAAAAAAATAGAACCATGAGATTCGCAGAAAGGCAAACACGTCTTGCAGAAACTGCAATTGTTAAGATATGTAATCGCTACTAAGAATTATTTATTTAGTTCATCTTAAATAATAATATTTTTATTTAATTTATTTTGCTGCTGTTGTTCTTTTAAAAATATTATTATTATTTGTTTTTAAATTCATTATTTACTTTTGTTTTTTATTATTTTTTTGTATTAAATATTTAATATTTATGGTAAGTGTTACAATTGTAAATGTAGGTTCGAATAGTCAAGTAAAGATTAATGGAGATAATTAGGGATCAGTCTTAAGATTTTCAAAGGCAGATAATTATGTAAAGTAAAATAATGCATTGTCAGATAGATAGATAGAATTATTCTATATTGCGCTTTTATCTGTTCCATTATACTACACCTAGAGCGTGGGAATAGGAGGTAATTAGAAGAGAAAGGAAAGTAAAAGTGTTTATATATAATCAAAATTAAAAACAACATTTTATTATTGCATAGTGAACAAAACTTATTAAGTGTAAGTAAAGTATATGATAATTAAGTGTAAATGGTGTGGGTAGCTTATTTGATGAATAGGAAGTTGTAGAAGTTATTGGGAAAAGTATCGACAAAGAAGGTATATAAGCAAATAAAAGTAGGGGAAGATGGGTGTGGGTAAAGTGGAGAGATATAGACAAAGCGTGCCTGAATGAAAGAGTATGAAAAGAAACAAGAAAGTGAGAGTTTGGAGATTTAGATAGGTTAGGTGGATAGAGTGTTGAGATCATTGGGATCTGGTAGAGACAAAAAAGCAAGTGTATAAAGTATGGACCAAGGTTAGTAGCGTTGCAATAATCTAGGAATATCAGGGGGGTTAAATAATAGAAAGGGGATAAAGCTCAGATCTGCTTTTTATAGAGGGCCTATATTTAGAGATAAAGATTGGCTTCCGATATCCTTGGATTACCGATGTTTCAAACTAAGGCAAGGATACGGACATTGTAAATGCGTTGTGTGTTGCCACATGACAAGTTGTGTTTATAAAAAGAAATGCTGGTGTATAAGTGTTCCTTGATGCGTTGGTGCAGATACCTAACAATACTACTGATATTAAAATGCTGGCACTTAATACATTGTAGTCTGTAAACTGTGTGAGTTCGAAACCAGAGACCGGAGTTAGAATATTTATTTATATATCCATATATATATATAATATATATATATATATATATATATATATATATATATATATATATATATATATATATATATATATTAGAGAGGGAGAGAAAGAATATAGAAAGAAATACATCACAAACACATTGTAACTGTCAGCATTTATAATTTACTTCGACTTCCCAGTCTCCTGAGAATGCTACCGGAGCAGTTACATATTGTACATGGCAGAAGTAAAGAAATATTCACCAGCCGAAACAGAAATATTATAGGCTAAGAGAGGGGGTGATAAAAAGGGTTACAATCCATATACTTAAGTTAAACACATCAAAAATGAAGGGGGAGGGAAATATAACGAGGTCAGCCAATATGTATCTACAGCTGGACAAGACAAAAATAAAAAAATATATATATTGTGATACGTATATGAATCCAACCGACCCACGCCTGTAACGCGCATGCTGACATTAAGTGTATGTGTGTGTGAGTGTGTGGGTGTACTAACCATTATTGTCTCCATTTAAACATTCAGTTCTATTGGAAAAATGTTTCTTGTCTTTGTTTTGTGTTCACACTTATTGAATATGTCAATTAAATATTTTCTATATTGAATTGATAATATAATTTTGTGATCATGAATTTATTCCTGTAATGAGCAATTTTCTACCCTGCTATTAAAGCTATAAATAAATTTGAATTTTGGTAACATATGACGGCAAGCTCAACTATTTTTGGTGTTAATTTGCTTGGAGAATAGTGATAACACAATGTTAATTATGCCATAGGTATTATTTTCTGATTAATTATAAAATACATGTGCATATATGTTCATATATTATTACATATATATATATATATATATATATATATATATATATATATATATATATATATATATATATATATATATATATATAAGAATGTAAAAAGTATTTTTATAACTGAATTAATGTTTCGAACCGTTTTGTAACCATTATCAAAATATCGTCCGATTCTATTAGAAAATGCACATGCGATAACTATTTCTGCTATTACATTTAAAAAAATAAACTTTGAACATTTTTTTATAACTGTTTTTGTTTCATCTGCTCTAGATTTTTACTTGAAGGTATATGTTTCATTTACCAGTATAATTAACTTTGTTTAGTCTTGTTGATACACATATGTCAGAACATATTAAGGCCAGACGCTAGTCAGGGATATAATTCATGAGATAATCAGATTATGAACAGTGATATAAGAGGCTTGGAACGATGAATGTAATTGACAGCAGTTTTTCTATTAAGGAAATTTATCGCTTGAAGTTATACTCGAAGACAACAATGCTGTATCATGCTGAGAAAAAACTCACGTGTTTGTCTTTTCACACATTATTGGTTTTGGATACACAGTGATAGAACCAACACTTTTGTCGTGGTAGCAGGAAGACGCGTTATTGCTGGGAATCATTTACACCTAAGGAACAGCTATTGGACATAACGATATGAATAAATCTTAACAACATTTCTACCGTGCTGAGGAAAAACTACTCCCACAAAGTTGTGATCACCCTAAACGCTCGACCCAAAACTGACATGCCGTTGCTCAGAACGACGAGATACTATAAGCAGGCTAATTTGAATCCATTAGAAATCCTGGAGTTAAACATTTTAATTTTCTTGTTGATCAGTGCGCAAATGAGTAAACCGAAATGTTCAAAGCAGGCTCTGAAGCTCATTCCCCCATTCGAAAAGTCTACCACAAGCTCCACTCACCACAATAGTTCACCCCGAACTGTGCTGCTTCTATTGCTCAGAGGCAGCATGCATTCTGACAATTCAACCGCCACAAGTATCTACAAATAGACATACACATATAGAGTCAAAAAATCATTGTAAGACTGTAATATATGAAGCAAAGAGAAAGTACACAGAGATAAACATGAACATTGACTCATAAGAACTAAAAAAAATCTTCAATAATGTGGTGAATACCACGATGATGTCCTTTGCATGGAAACTGGCAAGCCTGAACTACTTGTCCAGCGGTTCACCGTAAAACCCACTTTGCACTTCACAAACCACTCTCTCTCAGATTTCTCATTGCGGACTGAAGACACACTCTTCCCATCTCATGTCCGGGAAATCATAAAAAACATTTACACCTCCGAAGCTTGTGGGCCAGTAATATTAATAAATTAATGCTCCATAAAACTGGTCCCTGTCCTCTCCAAACTCTACAACAAACGCCTTGCACAATATTGCTTCCCTGATAGCTGGAAAGGTACCTCTGTGGTACCAGTCTTCAAGAATTCTGAAGATAGAACTGCCTCTCAAAATTATCGTCCCATTAGTCTACTCCGACTCTTCGCTAACATCTTTAAATCATTAACAAATCTACCGATAGTCCGTCACCTCGTTAATGCTAAACTATATTCTAACCATCAGTATGGGTTTACGCAATCACGATCTTAAGCGGATATCCTAAAATTAATTTCTGATCACAAACACTATACACTAGAATAGGAAGGTGATATATCCAAAGCATTTGACAAGGTCTGGCATAAAGTTCTTCTTATGAAAATTAATTCATATGGTATTACTGGACGAATTTTTAATATAAGATTTTCCCTATCAAACAACATAATTTAGATTGTTCTCGATGACTGTTAATCCAAACAACATGACATATTGTTCCTGGTTTTCATAAATCACCTCCATGATGACATTGTGTCTGAGATAGGTACATTTGCTGACGACATGACGCTCTTCTCTCATAATCTGGGTAAAACAGACGCGCATATATCCGAGGGAATGGCATTATCTTTGGAAAGTGACATCTAGTCTGTAGTGGAATTGGGTCATCAATGTATGGAATAATTTAATGATGCTAAGATAAAGCTTCTTTTCTATCAACAACGACATAACTCCTCACCAAGTGATGATTGCCATAGACAATAACATCCTTCCTGAGAGCACAACTCATCGGCTTAACATTCATAGGTAACATGAATTGGAACAAACGCATAGGATACATTATCAAAGCTCCTAAATAAGGTTGGCTCTCTTTACCGTGATACCCTAAGGTTCAGTAGCCCCTTAAGTCTACAGTGTCAACTTGCCTGTTTGAGCTGCACTAAGTTAAAATATATATTGAGAAATTATACATGTGGTTTATCTTTATACTTTGCTGTAGTTGCAATATACATTTATCCAGAAGGTTTCCGTTAGAATTACAAATGTTATTAAAAATTCAACCATAGTATTCAATATAATATTCTATCTAACAGAAAATTAGACACCAGTCTACTGTCTTACATCAGTTAGATTTCTATTTGGGAAAGTTGATTCGTATCTAATTATATAACAGAACAGTTTTGAGAAATTGTATGCCCTTTTAAAATATATAAAATCAAAATATCATGATTCCAAAACTTATGTCTTCAATCCTGACTCCAATTAAGTCCAAGATCCATTACATTAACAACATTTCGGAAATGTATGGCTTAAGCTTAAGGGAACTAAAAAAGTGAAATGTATGGAATTTTGTATGATCAGTGTCTAATGAATCTGGGTCAATCCAACACAAAACTGATATAATTTGATTTTCTAATGAGAGGTCGTGCTCATGTTTGTCCCCTTAAAACTCTTATAAAATACTCCCAAAAAACTGACAATTTGGGAATATTCATTAATTGATATCTAATCCATCTCCCGTGGAGAAAAAATGGATGCAGTCAAGAAAGGTTTCTTGTTCACTTACATTGACTAGAAAAATGATGTATAGTATCATAACACTTACTAAAAAAATAAATATAAACACAAACAGTAATGAATTTTAAAAGCTACAAATAGACGAAAAGTAATCAAAAGATTAATATGCCGCAGTTTAGAAAGACATCTTCTTCAATTACCGAGAAGGGGAGAGACTAAGTAAATTAACTATCATGTTTATTGTAGTAATTAAATGAAGATAGATAGAAGTTGGGGGATCCTAAATCCATTTTTTGTGAAAATAAATCCGTTGTCTAGAAGGATAGACGAAAAGAGAAAGCATACTATGAAACCACTTAGTAAAATGTAAAAATAAATCAAAAAATAATTTTCTCATAAAATCTAAAAATATGTAAAGAAAGGAATGTTATCCAAAAAATAAAAAATGCTGCAGTCTAGAAAGATGTGTTTGCACTGACTGAGAAGAAAAGATATTCGATACTATATACTACACTGTAATTTCAAGTATATTTTGAAAACATAAAAATGAGTAAGCAATATAAACCGGATTAAATTAATCGTTTTCTGTATTGTAGTAAGTAAATCATAAAATAAAAAGAGAGAGTGTGAGTTAGTAAATACATCTAGGTGAAGAAATACAAATTGTTGCAGTCTAGAAGGATTTATTCTTCACACCACTGAAGAGTAAAAAGAATAAGTATAGTATCATAATACTTAGTTAAAAAATAAAAAAATAAACCATAAGGAAATGAATTGTAAAATCGATAAATAGTTATGTAGATTAGGAAATTAGCTAAATTATCACTCAATTAAAAAATAGATTCTACTTTTTAGAGTCATTCTAACTTATTCGGGCAATTAACTAATATATTTTAACACTACCTCTACGTCTGACTGGCAAGGTCGTAAAAGCACATGGAATCGCCTAAAAAATAACGAACACAATTTATTGCCAATAGAAAATAAATAACGGGTAACTGCAATAAAATATTAGAATTGATTGATATATAGGATAATTCTACGTTAAATTGATCCCACACTTTAAATTCTACAATCATTTTTGTTATTGTTGTCTGTTTTCTACCAAGACTTTCAGGGTGTTTACAGGAAATCGTCTTAAATGTAGAATCTTTGGGGTTACTCTACAAATATACAAACACATTTAATGAATATCTAACAATAGGGTATTTTATTATTTAGATAATTCTAGAAAAGCTATTTATGTAAGTTTCGTGGGAAAAGTAAACACAACTAAACCCGATTTGCTTAAGATGTAAATAAAAAAAGTGAGGTATAGTTAAAAAAAATATGATTTAAAAAAATAAAATATGAGTAAATTTGCAGAGTAACACACCCGCCTAATTCCGTCACCCCAATGAGATTTCTTCTTTTTTTAGGCGATTCCGCTTTAACAGTGTGGAAAACAAAAAGAAGAAAACGATATTAAAATATAGAATGGAAGATAAAACGTAAAATATTCACCAATGTCAGAACCATTATAACTGTTTATAGTAGTAAAGTATTTTTTACCGCTTACCTAAACTCCGAATCGCAAGATCAAAGAACCAAACATACTCGCCTAAAAATGTAGAGAAATCCCCCCCCCCCCCAAAAAAAAAAAAATAAGCAGCGGATTTAGCTCCCATAGAAGAAAAAAAAGTTCAGTTAACTCTCCGAAAACGCTACACTTGTCCGGAAATAGTCATTATTTACATTCAATTCATATACGAAAAATTTCCCTCACTTTACATTCTAAAATAATAGTACGTTTTTCTTTTCTTCTTTCCGCTACATTTTTCAGAGTGTTCACACGTAATCGCTTCAAAAGGTAAAATATATATTTTTTGTTTGAATTTCAGTGATTTAGCAGATGATGTTAATCTTCTAATATACTTAAATATGCTTTTTTTTTGTCGTAATTAGGACAGATCACCGTTAGTATACTTTTGTTTCCATTTGTGAATGAGAATAGTGTAATAGGGGTTGTAAATATTAATCAATATATTTGTTGTAAAATTTTACGAATAAAGACTTTGACTATTTCCTAGTCAAAGTCTTTATTTGTAAAAAGGAGTCTATCTATTTTTTATGGAAAACGTAAAGCTGCAAAAAGGGGGCGACAGAGGGAAAGAGAGAGAGAGAGAGAGAGAGGAGAGAGAGTGGCAAGAGAGCGAGCAAGACAAAAACACTTTCGCTTTTTTTTTCGCTTATTCTTCATTCGTTTCGAACACAGATTGTGTCAGTATTTTAGTCATTTATTCGATTCATGTATTAAATAACGGTAATTAAGTACTTTTAATATCGACAAATGAATTGCATATATAATCTAAAAATAAGAAACTATAATTCCAAATTTATAGCAACACACTTTAATTTATTATTTGTTGTCTAAAAATTAGTGTGCAAATTAGGCATTTAAAGAAAAATATCTTAATCGTTCATTTTTATAATATATACAGAATGTCAAATTATTATTTTGTATGGCTGATTTAAGTAAAAGTAACCCGTTTCCATTATAATATAGAAGTGATACATGAGATTTAATGAATTAGATTGTTCAAATCATTATTTAATTGGGAAACACAACCGTTGACTATTTTATAATATAAAGATGCGAAGAAACCCCATGACAAGTTCACAAATTAAATAAACTTCATCATGATGTAAAACGGGAATGTTAAAAAACAAACTCTGTTTGCTTCACTTTTTACTCGTAATTCGCTAAATTTGATTTCTGTTTCTCTAACTGCTGTTTTTTTTATGTATGCAGGAGAAAAAATAGAAAAACTCTGATGACCTAATTAGTTACGGATCACGATAAGAAAATAAACCTCTATCAAAAAACAAAATTAAATATATGACGAATATATTCGTTTCGTCCGTAATTTAAGATTGAGCTTTTGCTTCGATCTTTTCTGAACTTGCAATCAAGTTTAAAAGTTATCTTGTCGTTGGTTTTAAAAGTTTCTGAAAACAATTAACTCTACTGAACACGGACATCAAAGTATTTAGCCATTATATTTCAATATTATACAAGTTCGATTAAGATATGTTATCTTGCTTAAAACAGTTCGACATAAAACCCTGCAAACATGGAGACTGCTACATTAGTAAAATAGCAGAACTAGGTAAAAATCAAAACGTGAGGCTGGAGATTTATACTGAACTATAAAGTATGAGTGAAATATAATTCTCCCCCCAAAACACACACTTATCTAGGATTTATTAATAAGTCTTGATTACGCGATGTGTCAGAAATCAATCACACGTTAAAAAGAAGACAGCATAGTTTTATCGCAAGAAAATTGGTACATTCAAACATATATTAGCATTATTTGTTATTTCTTCTCGATTAAAATTATTGATAGATGCGAGTGAATTTAAAATGGAAGCGTGGTACCATATACAGGAATTAAACTGACAGCCTACATAACATATTTAAGTTTTAATGTAACATTAGGTCCTCTCTCAGAAGAGAGTCAGCGTTTCACAAGGCAATGGCAAATAAAATACGTGGATGTAAAAAGCATTTCCTGTGTCTAACATGTTCAGCTAAAACACTCCTTCGTGACCGAGGCATCCATTTCCTGATCGTCTTTAGCGATAACTTTCTGATGCAATTAAAGTAGGCCTTAACAATACGCCGACACTTGATGGTTATTTTGTAAGAAGGTGTATTACAATGACATGACAGAAATTCGCAGCTGTGAGAGAGAGAAAAAAAGAGAGAGAGAGAGAGCTATCACTACATCGCTCGATGCGTATTGGCCTGGTCTTTTGGGGCAGCACATAAAAACATGTTTTCTCTCGTTCACGTCTCGAGCGCTAGGAGCGTGAAAACGTTTTTGACAGAAACTGACTTAATTTGCGTAATATACACTCGGGTCTTCCTCCACTCTTACTCCCAACTTCCAAAATGTACTATCAACACAACTACAACTATTTAACATTACTAATCCCATATTTAGACGTTTCATTCCAGTTGTCCTCCGTTCGGACTGACACATAGACAAACTTGCAGATTTCCTCAATAAAGTATGTGTAGAAATAAGTTAATATTCTTGATCTAATTAAATAATCTATTATTCAATAATTTATTAACAAACAATAACTATTTTTCATGATGAAACCATTTTTGTCTACGACGTTTTGTACACGGCCGACAAAATTTCTGATTATCATCGATTTTTATTCCAACATTTATTGATATGCATCTGTAACTTCATTGAATCTCATTAAAAATACCTTTTAGAAATTGATGCATTGATCGGAATAACCTTAATTTAGAAGTAACGTCTGGTCTACAGGCTGGATGTGACAGAACACCAATTCTTAAATCATGTCGTTGGTCTTTCTGACGGTATGCAGATTTGTATGTTTCTGTTTAAACTAAACGCGTTTAAGAATAACACGACTTGGGTTTATTTCAACCAGCTTATCTTAGATTCAAGCAAATTGCTCCCAGAAACTTCAAGCGTTGATAACGCAACAATTCGCCCAACATGTTTTAAATGCAAGATTAATCTGAAGTTAGATCAAACGGAAAACAAAATATTTCTATTTTTAACACAGCGCGATGTTTTCTTCAAGCAGTAACAATTTTCTAAAATTTGAACACCACTATAATTTAGAAAATATTTTGTAATTACGACATCTGAAAACGAGACAATGTGAACACATTTGACTGAATATCTGATTATAGGGAATCGTGTTGTTCTAAAGAAACAGTAATATTAAACAGAACAAATTAACCTAATTTCGAATTTGAAAAATAGATAGCGGTCGGTTTTGTGTGAGATAAATGTGTTTCTATTATTCTACTAAACATTAGATAATTGCTTGATTTTTAAGAAAATGTGGATATAAATGTAAAAGGATAATCATCCAAAACATACATAGTTTTTTCATGAATAGTTTTTTTTTAATTGACAAAAATGTATCACTTATTTTGAAGGAGATCAGACTCTGAAATTATATTATTTTTTAGGTAAATTACTGAAATAATAGATTATTTTGAAACATTACAAGAACGATGTGTTTGTTACGAAAGTGGGTTATACAAATATGAGTTCGATATTTTAATGAAATTGTGTGTTATATTCTATGTAAAGTGTGCTTACCAAATTCATGATTTTTTTTAATCGATACATACATTTTTAAAATAGACATTCGGTTTTGCTTATTAGAAACACAAAGCTAGAATTTAATCTAGATCAGCTCATCAGAATACAACGACTTCTTTCTTTCCTAATCTTTGCTTCTCTATTGGGGCTCCAGCAGGGGACTCACTAAACAAAGTGGAGAGACAACAATGCATGTGAGTAACGTAGAATATATTTTGTCCCAGTTTCATGTAGTTTATATATGCTATGTAGTTACTGCTGACATTACTACTACTACTACATAAGCGTGGTTTGAGACGAACTGTAATTTCTACAATTAACACACCACAAATATCTAGAAATCATCAAAATCTGGTCAGCAGCAATGGAAAAAAGCAGAACAAATATTCATAGAGACAAATGTCAGGTGAAGTGGTTTATACAAAAGAGAAAAGAAAAAGACGCAAGTGAAGTAAAAATATGTAATTTAAAATAAATGGTTTCGGGGCCGTAGACCGCTTCCTTAGACATGGCCTCTCTTCGGAATTTTGTTAAATGTTCTTTGAACACGGATCCATAATTCAATTTATGAAAATTCAATGACTCAAAACGTCTTTTTTTTTTGAGTGAACGCAATTACTTGGCCTGAGAAGATACCAAAATCATCATCATTACGACAGACCTAATCAATTTAGCTTTAAAATGGTATCAGATTCATCTTACTACTATTCATAGTCAAGCAGATAGGGTACCTGAAATGTGCTCAACACCTTTGGAACATCTGGTATTTATAGCCGACTCAACCCATCGTTACATTCAAACCCATTCGGTCGATGTAACCTCCGACCATTTTAAGCAGTTTATTGGATGTGAGAATCTTATCGTCCAGCCATGCAATATGCATGTAGACTGAAACCCAATATACCACACGTACACATGGTGTCATGCTTACTTATTTTTGCTACCCTTCTTGAAATCTACATATTATATTTAACGCGAGACTTCCATTGTTATGGATGAGCTACTTTAGTGGTGTTGATTTGTTTATTTAAAGCTAGTACGCAAAGTGTTTGGTTTACATGTGTGTTACAGTATATCAATGTGTTCAAAGCTATTGAGTGTCGAATCTTGTAATTTTGGTAAAGTATTTATGATTCTATCTCCGATTAATTTATCATGGTGTTTTGTTAATTGTTCTATTTTACAGCAAATTGAATATAGTCATTCTAGTAAATGTGTTTATTCTTCAATTTCTTAATATCTGTATCGACCGTGTTTAGTTTACTCCTCCTGTTTACCACATATCGACATTTTCAGGTTATGTATTATTTTATCTAGTATTTTCGTTAAATTATTTTATGTTTCCCTATGTTTATATCTTAGGATAGTGATTCATATGGTTTGCTTTATCACATCAATTCTTATGGAGATATATGTTTACACGACCGAAAGCAGTTTCATGTCATACGAAATCCAGATTTCATTTTACCGATCGATGGCATCCTGATACGTACAATCTTTTTAGTCAGAGTTTGTATTAAAGGAATGGAAAATAATAAATATTACCTAAACTATCAGAATCTTCAAAAGTGGGGTTTTACTACTATTTATTCAGTAATATTTGACAGTGTTACTTTTTCAGAGAGAGAGAGAAATCAATTACATACCTTTATGATGTTGATACATCAATGTGTGTGCTATTGACTGTTTTTAGGAGTGTCATTTTTCAAGTTGAAGTGAACACAGAATTTTAAAACAACGCAACACATACTAGGTTGTCCCCAGAAGTTCGTAAACACTAATGCAGCGTGTTTATTAAGGATAATAAAAAAGTTTGTTAATCTATATTATTATATAAATACGAATAAAGGTTAAACTTTCAGTTAAAGGTTCAATTGATCTCTCTCCAGACTAGTCTAATGCTGTAGGTAAATGCACTATGCAACCTCAATAAGTTTACATATGAAAACTGATTTGCAGATGCATTGCACATTTCTAAAAATTAAATCACTGAGATAAGAATATAGAACTATGACATGAATAAAAAAAACTCCAGAAGCAATGGGCTATAGGATGAGTTCACTTGTTTAATTTCATAATGTATACATTGTCAGAAGTTATTAGCAATAAGGAAACTAAACCGGAACAATGGTGCTGAATATAATTACAATCAGTAATCAATTAAACTGAAAACTCGACAGGAAGATTAGAAACAATTACGGAAACATCTTAAGAGTCAGAATACAATATACATTTATCTTCATAATAAAGGGGCTGATAACTGCGAACATGACAGCTATTCTACGAAAAGTAATATTATTTTCAAATAGCGTAAATTGTCAAGCAACAGAAAAAGATGAGTATGGTTAGTGCTTTTAGCCTAAGGTAATCGGATACAGGCGCAAATCGTAAAGAACGAAAACTAAAAAAACTGTCTAAACACACCTTTGACATCTTTTTCTTGAGTGATAAATTGCTGTTAACGAGTCGTGCCTATCCGGCTAACATGATTAAACTGATCGCCTACTATTGATCAATATCCGTGAGTTTGTATGCAGGTACACGACGATACTATAATTGCGAGACATCGTTTTTCAGTCATTTGAAGATGAAAAGAAATTGCCACTCCTCCGATGGATACGTTGCGCATTTACAATTTAGAACATAAAGATGAAGCCACCAACATAATACAAACAACGACGAACAAAAATACTACATTACTTAACACAACTTCTTGCACATCTACAATTTTGTCTAAATAATTATTTAAGACACACATACACACATATATATATATATATATATATATGTATATATAAATATATATATATATATATATATATATATATATATATATATATACATATATATATATATATATATATATATATACATTTTTTTTAACATAGTTCACCCCAAACAAGGCAGGACGTCACTGTAGACGTAAGGGGCTACTGCGAAAAAAGAAGAGGGGAGAAGGTAGGGGCAGTCAACCTAGATTGGGATCTGCGCAGTTAGATGTCTGTTTACATTAGTTTTAAACTTCTGCATGTCCGTAGTGTGGGGAAACAGGGAGCAGAGAGGGAGTTTTAGAGGCCAGCAACACGAAGATATAACTGGCAACTAATATCTTTTAATTAGTGAAACATCCGGATAAAAACTGAAGCTCAATATACTGGATAGTGCATTAATAGCATAATATAAAATGAAACAATGACTCAGCCCAAAACATACTTTTGTTAAAGCTATAAAATCTAAGTCATACAATTTAAAATCCTAGTAATGTTTTGGGCTGATATATTTGACGTGTTATATACTTTTATGCATTTTTGCATATATTTTTATATATTTTCAAAGTGTAATTTTTGAACCTGCAGTAATGGTCCTTCGAGGAGAAGAATTATCTTTGAACACTCATGAGTTAATAATTTTAAGATACTTTGCCTGAACTTTGAATTCTAATAAAATTTGATTTGCACCTTATTTTATTGTTTAATTTCATATTATGCTATATATAACTAAACCATAATTCTCTACCCACAAATACACACAGACAGTTTAAATTACTTACTATACACAATTGTCGAGTGCCTTCTGACACTCTAAAAAGGGGTATGTTAGGACAACCTGGCATAGGGATACTTCGTCTAAGCAGTAAACCTTGATCCATTAAAAAAAATAACATAGTATGGAGAGTGCAATAAGGACACCCGACACGGCTAGCTAATACGAGGAATTGTGCATCTTCCCTCGATGATGAAACGTTAAGTAACATCACTGAGCTGGATACCCAACAAGACGAAAGTAATTCTTGGGATCCAGATAGACCACTAAAACAGCTACACTATACCGTACTTAACTGGTGAATTACAGTGAGAAAAAAGTATGTTCTTAACCTCTTGACTTACGCAATGTTCAACAGAGACATAGTACTTAAATCCAATACTAAAAATAGTTACTAATGTTTTTCTAAATAAAAATATGCTGCCTAAATAAAACCAATATATATATATATATATATATAGTTTTCAGGTTCGATTATTTTCGATAGGATTTCGAATCAGAGAGCTCTATGTTCGTTCAAACAGAGCATGAATAAGTTATGAGGTTTAAAAAGACTAAATATACATTCGGATTGTACACATTATTAGTTATTTCGACCGTAACTAGGTCTCCTCGGATGTGTTCCCAACCACAATTCAAACTGTTAGGTTTGAATTGTGGTTGGAAACACATCCGAGGAGACCTAGTTAAGGCCGAAATAACTTATAATGTGTACAATCCGAATGTATATTTAGTCTTTTTAAAGCTCATAACTTATATATATATATATATATATATATATATATATATATATATATATATATATATATATATACATACATATATACGTATAAAAACATATATATTGTTGGCTCGATCGATCTCGGGAGATCATGGGGGGATGCGCGTCGTGGTCTTGGTCAGAATCGTACCCAGGGCTGCAACAGGCTGTGTAGTCTTTTTTTTTCTTTTTTTCTCATCTTTCTGTTTTTTTTAACAGTGAGCATGTGATGGGGCGACTCTTGTCTTTTGTGTCCTGCGTGATCGCTTCTCCCTCCATCGGGTGTTTCTTCTCTATTCAGCTGCACTGATGATGTTCCGGATGACGGTTCGCCAACCATGGCGGTTTAAGGCAGTGGTCTCGAGCTGAGAGGGGTTGAGTCCGCCAGCTTTAAGAGCCCGCTTGCAGACGTCCTTGTAGCGGAGTGCGGGGCGTCCAGTACGCCTTTCGCCAGTGGCAAGCTATCCAAATAGCATGTTTTTGGGGATGCGGCCGTCGTTCATGCGAAGCACGTGGCCCAACCAGCGGAGGCGTCTAGCTCGCAGCATAGCATATATGCTGGGCAATCCTGCCTTGGCCAGGACGTCAATGTTGGTGACTCGATCCTGCCAGGTGATACCGAGGAGTCTGCGGAGGCAACGAAAGTGGAAGGCGTTCAATCTGCGTTCCTGATGAGAGTAGAGTGTCAATGCCTCACTACCATAGAGGAGTGTGCTCAGCACAACTGCCCGGTATACTAGCATCTTTTTGTTGGTAGTCAGCATACAATTTTTCCAATTTCGTTTGGTCAGGCGGGCCATTGCTGTTGCTGCCTTGCCGATCCTTGTGTTAAGCTCAGAGTCAAGGAAAAGGCTGCTTACGATTTTCGAGCCGAGGTAGGTAAACTCGTCCACAACCATGAGGGTGTGTTCACCAATGGAGATGCTCGGAGCATCATTAACGTTCTGGCACATTACATCTGTTTTCTTTAGACTGATGGACAGTCCAAACTCGTTGCATGCAGCTGAAAAGCAGTCAACAAGACGCTGCATGGCCTCCTCTGAGTGTGCAGCATAGGCAGCATCATCTGCAAAAAGGAGATCACTGATGAGAACCTTCTGAACCCTTGTGTTGGCTCGCAGACGTGCGATGTTGAATAATCCACCGTTGCTCCTGGTGTGAATGAACACGCCGTCAACAGACTCATCAAATGCATACGAGAGGAGCAAGGAAAAAAAAATTCCGAAGAGCGTAGGGGCAAGAACGCATCCCTGTTTTACACCGTTTTTGATCGGGAATGGTTCAGAGCTCGATCCATCAAATTGGACGGTCCCTTTCATGTCTTCATGAAAGGACACGATTAAGCTCAGAAGCTTGGGCGGGCATCCAATCCGCTGACCAAGTCAAAAGCTTTGGTCAGGTCGATGAGAGCCAGATAGAGAGGCTGCTTCTGCTCGCGACATTTCTCCTGGAGTTGTCTTATGGAAAAAAACATGTCTATTGTCGATCTGGCGGGTCTAAAGCAATACTGTGCCTCTGGGTAGACGCGATCAGCTAGAATTTGCAGTCTGTTGAGGAGGAAGCGTGCGTAGGCCTTGCCGACAATGCTTAGCAGTGATATGCCACGGTAATTGATTCAGTCGCTTCTTTCTCCTTTGTTCTTGTACAACGTGATGATCTTAGCGTGGCGCATGTCTTTAGGCACAGTTCCTTCCTCCCAGCAGCGCAGCAAGAGTCCATATAGGTGCTCTAGGAGGGAGCTACCCTTTGCCAACTTTACTACCTCAGGTGAGATGTTATCGCTGCCTGAGGCCTTGCCGCTGGCTAGGGAGTCGATGGCTTTGCTGAGCTCTTCCATATATATACACGCACACAATATATATATATATATATATATATATATATATATATATATATATAAACCCGTATATATATACACACATACAAACCCATATATATATATATATATATATATATATATATATATATATATATATATATATATATATATATATATATATATATATATGTGCATACACATAGTAACACATATGTGTATATAACTAAATATATATATATATATACAAATATACACCTACATATACATATATATACACAAACCTATAGGCACATATGTATATATGCATATATATACACATATATACATATACACATATATATATACATATATATATATACATATATATACATATATATACACATTGATACACACATATGCGCATATATACATATACATATATACATATATATATATATATATATTGATATATAGATATATACATATCAATGCAAATACACACACACACATATATATATATATATATATATATATATATATAAATATGTATATATATATTGGCACAGATATATACACAAATATGTACACATACATACATATATATGCACATATATACTTATATACATATATATTTATACACACATATATACACATCTATATACACATATGCACACCGATATATATGCATATATACACACACGTATACATATATATATATATATATATGTATATATATACATGTATATATATACATATATATATACATATATATATATATATACTTATATATACGTATATATATAGGCACATATATATCCACACATATGTATACATATATACACATAAATATATGTACATGCATACATATACACACATATGTATATATTTATACATATATACAAATATATTCATGAATATATATACATATATATATATATATATTTATGTATATATTTATACATGTATACATATATACATGCATATGTATACTTACCCATATATACATATATATATATATACATGTATGCATACATATATATTCACACATATATATATATATATATATATATATATATATATATATATATATTCACGTATATATACACATATATACATACCCCTGTATACACACATATGTACATATATACACACAACTATATATATATATATATATATATATATATATATATATACAGTAGTATATGTACACATAGATATACACTTATATATATACACATATATATACATATATATATATATATATACATATATGTATTTATATATATATACACATATATACATGTCTATTGATACAGATGTATAAACATACGCGTATATATATATCTGTATATATGTATATATATATACACACACACACACACACACATATATATATATATATATATATATATATATATATATATATATATATATAGAGAGAGAGAGAGAGAGAGAGAGAGAGATAGTGTATTTTGGCAGCATTTTTTTTCAGGCAACTATTATTAAATTAATAATCTTTTTTATTTTTTTTACATACTGAATAATCCATGTTTAATTTCGGTTTAATTGGTGTTTTCCGCGACTGTCTTGTTCCATTTTCATTTTATTTTTGGCGAGTACTTTCGATTTGATTTGTCAAATAATCATCATATGGTGTTAGTCTTGGTGGACTTACAATAATGTCGTCACTGTTGTTTTTAAAAAAAAACGACCAGTGATTAACTTCTCCTACTGTGACGACGGGATTCATGTATATTTGTCAGATATTTTAATGGGATATTTAGTCAATTATTTTGTAAAGCACACTAAAAACTAACTAAAAACTAATACCACAAATTAATGTTAACCTTGTTAGAAATGAAGCAAAAAATGTAATATATTTTACAATGTATTGTAACAATTTTAAGTATATCTTTTAGAGAATAATTTTCATGGATTGAATTCAATGAAGCCATCTTCAAAATTCAGGGTGGACTTTATTGATATTATTTAATTTAGAACGATTTTACGAATTTAATAGCGATTAAATGCAGCTGATATATTTTTCAATACATATTCTGTAGCAGATTTTTATTTTATTTTACAGGGGAAATAGTCAGGAAATAGTAGATTGTGAATTGTCATGAGCAGAAGTGATCTTTCTTACAAATGAGTACAAAAGTATTTTCGGATTCATTAGAAATGTGTTCATTTTATTTTAACTCATATATTAAACTTATCATCTATCTTTACGGAACTTATAAGTTATTAAAAACTAATGTTTTATAATCTCCTATTTGGTCTTTTGAGGAAAGAGTAACAAGCAAATAAATACACATAATTTAAAATTGAAAGAGTCACTTTGAAATAATCAACTCCAACCAGATTATTTAACGTCGAATTTCATAGAAAACTAGATTCCTTAAAAGTGAGCAAATCGACATAGAAAAGAAAAACAATGACAATATAACAGTTGTGTGTATACTTAATCCTAATAATAATAATCCGAATATTAATAAATAGTGAAGCCGTTTGAAACGGATGATATACGGCCGCCAATTAAACGAAAAACATAATTGTAACTTGATTGATTTTGAACAAATAATTCTAAATATATTTTGTTTCGGATTGTTTAAAATGGCGATTGATAATTTGTATTTTTTGTATTATTAAAACTACTGTTTTCATCTCGGATTGTATTCTCACTTCGTTCCGACCGAGGCGATGTAATCGCGGACCTTCTTTAGGTATTGTTCTTGTCGAACTCGGGAATCTGTATGTCATACTTCTGACATTTGTACGAAATTTCGAACGAAACACCTTATTTATTCCACGGGAGTAACTTGCTCTTGTTCCCCCAGCCATGACCGAAATTGTAGTTTTAGTATTACCCGTTCTATGGATAAAACCACCAACCATTGGAAAACTGCTACTTGAACTGATTATTACTTGACGAGACGAGAGCAAGCTAGCCCTGTGAATGAAATAAAGGGTTTCATTATAGATTCCATTCACATGCCTGAGTTCGACATAATGATTATCCAAGGTTACATAAGCCGAAATATTGTGAGAATAGCAGTTGAGATGTGATCATAAGTTCAAAAAGTCTAAATAATATAAATAAATGGTGTTTAAATTATCGGGGTTATTGGGTATGCATGATAACTGTTATCGTTATAGCAATGTCACGCTGTAAGCCGAATTTACTGATATTTCAATTTAAGAAAAGGCCCTAATGATGCGCGTCAAAGGCAATGAGGCGACTTGATAAGAGGTTTTAATTATCTGATAAAAATATTCTTATCGAGCCTCGTTTCGGAATTCATATATGTTATGAAGAATGACGGAGGTAGGAACAAGAACAGATTGCCTGTACATCCGTTCATTCAATATGTCCGTTGACCGAGGAAAATTCTATTTCAAACTTAATTGTGAGAAACTAATAAAAGTTCCATTTCAAATTTAACATGTGAGAAGTCGAAACTGATATTTCAAATTATTTTCGAATAACCTTTTATTGTTTTAATATTCACGATCGTATCCATCGTATCACAACTTTTGGTGATATTTCTCTAAACAACTCCTGGCTTTATATTGACTTCGAAAATAGTTTTCGCACATTCCTCTGCAAAAGTTATTTTCCCGACGCACAGGCTAATTACTCTCTCACCAAACTGTTGACACTTTTTCATAACCGGATGTAGTATAGGTCTATAAATAGCTAACTGATGTGAAATAGTGATTTAACTAAGTAAATATGTGTGAAATTTGATAATTCTCTGTCGCAAATCAGTCTATGCTCATTAATATTACTCATTGTGTGTTTAATGTACAGACAATAATGGTGACACTCTCTGCACCATGTGATATTTTTCTAAGCTCATAAACAAATATCTTCCTGAATAAATACTTCATAAGTCTTTAGCGATAGCATAATTATTTAAAGCACGTATATTCACGCGAATCACTCAATTTTAAATGGTATTTTCTTACTTCCTATTTTACATAATTCATCTGTCATTTTTTTATTGAGTTTAATATTCCTTTTTTTTTGCTTATTAACATATACAATCTTTGGAAACATACGAGTATTAGATGATGATAAATGGGTAACATTTTCAAAATGGATCTGCTGACAAAAATTACTAGATTGCTTGATATGTATTTATTTTGCTGTTTAGAATAAAAATTTAAATATATTTCTGTCATAAGATTCGAGTTCGAATAAGACTACGTAGCAGGCTAACATTTTGTTTATTTTTGATTTCTAATTTTAATTTCTTTGTGTACAAGTGTGAAGGCTCCATCGGGACTATATGATTTATTATTTATAATATTCTTGTGTGTGCAAATCGTAATGCGCTACCTGTGAGTGTGGAATATGTGATTTGAACATTAATTGCATTTCAACTCTACTTCTTACAGGCTGTCATTCGACTGTCTCGTTTCTGACATGTAACATTTTGGCGCGTACGCCAACAAGAAACTTTTTGTTTGTTTTAAATTATTGAGTCTGGTCATATGTTCTTTCTCTTTTTGGCTCAGATTTTCTATGCCTTTTAACACTAGTTTTATATTTTTACTTTCTAGCTGTCAACTTATTAACTGTAAAACTAGCGTCGAGTTTCATCGTTTTAGTTTTAGTTTTTGTCTTTCACGTGTCGAGATATGTTGGCCATGTATGTTTTTTTATTCTACTCAAACAAAACTGACTTTTTAGAAAACATTAATTTAATTTAATTAAATACGCTAGCAACAGAAACATTGTATAGCCAACACAATAATAGGAGGCTATATTCGTTTTAGCTTCTAGGATACGTTTTAATGTGATGCTTTAGTTCAGATTCTTTGAATAATTTACCTTTGTTTACATTTCAAATAAAATTAAAGCAACACAAAACATAAATATCTACCTGCTTCACATTGTAGGGACTGTTTTCTTCATCATGATACATTTTATGTTAACAACGTTTCGGCTGATGTAATACACTGCATGAAGAAAAGGAGTTCTTACAATGACCGAATTTTACAACCGTCGTCGTTACTTTCCATACAGGCGTTTATTTATGACAACCAAAGATTTATACAAATTGAAAGTAAACTTATTAAACTCCCGTGGCTACTATCCCAATCTAATAATGCTTAATCAGCAGTTAAAGTCGCAGATCCATTATTTGTAATATAATTCTATGTTTTAGTCTACATTTTTACAAGTTATTTCTATTTCTTCTGGCACCAAATGCGTTTTTTTTTGTGTTCCATCTCAAGCTTTTAAGTTGTCCTGTCAGAGTTTGACACTGAAATTCCTTCAGTCACACATTTATTTTTTATGTGGCCAGTTGAGTACATAGTCTAAGTGCAGGTAAGAGTTCGCATGCCTGTGTTGTCAACTGGCAGTAATGAATCTATTTGCCAAAATGCAAAATGTTTCTGATCATATGAAAACCTACTCGAACTGAAATTGGATTCGATGGGCATGGGAGCTAGTTCCTTTAGAACTTTTTTACCGGGTACTAAACCTCATTTCTTACTAATTATCTAAGGTAGTATTTTAAAAGCGATTTAAAACAAATCTCCCTTCGACAATTTGCAGCTTTTCTTGATCAATTCTTAATCACAAACCATACCCTGAGACGGACTATAGACGAGTAACCGGTTCGTTACATATCCAATATAAACAACTGATAGTTTCTTTACGATTTAACGTAGAGTTACATTTGGAAAAAAATAGGATATAACGTGCTATTTAAGTAAAAGCTCACCTCTTCGAGTTATGTGCGGACGCAGGCGAGCAACGCCTCAAAATCTGTACCTCCCCACAAAATCCACTAAGAACCAAACGTGCACTTTTACTTATCTATATTCGAAATTGTATATACACATGAGTGCTGACAAAATACAGTGAGGAAACTTAGGCACTAATTGGTTGCACAAATGTGTTTCTTTGTATTGTTGTTATAGA
Organism: Sepiola atlantica; assembly: GCA_963556195.1. Taxonomy (NCBI): domain Eukaryota; kingdom Metazoa; phylum Mollusca; class Cephalopoda; order Sepiida; family Sepiolidae; genus Sepiola; species Sepiola atlantica. The sequence continues at coordinate 133,545,102 of OY744521.1, read as the reverse complement.
CATATATCGTATAGACACGTGCAATATGGTGGAATAGTTTTTTATAAGGAACATTTCGGTGCGTACGCCAACAAAATACAGAGTATTTTTGTTTTCCCTCATTCAGTCTTATCATCTTTTTTATCTTTCCTGTTCAGATAATACACAGAAAGAGACGCACGATTAGGGTTAGAGAAACAGAAGAAAAAGAGTAAATAATAAGGAAAAGACACCCAGAAGACAGAAAAGGATTAACAGAATGAACAGAGAAAAGATAGAATTAAGATACGAGTGGATTTAAGAAAACGAACATGAAAAGAAAGATTAAAACTGTTCTTTGAAGAAATAAAGAAAAGACACAACGAGCTTATTCAAGAGGAAAGGCGAGAAGAACAGAGAAAAGAACAGACCAAGTGTCGCAAAGAATTTGTGGAAGATCAATACAGGTTTTCAAAAACTCTATTTGATGAATAAATAAACAAACAGCGAGAATGCTGTAGAGATTAACAAGATGAATGCTGGAAATAAACGTACACACATCCAAAGCATACGGATGAATTGCCAAAGACCTATGGCTTTAAGAAACCGACGGAACCAGGGTGTGAATTCAGTATGAAAGACTTGCGAAATAAAGACGTAACGATTTTTTGAAGAAAGCCAGAGCAAATAGTGTACCATTTAACAACGGTGTGTGTTATAAGATTTTTAAATACTGTTCAACACTGAGAATGATGTTTTTCTTCTAATCCAAGAAATTTGAAGAAAAAGGGATGTTGCCGATAGTTTATAAAAAAAAAATAGGGCAATTCACACCAGTGTTTTTATTAAAGATCGACGGAAAAATCGTGTTTAAAGTACATGCTAGATGAATCATGACATTAAACGAATATAATGATGAATCAAATCAGAAGGCAGGTATACCTGGTATGTCTGGATGCTTTAACATGCTTTTTTATATGGAATTAAATATCTGAAGCTAAAATAAAAAAAAACGATTTGTCAGTAGTATGTCTTGATCTTGTCAACTCATACGGGTTAGTCTTACATGACTTTATAGATCAGGCGATGGAATTCTTTGATATCCCTTAAGAAGTGAGCGTTATGGTTAGGAAGTATTATGCTTTGTGTAAGATTTGATTTGCAACGCGAACGCATACAAAACAGTGTGAAATATTACAGGTTGGTATTGCAGATTCTGCACGATATAACTTATTTTACTCGTACTAGTTAGGGAAATGATATTAAAAGTTTGTAGATCTGATAATAACGCGATTATCTATGACTGATATTGCAGTACAAAAAAGGGGAAGACAGGCAACTATACAAATTTTATAACTGTTAGATGAGTTAATTGCATCGCAAGAATGTAGTTTAAGGTACAGAAATCAAAAGGTGTCACGCTCGTGAAAGGATTTCAAAAGTAAGTAAAGTATTCGATTGGAAGTGAAGAATAACAACTGGTAAAGAAAAGCAAGTGAAAAGTATTGGGGTATTATATTAAACAACACTAAATGATAGAAGCCAATGTAAGTATACACACAAAACTACTGAAGATAGATTGGAGAGGATTTATAAAACATCATTGCCGGTAAGATTTAAGTGTTGCTGTCTAAAGTTTGGTTGTACCCAAGATTATTATGGCCGATGAAAAATAAGTTGAATTAATTGAACAACAATACAACAGTTACATAAGAAAATGACTACGAATACCGAGAATACTAGCAACATCAGCACTATAGAGATTTGCGGCTCCATTGACGTTAGCCTTTGCATCAATAGTGAGAGAATAGAAAGCTGATACAGTTAGAACAGTGATGCCACTTTTATGTCCGAAAGATCCAGGAAGATCCACCGGATGTTCTAACTGGATATAAGTAGAATGCAGAACTAACTGTCTATGAATTTATCAGCGAATTCAGACACATAGATATCATCGGATCAATAAAACACACACAGGGAATAATTTGGAGGAAGAGGTTTTAAACCATTTTATTCGACTAGCGATGTGGAGAAAACAAGAGTTGTTGTGAATGAAATGCAGAATAGTATGGATGAAGAACGAATAGTAAAGCTGGTGCAAAGTAATTTACAATGACAGTGTTTACAATGGTAGATGAGGAGATGTGTCGGAAACAGCTTTGGGCGTTGGGGGCGGCGATGTTATCATTCTTGATGAAATCGACTGATTATGTACTTTCTTCACCAGCTAATTTAACACGCTGGTAGCAGAGCCCAGAATGATACATGTAAGTGCGGGCAAAAATAATTGAAAGTAATAAATACAACGAATAGAAAGGCGACAAATACAGATATAAATAGAGTAGAAAAATGGAAAATTAAAGTTTATATCAGAAAGCCGCAAAATTTCCCTCTAAGTGAAACAGCTGAAAAGCGGGATATGGTAACATAGAGTTAAGATCGAAGACAAGTTATTTATATGGAGCTAACACTAAGTTTAGAAAATAACATCAAAGGTGCAGAAAACAGAAAATACATCATTGACAGAAATCTCATTGAGGATTGACAAGACAATTGATGGGAGGTGGAATATTACCCTTTCGGAATAGTAGCAATAGGATACACCTTAAAAAGTTATCTGTACGTATTAAAACCGATTTGGATTCAAAGAAAAATAAGCAAGGATAATGACTACAGAAATACAGACAGCAGTGGGCAAAACCTTTAAACAAAAGAAAAATGTGATGTTAATTATAGAAACCATAAATACGTCAACATAAGATCCCATGGACAAGATATCTTCAACAAAAGAGCAGTAGTCAGGATTTGATCAAATACTGACTACTCCAGCGTGGCGATGCGCCTCCATACCAATGTTATCAGTCGAGCATAAGGTTATGCACAGTGTTCGATATTTCTCTTAAATATAGTGAACAAACTTCATATAACTATAGGTAAACATTAGATCTTATACTTAGTAGATGAATGTCTGAATAGACTTCGTATCTACAGAAAGCGTAGACGTACATAAAGGTAATATGAGTATCATCATTATCCATTTCAGAATACCATGGATAATTAAGACGGCAGTTTATAAGTGGACGATCTCAATTTCAGGAATACTGGAATAATAAATAATTTAACTTATATGGGATCTGCATTGGTAATGTCCAGTTGTTCAGTTTATAGGAAACCTAATCTAAGAGAATTCACCTGGTGAGAATTAAGGAGGACTCTGACAATAGAGTAGACAAGTGTACGTAGAACAGAAGAAGCATTTCGTAGCTTTATATAATTAACCAGATCGACGGGGAGAAATCCACTGATTTCGGAGAGTAGCTCTTTCCTTCTTCGATATCAAATAGGAAGGGTGGTAATACAAGTATAACCTGTGGATATTTATGTAAATCTCTTCGGTGACAGTGGCATCATACATGATGTAAACCGTGGCAGATCCGCATTTTTTTCTGCAGTTATAGGCATAACTGATAAGAGATATAGCGTAAGAGAGAGAGAAAGAGAGACAGAGAGAGAGAGAGGCTCTGGATCAGAAAAATACACGCTTAGATTTGGAAGCATATTCAGCAATGAAACTGATGAATGATGGAGCGGTGTTTGTTATGGGTCTACATGATAGACTCGAGAATTATAAACTGTGTACTGGAATTGTAATCCGACAATACTTATCAGGATAATGTTGGTGCTCATCGCTAAGTGCAGCTTAGTTCGCAGAAAAAGAGGAATAGAGAGTGAGAGTATACAACCCACATGCCTACCCGATACGCTGAAGAGAAAAAGCGCCAACGTGCCACTCAACAGGAAGTTAGAAGCCTCGATAATATAACCGAAAAATATTTAAGTTGCTGAATGTGTGCAATATCTGCCTGGTTTTTTAACGTTGTAATAATATAAGGCGCGTTAAGAAGCAGTGTCAATACCGGTTTAGGTTTTGACACACGGAAATAACACTACTCCAAATAAATGAAAATTAAACCCGATATTATATTCGCAGCAGATAAAATACTTGGGTTTTTATGATGTTAGTTTTATGTTACAATCTTCCATGTAAAGGTTAGTCCAAGATTGCAAAAAAAACTGACGGTAACTGCCTTAAAAATATATTAGAAAGATCAAAACAAGTAGTCGAAACCAGATTTAGACTCTTGAATAAACATTTTGTGAGGCCTTTGCAGCTGAGATGAATATCACAGGATTAATATGATTACCCGTATGAGTAATCGGAAACCAATTTACATGTGTTCCCAATGGGTACAGCGCATAAATCTAGGATGAAATGTATTAGAGCGCAACTAAAATTCTGACAGTAAGTGATGTCGAAATACCTCTAGGCCATATACATTGCACAGTACATATCGTGGTTTTGATGGGTGAATACAACTTCTACCTGGAAATACATCTAAATTTCCCGCAGGCTTAATATTGAGATAATAAATAGGAATAGTCAATATGTGCGTCTGACACACATATCTGGGGAATGTTTTGGAGACTACCATGGGTAGTACAAGAGCCATTCATAAAAACACTAAAAAATATCTAACCTATAACATTAATGGAGAAATGATCAAACCACACCAAGATTATCTCAAAAAGTATGCCTTAACTAAAGAAAGTGGCATTTATAACATTATTTCTAGGAACAATAGGTTTGTATGCAGTTTTCGGTAAACAGATGTTTGTACAAGCGCTTCGGATAGTCTCTCGGATCAATTGAAGGCAATGCCTCTATTGACCTACTCTGATATTAGTTACATCATTATGCTGTATTTAGATTTACGCCAATTATAATAGTATGCTTGCAGTTCTCAAGCAACCGTTAATGTCAAGGTGTACGGTTGTCATGAATTTCTTTACGGTAAATATAATGTACCATGGGCTCTCTGCGACATTTCCTTTATCGAGGCCTCTCCAGGATCAAAAGTCCTAGGGAGGTTTCCGTAGGTCATTGCTGCTAAACACCAATTATGATAGTATGTTTGCAGTTCTCAAGCAACCGTTAATATCAATGTGTACGGTTTTCAGGCATTTCTTTACGATAAATGTAATGTACCAAGGGCTCCCTGCGACGACAGATGTAGCTGCTGATAAAAAAGGTGTACGCTATTATGTACGTTTTGAAAAAATATATAATAGTATCTGAGTAGCAACTTATTAACAATCAACGCAGACCATATATAAAGAGATACCACACTCTGCTCTTGCCCGTGGGTATCGTTGTCAGCCACTCACGCATAGGTGTTTGATCTCCTGGTCGCGGCGCCAAGTATAACAGATACTCCACTCTATTCCACGTCTCAGAGCCTGTCATAAACATGTACCCCGTTCGTCGTCTGTTTATCGGTGTTCACGCTTCTGGTTCTCTACTAGAGATCTTTCCAGACCGTGAACACTCTTTTGGCCGATGATCGTCGTAGTGCCAATATAAAATAAAGGTGTTGGTCGAAATTCCTCCAAGGTCGTGATGACGGTGATGATGATGATTTCGTTGGTTTTGTGAAGGCAAGGTTATTCAAGCAGAACAAATCAACAATAGAAATAACTTCAACAAACATCGGCGAAGTCTTTTTGGTTGAAAATAATTATTAACAATTAAAGGAAAGAATTGATTTTAAACTTGAATTGAATATCCATCTGTTGATAAAATGTTCTTTTGTATTAAACTATCTCGTCGTCTCTCTCCCTCTCTCTCTCTCGCTCTTTCTCTCTCTCTCTCTGTGAATCCATTTACGTTCGCAAACTCTTAATTAAGTCATAAGTTGAACTAACTCGTCTACTTAAAACGATTGTGAGAATACTTCGTCAGTCACGCATGCCTGGCAGGCGAGCCTCAGACATGTCTGAACGGGCTGAGCGCCCAGTCCTAACTGCTAGCGTAACTATATTCTCGTTCAAAAAGCCAAAGTCCTTTCTCTTACCGAAAGGGCGTATTGTCACACCTTTTCTTTCTCAAACATCCCTCTTCCCCTCTCGGGGGTGGGTGGTGTTGGGTATACTGACTTACTCTCTTTCTCTCTCCCGTCCGTTTTTCTATGTCCATCTTCCTTTTTCCTTGAGTCTTTCTTCCTCTCTCGGAGTTGTTTGGGGTTGGGTGGTACGTGCGGTACAGGGAATCGAAATTCCTCTCTCTTAGATATTATCTACATAGAAACCAATTAGCCGTTTCCTCGCTGGGGGAAGGAGATCCCTGCCCTAATAAATAGTGACAACTTCTAGATGGCAATCTTCGACCCCAAGTTGGCACACCCGGCCAATATCTGACCGTATGTTTTTTGTTGGTGATAATTAGGTTTAACAACCTAAGCTGCTTTTCTAGACGAACCGACGCCACTTCTAGAGGATCGCCCAGCGCTGATAATATGTACTGGTTCTTAGATCTCTATCTTGTTTCTACGTAGGATCTAGCATCATCACCAAGATGCATACTAGTGCTCCCCCCAGGGTGCACGATCCCCGTTGGTCATAATCGTTGTGTCATACATAAACCACTTCGACATCTACTATCAGAAAAAGACTAACCAATCCCTATTAAAATTTAGCTGCTAGAATTAAAAAATAATTGACTATTTAGCTAGGAAAGATAATACTCCACTATTAGCTAAATGTATTTTGAGATCGGATTTACATAACTTATATAATCTGGAATGTTAGCGCCTCCGTTTTAAGACGAGTCGAAGGTGTCATGTGTTGTCAGTTACCCTGAGTGTAGAAAACAGTAAAGTAAAGAAGATCATACCATTAGATAACTGTCTCAATGCAACGTTCAATGCATGTAGAACGTATATCTTATACAGAATGGATAATTATATTATCTATCAGGAATATATGACAACTCTCGCTTAGTTGTTGAATTCCAATATTTAAGGATGGTGTTATCTGTGAATTAATAATCAATGTGATTGGAAGACACTACTTTTGTTTGTTTTTATAGAGTGAAGTAACCGCTAGTGTGTGATCGGCTTGGCCCAAAGAAGGAAAAATGGGGCCCACCCCCAGTAAATAACAGTATGCCTAGTTAAAGGTTGTGAAAAATCAGTACGGAAATTTCACGTCCGCACGGAGAAACTCACTGACATAATATGTATATCACAAGTGTTGTAGGTGTTTGAACTAAGTCATAGGTAATACTATACAAGCAGACACACACGGTATATGAACAGATACTGAAATAGATATGTATATGGTTCAGAGTCCATGCACAGTGCTGCACTGCCAATAAGACGGATAAGTTTCTTAGATAACGCGACTCAGGTAAGTATAATTGAGATGAACTATTTTCCCTTACCATCCTTAAAACAATAGGAAGTTGAACTGATTTCATAGGGATCAAATTATCTAGCTAAATGGTTGAGAAAACACCGATAATTAGTATTTATATTTGCCAAAATAAACAAAGTATCTTATTACAAGCCAATGGAAGTATTAGAGAAACACAGATAAGATTAATGTGATAATATATAAGGAAAGAAAATAAATTGAGTTGAGCCTGGGAGGGTTCGCACACTTTAAAAGACAGGCGACAACAGAATTTTTACTAGAAGTGGAAAATATTATATTAATTTTAATAAGTATGTTAGTTATAGTAGAACATGCAGTTTTTTCATCCGTAATATGGGGTCAAAGGTCAGTCAAAACAAAAACACAAAATGAACTAATACTAACGACAGCGAAAGTCTATCAGAGATAGAAAACCGAAATAACTCTGAGCCGTAAACTGCAAGTACAAGGAGACATTTGACGAAACTGATGCCGATATCGGGAGTCTGGGATGAAGGGAAGAACATGACTATGAGTCAGATTAGTGTTGAACGATTTGCAAGGTTTTTAAGTACAGAATATGAAAAAAAAGATTGATGAAGGAGAAAAAGGTGTGTGGATGGTAGAAGTTAGCATCCATCTCTGCCAACTAAACATGGAGTGTGAAGGTAGATATAAAAGACAGATGGAAGAGAATGTCAGATACATTTGAGGATAAGGGGGTGATCGAATCGATTAGCCCCCCAAAAAAGTCGGACAAGTAGAAAACAACTTTGTAAGTTGACAGTAAGTAAAGAACATGGTCCACTTGTTGGCATCGAATTAGCATGGTCATAGGTGTTGAATAGCGTATTTGTGTGCGGTGCTGCTGTTCGGTAGTTGATTACATTTTGGATTTCGTCACCATCAATGATACGTAAGTTCAATTATTTAGAAAAGATGAACTGAAGACGCATGAAGACTAAACCAATTATTTGGTTGTGTCTTAATGTAGGAATGACTAGTACTACACATCTTCTACTAGAAATGACATCCGAGTAATTCGGTGGTCAAGAAGAAAAATGATGTGATCATAATTAGATTACAGGGATTGATAAACATGGTTATGGAGCGAAATCTCAATATATCGGCATTTGCTTAAGTTTAGTTTCCAGGGTTCCGGTATGAAACACTACATGCATGATGAAAAGTCACTCTTGTTTTTTGAACCCCGTATAGCAAGGGAAAATAATGATGCCATATCAGTAAAATGGAATAAGAATATATTTAAAATATGTTGAATTATTTAAGTTGAGACAAAAGTGCCTGAAGAATACGTGATTGTTATTAGTAGAGAATTGGTAAGAATCATCTATACTAGACGATGCCAACATATTTTTTTTTACGGGGAGTCTGTATGCATTAAATATAACGAGGGTAGACTAAGTAAATAATAGGATGATATAAATTGACTATTGCAAACAAAAAAAAGTTGTTGAATGTGTGTGTAAACCATGCCGACAGAATTCCTGTAGTTGAGTAATTTTGAACAGTAATATTTCCAGTAAATGGTTATTATCGATAAAGTACGCGAGATGAACAAATCCACGATAACGTCGTTAGAGCGCGTTAACACTAGATTGGATATATTGTCGATGGGACATTTGACCCCGGGCATAGTGAGTCCAGTGATTTAAGGGGAATTGGTATTGCAAATACAATCCAAGTTGTCTCATCATTTAAGACTGTCAGTGGGCCTGACTGAGGAACTATGGAAACATTATATTGCGTACGATTGTGTAACCTTGTTAAAAGGTAATAAGTTATCACTGTCCATGTATGTCGCCTGGTTGATCACCGATAATTCCCACGAAATATAACAAGTAATGAATTTACCAATTCAATATTCTTGGTTCGAACAAATGGTAGACAGAATTGCAAAATATAAACATGAAACGAAATTCATACATCTAAATATAGCTAGAACAATGTACATGACAAATCGGAGAAATATTAAACTAATGCTTTGGAGGTGTGTATATCACTGAGGTAAATTTATATGACGGTTTACTAAACATTGTGTGAGCATGAGTTATTTGTAATAGTCAAGTGCGTAATTAAAACCAATTTTCAGGTAGAGTTATGACACTCTGTCAATAAAAGAAAATGCAATTCTACAGTATTTTTAAAGTTAATGACAAAAAGTTTATTTAGTAAACATTACTTCTTTTACGAAATTGAGCAGATCATAATTCTATAATCAATGTTTATTTATGACTGCCTACGAATCGAGATTGCTATTTTTATATATTAATTCCTGTTTTTTTTTTCAGATTACAATATCCCAGTAGATATTGGTTGACACCCAGAGTTTGGTTAATTAAAATACATCTACTTAAAGTTAGTATTTCAATGGACCAACCATAGAGTTAGATCGACTATTTTCTTTTCCTCGGTAACTGAATGAATACGAAAGCATCGGATATTTTATAAATATTTCTCATCGATCAGAACATTTGCTGAAAACTACATTTATTCATGAATTCTTAGCAGATAAACAACTTCTGGTTAAAAGTATATTTCAATAGAATGCCCACCAATTTAGACAGTATTTTTTTACGAGTTAAATAAAAAAAAATATGGGACTTTTTATGAGATATTTCCAATAATTCCAAAAATATTATGGAAACTTAATTGATTGCTTTTGTTAATAGAGTAATATATTTCCAGACTGATAATATAGTACAATACTTTAGAATTGGATTTGATTAATTCAGCTATGAAAAGAAATTGAGTAAACGGACATTGTAATTGTAGAGGGTTATCGGGTGAACTAGTTAACAAAATGTGATAGGTATATTACTATTTATTTATATTGTATATGTTCTATACACTCTTATTTACGGTTTCAGTTGAAATGCATGAAACGGGAGATGAATAAATAAGCATGAGAAGGAAATAATATCATTCAATGTCCTGATTGCCATCAATATTTATTGCTCTCTTTCGTTTTCTGACGTAATTTGTCGTTTTGTTTCTATACCATGAAATAGAAAACGTCCACCTTTCATCTTCTACATTCATTTCCGATTTTGAAAATTTGCCAACATCATCTATTGAAGACTATTTTTTACTTTTTATTGTGAAAGTATTAGTAGTCTCTGATTCATATGTTGAACTTCAACCTCACCCACACTACTCAGTTTCGCAGGGTCGATTTCGACTCTTCTTAAAAAATAGTTCGTTTCCAACGTCAATAGAAAAACAACCTCAGCTAAATTTTATTTCTTTTATCTTGATTGTGATGTTCATTTTCAAAATGTAATTGTTTATCTTATGTCTTGTATTAAGTGTTTTTCCTTTCTGCGCTGGTACAGTCTAACATAATGTATTTTGTAACTTGAAGTACATCATATTAACACTTGACACTTTAGGTATAAGAATATATTTCCGTTATCATGTAAAAATTCTATTTAATAGACGATCATAATATGTATGTCTGTCTGGCTATCGAATACATACCTGAAAAACAGACTAATCGAAAATAACCACCCATATTTACATACTATGTCACCTGTGATGGTATATATCGATTTTCAATCGCTACACTCGACAACATATTGAAAATAATAATGAGTAAATGATATATATATATATATATATATATATATATATATATTAACGTGTTATATACAGGTTCAGATATCATCTTATAGAAAGATATGGGACATGTAAATTGATCCATCAATTAAGTCTGTGCATTTTGTGACGTAAATGCTATTATAGAAACAAGGTGACTAACCGGTAAACTTACATAACGATCAATTCAGGTACTTCTTAACGCGAAAATTAAGCATGAAATAATGATCAACAGATAGGTGGGCTCTGTCTACTGAGCTAGAAAATTCCGTACACCTACCAGTTTCATATATCTTTACAAAGCCACCATTCGTCCATGCATGGAGAATTGTTGTCACAGCTGGTCTGGTGTACCAATCACTAGCCTCTCCTTCTTGCACATGGTCCCAAAAAGAGTCTCTACTCCAATATCTATAAGTCTAGCAATTCTCTTAGCATTTGTCACTCTATCTCATTTCGTGAATTTGAGAGAATCTACAATAGTGTCATTAATAGTGGCAAGTCTGTTATTCCTACTCTTTTTAATGGTCTTCCGGTAATTTACTATTCTACGGATAAGGCTGATCTATTTGCTAGTATCTTTGATTACAATTCTTCTGTTGATGATTCTGATGAGTCTTGATTTTCATTTGAAAACTGATGAATCTCCTGATTATGTTATTATCATTCCGAAGATGGTTGCTACGGTTCTTTCTCATCTTGCCCAGTTTAAGGCTATGATTCAATTCTTGTTGTTGTTCTTATGGGTTGTGCTCTTAACTTTCTTCTATCCTCTGTATATTACTCAATCTCAGTTTGTCACAGTCCTGTATCCCTTCTTTTTCAAACGAAGTCCTCTGTTATCCCTATCTTTTAATATGCTGATGATCGGGCTGACCCAACTAAGTATCGCCCTGTTTGCCTCCTCGCTGTAATCTATATATTAATACGATAGCGTGTGTGTTCGTGTGTCACGCTTCCGGCAAAAGCTCTGCGCATGCGTGCCGCACCTAGATTTAAAAAACAGTCAACTTGCTTTATTTTCAAAGCATTTTGAAGTTTTTCCCTCTGGCGTAACGGTTAGCGACGTAGTATATTTTGACTTCGGCCCTACTGGTTTATAGTTCGATCCCAACCAACCTCTAAGATTTGTTTTCTACATTTTAAGAGGAAGGGGAAGAGAGGTAGGGTGGGGACGACCGGGAAGACACATATTAATACAATAGCGTGTGTGATTTTGTGTGTCATGCTTACATCGAAAGCAACAACCTTCCGAATCTTTGTATGCTACTCACCTGGTTAAAAAGTACTTTTTTGTGTTGCTTTAAACTTAAAACTATTTTTTGTTTTTTTATTTGGCGTTTTTAAGGGCATTGTCTATTTACGTTTTCTTTTGCTTGTAGAGAGGGCCAGTATTATTTTTATTTTTTTGAACGGATGGCATATCAATTTTTTTTAGTAGATTGTACACGAGTTACCATTTTTAAAAAATAGTTGACTCTTATCTAGAAGGGGGGCTCATAATAAAGGAAGTGTAACTAACAAATAGAGAATGCTTTGTTACATTAGGACCCGCGCTAACTTTGACCCCGTCGTTAGAGTTAGGGTCAGTGTGGCAGACGATAACTTCGTCACTTTTTTCAGTTTTATTTTCAAGAAATGATAAAAAAAAAAAACGTACACAACACGGTGTAAGTAAAAATTAAAAAATTCCGTGTAATTTACACGGGTCCCGCTAGTTAACATGGTTTTGATAGGTTCGTCAACGTAAAACATGTTCATTATCTTAAAAGTATTTGCCTCTTTAGTTATGTTCAGTAAGACTATCGTGTTTTTCGTTCAACTGCTGATATTTTTAAGTGTTGTAAATGAACGTGTCTGTCGGTTCATGGATAATTCAGGAAAGGGTAGAACCATTTCGCTTGACATTTCGAAGGCGTTTGACAGAGTCTGACATTCTGGTCTCCTTCACAAACTTCAGGGTGATGTTATTGGTGGTGAGGTTCTTGACATGATTAGATATTTTCGCTCTGATCGAAACTTGCGAGCAACTTTGAACTGTGTCTCTTCATTCTCTTTTACCATCTATGCTGCTAGTCCTCAGGGCTGTATCCTAGAGCTAACAGTGTTTCTAATCTATATAAATTATCTTACAGAGAATATTGTTTATAAAATATGAATATAGCTGATGATACCACTATCTATTCTGATGTCGCTTTTCGACCATCTACCTAAGATCAGTCAAAATATGCAGCTGATCTAAAATTTTATCTGGGTTCAGTTGTAGTATTCGGTACCAAATTGCTTGTTTTGTTTAATCCTGTTAAGTTAGTTCGTGTCTTTAAATCGTAGGCGTGTTTCTTTTTGTTCCGGAAATTCTCATGAATAGCTCTGCTCTTGGGGCGAAATTGACTGACACTGCTTGGTCGTCCTCTCTCATAAGATCTTTCTTTGAGTCATGCGTTATATGTATTGCCTATTCTGTTTCTTATGAAGTCGGTTCCTTCTGTCGCTTTAAACACATTCTCATAACTATAACTATTCTCCATCTGTACAAATCTACTCAAAGAAAATGTAAGGAGTAATGTTGTCATATTTGGGCTGATGAATCTCTGTCCCATTAGAAAGTTCCTGATGAGGTGCAGAAACATATATGTAATTATATTGGCTAAACCCTCTTTCTATTTTTCCCCTCTCTCACAGACGTGATGTGGTTAGTCACAGTCTTTTGTATGAATACAATTATGGTATGTGTTCTTCAGATGTATGTTATCTATTCACTGCTTCTTTTGTCTAAGCTCGATTGACTCGTTGGTCTAGTGATCTCCATCAATTCTAGTAGTGTTTTCCTAAAAAAACTGCAGGCGTGTGGAATTTGTTTCCTGTTAACATTTTAAATCAAACCTATAGCCTGTTTTTTTTAGCTAAGAATAATAGGAATCCCCTCTATTTTCACTAATCATATTTCATTCTTGTTAGCCACTTACATAAAGTGAGTTCAGGTCTTGTCTGAGGCGATTTTCATCAAAGAAAATAAACCCACACTATCTAAGAAGCTCCAGTGCCTAGCCCATCAGCGCATTGTTGCATCCCTGTGTTTTTCTTTACAAATAGGTTAATAGAATGCGCTATGGGGAGGATGATGCACTGGTGAATCTACAACGTAAACACCGCCGACCAACTTGTAAATCATAAAGATTCCACCTGTACACTATAGAAATCCCTAGGTTCCGGAAGACCTTCTACTCCAATAACATATTTCCTCGAACTGCTAGCCGTTTTAATTGCCTCCCTTCTTTCTGTTTACCTGACTGTACTAACATACAGTAGTTTAAAGTTCATGTGAAAAAGCATCCCACTTAACAACTCCCCACTTAAGATGCCAATAATTCACAATAGCAGATAACGTCTCAGTGGAATCGTGCCTTGTGTGAGGTGAACAAAAGAACAACAATAAAAATAATTCACGGTGCATGTTATATAGATTAATTGCCCCATCTAAAATCGGGGAATGCTTTGTTGTACAGCAATAGTTAATAGAATAATACACTCAACCAATATGTAATGCAATATATGTGTTTTATTCTCGCTACAATGACACACAACATAACCCAATACAATCGATTTATATCTGTGCAAAGGTCGCAGTCTTCGGAATCAACTGACCGAATAGTGTCAGCCGTTTTTTCTCCTTATTCATTGTTTAACAAAACGGCCAGAGCATCTCGTCGGCCTTCAACGTCATGCATCCTTAGAGAATAACGCAGCAGATCTGATAGTGACGTCAGACATTTTAGCGTCCTATCGTCTCCGCCGCTATTGGGACACTCTGAATTGTTTCTGAAATTCGCGTTCTATCCGGAAATATCCACTGCACTATTTTATGTTGATTTTAAGGTCATTTCGGATTTCTTGCGCTAACGATAGAGGATGTCCATGTCACTAACCTAGCTAGCCAGCCAGTTGCTTTAAGATCATAATAAATAATCGTTCCCAGACTGTGAACTCTACCCTACCCTTCATATCATCGCAGCATTTTTACTCATTCAATTCTTTTTTTAAAGTCAGTAATATATATATATTATGTATTCTGTGAATGTGTGGAAGGCAGTGTTGCACGATGTTAGATCGTTTGTGAATGTACTCAATAATTTCGCAGGTGTGGCCGACATATAATACCATCCTCATTTTAATAGTCAGTGATGATTTCCTAACAGCAATAAGTACATGTGTATTTATTACCCACCTCCTTGTCCTTACGTACCTCAGCTAGTTTGTATATTGGCTTCACTATCGCTATCATCTGCTCTCATGTTTGTCTCTAGGTTCTCCGTCAACTAAACCCTATTTAACCACGGCGCGGATCAGGAAACAAAGTAAAAAGCCATGTTATATCACTAGAACAATGCATACAACAACAGGTAACCATTTTGTGTCTGAATCTTTTAAAGGAGGATTGTATATTTTGATTATTCAGTCCATACGTTCTCATATTGAGTGTCCGCAAGGACGCGTTTCGTAACGGATGAAGTACCAATTAAAATCCAGTTGCAGTCTTCTGAAGGTTGAAGACTCAATCATCAGTTCGGACCATACTAAGAATTGCTAATTACTCAAAACCTCACCGCTCTCATAGCTACATAACGAGAGCATGCTCAATTGTAGATTAAACAAAAGGTTTCGATCGAAAATTCGTGCAAATTCCCGAGTTTGACAGAAAAATTCCCGAGTTGGACAAGATACACCTGAAGAAGGTCGGATGTTACATCGGCTGATACGTTGTGAGAATAACACTTAAGATGAGAATAGTAGTAAGAAGAATCCGAATCTTACAAGTAACTATTCATCTTAAAATAAAAAAACACAATAAAACAATTACCGAGTGTTGCTGTTTTTTTTCTATTCTTTCTCTTTATATAGCTAATATTCATTACGTGCATTCGAGTTCTGTTATCTTTTATTAATATAGTTGCCTCCTGCGTTTTGTTTTTAAAGTGATGCTATTTTATAACTTAATTCCTATACGTATGCACTATTTGATCCTATTTAAATCACGGCCGTTACATTCTTTATTATCTATATGTTTTTTAATAGGTTATGCGTTTTTGTTTGTGATTAAAAATATCCAAGTACTCTCTTTCTCAATACCTTTCTCCTTCTCCCTCTCTCTCTCTCTCTCTCTCTCTCTCTCTCTCTCTCTCTCTCTCTCTCTCTGTACCCCTCTGACGTGATATTGTATATCATTCTTTTTTTTAAATTGAAATGCATCTTAATTATTTAAAAAAAATCATATTGTCTTATTCTAGAATATTCCAGATTGTTATAATTTAGACACATTTCTTCTATTCCACGTTACTGTCGGTAATGGATGGATTAATTGAACAATTATTTCACATGTAACATGTACAATCGAGCGCATAGCTTCATTCCTTTTAAGGTTAATTGGACATCTTACAATATCATCTGGTCGATTACAGTTTTTTACTTCCGTTCTCATTCAGGACCAATTTGACTGAAAACAACTTGAACGCGTGTTATTCTTTAGTCTATAATACATCCTGATTATGACTTATTTTGTTACATTAGCTCGACGAATATTCCTCAACCTAATAAACACTAGCTGATGTACACACCAATAATAAACAATTGCGGTGAGTCTTACCACGGAATAAACGAGATATTAGTTCAAAAGAAATGCGGTTGAAGATTGTTGAACTATATGTTTCCGCACATGCCAACATAATGAGTTCTATTTTCTTTTGAGAATGAAAAAAAATCACACAATTATATATATTCATAGATACAGATATATAGTATGAACATACTATATGCCAAGTAAGTAAAATAGATACGTTCATGTTTCACTTCCTCATAAAATACTCAGAAAGGAAACATACGTTTTTGTGTAGCTTCCTTGCAATATATTTTAACTGCTACGAAGCTCTACTAACGTATTGTGTACATATATATTAAATATATATATATATATATAATATATATATATATATATATATATTATAATATAGAACATAATATAATATCATATAATACATATATATATAAATAATTATGAAAAATAATATAACATATTATATATAATTATAATTAATAATATAATATATAATGTGTATGTATAATTATGATAAATAATATCATATTGTTGTGAAGTTGTTCCACAGTAAATAATAAATAAAGGAAGTCAAGTCGAGGGTTGGTTTAACAAGTGTATTAACAAAGTAAGAAAGTGACTAGTTCTTGGCTAGACAGTTACAAGGTGTGCTTTGTCTTCTGGTGACTCGCACTATTTATAGTGACAACCGGTGTAGTTTCTCCTGTGTAAGAACGGCCGGTGTAACACCCCCCTTTGAAAATATCCCCTCTGGGGATTAATAACGTTTTTGTTTGGGAATCACCATCATCAACTCAGTCGATTTCCGTTTTCTATTTGATCTCCTAATCCCAGGAGCAGTCTCTGGTATAGGCACCTGAAAAGTATCAAACACTGCATCCATGATGTCCTCCTCGGGCGATCTGGTCACCTCACTGTTCGTCCGTTTTAATAAATAGTCAATCCGGAGTTTGCTCAAATATCAGATGTTGTCCTAATAATAACGACAAACTTACACCATATCTGTAATAGTTGACGCGGATAACATTTATCTTAACGAGTCAGTGAAACTTGAAGAGAAAAAATAAAGATCTCAGTGTATTCAATTATTTCAATAATTGAAAATGTCTTTCGCGTTTTTTAGTTTTCGATTTTTGGTTGCAAGTTTTGAGTTTGTGTTTTTTTTTGTTTTGTTTTTTAAGCTTAACTACTCAGTAGTTAATTTGCTGTAAATCCTTGCGAATCCAAATATCTGACTAAGATGGGTGTTTTTTTCCGTGAAGATCTTGCGAATCACTTTGGGTGATTTTTCTTTTGCAGTGAAATCGTTTCGATTCCTCGTCGCCAATCTGTTGTGAAGTTGTTCCACAGTAAATAATAAATAAAAGAAGTCAAGTCGAGGGTTGGCTTAACAAGTGTATTAACAAAGTAAGAAAGTGACTAGCTCTTGGCTAGACAGTTACAAGGTGTGCTTTGTCTTCTGGTGACTCGCACTATTTATAGTGACAACCGGTGTAGTTTCTCCTGTGTAAGAACGGCCGGTGTAACACATATATATATAAATAATTATAATACATAATATAATTATATAATATGTATAAATATATATATATATATATACAATTATAATATAAAATATATATATACAATTTAAATATAATATAATATATATATAATTATATTATAATTATAATATACAACATATGTTTGTATATATATATATCAATATATAATATACATACAACATAATATAATATATATAATATATATACACAATATAGTATATATATGATATTTATATATATATATATATATATAATAAATATAATATAGTATATACATATAATATATATAAATGAGAAAATATTACAACCGTTTTTAAAGAAATTGAAAAAAAACTTCTAGTTGATGATTGGTCAATCAGATGCTACCAATCTTGGTCGAAATAATTTATAATGTGCACAACCCGAATGTGTGTTTTGTTTTAAATATATATATATATATATATATATACATACATATATATACATATATACATATATATATATATATATATATATATACATATATATATATATATACATATATATATATATATATACATATATATATATATATATATATACATATATATATATATATATATATATATATATATATATATATATATATATCACGAAACTGCCCCATGGCGGATAAATCTACTTCCAGATCTGAAGCGTTTTGCCCTCTTTTAACGATTAAAATGAACATATGAGTATACTAAAACTTAAGTATAGAAAACTAATGACAACGTTCATCAAATTCCATTACATAATTCTTTTTTTTAACTATGTCTAAAATTGAGGGAATCAACTTGAGTGTTCTTAAGAAATAAGTTAAATTCAGCAAATCTTGAGTTGTTAATCTCTATTGACTATATACATATGTAATGAACATATGAAAGATTCTAATTTTCAAATAAGAACTTGTATCGTTTCATGCTCGTTAAAACCCCTATAAAATACCGGAAAGCAACTGAAATGTGGGGTATATTTATTTAGTGATGTATGTATTCATAAAAGTCTGACATGTCTCAATTTTTATGAAGGGTTCCTACGCTCTTTCTTCTTTTGCATGAAACGCAATTAAACAAAACATTGTCCACATTACACATATTTACGCCTAGCAGCTATGATACTAATTTCGTAATGATCATTTAATTAGTTTGGAAGTGAATCCTAAACCTATAAATATATGTTATATACACAGCCACATCATAGATACACATAGAGTGAAAGATTGTGAAAGATAGAGAGATAGGGTAAGACGTGGCAATCCAAACGGGATGTAGATAACATACTCGTATATATTTAAACGTATATTCACTAGGAATATCTTTTGATATTATGTTCATTAATTATGCGTTATATTAAAGGATTTGTGAAATCAGTTTATCTGTTTGTTTTTCGGAATGCGTCTATTATGTTTGCTTTCGAAAATGTCACCGTGACTCTTCATCGACGTTGCCTCTATGAGTTCCATTCCTGAGGGACAAATCAATAAAAAGATAATCAACATTCTCACATCACAACGCCAACCCCTCACTTCTGTTTGCCTGTCTGATATGAGGATTTGCCGGATGTCGTCCTCCGCCTTCACTTATCCGTGTTTATTTGAAAGTGTCGTGGGCTACAAACGGATACGAATTGTTGTCTGATGTTTACAGAGAAGCGCTCACAACCCGCGCTTTGATAACAAACTCTTGATTGGTGTCAAGGCATGGCCATGAACTTCACTTAGAATGTCATATCACCGATCTCTCGCTTCTGGTTATTCTCTCTCACGAGATCATGTTTCTCATCTCGTCATCATCTCGTGACTTTGCGAGGCTTTTCCTTCTTCATTATTATAACTATTTTTATTGTTATTAATAGTACTAGTATACTAGTAATAGTTGTAGTAGTAATAGTTTGTACACCCGCACACGTCTGTTTCCCGATTTCTATCATCTCTTTCGTCTTAGAGATTTCGCTTTCATTTTCACGGTGTTATTACTGACGTAAAATAATATGATATATGCGAGTTTAGCAGCTGTTTTCTTTTGCCATCTGCTTATATACAAATCGGTAGTTATCAAGAACAAGCAGCCGTTCCTTTTTCTTTTTTGGCTACGAGAGAGGTGTAGTATCTGTTCAGATATTTCGCTTAGGCTATCCTATCCTCGGCCATTGAAGGAAGACTTCTTCTCAACTTAGTCAAATATTTGTTTGGTTCCAATACATAGTGACCCTTTTTGGGGAAGCTGGATTTTAACTCGCATTAAACACCGACCGTGTGTCTAACTTTTCCCTCGTGGAGAGGACAGTAAATAGGACGAAGAACGGGCATTAATAAGTTGAACCCATTCAAACTGCGAGTTTAGTGATAAACATATAATTTAAAACTTCAGCGTGAAGAATTACAATGAAATGTAACTAACATATCAACGGAAAAATCTGCTCATAGAAATGCGACGGGCATCTACAATTAATGGACAGGATTAGCTGCTTTGTAATTCTGTATTTATATTACCTTTCAAACTAGTACACGTTTGGAAAATACAGTTTGACGAGTAACTGTTGACTTTGACATAAATGTCATCACGCTGTAATTTTCCTTATAAGAAACCCTGTGCATTTATCCGTCACCGATGTTGTAGCTAGCTTAAAATAATTAAAATCAACATTAAACATAAAAGATAAATCCTAGAATGCACCCCGAAATACATGCCAATATGCTTCAATCAAAAGCCAATAGTGTAATCAAGATCGGGGATGAATTATATACATATAATATGACATTATTAATGATTAAATATTTGTTGGCTATTTATGTAACGTTTAGATGAATTGAAAGACGCATGCATCTTCGGATCTGAAAAATCTGTAATATATATATATATATATATATATATATATATATGTACATTAATATATCTATATATATATATATGTATATATATATATGTGTATATATATATACATTAATATATATATATAGATAGATAGATTGATAGATAGATAGATAGATAGATAGATAGATAGATCGATAGATAGATAGATAGATATATAGATAGATATTATAAAATGTAGTAACATTAAATTACATAATAATCGATACAATAATTTATTAAAACCTTGTGGTATTTTCAAGCATCCGATTTAGACGATTACATTTTTGAAATTGAAAAAAAAGTTTAAATTCATACTCGATTATTCAAATATATTTGGAGAGATAAGGAGTAACAACCTATGTAATACATATTTAGAGAGAGGGGGAAATTTGAAGCATATTTAATCTATAAGTATTTAGTTAGAAGGGAACTGCAAATGTATTACAGACAGGGAAGAGGAGGCCATATGTATAAGTAGAAATTGCAAAAGTTGGCAGGGAGGAGGACAGAAGGGGTGCATGTTTCTCAAAAATCATGTTGTGTCAAAAATCACCAGTATTAACCCTCCCTCTGCTCTTTGGAGGATGACACTTACTGTCTAGTGACCAATGTATATTGTAGATGGGGGACCTAAAAAAGGGATTTGAAAATAGATACAAACCAAGGTCGGAAACGACATCACGCACGTACACAGGTATGCATAAACACGTACACACCATATGCACATACATACCTACACACGCACACACACACACACATATATATATAATATATATATATATATATATGTATACAACCATATACACACATACATATATGTATAGATACATAAACACACATACACATACACCCACATACCTATATATATATACATACACATACATATAAACATATACACACAAACATACATACATATATACATATACACACACAGAGGAGGAGATAGAGGTAGAGAGATACTGAGAGATAAAGAGGAAAAGGAAGAAGACGATCAAAAAAAAAAATGACAAGAGAGAGAGTCCGAGAAAGAGAACAAGAGAGCGAGAATAAGAAAGAGAGAGAGCAAGAAAAAGAGAAAGCGAGAAAAGAGAGAATGGGAAAGAGAAAAAGAAATGAGAAAGATAGTGGGGGAACAGGAAAGAGAAGAAAAAAAAGAAAACAAGAAAAAAGAAAAAAGAAAAAAGAAAAAGAAAATGGAAAAGAAAAAGGAAGACAAGAGGAAGCGAGGAGGGGGAGGAGAAAGAGGGGTAATGAGAAAGAGAGAAAGAGAGAGGGGGAACGAGAAAGAGACGGGGAGAAGGAGAACCAGAGAGCGAGAGAGAATGAACGAGAGAGGGAAAGAAAAAGAACAATAAAGAAATAGGAGGAGAACGATAAACAGAAAAAAGAGGAACATAGTGGGAGTGAAAGAGAAGGGGTCAAAAGAAAAGATGACCAGAAATAGAGACAGTGAAATAAAGAGAGTGACAGAAAGATAGATAGATAGATAGATAGGATGAAAATCAAGAAAGAGAGAGAGCAAAATAGAAAGAGGGGAGGAGGTACAATTGTGTGTAGAGTCAAGACAAGAACACCGAAGAAAATGAAAACAGTGGGACATTAAAGCTGTTATCATCCATGCTTCCTGATTATTTACAAGTATGGACCTACGGCAAGCATGATCAATCTTACTTGTTACTCGGATACATCCACGAAGTTCCTAGCATAGTTGATGCTGTTTGTAATTAACTCCTTGGAAATAGAGGGGTAAAAATCCATAATGTCGGATTGGATAAATGAAGCATTCCTCTTGTTTTCAATTAATTTAAATCATTAAATGGTATCCAATGAATGTTTCAAAAGATTACATTTTGTAGCTTCCAGAATCACATTTATAATATACCTGAGAATCTCCCTAGATACATGGCTAAGTTCCGATTTGGTGAAGTTGATTAGTGTAGCTTGCTTCTTAATGTGGAAATTCTTTTCATGGTCCTTAATGAGTATATATGCATTCTTCTTATCTATTTTCCTCACTCTATCCTCAATCTTTAGTTTACATGTGAATTCCTAAGTTTCTTCATTTATTATATATTCTGTGCCGTGAGTATCCTTTCTGTAATTATTAACGATTTTTTCCAGAATAATTTTCTTATATTCTGATGGGCGCATCTTCTAAATATTTGCTGATTTATCAGCCTGAACCCAGGCATTGTTAGACGTCTTACTCTCCGCAATATCTTTCTTCAGCATGGACAGACATTGGTCTGTATACTTTCTGAATGTTATCCTCTTGACTAGGTCAAACAGATCAGTTTCGAAAGGCCACAAAGCCTCAATTGGTTTCGATGTATTTTGGGATCTGGAGTTAAAAGTTTCCTTATGATCAGATTCCCGTTCCTTGAAATGAAATACGCCTTCCATTTAAGTCTGTTAGTAAACTCCGTGACTATATCCATTAGGTAGAACGTGAAGCTGTGTACATTGAGAAAAGGTATGTTTTTCAGTGAATATGGCGGTGTGACTCTCTCCATCTTCAGTCCAATGTTGAAGTAATTCCGATACGAGAATTCCTAAGAGAGCTAAACACACGGTGAGTGTAAAGCCAATTAGTTGTGTTATAATGAAATAATTACAGGATAAGATCCAAATACCAGAGCTCAATATAATAAACCGACGAAGAATAAGATAACATGAAGTAACACGAAATAACATAATCAACAATGCAATAATTTATTTCAACCTTGTGGTATTTTCAAGCATCCGATGAAGACGATTACATTTTTGAAACCGAAAAATAGTTGAAATTCAAACTCGACAATTCAAATACAATTTGAGAGATAGAGAGTAACAACCCATATAATACATATTAAACGAGAGGGGGAATTTGGAGCATATATACTCTATCGGTATGTAGTGAGACGGGAATTGCAACTTAATTACAGACACGGAAGGAGAGGCAATATGTATAAGTCTAAATTGTAAAGGTGGAAAAGGTCACCACACCCACAATATATTTAGTCGCTAGACAGTAAGTGGCATCCCCAAAGTGCAGAGGGAAAGGTAATACTGGTGATTTTTGACACGACCTGATTTTTGAAGAACATGACCCCTCCCCCTCCCTCCTCCTAATGATCACTTTTACAATATATATAATTTCTATAACAATATATATATATATATATGTATATATATATATATATATATATATATATATATATATATATATATATATATATTCCTACATACATATATACGGATATATACATATATACATATAAATATATATGTTTATACAGATATATATATACAAATATATATATATATATATAAATATATACATATACATATATATATATACATATATCTACATACATATATACATATATATACACATATATATACATATATATACATATTAATATACATATATTTGTATGTACATACATGCATATATACACATTTATATACATAAATATATATCAATATACATATAAATATAGAGATATGTATATATACTAAATCTATATATACACCTATATGTATATATATATATAAATATACATGTATACATATAGAAATATATACACATATATATATACAAATGCATGTATATATGTATACATATATACACCTACATGTATACATATATATATATATATACATATATATATATATAAACCTAAATATTTATATATATATATATATATATATATATCATGTATATATATATATATATATATATATCAATATATACATATTTATATATATACATACATTAATACATATATATATATATTCATATAAATGCATATATATTCCAATAGATGTATATATATACATATATATACATAAATATATATATAAGTATATACATATATATATATACATATATATGTATATCCATAAATATACATATGCATATATACATATATATATATATATATATATATACATATATATATATATACATATACGTATACATATATACATATATACATGTATATACACATATATACAAGCATACGTATGTATATACATATATAAACGGTAAAGGTCGCATAGCCTAGACGCGAACGTCTGTCGTTGCAGACATCCCACACTGGCCATGGCTGTACCGGCGGTTATTTTTTAAGAATCACCGTGTCTAGGGCACAGCATATGGAAGGCGGAGCCATCCCTCTCCTTCTGCTGCCTTGAACCTTCCCTAGGTGTTAGTCAGGTACCCATTTACTGCTGGGTGGACAGAGGGAGTTTTCAGACCCGAAAAGTCGCATACCGTGAGTGGGATCGCACCCGGGTCGTCCAGCCAAAAGACAAGTGCTATAACCACTTGTCTATATACGCACATATGTACATATACATATATATGCATATGTATATATTCACACATATGTATATACATATGTATATATACACATATATGTATGCCTATATATATATCTATTTGTATATATACACATATATATGCATATATATATACATATGTATATGTATATTTGTATACATTTATGTAAATATATATATATATGGATATATATGCATACATATATATCCCTATATGTATATATAAAAACATATACATATCACATATAGAACCCGAAATATATGTATACATATATATGCATATATATATATATATATATATATATATATATATATATATATATATATATATATATATACATATGTATATGCATATATATGTATATATACAAATGTATACATATGTATACACATAGATAAATACATATACATCAATATAGTTACATATACATATACAGACATATATGCATATATATATACGTATATATATACATACACATATAAATATATACTTATATATACATGTATATACACATCTATATATACATATATACATAAGTATATATACATGTATATATACACAATATATATGTATATACACATATATATATATACATACATTTTAATATAAATGTATATATATACATGTATATACATACATACACATATAAATACATAAATATATATATATAAACGTGTGTATATATGAATGTATTTAACTAAATATACATGTGTATATACATATAAATATATATATATATATATACATATATATATAAATATATATGCATACATGTATATATGTATATATATACATATATATGTATATATGTATACATATATATTTATATATATAACAATATTTATATATTTATATATACATACATATACATATATACATCTGCATATGTATATATATACATATATATACACATATACATATATAGAGACCTATATATACATTCATACATTGATACATAAATATAAACAGGTATATATACATGGTATATATATATACATATATATATATATATATATACATATATACATACGTGTATACAGATGTATATGCACACATATATATATACACATATGAATGTATATATTTACATATATGTATATACATCAATATAAATGTATACATAAAAATGTATATATACATATGTATATACACATGTATATGTTTATGTATATATATATATATATATATATATATATATATATATATATATATATATATATATATATACTAGCAGGGCAACCCGGCGTTGCCCGGGCCGATAAAAAAAAAGTAGTAGTAATTAAAGAGTGTTTGTAACATATTTATATAAAAACTTCAATCTCTCATCTTTCTTTAGCCGTCTTTCTTTCCCTGGTCCTCATTATTTCCCTCCCTCCTTCAACCCTCTATTTTCTTTTTTTCCCATATTATTCTTATCGTTTTAAATGTGTTAACAACGTATAAGAATGTAATACACGTAAATCCTTTTTACTAAATATGTATTTTATGTAACTGGATTTTCTTAAAGAAATATGCTATGTAAACAAACATTTTGAATAAAAGTTATTTATTATTCTTGCATTGTATTTTTGATCCCGAAATATGAATTTATTTTTTCAAGACTTTAAAATCTAATTTGAATGCAATGACTTAATCGCTGGCGGCCATGTTGTAGTTTCCTATAATTTGCTTTCGTAAAATAGTAGCAATACTTTGATCAGCGTTTGTCGCTTATTTAAAAAACAATACCTAAGAATTAAAAATTTAGAGGCGCGTCCCTTGCGTTATGAAACGTTAAATAAAATTAAAAGTTGTTTCAAATTATTAGGTAATCAAATCAAAATATGACTCAGGATTTTAAAATTACTATAAAATATCATGAAAAATAACTGGAAACAGTCCCCCCCGATGAAATCTGCATCATGGACCCCTAAGGGGTAAGTTTATAGATTCGGGAATACTCCTATCACCTTACCCTGTGAATTTTACATATAAAGGCACTTTTTCCCTGACCCCTCAATCTCTCCAACAATTCCAACTTTTTTTCACTCCCCCCAACCCTGAAAAATATTTTAAGTTCAAAAGAAAAAAGAAAAAAATTTGGCCTGACCCCTAAAAAGTTCGGCCTGACCCCTAAAAGTTTCCTCGACCCCTCAATCTCTTCAGCCCCCCTCCCAACAAATTTTCCACTCTCCCCAAACCCTTAGAAATATTTTGAGTTCAAAACGAAAAAAAAAAAAAAAAATTGGCCTGATCCCTAAAAAGTTCGACCTAGCCCCTAAAATTTTCCCACCCTTCTCAATCTCTCCAGCCTCCCTCCCCCCTAATTTTTAACTCTTCCCCAACCCTGAGAAATATTTTGAGTTCAAAACAAAAAAAAAAAAAATTCGGCCTGACCCCTAAAAAGTTCGGCCTGATCCCTTAAATTTTCTCCGACTCTCTAATCTCTCCAGCCCCCTCACAACATTTTTTTCACTCTCCCACAACCCTGAGAAATATTTTAAGTTAAAAATATAAATAAAATAAAAATTTGTCCTGACCCGTAAAAATTTTGGCCTGAACCCTAAAATATAACCCGACCCCCTAATCTATGCAGCCCCCGCCCAACATTTTTTTCACTCTCCCACAACCCTAGGAAATATTTTAAGTAAAAAAAAAAAATTTGGCCCGACCCCCAAAAATTTGGTCTGAGCCCTAAAATTTTCCCCGACCCCCTAATCTCTCCAGCCCCCCACCCTAACTTTTTTCACCCTCCCACAACCCTGAGAAATATTTTAAGTTAAAAAAATTAAAAAAAAAAATTTGGCCCGACCCCTAAAATATTTTGCCTGACACCTAAAATTTTCCCCGACCCCCTAATCCTTGCTGCCCCCCAACTTTTGTTCATTCTCCCACAACCCTGAGAAATATTTTGAGTTCAATAAATTAAAAAAAAAATTTGCCCCGACCCCTAAAAAATTTGGTCTGACTCCTAAAATTTTCCCCGACCCCCTAATCTCTCCAGCCCCACCCTCTAACATTTTTTCACTCTCCCACAACCGTGAGAAATATTTTAAGTTAAAAAAAAAAAAAAAAATTGGGCCCTACCCCTAAAAAATTTGGCCTGATCTGTAAATATTTCCCACCCCCCTAATCCTTCAAGCCCCTCCCCCCCCCAACTTGTTTTTCACTCTCCCACAACCCTGAGAAATATTTTAAGTTAAAAAATAAATAAATAAAAAAATTTGGCCCGACCCTTAAGAAATTTGGCCTGACCCCTAAAATTTTCCCCGACCCCCTAATCTCTCCAGCCCCCCCCACCGCCAACATTTTTTCACTCTTCCACAACCCTGAGAAACATTTTAATTTCAAGGAAAAAAAAAATTTGGCCCGAAACACCAATATTTCTTGGGACTGTTTAACTTTAGAAGCACCAATATTTCTTCGGACCGTTATACTTAAGAAGCACCACCCTTCGTTTGAAAATCAAGGAAGCTTCCTGAGCACTACTGAAATAACTCTTACCGGTGGCTAGGTGCGGATGCGATTAAGCAACCCTTGTTTCACTACACACTCTTAATGTAGCTTTTCTATAATGTTATAAACAAGGGTTGCTCAATCACATCCGCACCTGTCCCATAATCCCTTGCCGGATTTACCAGGTCTTGCCCTAAATTGTGTCCGGTTGTATCAGGTCATCCCATAACTTCTGTCCGGATGAATCAATAACATTATACGTTCTGTGTATTTTACATAAGAATACAC
This sequence comes from Sepiola atlantica, assembly GCA_963556195.1. NCBI lineage: Eukaryota > Metazoa > Mollusca > Cephalopoda > Sepiida > Sepiolidae > Sepiola > Sepiola atlantica. The sequence continues at coordinate 133,516,224 of OY744521.1, read as the reverse complement.
TGTTATATTGTATCTATATTCTCTAACATTTTTTTCTATAGGGCACACACAAACACACACACACACACAAACACACACACACAAACATACAGACATTCAATTGAATATAGAAGATATATATATATATGTATATATGTATATATATATATATTTATATATCTATATATGTGTTCATATATATAAGTATATATATGCATATAGAAGTATATATATATGTATATATATATACATATATATGTATATATGTATACATATATATATATAAGTATATTTACATAAATACATCTTTATATATACATATGCTTATACATACTTAAACGTATATATCAATATTTATTTTTATTTGCATATATATATATACATACATATATATATATACACATGTATCTGTGTTTGTATACATATATATGCATATATACGTATACATTTATGTGTATATACACACACACATATATATATATATACGTGCATACTTGTATATGTACATATATACATATTTCTAGGTAGATATATATATTTCTAAGTATATATATATATATATATATATATATATATATATATATATATATATATATATATACATATCTACATATATGCATCTATATATATTTAGACAAACAGTATTAAATAACACGGAGTGGTTTTGGTTGGATGCGACTTTTTTATTTTTTCAATTTTCCGAATTGTCCATCTAATGTTTCGGTCAAATTGATATAAATATGATCCATGGGTTTCTTTTTCCATTCTATTTTGCAAGTACTTTCGATTTGAATCGTCAAATCATCTTCAGGCGGTATTAGTTTTAGTGTCTTTACAAATTATTACTTTATTGTTGTGCGCATTTTCGAATTATAACGGCAAGTAGTTTATAACTGTAAAAAGTGTATGTGAAGTTGAAATGTACACGAGAGCGTGATGGCGTTCTACACATATGGGAGATTTAAAAGTGTGACTGTTTAAACCGTTAAGAAATTGATGACGTTAAATAAAGTGCATACAATTCAAACGCATAACTACCTAATAACTAAGAATTTGGGAATGTTAATTATCATGCTAGACACTTTAAAATGTTACGGCTAGTTTCATAATTGACATTATTAATTGTGGGATGTTTAGTTTTTATGTATAGGGCTTCGAGTATTTTTAATTTTTTGATATTGGTATCATGGTGTATTATTTTGGTATTGTTAACAAAGATATTTCTATATTGGGAGGGGGTACAATTATGTTTTTTCTGTGTTGGCATATAGAGCTAGTGTCGGAGAGATGTAGTCTTCAGTATAGTGTTGTGGAAGTGAAACCTATGTAAGAATTAGTTTTTTTTTATTGTTGTCGGAGATACATTCTCTCATAGGGCATTTCAACTGATATATTACATTGGTTCTTCCTAATATATTTTGGGTTCGAGAAGTTTTATTTTTAACAATATGGTTTGCTGTTTTTATTTTTTTATAATAAATGATAAATCGTATTTTATCTTCAGAATTGGTAGGGGATATATAGCGATGTATTATATTTTAAAGTTTTGATGCATTTGGTTACAATAGAATAGATTTATGTAGTGGGAATTATTTAGCTTATTATTAGTACGATTATCTAAATTTCAAATCATTAATTTTATTTGTTCACTATTTTAATGAATTAAAAAACACAAAGCAAGTCCTAATTAATAATAAATTTCCCAATTATATGGTTGATTATTATACATATATACATATATGTATATACATATATAAATATAAGTATACATATCTACATATATATGCATATATCTATATAAACATATGCACACATATATATATATATATACATATATACATATCTATTCATATATATATATAAACATATCGATATCCATTAAAATACTTGTATACATATATATATACATATATACGTGTATGTATACTTGTATATGTATACATATATATATACATATATACCTATATATACTTATATATGTATACATATGTATATACATATATATATACTTTTATGTATATATACATATATATATACCTTTATGTGTATATATATATACATACATATATATATTATATATGTATACATATATATGCATATATACACACATATATATATACTTATCTATGTATACACATATATACATATATACATATATATGCATATATATACATATATGTATATATATAGATGTGTATATGCATATGTATATATACATTTGCATATATATACATATGTATATGTATGCATACGCCTATATATACATATATTTATATATTGATATGTATATATATATATATATTCATATATTCATATATATATACATATATACATATATATGTATATATACATGTATATTTATATATACATATATATATACATATATATGTCTATATGTACATATATACAAATGTATACACATACCTATATACAAATATATATATACGTGTTGTTACACCGGCTGTTCTAACAGAAGAGAAACTACACTGGTTCTCACTGTAAATAGTGCGTTTAGACAATCAGCGGGGAGAAAAAAGGACAGTATTGTAACTATGTAGCCGAGTGCAAGTCAGTTTCCTTGCCTTTGTACCTTTTTTGTTTATACACTTGTTATATTTACCTAACCTCGACTTGACTTCTTTTTTTATTGTTGGACTACTTTACAACACATATATATGTATACACACACATATATATATATATATATATATATATATATATATATATATATATATATATACATAAATATACATAAATATATGTATATATATATACACACAACATGTTTAAAACAAAGGAAATCATATAAAACAAACCGTAAGCTAATTTGAATTTTATCCATTTCTAAACAACAAACAATACAGGAGTCATAACATGCAACCAGCAAATGTGTGGGATGTGTTATATAATAATAGAGGGGAACTCATACACATTAAAAAACCCAACTCACACATTCACAATTAAAAATACCTTAAACAGCATCTCTCAAAACATTGATTATGTACTAGAATATATTACATGCAACGGATATTACACACGGGCAACAAAATATGTAATAATTGAGTTTCTTTACATAAAAAAATAACATTAAAATCTAAGACAACCGTAAATGAGTCGTTTCGTAACAAGTGCACTCATGCAGCGGAGTAAAATTTAAAATAATGCCATCTTCTCAATATAAGATGACACATACAGATACAATCATATTTAAATTCAACCCAGCATTAAACAGATCGTAACTCAAACAACACCCAATATAGACCACACACATCGCCATAGATATAAGAACAGGGGTGTACACATATATGGACGGTAGCCCATGTATATACGCACGCAATCACATATACGCATCTTCGTGTAGGCACCAACATGCATAGAATGTAAGGGCGACACGCGTGTGTGTGTATGTGTACGCATGTATGCATACAAACATGGATGTGGGTACACATACACATCTATATATCTGCCTGTCTTTCCATCCATGTTTCTATTTATCTATCTACCTACCCATCTATCTCCCCATCTACCTTTTTTATCTATCTATCTATCTATCTATCTATCTATCTATCTATCTATCTATCTATCTATCTATCTATCTATACATCTATTTACGTATCTATCTACTTATTTACCTATTTATCTATCTATCTAACTATCTACCTATTTACCTATACATCTGCTATCCTTCTATCTACTTTTCTATATATCTATATGTCGTCTTATTGATATGTCTATCTATTTATCTATATACCTATCTACTTATATTTCTATAGATCTATCTATATGGCATCTTTCTATACATCTATTTATATTACCACTCATCCTCTACCTACTTAACGATCTATATATCCACCTTTCTATCTATCTAACTACCCATATACCTATGTATATGTATAAACACACACACATATGTGTATGTATATGTATATATATATATATATATATATATATATATATATATATGTGTGTGTGTGTGTGTATGTGTATGTGTGTAGGTGTGTGTGTCGCACACCTATGTACAAGATTAAACACTAACCGCAAGCACACACACACAAACAACAACATACACTACGGCGTCAAGTCCATACAAAATAATACTTTTCAAAAGAAACCCCGGAAACACTTCAAGAAATAAAGATGACCGATGAAATAAAGGTCAGACTTACACGTACTTAAAAAAAACACACGTATTTGACCCAGGGAAGTAAAAGGTTAAAAATGAAAATAAAAATATAAATATATAAAAACACATACACCCCCGCATACCTACACATGCGCAGAAACGCCAAACAATAACACATTCTTTCTAAATGAAACTACACTCTTTAAAATCGATAGACATTTCTTCAAATGGATTCACGCATATGAAGATAGTGCACCAGGCTCGAAACGCGTTATTAAATTATAAAATTATAAAAAAATAAATAAATAAAGATAAAGAACAATTTTTTACAAATGTTGGTAGCTTCCCTCATTTTCACACACACACACACACACGCACACACGCACACACACACACACATATATATATATATATATATATATATATATATATATATATATATATATATATATATATATATGTATATATAAATATTTATTTAAAATATTGTTTGCCGCCCCCTTTCTGAAGACGATACTCAAATGAATTTTAAAACAGCAAAATTCCGGCCCGCCGCTTAACACTATTGATTAGCTAACCCCCTCTCTTGAAGGCAGCTTTTAATAATGAATAAAAAGCCGTGGACAATGAGGAATAAATATTTAAAAAATGACTAAACCAAACAATACATACTGGCAGGTCGTCGCTCAGGATGAAAAGGGCACCTCACTAGGCGGGAAGAGGTATGTGAAGGTGTAAACTTTTCTTTATCTGACATTTTCACAACTGATATGTCAGAGGACAAGCATAGGCAGTCACCAAGCCTAGATAAAGGGCCTGGCCCCCAGCTACCATCATATGTAACGACCAAAACTAGAAACACAAGGGGACTAAAATCCCAGAAGTGGTCAGTTGCAGAAAAGCAGGTATTACTTCATTACTACCACTACTCAATGTTCGAAAAGTGGATTAAGAGTTCTAAGGAAATTCTAACGGAGAAAATTAAGGAATCGGCCCTCCCTGAACATAGAAAGAATACACCAATTCCAAAGATACTTTCAAAAATTTCACCAATAGACAAATATCTATCACCTGACAAAATAGCAACTATAAAAACTGAAGCCTTAAAAGAGGCAGAAAAAGACTAATTCCCAATCCAAGAGGAACACTCTCTACAGAGACAGGAGAAAAAGTGGACGAAAGAGGAAAAGTGGGCTCTTGTATGGTCGATGGAGTATGCCAAAAACGAAATATAAGAAGAAGAATGAAATCTCCAAATCATGGAGAGAAATCTTCTTCCATTTCAATCCAGCAAAACAAAAACTCCCCGCAAAAACACTTAACTCACAAAGATACAATTGCCTACAACGAGAATTCTAGTTCAGCGGAGCTTGACGCTATGAAAACACAAGTCGCAGAACTAATAATACACAACAATAACCCTATTTTAAAACCCATAATGTTAGCAATCACCCAAAAGAAATAACAATACATCCTCAAACACACGAATATGTTCACAACAATATTAATACACCCACAGCAACAATCACAGTACTCCACACCAATATACTCTATGCCACAATCTCCACTTGAAAACACACTTTCCAATTCTCTTTTGTCACCAATATCACCAAAGACACACACAAATCAATTGACACTAAAAGCAGAAATGACACCAGGACGACAGCTCTCACCAGCAACCTAACCAGAAACATTACATTCAACGGCACCATGGTCACCTAGACTGCCACCACCTTTACCACCATCAGAGGAACTGGATGATGACCAATTAAAAATAGAGGAAGGCCTCAGTAATACTATTGAGGGAGTGAGAAATATTAGGCTAGAGGATAGAAGACAACTGTCAAAAATCCAAGCATACAAAAAAACCAAGGCTCTGATAAATAAAGTCAACACTGCCCTTAAGAGGATAGTATCGGCCTCCATACCCCTCACATAACTCAATAATGTGACATATGCGGCTGGGCTATTTGTTGAAAGACAAACATTTCCAAAAATATGCCAGAACCAAACAAAACCAAGAACATCGAGGAGTACACCTGCATTGAAGGTTAAGCTGCAAAGACAAATGAATATGTATAGGAAGGAGCTTAGCCAAATCAGGCAGTTCCTCGCAGCTCATATAAAACAGGGTCGCTTGAAAAACATAATAAGCAGACTCTAAAACAAATACCACACCAACATGAAGGGATTAAACAATCTTGCCAGGGAGCTGGAAGACAAGATACCAGCACTTGCCAAAAGAATTAAGTACCAGGAAGCAGAAAAAGGACTCCCAGATCCAAAATAAACAGTTCAAAACAAATACAAGGATATGCTACAAGAAACCTTGCAAGAGACAATGTAACTGTCGAACAACCTCCTGATAAGGATGATCTGAAAAATATTTGAGATCTCTTTATGAAAGTGAAGTCACACACAATCAAGAAGCCGAGTGGATTGAGGATATCCAAAGGATAAATTAAACAAAACCGGAAATGCCAGAGCCAGTTATAACACCAGAAATTATATCTAAAAAACTGGCCAGATATACAAACTATAAGAAACCTGGCATAGATTATGTCCCTAATTTCTGGTTGAAACAACTTACTGCACTACATAGCCACTACAGTGACTGCTTCACCAGACTAATAAAAGGTCAGGAGGCCACACCAGCATGGCTAACCAAAGGAATAACAACCCTTATTCCCAAGACAAAAGAAACCAAACTGCCAAACAAATATCGACCGATATGTTGTCTCAGCACTACCTACAAGCTTTTCACTGGTATTATAGCAAACAGTATCTACGAGCACCTCTCTTATGAAAATTATCTGAAAAAGGAGCAGACTGGATGCATGAGAAGATGCTTTGGTACCAAAGACCAGCTACTAATCAACAAAACAATCTTAGAAGATGTTAGGAAACGCCAGAGAAACTTAAGTATGGCAAAAAGCTTATGACAGTGTACCTCATTCATGGCTACTGAGATGTCTTGAGCTATAAAACATAAACCCAATAATAATAAAAACAATTGCTTCCCATATACAGATGTGGCAAACCCCCATCTCCCTAAACCACACTGAAGGAAACATTTCAATCCCTGACATACATATTAGAAGAGGACTCTTCCAAGGAGACAGCTTATATCCATTTCTATTCTGCATGGCAATAGACCTGCTCAGTAAGTTGTTAAAAAAGCCGAGGTGCTTACAATCTTAGTCAGGGTCGTCAGAAAGATAAATCCAAGAGAATCAACCATCTTCTCTTTATGGATGATGTAAAACATTATGCGAGCTCAGACAATGAGTTAAATGAGCTACTGGAGGTTGCACGCATTTTCCCCAGGGACATCGGGATGAAATTTGGCATAGACAAATGTGCCAAGTGCACACTGAAGGCTGGGAAGAAGATCAATGCAGAACAACTCCAATTAGACGTGGACAATACCATCAGAAATCTGGAAGAACAGGATACATACAAGTACCTTGGCTATAAGAAAATGATACCATCCTACATGCCAAGATGAGGGAAAAATAGGCAAAGAATAAATACGACGCGTGAATAAGATATGTAAAACGCAGCTCCTAAATAAAAATAAGATTACTGCGATAAACCAGTTTGCAATACCAGTAATCACGTACAGTTTTGGCATCAAAGATTGGCGTCAACAGGCTCGATGTAAAAACAAGAAAAAAATTAACACTCCACCGAGTCATATACAGGAACCAATGTTTGCCAAGACTGTACTTACCTAGAGGAGAGGGAGGACTGGGACTTTCAGAAATCAACCACCAACATAGAGCCACTATTGTCAGTATTGGACAATATCTGACAAGCTCCATACACCCGAACCTCACAATGGTACGGGAACATCAAGAAAAAAGAGCTAGCCAAACAACTTCCATAACATATCTGGCCAAGCATTTTGGACAGGGCTGTTTATCAGACGAGGTTGAAACACCAACAAAACCCGCAACAGAGATAGCCCCAAAAAGTCGTAACAAATACACCGAAACATAAAAAAGGAGCCTTAAAGACTGGGCAGAACAAACACGTGCAACCCACTTTCTTGATGAGATATCTAAAGATTATATTGACAAAGAAGGTTCTTTGGACTGGCTTAAAAGAGCCGCTCTCTATTATGGTCAGGAACAGCTTATAATGGCGGCCCAAGGTCTTATGACTAATGCATTTAAAAAGATGGCAGGACTTAGTTATGATAGCAAGTGCAGATTTTGCCACACAGAACTGGAGAGTGTGAATCACTTGATATCCAGCTGCAAAATTATGTTAACAGATGGAAGCTACACAACGCGCCATGATGGTGTGTGAAAATACATACACTGAAACATCTGTAAAAATCTAAACATCCAATGTAGCACTAAGTCCTGGGAACATCTACCAGAGAGGACTATGGGAAACGAAAAGTATACTATACATTATGATTATGTGGTTCCTATATCTACCTTCCTGGAAAATGCAGCAGTCAAACCGGACATAGTCATATTAAATAAGGCAGAAAGAGAGGCAACACTGATTGAGGTGAGTGTTCCAAATGACAGTGGCTAAAACAGAGCAGAAAGAGAGAAGGTGACAAAATACCAATGTATGATTTGAAGAGAAACTGGAACCTTCAAAACATCAACATTATCCCAGTTATAATAGGAGCTAAAGGCCTCATGAAGAAAATTTCAAAAAGTATCTGGAAAGTATTCCCGGAAAACCAAGTGCAAAAGAAATCCAAATAATTGCACTTAAGGGAACGGCCAAAATCCTTAAAAGAGCACTCGGTTGGAGCCTCTTAATAGCATGTGATAGTCTGGCATTTGGAAGAATGCCTCGTCCCTATGCTAACGAACACAGAAATAAGAAAATACAAAGATCATCGGAGAATTCACCCGTGAAATATAATAATTAAACAAACAATTTAAACACTACTTTCGTAAGATTCAATGCATAATAATAAAATTAAAAAGTAAGTTAAATGTGAACATTAAAAAAAAAGAAACGGTTTGGTCAGCAATATCATTGTTGAGCCATACCCTCCATTGCACAGTTATCTAGTTTAGTTTTAGTTTTTTTACGATGCACGTCCATTTAAAGCAGCCCCAATTTATTTGTTTTGTTCATCACAAGATTTCAGTTTCTTATGTTTATTATATCTTTTGTGTTTGTTATATTCGAAAGTGCGTGCTTGTTAAATTCATTATGAGTTTTTATTTTGTTATATTGATATCAAGGTTTTAGTTTTACATGTTATAATACAATATTAATATGCTATAATGTTATAAATATTTAGTGTGCATTGTTGATTATACGTATAATATTTGTTATGTTTATCATAAGAGTATTTTGTTACGTTAGTATATAAAACATAGCGGTAAGTTTTTTTTAAATTTCGGCTAATAATGTTATCGTTATTGAAATCTTTTTGTCTTGCTAAGTCAGTATGGAAGACAAGTTGTTATTCATAAATATGATATCCTAACAACTCACTAACGTCGTCTATCCGGAAGTCAAGCACAAGTACACACGTTTTTTCAGTACCGTTACAAGAGTTTCCAGAAGGTTGTTGTATGAAGCTTCGGACTACCTTGACATTTCAGTTCCAGAGTGTTCGTAATGATTAATTATCAAAGCATTTGACATGTGTGTATGGCTGAAAAGCAGTGGTGGGTTATGATCAAAGTTTGATGAGTTGTCTCACCCAACAGATGAGTCCTAACTAGCAGAAGCACTTGTGTTAATGTGCCAAGTCCTCCGCGTTCACCCTTTCTATTATTAACGGCAGTTCTACCGAGTTTATATCTAAGCCATTCGAGCAGGCTAGGGACTGAGTTGTTTGAGTTTGTGGGATACGCGCAGTGTGAATTATATTTGATAGCCTATCATACTCATGGGTATCGTTCGGCTATGACAACATTTAGCCTGTTCAATGTAAACATCTTTGTATTAACAGCGAGGGCTATTTATAAATACATTTTGATTGATCATAAACTATGTTAAAGAGGAAGGCTTGTTGAAAGATCGTTTAAGCTAAACAGTGATACACAACAATCTCAACCATTCTGAGAGTTAAATTAAAACAAAAATATATGTTTAAAGTATGTACAGTTCTTGCTTGTTGCTGTGGATTTCTATATGTTCCTCATTACGGCCTCTTGTATACGCACTGATCTAAATACAGATCCTCCTAATCTAATTTATTCCAGAAACCTCCAGGCATTTTGAGATAAATATTAATTCTAGAACTTCTTCCTATTTTCACATAGGAACACAGAAACAAACATGCACGCACGCACACGCACACGCACACGCACACGCACTCTGTCTCTCATTACGTACATAAATATATATATATATATATATATATATATATCCCTAACATGTTAATTAGAGACGAGGATCAGCGTTTTTTTTTTAATATTTTTTTTTGAAAAGTAAATCAGAACGACGCAGATCTTTTCAATTTTTCATGGTTTTTATTTATGTCGTAAAAAAAATGATTATCCTTCAGTTCTCATACGGTAAAGTTCACCTGCTCATGCGCATGTGCAATGCTGATTATTTTACCTTAATTTTGAAGCAGCCAATTAACTTTAACAACAAGCGAACGGGTTAGGGTAGAATGGTGATCCTTCATCTTGCCTGATTCTCATTACCGTGTAATCACAGTGTCTCATTTCCCATCGACAACTCGCTTCGATGTGATATCTTCTGCGGGAATCAATGTACATTCTCCCAAAGGCTTGATATTTTCTGAAACCGTTGATTCTAAATAACCGGCTAATTGATTAGAATGTGAAGGGATAGAGGAAGTCCAAATTTGATGATTAATCTAAGCTTGTTGATGAGGTGTTTCGATATGATGTTAATTCCATTTTGAATCATTCTGCCGAGAGCAATATGTAATGGCGAATCCTGAATACATGTTTTCAAAATAGAATCTACGTTAAGATTAAGGAAATTTTAGAGCAATCTTTGAGAATAATCAATTTATTCAGACTACGTACGAACTGAATTGTAATAGTGTATTGCAAGTGTATCATACTCGATTATACTTATTAATTTTTTTAATCATATCTAGCCCAAACAGAGGCATATTACCACTGAGACGTAAAGGATAATGCTGAATGTCGGGCCATATTTATAGGGACAGCCTAAGTGGGAAATTATGCCGCGACATCTTTGTTCGCCCTACATTCTAATGTGTGCATAGTGATACAGTCAATGTAACTGAGAGCTAGAGAAGAATTCTAAAAGTAACAGTTAGAGAAAAGAAGCTATATAAATAGAAAGATCTCCGGCATCTCGGGATCTCTACCGTGAAGAGGTGGGGTTTTGCTTATTCTCAGGTTGGTCATGAGTCTTTACGTTGAGAGGACAGACGGGTAGGAAGTTTTGCAGAGCACATTCTACTTAATTACTTGTAGAACAAGCATCAGACTGCAACATTGCGTCAGCGGGACAGAGGCTGTAGCGTGGTAGACAGCTTGTAAACTGATAAAGTGCAGGTGCTTCTTTACAGAATACTTCCTATAAACACGTAGAAGGGTAGTGCGATTGAGTTTATGCATACCATAGCGCTCTACCGAATTAATTACCAAGAACTAATATCTCTTATTTACTGTAAACATTTTTCTAATAATAATTAGACTGATGAAAAAGCAATTTCGTCTACTCATATTAAGCGAAAGCTGTCAGACTTTCACTGTTGATACGTCTAATCTGCATATCCGGTGACACGGATTAAGCGATTATCCTAACTATTTGGCGGGGACGGCCGTGACAACCGGAGACAGTGAACCATGCATTTTGCGTGTCAGATCAACTACAGTCTGTGTAATAACTGAAATATACTAAGTACACATATTGTATTATCATTATGCGCAAATGCATCAGCAGTTTTAATATTTTAATTTGTCATTTATTGTATAATTATTGGTTGAATAAAACACATAAAATATGTTATGCACTTTTATAAGTTTCTGAAAGACTAATATCATAATACACTCACATATGTCGTCTATTCACTTCATAGCAGTGTTTTTAACTAGAAATTCAAACACGCGTGGCGTGTTTAATAGAAACCTGTAAAATATAATTCCAAGCTCTTGCTAAGCACGTTGTCAAATCCTTGATATAGTTCATGCTGCGTTTAAATTTCTGAGTTTCTCGTAATAACAAGCTCCAATCACTATAATCAATCCCATTTAAATATGGGCTATATTAGGGCCAATTTTCTGGTGAAATTACATCAGGAGTAATTGAATGGAATCTCTTGATAAAATGTCTTGTTTTATACAATTATTCGTATGACATATGTATTGTCTTTAGATTGATTTGCCGCAGAACAGACAAAGCTAAAAGGTAAACATCTTTAAACATGGGCGTGAATAGGTGAAACACCGTATGAACACCCGCACGCTGTTAAGGGTATTTTATGAAGCCTAGCAGACAGAATAGAACATATGTCAGAATTTTACACAAAATTGAAAGAGTAATAATGATCTGTAAAGATTATATTAGGTTTTATATATGTTTTTTCAAATGCAGCCATACATTAGTTTGATAGCACGTCTTTATCCGATTAGAATACAACATAAGTATTAAGCTGATACAAAACTAATGGCCGATTTCAGAAACATACATGTATACATTAACACTTTTTCACACTACTTATACTTTGTAAATTCCAAGTGTCTGATAAATTTATTTTATATTTGACGTGTATGTTTGTCAAGAGGTGCTTGCAATTGTCATTATCAATATTAACCGGATCTACCTTCTTCATATTTAAGGCTTTCATCTTCACTAGAGAATAGCTGGTACACCCTTCGTGCTGTCAGATCGCTTCCGAATCTATCTCCCCATGCTCTATTGATATTGGCAGAAGTGTTGGAGGCATTGTGACCAAGTTTGAACTTATACAACATAAGAAAGGGAAACCCATGTCTCGGCATGTTCACCATTGACAATATTTTATGTTTCAGAAATATGTTTACTCTGAAATGTTTCAAATTATTATTGACAAAAAATTACTCGTTATATACGTAAAAGATTAGCAGAAAGAAACTACAAATTCTGTGTTAAAATCACTTTAAAAAAAAACGTATCTGATGTTTGGCCGAGAGTATTTCGGAATGTAAAGCCAAATATGTTTGCTACATTTTGCGACAGAGAGAGAAGAGGTGATACCTACCTGTTTGGTAATCCATTTCGGCTTACAACAAATACCAACATTATAATTAAGTCCATACTAAAATGAAAGTAGGTATGTATTTCATAATTACATGTATTAACATTTAGAAAGATAGGGTTACGCGACACAAAAGGTACTCTATAGTAACATATAAGGGTTATAAAATATCGGACAATACTTCCGCTGAAGTGCTTCTGGAAAGGCAACGCCAAAGCTAACAGAAGCAGCTATAGTACAGTTAGTTATGGATGTGTCATTTCAATTAATTCTGTTCGAAAGCACATTTTTTAGTTCAGTCTGCTTTTTACTGTGTTTGTTTAATAATTTGCTAAATATCCTTCTCATTATATACTTATGCATAACGGATATCGAGAGAGTGTGTACTCTTGTACACGCATCTACTACCACGATCACTTACAATGTAATACGGCATAATCACGTTTATACACCGGTTTCCGTTAGATCACGAAAGTTCAGAAACGTTTAATCTGGTCAGTAAAAGATAAGTGACCATTTGGTAATACCAGTCACCTCCTTTCAAGAACCGCAAAACTAAAACGCCGTCAACTCGAGTAAGCGGAATATACATGCGACTATGGAGCGCTTGTGAATTTATACTCCTATAAAACTTCCCCCATCGGAGGAAGTCGGTTCAACTACCGTAGCAGGTATAGGTGCAGGTACAGTAATCCACACCCACCAGGAAGACATTTTGTAAAACACATGCTTCGGTAACACAGATATTATCATTATTTCGTATATCTCTAATGCACTTTAAATTCTAATAATCTCGAGTTTCATTCGATACCTGATATACACACTCGTACTTAACGGTTTATTTCTGATACAAGTTTCAATTAAAAATTCAACATAGTGTTCCATACATGTTGACCAACATACTTGCCTTGTGAAAAGAATCTTCTCCTTCGTCTATATGTTTATTTTAATAAAATGAACTTATCACTCCATTTGAATATATGTGTCTGTGTTTTCTATAAGTTTTCATTTTTTTTATTCTAGAATACTAGAATATCCGATTGTCATAATGTTAGTTACGAATATCGATTATGTTTATTTATTCTTTACCTTTTTTGAATCAAACCAAACCCGTAAATACGTTTTAACTTGTAATTTTAAATAAAACGAATGACTATATTATTCTACTTAGTAAGAACACTCTTATTTCCGCCAAAAATAATTACAAAATGACACCCATCAACCTATATTTAACTTCCATAGTTAAAAAGGCAGCTATTTTCATGAATGACAACGTGATAAGAATATTTACTGTGTTTTAAATCCATTGCAATTACTCTTATTGACATTTTAGAAGAGGTATGCATCCAAAATCTTCTCTGAACAAATAAATAAACGCATGTAGCTGGAGCTAGTATATATATATATATATATATATATATATATATATATATATATATATATATATATATATATATATATATATATATACGGGAGGATTAGTACAATTAGTGATAATAAAACTCTACCCTTATTTTAAGGGGTTATGCAACAACTCTATCTCTTTTGGTGACCGCGACCAGCGCCTCTCACATGGGGGCGTGCGAACCGGGGTGCTACGGCGAAACTCTTGGGGTCCAGAGGCAAACGAAGACAGAGAGAGATCAACGGAGAGAGAGAGAGTGATGTCAACGAACAGTGAGTACTTCGTATTTTCATGTTGGATAGATTAATTTAAAAAAAAAGGAACTGTTACGAAGTTTAAAAAAAAAAGAAATAAAAAGAATACGGACAATTGCCCGAGTATATATAACAGAACTTCGAGAGACTTGTATTTCAGAAAATGAATACGACGTAATTTAAAAGAACTTTTAAAAGTTGACTATAGTACAGAGAAAGGAAATTGAACATAAAATTAAGTTATTAAAAAATGGTTGATATGTCGTTATGGAACAATTTCCAAGGGAAAAAGGAAAAACATTCTCTGCTCACACGCACATTTATACGTTGTAATTGTTTGATTTGATTGTCAGTTAGTGTTACTTGTAAAATGAGAATGCTTTTATTACTTGTTGCATTAAAATGTATTTTTGGTAAACACAGGTAGCGGGGGGGGGGGGCTGTGGAGAAAAGAAAAGAGGGGGATTGGGAAGGTTTGGTGTTGACTGTCAATGGTCCGGGTTTTATTATTGTTAATGTTGAAGAGAGAGGGAGTGAAAGAGAAAGAGAAATTTAAAAAAAAAAGTAAAGAGAAAAGAGAGCAAAAGAGAAAGAAACAGTCAGAGAAATAAGAGAGAGATGGAGAGGGAGTAAGAAAAACAAAAAGAGAGAAAGAGGATGAGAGAGCGCAAGTGAAAGGAGAAACTCTTTGTGCAGTGACTGATGACACATATTTTTTGTTTAGACTACGATGTTTTATGTGCACAGAACAATGCTGTGGTTTGCGGTGAATGAGATTTGTTGAACCAGTTAGCTTCTTGGTTTAAATAAAAAGTATGAATGGCCGAACAATATATCAGCCCGTTCGACGAAAGCCTGATGAGGTTGAAATGTATTGAATGCTGGTTTTCTTTGATTTTCTTTTATTGCGTGTCATTTATTTTTATATTGCTAGTTTGTTGAAACAAAGGTACATGTAATGATGATGTTTTAATTTTTTTTATTACTTGCATGGAAATGGTAATTTTTATTTTTTTTGTATTGTTCTGATTTTTTATGTAAAATTGTTTCATAATTAGTATTGGACAGGAGAATCAGCCTTTCTTCCGGTTGTTTTCTGAGAGTAACTAAAGCAATTCATTTTTTTCTTGAAGTTTAAAAAGTTATCTAAAAAAAAACAGTTAATCAACATCGATGTTTAAATTTTGGGGTCAGCCACGCAATAGATGCGAATTTAGGATTGTATGTTGGATTAGGGAATCTTTGTGGTCGACGGCAGTTAAAATCGGTTGAGTCGGGTCGTGGAAACCCCTGGGCAGGGTCGTGTGTTTTCGGGAATATCCCATTGTGAATAGTATGCACAGATCGATGAGATGAAAGAGATCGCCGCAGGTTCGCCGCATGGTCCCTTGATTAGGGCGGTCGCGGGTGTCGACTTGGCACATTCGAACAAGGTTCGAGCCACATGCGTTAGAATTGCGAACGAGAGAATGACGGAGGTATGGTCATTCTGTGAGGTCCACGAACAGACGGTGGTCAGCCATGGGAATGGAATTTTTGTGACCCAGGTTTTGGCCGCGACTACATTCATTGATATGGTGTGAGTGGTGTTAGATTTTAAGTTTTGGGATGTGGTCCCATCTTTGGATTTTGGATGTTTGCCAACGGGTGTGCTGCGAAGATACCTCACCCCTTTACCGCATAGATAGGGCCACGGGAAGGGAACGCATGGAATTGGTATCTGCTCAACACCAGTGAGGATGGAGTCAAGCTGGGATGTGGTTTGACTCGGGTGCGCGCGTCGGGGGCGGATAGAACCATGAGGGAATCGATCGATTAAAAAGAGGAGATACCGGGTGTAAATAGAATTTACTCATGAGATTATAGGTTGGGCCAGGTTTCTGTAATTCGGCGTGTTCTGGGAGCAGTAATGATTCGATCTGACATTTGACCCCACTACCGTATCGACTAGATAGAACCATGGGATTGGGTCCTCCACGTTAAAAGGATTGGGAGTTAGAGACATGGGTGATTGTTCGCGGACATTTGCACCGGGTCATTGGGCATTCCGAAGTATATGGTCTAGGTTCGAAAGTGGTAGGGGAACGATACCTCTGATAATTTTTGGAGGCTGACCATTTAAGTTTACACGTTAAGGAAAGAGGTTTCTGTTTTTGTGCCGCTATATCGAGGTAATAAGCCTAATTAGCAATCGGTCGTATACCGATGATGCGAAAAATGAGAGGTGTGTAAGTATTAAAAAAAAAAAGAAAGTTTTTTGTAATGGATGTAGATATTTAACAGACCATTTCTTCAGGGAAGAAGTTTTGAAAGATGAGGAGGAAAGGAGTGTTAGATTATGACTGGCCCTGTATTTTAAAGTGTGTAGATCGACTTATATGAATTGTGAAGCAAAAAGGATTAAGTACAATTTAAGGGCATATGTAATTTTGGGACAAACAACTATGTATCATTGTGACTCATTTTGTAAAGCCATAACACATTTTGATGTACCGCCCGAGATGGAAATGCTAGGGTCAAAATAAGGTTAGACAACATGAGTGAACGAATGTTTTAGCATGACGATAACACGTGTACATATGACGTCACACCCTGTTTGTGAGAGATATTTTAGTTTTGAAAGAGTGACTAGTGGTGAAGCAAGCGAGACGATCGACTCATCGGAAGGCTCCGAAAGCTAGGAGCGCGAAGTCGAGAATGTAAAGACTCGTCGTGAGGACTGGGTCTTCGGGGAGACCCAGTAGCAATCAACGTAGCATCCCCTGGCAGGAAGAATGAGAAGAACGAATGCGGCATGAATTGAAGAACGCATGTAAACAGAACCCTTGTCGCAGCGCACGAATAAGAGGTTGAATCTCTCTGATGGAAAATCGTCTCCGGTTTTCTCTTCTGCCTGTCAATAGACTTTGCCCACATAAAACAAATACTCTACGACGATCACGAGCCAGCAGCGGAGATGAGGTGCCCACGAACTCACAACCAGCGATGAACGAACACTGCAAAAGTAATTTTCTTAGTTCATTATCAGAAGAGACTTAAAAGACTATATTTACATTGTTATATTGGAAATTCTATGTTTGAAAAATAAGCGACAGTTTAAAGGCTTAAAATCGCTTTACAAAACATGTGTTTAAACAGACTCTTGAGACTGTGTATAGAAATTGCCTAACGAAATGAATATTAAAAAAGGGTTGTAAACGCTTAATAGTCTTCTCTCATAAACTTTCGTATTGTTTTCGGCCAAACGCTTAATAGTCTTTTCTCATAAACTTTCGTATTGTTTCGACTACGAGAAGATTAGTTCACAAGCGTTATGTAACAAATCCCCTCTTGGTGCCACGCCGCTTCTGTGGTTATGTAACATATACACTTATACATATACATATACATACATGCATATATATGCATAAATATATACATACATACATATACACATTTATGCATATATATTCCTTCATATATATGCGTATATATATACATACATATATATATATACAAATATATATATATATATATATATATATATATATAAATATATATATATATATATATATAAATATATATATATATATAAATATATATATATATATATATATATATATATATATAAATATATATATATATATAAATATATATATATATATATATATAAATATATATATATATATAAATATATATATATATATATATATATATATATATATATATATAAATATATATATATATATAAATATATATATATATATATATATATATATATATATATACTTACACACATATATACATATACAGGATGACCCCCAAAAAACGTGCCCCCGTGTAAACTTATGTGATATCTCCTTTATTTATTCACCGATTGCCCTTATTTTACAGGATATGGCAGAATCTACGACCGTGAGTAGACTATGACCTCAGTGGGAGCTGGGACAGAGAATACACTGTGTTAAATTTTACTACAAGACAGGCTCGTTTAAGAAAACCCAGGACAGTTTCATGCATCAGTTCGAATGTGAAAAGGCTCCATCCAAAAGCAGAATTCAGAACTGGGTTGACTATTTTTAGTAGTATATGACCGTGGAGAACCTCAACGCTGCCAGTGAGAACCATCCAAGCCACTCGGGACTCCCAAGAAGCGGACAGCTGAGCTGGTCGAAAGTGTGAGAGAGTCTCTCCAGGAGAGTCCGTAAACGCTCTGTGCGTAAGCGAAGTCAGTCTTTCGGTATCTCCCGTGAGACTTACAGGAGAGTGCTAGTGAACGATATCAGGGCTTACCCATACAGAATACAGACGCTGCAGACCCTTAAGTCCTCAGACAAGAAGCAGAGGAGCGCCATGGCAGTCAAGATTCTCGATAAGGTGTAGTAGACACCAGGTTTCCTTAATTTCCTTTGGACCTGCGATGAAGCCAACTTTCATCTTGACAGAAAGACGAACTCCAATACAAATGTCTAATGGGGGTCCTTCAGACCCAATGAAATAGCCCCTGCACTCTCCTAATTGCACGGTGTGGGCTGCAATCTCAGTCAGAGGCATAATCGAACCAATCTTCATCGAAAAATATTGCGAAGCAGTGACAGTCACCAAAGAGCGGTATGTGGAGGTCTTCAAAACCTTCAAGAGTGAGCTCCAGACGCTCTACCCGTCGCTCATAAGCCAGTTCTGGTTCCAGCACCTGAAACCTGTCCCGAGATTAGCTGAAAGAGAAATTCGGAGGCCTTATGATCAGTCTCAAGTCTAATTTTGAGTGGCTACCCCAAAGCCCGGACCAAAGCCCACCATATTTTTTCCTTTGGTGCTATCTCAAGGACAGAGTGTACGTCGGTAACCCGAGACCCATAACGGAACTCACGGAAGAACTTCAGGGAGGAGATGAGAGCCATCCCATATTCAGTCATTTATATTCAGTCATGGACAACTTCGTTCTGCGCCTTAAAGAATGCACGGAGCTAAAGGGAAGCAATCTAGAACACATGCTCTAGAACGGAGAAAAAAAGAGCCTAGTGTCTTGATGTGATGTTTTGAATATAATAAAACAAGTTATAACAAAAATTCATTTTATTCGGACGAACCACTAAGAAACGGGCCCTAATTAGAGTTGGGCCCGTTTTTATAGGTCACCCATTATATACATATATATGCACATACATATATATACATATATACATACAAAAACACATATACATACATATAAATACATATATACCTACATGTATAAACACACACCCATATACACATATATATATGTACACATATACATATATATACAGACATATATATACAATATATACATGTACACATATATCTATATATGAATATATAATAAATACATATACATGTATATCCATATACATGATATATAGATACACATATATACATATATATATATATAAATATATATATATATATGTATATATACACATGAATAGATCTACACACATATATAACCATACCCATATATCTATATACATATATACACATGAATAGATTTACACATCTATATAGATATACATATATGTACATAGTTATAAACACATATATATACATATATAAATGCACACCTATAGATATATATATCCATTTATATACGCATATATACATCTATATGTACATATATATATATATATACAATAATATACATACATTTACTGATTTACAAACATACATATATATATATACATATATTAATGTATATATACACAGATATATATATACATATGCACACATACATATACTTATGTACACATAAATATGTACTCATATACGTATACATATACACATATATATATATATACAAACATGTACATATATATATACATATATGTATATACACATATATACACATACATATGTATTGACATATAGATTACCACATGTATATACATATACACACACATATATATATATATATATATATATATATATATATATACATATGTGAGTATATCTATATACTAAAACAAGTGCATACATAAACATATATATTTATATGTATCAACATTTATACACAAATATAACCATATATATATATAGACATATATCTGTACACACATAACACACATATATATATATATATATATATATATATATATATATACATATATATGTACACATATGTATATATACGCACACATATTGTTAGAAATAACTAAAAAAACGGAATTATGTCCCTTGGATCATTAACGCGTTATCGCCCTTCATCAAGTGGCTTACCGAGTAGAAAGTAAACATTGAAAACGGAATCAGACTGGCTCCAAATTACATCTCGCGTTACAGCGGCTAAATAACTCATTACATTCTAATTACACTTTTAGTAAATCTGTTACATCTTTCTGTTGAAAAGTCATTCATTTTGTTTTACGAGTTATTAATTATTATAAGCTAAATTACATAATGATAATATATATATATATATATATATATATATATATATATATATTATCATCCTGATGAAGTCTTATATATAAAGACGAAACGTTGATGTACACATAAAAAAACATCCATTTTTTGGTTTTCCTTTTTCATTTTCACATATATATATATATATATATATATATATATATGTATATGTATGTGTATATATATATGTATACATATGTATGCATATATTGTTATGTACGTATATGCATACATGTATATATATATATGTATATATATTTCTACAGGTATACATGTATATATATGTGTATAACCACCTAAATGTATATATATGCATATATGTATATATATGCCCATACACATATCTGTATATATGTATATATATATATATATATATATATATATATATATATATATATATATATATATATATATTTATCTGTATATATATATATATTATCATCCTGATAAAGTCTTATAAATAAAGACGAAACGTCGATGTACACATAAAAAACATCCATTTTTTGGTTTTCCTTCATCATTTGCCCATCACGTCGGATTACCTTCATCCTTCTGTTTCCATATATATATATATACGCATATGTATATGGGCATATATATACATGTATGCATACATACATATATCTGTGTATACAAACATATATATATACCCGTAGAAATATATATATACATAGATAAATATATATATATATATATATACATATGTATATATACACATATATATATATACATATATATATACATGTACATATTTATATATATATACATATGCATACATATGTCTACATTGATATATATGTATATATACATATATATTTTTATATATACATACATAAACACATACACAAATATATATATATATACATTTATATCTATACAAATATTTATATATGTACACTTAAATACATATATATATACATATATGAACATGTTAAGATATAAATATACTTGTATATATATACATTTGTATATACCTATGTAGGTGTACATACGTATATATATATATATATATATACTTGTATGTACATACACGTTTATAAACATATATATTAATATCGATACATATACATTGATGTATATATATACATTGATATATACATATACATACTTGTATATACATATTTATATATACACTATCTTATATATACATACATATACATATACATATACTCATATTTACATATATACTATACATATACACATATATATATATACATATATATACATACATATATATATACATATATTAATATATATATATATATATACCTATACATACATATGTCTGTATATATGCATGTATATACACACATATGTATACACACACATATATATATATATATGCATACGTATATGTATTTACACACGTATATGTGCATATATATACACCCATATATATACGCATATATATACACATATATATACATATGTGTGTATATACATATATATAGTCATATATATATATATATATATATATATATATATATATGTATACATATATACTTATATATATACACATATATATATATTCATATACACACATGAATATATATATATGCATATATATACATATATACACACATGTATATATACACACATATATACATATACATAACACACATACATTTATATATATAAATATATAGACATAAATATACCTATATAAACACACATATATATATATATACATATATATATATTTATATACTTATATAAAGACATAAATATACATATGTATATGCATATATATATGCATGTATATACACGCATGATATATTCATATATACACATGTATATATATATATATAAATAAACATATATATACATATATATATATTTATATATATATATTTATATATATATATATATATATATATAAATATATATATATATATATATATATATATATATATATATATATATATATATATACAATAATATTTCTAAATACATGTTTATTTTTTGTGACCTATATACATCGATATATCATGCTTACACAATTTTCAGTGCAGGAAGCTAGGTTTCGACGGTTGCCTCTGATTCGCAAGTTGGGATATTATCTAGAAACGGATCAGAGTTAAAGAGGAATTTAACTTTTTAAATACTAACGCGGTGAGTATTCACAGCAAGCGGCGAAGCGTGAACCAACAACAAATTGTTTTTGATCTCGCAATCAATCTTGTAGTACTAATTGTCCTTCACTTAACTCAGAGTTTTTAGCCTCTGTAAAAGGGGCTATACATTTATAGTTATCACTAAATTCTAATTATTTATTACCTACATACATCGATGTGTCATACTTACGCAATCTTTATATATATATATATATATATATATATATATATATATATATATATATATATATATATACTGCTGAAACTATCAGCTAGTTCAACAAAATTAACAACCCAAAAAAGATTCTTCTACTTGTAATTGGACATTGTAAATTACTAACTCTCAATATCTAAGGAACTTTTTGATAATGTTTTTTAATACGCTACTCTACTCTCAAATATATCAAATGTAGGAATAAATGTCATAAGAAAATCCTGCACCACAGTATTGAATAATAATAACAAGCAATCGACCACAAGTGGTTATATGTCTACATTTGACGTTTCTATGAGCTATTTGGGCTCAGCGAGGTCTTACACATATTGAAGACAAGACAGCTTCCAAGTAACGATGATCGACCCTATCGAATGCTTTGGACTGATCTAAATTTATCAGCGCGGATTCAGTGTCGACTTTCTCTATGATCAAGTGTATCATGTGGAAGTAATCTTGAATTGTCCGACTCTTAACACACAAGTCTGTTCGGGACTTATAAGAAGATACAATACCACCTGCAGACGGTTAGCTAAGATCTTGGCCAACATCTTTAACTCTGTATTTAACTTTGGCGTCAATCTGAGCCATTGTAAGTTCGGGCTCCCTGGTTAAAAGTTCCGGAAAATGAAAGCGAAAACCCTCCAAAATTCCGTCGTTTGTAGTCACGAGATGCCAATCCAATAATGTGACACTGGCGATGTGTCGATCAGTAGACTGTCGACGCTCCTCCGCACGCAGTGACGCGGCCATGTTTGTCGCTTCGTGTGGCACCCTTTTGAATCTACACCTAACTAACACTTCCTGATCTGCCTTGTTGTCCAAGGAGTTCAGTTCCGTTTTAGATACAGTAAAGGTAATGCTATCCCCCGCCTCCACCGCCCGATCTAATCTAGCTTCTAGTGCCAATTTCGTTGCCCTAGTTCTAAGGTTGAGTCGACGATTATAATCAGCAACGAAGGACCTAATGCCATTCTTAAGATGGCCCCATCACTTATTCCCAATGATAGCACCCGTCAATCTCCTCTGCATTGTTAGTAAGAGCTGTTCCTGGAAGTCCTGCAAATCGAACAACGATGTGTTGACCTTCCAGTACCCAGCCATTCTAGGCTTAGATCTATCTTAGTTTACCCGAACCCGGAAAAGCCTATTATCCGAGTAAACTATGTTATGAAAAGTTGGACAACCTAAAAGCCCTAAATCGACTCTCTTAATAAAGAATCGATCAAGGTAACTCGAAAGTTGCCTTAAATCGGAGCCGCGCTAAGAAGTCCAAATCCATACTACTTCACGGGGTGTTTCGTTTCGAAATTTATCGACAAGATCGAACTTATCGACAAAGCTACTAAATGTTTTAACATCCCCGTTAATGTTAGTTCCCCTATAATTTCCCAAGCGATCTAAATCGTGATCCAGGACCGCGTTCCAGTCTTCCGCTAGAATTATCTGACGAGACGTATCCATAAAGGGCGCGATCCGCCGAAAAAGGAAACTCGCTCAGAATAGGCGTTGGGCGCATAAACCCCGATAAGCCGAACAGCCCATCCTTTACGGTAACATCAAGAACGCACAGCCTTCCCTCAGGATCCGCATAGATTGGGTCACACGACGTATTCAGTGTGCGCTTTGTTAGCCAGGAAACCCCTCTTGACTGAGAATCAACGTATGCAGAATAGAGCTGAACGTCCCTAGCCAGCACGCCCTGATAATCACTGGGAATAAAGTGGGTCTCCTGCAAACAACATACATCCACGCCGAGCCGTTGAAGGTCACGTACAACTCGAAGTCTACGAGCGGTGTCCCTCAACCCTCGGCCATTTAGGCTTGCTAATCTGAGAGCCATTATAGTGCTTTAGAGTTGGGCACCCGAAACGAACATTGATGGGGTCAAAATGCCGACAGCTTTTCCCATGGAATAATTGCCCATATCAGTATTGATGAGGCCATCCCGGGGAAAAACCGCCGACATCAAGAGGAAATATTAGTTTTAGAGCTCGATATAAGGATGGGTGTAAACGAATTGGGATCCTCCCAAAGCATGTTTTCTTTTCATTTTCTTAATTTTACATCATGTAAGATAACTAATGGTGGTGAAGTGTCAAATGTTATGTTTGCCTCTTCCATCATTCGCCAAACTGATTTTGCTCCCTCTTGGGTTCGAATCACAGATAAAACTCGGGAAGCATCAGGGAAGTTGTATGGGTTTTCTATTGATTTTCCGTCAATTTCGGTAAAAGCCAAAAGTTTTATCAGGTCTGCATGATGATGTCCTTTAGCTTGGGTGATAGTTTCGAAAGAAAAGCGGCAAATGTCTTCGCCATTAAAAAACAGTTGTCTTTCTTCCCCTTATTGGGTGTGGGTGTGTTAATTATTTGAGGTGCTGGAGGAGGAATATTCAGATCAGTTTTCATGGAGGAGTGGGGGGGGAGTTGGCCTAAGTGTGTGTTTTAAAAGGGGTGAAGGAGGAGGGAGTGATTGTGACCTTTTAGGGGATGCAGGAGGAGTACTTCTTGGGGTCTGTTGAGCAGAAACAAATGGGGAAGGTCTTGGTGATTCAATTTTTGTTTTTTGTGGGCCAAGGGAATTACTTTATAGTCTCTATTTTTGATTGGTGCGGTGACTGGTGGTGGCATTTAGTGGGGGTTGATTTCAGATTACGAATTGGGGAAACAAGTGTTGTAGTTTGGGTATATATAGTCTTGGGAGCATTTGGTTTGTTTTTGATTTACGGGGGAGCAAGGACTGAACTTGTTTTTCGCTCGAAGTTGTTTATTGAGCTGTACAACTTCCACATATATTTCTCGCCCCGGATCCTTAGACATTTTGTATTCTTCTTCTACTGCGAGTCTTATTTGCTCAAGGGCAAGTCTTCCAGGGGTATTTTTCCAAGGTATCACTGTCCATCTTTCCTCCTCTTCAGTTTCAGAATTGAGTTCGGGGCACTCTGTTGTGTTGACTCCGTCTTTCCTCTCCGCTGTGTGTGTTTTAAGTTTCCAACCGACTTTGAGGCCCAAATGTCCACCCACTCTATTTTTGGGGTTTACTGGAACTGTGGCTTTGCGTTCCATGCACTCAGATGTAAGATGTCCAATGGCACCACAATTCCAGCAAGATGGCCGTCGTCCGGTAACAATAATTGGAAACTTGTCTTCACCAACTTCTGAGTAGTATCGTATTTCACTGAACGCCTTTGGATTTAACATTACGTCAAAATGCCAAACTGACAGGTAGTTATCCGTGCTTACCGCCATCAGGTCACCGTACTTATTTAAAAAGGCAGCAATGTGCTTACCTTCTATGCAAAATGGCACATGGAAAACCGATACCGTCGTTCTTCTTCTTCCTCGGTGTTCCATCCTTAAAATGTAGTCTGTTGTTATTATTTCCCTCCGAGCCAACGCAAGGCATTCCTCCTCTGATGTGAAAAGAGTTTTCCCGGTATTATAACCTTTACATTTAATCAACTTAAGTGGTCTATGTCCGACTGAAGATAAAAGTTTCGTGATGAGGTCAACTGTTGCTCAGATTGTTTTCCTTGTTTTCCTGTTAACGACGAATACTTTAAGTGTTTTTTTTCAATATCTTCCAATTTGGGTAAGTCACTTATAAGGCCCGTGTTTGTGATTTTCTCAGCATAAGTATCCATTTTTTCCGGAACTCGTCAATGTTTATTTCCACAATCGGGGGTTTCGTCCAACCTGACTGACCGGGAATCGGTTGAGGTGTGGACACAACCGGCCACTTTCTGATATCGTCTTCCATTGTCTTATTTGAACGCACAAGGCAAAGTGTTGCCATAGCCAATACATAAAAAACACCAATTATAAGAAAAAGACTATAGTCCAACGAGGAAGAAAAAACAAAACTCTAAAAAAGAGAGAAAAATAAAGAAGAGGTAACAACAATAAAATTATAAATAACAATATAAATAATAACAAACCAGAGCGCAAAAAATCAGATAACAAGAAGGACAGAGAGAAACTATCTTACTGGATTCCGGCGGGAGTTAATTGCCGTTTGAATTGATTGAGAAAAGAGGAAGAGTCCATGTTGTACATAGGTAAGTCACCATAACATATATATAGGTATATATGCATATATATATATATATATATATATATATATATATATATATATATCTGTTTATATATATATATATATATATATCTGTTTATATATATATATATATATATATATATATGTGTGTGTATAGATATATATATATATATATGTATATTTTTATGTATATATATATGTATATTAATATGTGTGTATATATATATATGTATATTTATATTTATATATGTATTCATATATGTATATTTATATAGGTGAATATACATACATGTATATATATATATATATATATATATATATATATATATACGATATTAAGACTTTTGTGACTTTTTATGACAGATAATGGTTTCGAACATGCTTATAATTTAAATTAACATGTCACAGGATAAATTAACACAAGTTTATGTAATTGTGGAATGTTATTAACATACTTAGTCTACTTACGTTTTATAAATATCCGTTTAACTTTTGAAAAACTGTATTATTAATATATCCAATTGAAAATTTCAGATATCAATATACGTCACTCTTTTATATATCTATATATATATATATATATATATATATATATATATATATATATATATGTATATACTAGCTGTACCCGGCCACGCGTTGCTGTGGCTGTTTGTTGAAATGAAGAGGTGGCCGTTTGGAGTTCATTTTGATCCAGTTCCATAAGTTGCCATTTTTAATATGAATGGTTTAATATTTCAATACTTGTGGATACACAATATCCTTAGTGGTTCCCGTTTCAGTGTAGATGAAGAGATTGTCCGGTTTGTCGACTCTAGAACATGCAACGTATAATTGCCCATGTGAGAAGCAATCAGTATGTAAATATAAGCCACAAAATTGTAAAGATTGTCCCTGCGCTTTGTTGATTTTGATAGCAAATGCCAATCGAATTGGGAATTGTAATCTCTTAAATTGAAAGTGCAGATCTGTTGGAATCATGGGAATGCGCGGAATTAAGACATCTTCACCTTTGAAAGGCCCTGTAAGAATTGTTGCTTCAATGATGTTGGTCACTAATTTTTTTACTGAAAGACGTGTGCCATTACAAAGCTTAGGCTGGTTAATATTTCGCAGCATGATAATTAGTACACCAATGTTTAATTGCAGTACATGTGGTGGAATCCCTGGCAAATCTAGCGAATTCAAAAACTCTGAGGGATAATTGACTGCTTCATCTGCTTCAACAACAGTGTCGACTGACTTGTATGTGACTAACTCACCATGAATGTTAAACTGAATATTATTGTTGATTTCGTGGACATCTTTGTTCTTCGGTGCAAGAATGGCTCGTTCACTCAGCCAACTGTGATTCTTAAAATGAATGTGGATGTCCGGGAATACTTTTGTAATTAATTCGTCTTTTGATGTAACTAAATTACAGAAGGTGTGTGGCAATGAAATTCGCCCTGAAGTGAGATTAGCCGGCACTTTTCCATTCCCAATTTCCAACAATTGTTTTGAAAAGAATTCTGGTGATAGATTATTTTGCTGCTGGACACGCATATTTATAGAAAAAAATTTAATGTCTTAACATGTCGCCAAAAAGTGGAGTATTTGAGGCAAGCATTTATTTCATCTGCTGGTGTTGATCGAGGAATTATAGGTAATGTTTGCCTGAAATCTCCAGCTAGATATATTACTGCATTCCCAAATAATCTACCATTTCCACGCAAATCTTGCAATGACCGATCAAGAGCCTCCAGTGATTTTTTGTGTGCCATTGTGCATTCATCCCAAACAATAAGTTTACATTTTTGTAATACCTTTCCCATACCTGATGTTTTGGAAATATTGCACATGGGAGTTTCAATAAATTGCATGTTTAAAGGTGGTTTCAAAGCTGAATGAGCAGTTCGTCCACCTGGTAGCAATGTTGCAGCTATTTCTGAAGATGCAAGAGCTAAGGCTATGTGGTTTTGTGATCGAATGGCTGCCAAAATAAATTTAATTAAGAAGGTTTTACCAGTTCCTCCTGGCGCATCTAAGAAAAATATATTTCCCACTCCATTATTTACAGTCTGCATTATTTTGTTGTAAATGGCTTTTTGCTCAGGTGTTAGTTTGTGAATATTTTCTTGCACATACAACAAAAGATCATCTGTGTTGTAATTTTGTTCCCTATGTAATTCTACATCAAACAAAGCAGTAGCAGGTCGTGTCGGCGAGGTAATTCCTAATTGATTGAGAACTTTGTTTGCAATTTCTAAGCACAAATTTTCAATTCTTATCAATGCCTCATTATAGATTTCTGATGTAAAATCCAGGTAGGTATTTGGATTTTCATCGCGTATTTGATGGAAAATGTCTTCGGCCATGTGTGATTTATATTTCTCCCATAACTCTATTGGAGATGAAGGGGAGCAATTGGTCAAGATGATTGCAAACAATGCACGAATATTTTTAGGATGGGATGTGTTGCACGCATCATTAATGCATTCAACCCAGTGTCTGTCATTTTCCAATAAATTCAGAGCTTGACATGCACTGCGAAAAGTGGCATGTGTAATGTTATTGACAATCTTTAATTGCTGGAATGATGTTGGACCAGGCACATTTACCAACAACATGCGAAGAAAGAAACATTCATCTTGTTTGGGATGGATAGTATACAGTCTGCCTATTGTGTTTTCTTTGAATATTCCAGGTTGTCCTTCAACTTGCTGTCCTCGTTTCCGTCGTTCAAATGAATGTCTACTCCTATTCCATGTGTAATACTGAGGCACTTCCAAATAGAGGAGTGTTTTTGCAAATGTGTCAGTTTGACATAACATGAAGAAAGCCGTTAATGTTGTAGCCGGTGGATTCAAAGCTATTTGTTCCACATTCGAAGCTGTAAAGTAAACACGTTGTCCATTTTCTAGATGTACCGCTAAGTGCACAATAGCCGGACGATGTCCATTTGAAAAAACCTACAAGAATACTATAATTATTTATTTACGTACTTCTTTAGATACTTGAGTGTAATTGAATATAGGTGTACGATTTAAAGACTCGTATGTAAAACGGCGCAAACAATGTACAGAGGCAGACAGTGAATGAGATTGTCGGGGGAAATCGAACGACAGTGAGGAATAGATAGACTTACCTGCCTGTTCATTTGTGGGACCCTATGGCCACGACCAGATAACGAAACAAGTTCAGGTGAATAATAGAGTAGAGTCTAGGTTAACATAGTATGCAAGTGCCATTTTGCCGATTTTTCTGACATCCCCTATTGACGCATGACCATTGGCTATTTGTCAACTTTCAATAAATTACTTTGGCTTGTGCGTAATATATGCGGCGGACACTCCGCTGATTAGATAATCAAGTCTGTTTGATATTCTCTTACCTTTCAGAGTTCACTCAACTAGAAGATTTCAAAACGGAATGCATCTCTACAGAGACATGTTTTACGCATTCGGAGACTGGTTCTGAAAGATTTAGCACACATATAGCGTTATTCATATAATGTTAGTTATGTGTAAATGTTTATACATTTTTATGTATATGATTCATTCCTAAACTTAATAAACAACTATTATTCATTTTTGACTACAGGGTATATGCGTACATGTAGGTAGTGTGGCATATATTTAATTAAATATAGTTTTAGGCAAAAGAGTCAAAGAGTTTGTAAAACCCTTCGTGGAAATTAAGATACATCCAATTTTTCTTAGGTATTAAATACCAACTAATTAATATTCTTTAAATTTGAACTTTTTTGCATATTTTATTAAGATGTTAGGGGGGGCATAACATGCGCACAATGTCTCATTTTGAGATTATAATACTTTAGGCTTGCTTTAATGATATCAATAAACATTAGTAACCTATTAACGGAGCTTTTATTAATTTGAATTTGTTCTTATGTCCCCTTACATTCTAGACATTTATAAACGTCATGTGAGGGATATTAATAACATTGGAATATTGGAATAATAATAATTCAATATATAGAATTACATTTTGATTTTAATCCTTGTAAATGGATCAAAATTGAAATTTTTATTTTAGAGAATTAATTTTAATCGTCTAGGGAAAAGTATTCTACTAGTATGTATACATTTAATATATATATATATATATATATATATATATATATATATATATATATATATATGTATATATTTATATTACACCAAATTTATTAGCAAGAATTGTTCAACAAGCCAAGTAAAAAAACACAGAATATGTACACATATTTATACCGTCTTAATGTTATTGCCAAAACGACTTAAGTCCTGGATACAAAAGACATCGTTACTACTAGTAAGCTATTTTACACAGCAGATACTTTGTCAGAGAATGCAACCCTTTTACTTAATGATTCAACGACGACTATTGGGCCTTTTCGTTGAAATACAACACATCACAATTCTGGTTGATGATGTTTTACGCGTGAAACAGGTTCCCCCGTATCCTCCGCGGCTCAAGTAATAGACATTATGGGGCCAACAGCCATGATGCACCCAACACTACCCCGAACCCTCCTGTCGTATGCAGGTTGACCATATCTTCTGCAGCATGTAACACGATGAAGCTAACTGGACGGAAAATATGTTTTTAGACGATTAAGACAAAGTAGTTTCAGGTACGTCTGCGAGTTTCCACAAATCTTTCCCGACGGAGATAGGGTGATGAAAATATAAAAGACACATTGCAGTTGTCGCGCATGATTGGAAAGCGAGGTAAGGTTTCCACGCAACCGCCTACACCAAAGCAAATAAAGGCCTCTAATCGCTGTTCATAATACATTATGTGCTCTACGGACTATACGCGTCGCAAGTCTCTGAACACGCTATAGGTGCTAGATATCAGGATAGGAATTAAGCTTAGATACCATGTTCCAGAATGGGTCGGAGAATGAGATATGCATATCGTAAATAAGATGTCGGCTCTCATGGTGGCAAATGGGCGGTAAGTGAATAAGTTCTCACTGCAGCTTATTGCTTTGCTTCCTCAAGAATCTATCGGCCAGATTTGAAAGTAAGTCGCATGTTGGGTGAGGAATCGGCCGGAAGGTGCTTGCACTTGTTGAAATTTAGTGACACATCCCATAGGTTTAATCATTTCTAGATATGATGGAAACATCTACAGCTATCGTCAAAGTCACTTTTAGTAGCAAATATGTTGATGCTATCAGATGAAAGAGAACCTTCTGGGAGATTCCCTCTGACAGATCATTGACAAAAAAAGAAACACGAGATCTGGTAGCGAGCCTTGAGAGATGCCGTAAACCGCATTCAAAAGCCCAAGCCAGAGAGTCAATTAATTGCACCCGAAAGGTAAGGCCATCAAAAAAGACTGGTTAATCTCAACACGTTTGGTTGTTACTTAAGGCCTAGAGCTTGTAAAAATGACGTCTTATGATTCAATAAATGAAGTGCCAATAACAATATCTACTGCATCGTAATTATCAATGCTTTCACTAAACCATTTTTCGATAATCATATGTGTTAAGCATGTACTTTTCCGTACTAAGCCGTGTTCAATATGAAATTGTTTAGCTATGGTTCAAGGATTAGAAATCATAGGTGACTAGCAAATAGTCTCTATGACGTTGCAGACGACACAGGTGAGATAGATTTTCGTGTAACTGACTGGATGTTTCTATCACATTTATTAACTAACAAATAATAAAAACTTACTAAATTCAGTGAAATAGTAACTACCAGAAATAATAATAAATAAATATATATATATATATATATATATACATATATATATATATATATATATATATATATATATATATATATATATATACATATATATATATTTATTTTTAAATACAGATTTTAATCAGACATGGACTAGTGGTATCTGACAAGAAACGGGTTGAATTCCCGACTCCGTCTTCTTCAGCATAGTCTGAAATAGTAAATGATGGAATTTCTTCAAAAAACACTTATAACCGTTATGAAACGCTATGTACACAGAATTTTGAAATGGAGGGCCGACGAGAACGCTTAGGTCAGAAAAAGCCGTTAAGAGATTCTATATATAGAAGTGAAGCACGAGAAGGAAGGAAGACAGAAAGAAAGAAAAGAGAGAAAGAAAGAAAGAAAGGGGGGGGGGAAATAAAATAAAATAAAATAAAATAAAATTTATAATAATAAAATATTATTTTTATATTTATATATATTATTTCTATATATATATATGTAAAAAACAATTAAGGGTACGCAACTCTAATTAATTAAATTATCTAAAAAAGGGGAGGTAACTATTTATTATTATATAAAATATATATATGTATATATACTTTCGATCATTTCAATTAAAAAATATCAATTCTAAAGTAAAAATATAAATATAGATAAATATATGAATAAACAATATAAATATAGATAAATATATAAATACATAAATAAAAAATCAATATATACATAAAAAAATCAATTAATATATAATTAAAATATCAACATATAAATAAAAAATCAATATATAAATAAAAATCAATATATAAATAAAATATCAATATATAAATAAAAAAATCAATATATAAATGAAAAATCAAAAATCTATATATAAATAAAATAAAATTAAATTTTAAAAAATAAATAAATAAATAAAAAAAATCAAAAAATCAATGTATAAATAAAAAATTCAATATATAAATAAAATCAATACATAAATAGAAAATAATAACATGTAAATAAAGAATCAAAAATCAAAAAGTAAATAAAAATATTAATATATAAGTAAAAATATAAATATATAAATAAATAAATAAATAAATGAATAAAATGCATTTTTATATTTATATTTATTTTTATTTTTATTTTTATTTTTATTTATTTAGTTATTTATTGATTTATTTATTTATTTATATATCTACAATCTTCACTTAATGAAATGTTGTAATCAGTTGCAGGTGCAAAACATCATGAAGTTATAATTAGTGAATATTTGTTCATTCTTATATTATTAGTAAATGTATTGTGTGCACATGTTCAAGTACAAAAAAACAGATTTCCATGAAACTATTTTTACTAGTACCCAATTTTTGCTCTTACGTCTTTCTGTAAAAGTTTTGTCAAATATTACTTTAAATTTGCAAAGCTCACTTACACCACCACTACAAAGATAATTAACAAAACATTAGAAATGACGTCGACTGATATATGTAACGTAAAGACCGCCTCAGTGACATATATCTCGCCAAACAGAACTGACTATTTCTTTTTCATTGTCCTTATTGGCTTAAAAACAAGGAAAAATAAGGTAAAGCATTAAGAGAATTAGATGACATAGAGAAAGCAGCTCAAAAATAAATTGCTCAAATTAGGGTTCCTAAGGAGTTTGTTTGTATGGAGATAAGTGTAAACCTACGTTTTTTTCTTAGCACTTAGAGATTGCATATTCTTAGAAAGTGACTCTTCTCATTTTTCTTCCAAGCGTATCGAGCTGGAACCAAACTCTAGTTGCTTTTCTAATTTATAATTCATGTGGTTTCTGAGAAAGCAAATACACCATACTGAGGGCTTACTTTGTTAAATAAGAAAAACACTAATTAAACACACAAATTACTTTACATATAAAAGTAAATAAAAAAAATATTTCTCTTACTTAGAAGACAAGTTAGCAATTTTAATGAACAATTGGGTAAAAATTATAACCAACTAACAACTTATACACAAACATGCCTACTTTTTTGCTTAGTAAACACGGCATGTATATGCACACACACGAATATATATATATATATATATATATATATATATATATATATATATATATATATATATATATAATATAGACTAAATGTCTGATTATGTTTCTCTTGAAAAGAAACAACATTTCTTTGTAGCTTACATCGCATAACAATATTTTCATATCATACAAAGATTTACCAACGGATTGTTGAAATATATATTGCGTAATATATATATATATATATATATATATATATATATATATATATATATATATATATATACACGTCATATATTGTATTCTTTTTTATATAATAGTACTTTATTATATGCATAAAATAGTAAAGAACTATGTTTTTTAACGTGCAAGTCAACAAGTAGTTTTTTCAACAACGAAATTCCTGAACGATAACTAACATTAAAAATCAAACAAATACGAAAGTTTCGTCGCAAAAAAGAAATGTTGTAACAACCCTAACAGTAAACAGAAGGCACGGTCATTTTTTTTCAGATACGTTTATTTAATCTGCTTGGAAAATTAATTTGAAAATTCGCCATGACATACTGACTACAATGCGATACCACACGTACAAGTGAAATATTTGTATGTACTTGCCTCTCTACGAGGGCAGAATGAGTACGAAGTCGGTGTTTATTGTTGAGTTTATCCTAATTTTCATAAAGGTGCACTTTTGATTATGACAAACATATTCATGTTTTTGTTCTTTGTGTAAATCTACTAGATAACATGGTTATGATGTCTATAGTATTCACGTTTAGATTCCCTTTGGACAAACATACACTAATTATATAGATGCATGCAGTCTTTTTAAAAGAGAGCATAACCTTCTTGTGGTTTAGTTTTTTTGTTTTGGAACAGGCAGTGGACTTTGCGTTCGGTTTAACCAATTTCTGGTGCGTTGGGGGTTGTTGTGAATAACCTATTTCTAATCTCCAGTCACACTTCTTTGTAACAATGGTTCTCGATGATTCATGGCAAGCAAAGATGTGCAAGCAGTCAATCTTTGATTTTGTTGAGCGTCGGTCAAATCGTAGAAAACCCAGAGTTCAAGTTTTGAACCTTTTCCTTACTCGTGATGGTATGAAATAATTGTGGTATTTGTTGTATTGAATTGTTGAGCTAATTCTCTGCTGGTTAACTTTGGATTGGCCTCCACAGCGTCTTTAATGGCGTATTTATCAATTCATTTTGTTTCCCGAACCTCGGCGATCTGACAGGTTAAAGTCTCCAGAAGAAAATCTTGCAAACCACCGTTGACATTTTCGATCATTCAGAACATTAATCCCAAAGACAGTTCCAATATTCCTTGTAGCTTATGCAGCTGAGTTTCCTTTTTTGAATTCATAGAGCATGCAATGTCTCAAATGCTCCTAAATAATATCTATTTTTGACAATTGAGACCGTTAAACATAATATTTTCCAACAAATTATTATATCTGAAAGCCAAAGCAAGATATAAAGATACCAATTTACGAAAAAATCTACAACTGTGTACAACTTACTAGGCTGCAAAGTGATGAAGTAAAAGATGCGACATTACTTTCCTTCCAACCTGATAGTTTTCTTTTTGTCTTATTTATCTCTATGCATAGACTCTCTATTTCAGTTTCTACCTTCATCTTTCTCAATTTTATTGCGGCGAATCGGATGTTTAGAGTTTGGATTACGAATTCATCCACGACAGGTCGTACCGACCACCAACTCGACTTTCGAGTTTTTATGTTTTTCTCCGGAATCTGAAATGCACTATAATAAATATTATTTTTAATGTATCGATATATATATTGATATTTGTTCCTTTATTACACGCGTCCAATTTCAGCACATTAGTTACCTCAGTCTAGCTCATAAATTGTCACAAGATAATAAATGTATGGCACCCGTCAATACTACGGACAGGATTACCCCATTCACCGAAAAGGGTGTACCTATTGTTTGCAACTCAGGGCCCCTGGGTACCGTGCCAGGATATTATCAACGTTTTTAAAAACGCCCCCACAGCGTACACTCTCTCGGCAAGCGATAGGGCACCCTATAGTCCATTACCTCGACATAATATAGTAACTAATTTAAAATAATACATATTTTATTTATTAGTCTATTCTATTCTTTCTCATTTATTCATATTAATAAATAAAAATTAACATTTTGGTAATTTTTTAATGAATCTATATATTTTGTAAATGTGACCTTAAAGAAATGAAAATAAAGAAAAATACTTTGTAATTACAAAACTACAAATAATTTTTTAAAACCAAGTTGTTTTTTCTAAAAACAGAACATTTTAACAAAATTGCTAACTATTTGTACAGGACATAAAACACTATTAGAAAACACACTTATTTATTATATTAAATTAAGACAATGATTGAATTAAAAAAACAGAATCACAAATAATAATTACTTAATAAAATGTTATTTTTAGAACTAATATACAAATCAGTTAACCTTACGACTGATATCGCATACACATAAGCAGTATAAAAGAATGGGTGTGCATTGGGAAAAGTTTAATTAACTTGACATACACCGTTTTAACGTTACCGTTAATGTAGGAACTGGGACTTAATTTCGCATTTATTCGACTTAGACGTATTTTAACGGCTATCAAAAGTATGCGACTAGATGAAAGATGTTTTGGAGTTATTCTAATTATGTACGTAGTTTCAAATGATATTGACCAACATGATTTGTAAGTGTTTATTTTTTGAACTCTAATCTGAAATGTTCAGTTACGTTACATGAAAAAGTGATGTTTTCTAGTTCGTGTTCAATTTTTTAGCAAGATATCCATGGAGGCATAAATAAATAATTTAACATATTATTTATTGATTTGTGATAAAATCAAATTAAATTATGCATGTCGTTGATGGCATGACGACCTTCTGAATGTGTATCACAAATTCCAAATATGTTTGTCACGAATCAATATCAGTAGACACGAGATGAGAACGAGAAGAGCAATGTTGATTAGAAGAAGCCATTTATTTACAAAAACAAATTCCGACGTGAGATCGTTTGCTGTGAATTACTGATACGCATTTTATGCAGATTGACGCATGTCTTAAAATGATCGAGGTGGGTTTTAAAATCATCAACACAAATTCAAGACCTATTGAAAGAAGTTAGGGACAACATCAATCTCTCTGTCCCATGCTCCTTTCTAAGGTAAGAATTGTATTACAAATCAACTGTCTTGATGTTGAGGTAAATCTGTTGTATTAACTTTAGACATATCTCCTTTTCTCAGTGAAGGGCTTGAATTATAGAATACACAGACAGGAATTTATTTTGTCGATATCGTTATCATATATTTATTGTAAACAAGTAGTGCATTGAGGATTTGGAGTTCAGACTGACATCATCCACCGGGAAAGTTCTTAATTATTATATCTTTCTTTAACTATAGACGAAATAATATAATAACCCATAGTGTTATATTGTAAGGAAAGGCATGATGATTTTTCTCTCTTATTCATGGTGATGATAGTAAAGTACGCTGATAACTAAACAAGTTGAGTTTCTCCCAGAAAAAAGGACTTTCGAGAAGGTTAAGAATAATATTATTTAGTATTGGGTATTATTCAAATATTAAGATCAAGTACTCTCTAAAGATGTTGAGTGACATTTGCTTTAACAAGTTTGAGAAATCATTGAATAATCCCAACTGTTCTAGTAGTATTGAACATAGTTTTATACACCTAAATACAATATCTACATTACATTCCATGATAAATGCCAGTATACTGAAATCATATGCCCTTAATAGGGTTAAGATGAAAATTCATATACACTAACTGTACAAAAGCAGGGGAATTCCCAAATGTTTACACTTTTATTGTCATTAAGGGTATGCGAGCACAACAGGGCTATGTATTTTACTTGTAGGAATTTTTCTTCAGCGCATCTCACACACTTCATCCACTCATGCATAGATATCTATACTGTAGTGATGTGATAATGAAATGGTTTGGTTGATATGTAGTCATACCCTTAATGGCAATAAAAGTGTACAAATTTGGGAATTTCCTTGCTTTTGTATATTAAGTGTATATGAATGTTCATCTTAACCCTATTAAGGGCATATGATTTCAGTATACTGGCATTTATCATGGAATGTAACTACTTTTGTAAAGGCTATGCCTCAAGACAATGGTAATTTTTAAGGTTTTTTAATTTTCTGGATAACTAAGGTATATGGAAAACTGAAATTAAAATGCCACCAACTAAACCCGAGAACCTCTATCTCTGGCAAAAATAAGCTGAATCCATTAAATAGTTGATGAGATACAGGGTGGCCCACACGTACGTACGTACGTACACACGGATAACACAAACTCACTCCTGACCTTTCTGGATCTCTGGGTTGTTTTGACTAATGATGCTGAAATTCTACACACTTATAGAACCTATAAAATGAAAATGTTGTGCAAAATTTTAAATAATTTGGTTTATTGGTTTTTTAAGGTATGGCTGAACAAAGAATGAGATTTCTAGCATAGGCCGTTTTTTTAAGTCTATTAAGGGATAGAGCGCTATCACGCCTCCCTTGATTTGGTGGAATAGCAAAATAGAATAGTCTGGAAACGTCATTCATTTTGTCGATAATAAAGAACATTAGAATGAGGTGCGATACATCAATCATTAGCAGAAAATAAATAATTTCGTCCGACCTAAAAAAAACTGAATAGAGACATCAGTACAGCACATAGAGAACACCCGAACAAATATTGTTGCGTATCTACTTTTATTCTCTCTATAATATAACGAAACCTATTTTAAAACTGAGACTTAAATCTTACAGATGATTACAAAGGAAGATTACTTAATTCGAAACTACCAAAAAATGGTAGAAAGTGGCACTTCTGTATGCTATCCACTATATGATGAATGGTTCAAATAAAGGAATATCATTGTTTATGTTGCAGGATTAGATTTCTCCTCGTTAGAAAAAATCCCTGAAACTTCTTCTGAAGTTAGCCGATGTATTCTCCAATCAAGATCCCAGAGAGTAAACTACGTTTTATCTAGATGACTGACTATATAACAATTACTAGTCGGAGTTTCAAATCTACCCCAAGCTTTTAAAGCACTTATTGTGAATTTCATCTGAATATGTATTCAGTTTACAAGGAATGACTCACTAAACGCAAGAATTATTGAGCGAACATGTTCAGTAGCTAGTGTTCCAACTTTAATTTATTTGGAATAGGATCTCACAAGCCACGGATAAAATGTAGATGATATTTTATAATTATACTGAACAGCTTACTGAGTCTAGTTTTTAATTTATTTGTTTTAGTTTTGAGGAAATTCACGATGAAAGTAATCATAAGAAAAGAAAAGCAGTTGGTAATATAGTTTCTCCCCAATTTGTTTTATTGCAGCCTTGAATAATATTTCAAAAACATTAATCACTAACGACGATTTTAAGGAAACTTGACACATTCCAAGTTCTAGCGCAGATTTCTTTGGTATGATACATACTTATTTTTTTAATAAAAGTTGCGACGTTATAGAAGGAAAAATGCGCATAGAAACTAGTTTAAGACCAATACATCTGAGGTAAGATAGCCATGTATCACCTAATTTAATTTTTGTTCGGTTAGAGTAATTTATTAGCAAATTTTGGGGTATCTTGCAATCCATCGCGAGTTGTCTTCAATTGAAAAGTGAAACTAATGTAATAAACACACAATCAATCGTATATTTTACCTGACTAAAACTGAATTCTTACATTTCTCCTGACATTAACCAGAGAGTTGTTCATTCGTAGCTGGAACAGTAGTGATATTGTGAGGCGTGAATTAGTAAGAGAACATACAACAAATTCTCATTCATTCAAACGATTTGAATAATGATTTTCAAACAGATATGAAGTAGTTCCCTTTATGTTACACCCCCATGTTTTCCCTACTCTCTATGTTAATGCATATTTCTATATTATATACACATATTAATAAAATATTTTTTATACAACTATGAATATTTTCCCTATACAGGTAAGATAAAATATCCGAGCTAAACAGCTTTGCATAATTTGTATGTACCTTTAGTAAGATTGTATTCAACATATAACTATTCAATGCTATTAAATCTTATTTCTAGAATCCTTAGTTAAATTTTGCTCAAAATCCATAACTTGCTTTTGATTCTACAAAATGTCTAAACTTTATAATGAATGAAAATATATTTTTAATTATCTATTATTTGAATAGTAAATTTAATATATGCTCCAATAACGTAGAAAAATAAATGATTTTCATAGATTTGTCTGATAAGTAGTAAAACTAAAGTTTATTTCACGGCGAATATATGTATATTGGTTTCATATGCATGTGTTATATATTTAATAACATGACATTACTTACCTGTTAATGTAATATGTATAGAATATAACATTTTTAAGACAATGTATGATGAATTTATCTTTGTTTAGTTTTTACTTGATTGTAAGACATATATTTTAAATTGTTTCACATGAATAAGGCGCGTAATTGTATTGATGTTTTCATTTTTCTGGGTAAAAATACGGGAAAGCACACCACATAAAAAAGTATTTGTGATCTATTTTATTTGCCTATTTGTAAGTTGTATATTATGAAATCAGAGAATAGTGAGTATAATAATCCACGTCTTTGTAGTAAACGTTATTTACCAATAATATGTCGCGAACGTGATTAGTGGACATTTCTTACGGCACGCTTGAGAATTTCAAAACTTTTATTAAATCCACCATATTTTATAATTCATCGTAATTGGTATGTAACTGTTACTTTGAATACGATTTGTTTATTCATGATAATTATTTAATCAATGAACGAATATTATATCGAAATGTCAGGATGTAAAATAACTAGAAACTTTTCTTTTTCAAGCGAACAAAATATACACATAAGATTGTGTAACCCTTTTGCATCATTGTGTTTGTTGTAATAACAATTGAATACACGCTTAGGAAAGAAAGCATGCAAGTGTTTTGAAGAAAAGGAAAATAAAATGTTAACTGAAAAACACAAACTGACAGTATCGCGTTTCTATTTGTTATCAGTTTTTGAGAAACATGTATTTTGTCGATCTAATTAATTGTCAATTAAGTTATTCCGCACGTGTCAAAGTAGTTTGCTGGTTACGTAAGTATCGTTAGTAAAGAGGAACTCAAATCCGAATTAGTAAGGGTATCTGACGTAATGGAATAAAATAGCCGATAGATTGAAGCCCGTAAACTGAATTATTTTCTTGTTTACAGTATTCAAGTAGTAGTAATCACAGTGGAAGACAACCCATGATTGACTTGTTTTTAAATTAAAAATGCGTGCCAATAAACATATTCGATTGCATCATGAAACAAACAATAGTGAAAAAGATAACTGAAATTCAAATTTCCTATCACAAAATTACTATTTAGACCAGATAATACTATAGTTGATGAGTCATACACGTCTACAAAAAAAAATAGCTGCGGTCAATCTGATTGGTCGAAAGTATTCATAGGTGTATAATCAGCGAATAACCCATATGTGAGGATAATATTTGTCGACCAATGCCCTAGTAAAGTATGATGTCACCTGATAATAAGAAGTTTCACATTTACAGAGATTTACTATTTGTCACCAACTTCGTTCTATATGAATAAACGTATGTTTTAAATAGTTACTATTAGTATTAAGTGGAGGTATCAATCATTAGTATTTATTTGAATGTATATTGAACAAATATAGGTCGTCCATTCTAACTTAAATTTTCTGCTTATTGCAGAAACGGCATCAATTTATTCTAAAAATAGTACTATTAGAGTTTAACCACTACTGATTCTACGATGTCTTAATGTTTATTTATAATATCATACTTGCTATAATAGTTTCATCATACTTATTTTTACTAACGCCTTTTAAAACTTTTCTTGTAAAATATAATTTTAATAGAAGTATTTTTTAAATGAAGCTTTTTATTTTCATTCTAATCTTTGAATCGCAAAAGTTATATTTTTATTGTTAAGTTTTATGTTTTTAGAATCTCTTAGGATAATTAAATGGGGTTTATATTTTTAAGGATTGAACTCTCACTTTAAATATTTTACCGTAAATTTTTTTGCAATGCTTTCTACTTGAATCCTGTTTCTTTATTACTCCATTTGGTCTTCACTTCCATTCTTCTCTCACATATTTTTTAACATATTTCATCCCGAAAAAAAAAGAGAGGCCGCAACTGTAGACGTAAGGGCTTACTGAAAATTAGGCGTTGGGTGTAACCCCAAGATGAGGGGCAGTGTAGCGAGATAGTTGTGTAGTCTGTCAAGGCAGGAAAGGATTCTCTGAGTGGCACCTCCCCATATTTGGAAATACTCGCAGGAATGATCTTCTCTTTTTATGGGTGATACTGCCAGGTATTATCTCTTCTAATTTTGATAGGGTAGTGTAGTATATGTTCTTTTGTCATGATACCACCCGACTAGGCATAACCATATCCTTTTGTGTGTGTGAGGGGTGCCCTCCGATGATTTACCTTCTCCATTTAGGGTAATCTAGTATATTTTCATTCCTCATGATATATTCCGACAGTGGTTTACTAT
The DNA here is from genome assembly GCA_963556195.1 of Sepiola atlantica. Taxonomy (NCBI): domain Eukaryota; kingdom Metazoa; phylum Mollusca; class Cephalopoda; order Sepiida; family Sepiolidae; genus Sepiola; species Sepiola atlantica. The sequence continues at coordinate 133,472,226 of OY744521.1, read as the reverse complement.
GGGGTTGGTTTCTCATAGTTACGTTTCATTATGCTATTCTCATCATTGAAGGTTTTTACGTAGCGTAAAACTGAAAGAATAAACAGCACTTCCTTGGTTTACCCAGCAAATTGATTCGTCTGCATGCAAAGTAATATTTTCTTACGTACGTTTTGTCACAAATGTACACTTATACACTCATTTCATTATAGTAAGTGAGCTCTTTTCCTGGAGAGAAAAATCGCAGGACGTCTTTGCAACATGTGGTCAATCATTGCCATGATTGCATTTAGAAAAAAATGTGTTCTTTTATGCATTAACATCTATTAACAAAACACAATGCTATTTTTTAACTTCTATCGATTTTTGTGAATCGCAACACGTCAAAGAAACAAGCCTTGTAATCCAAAATCGACTAGAGTCAGCATTCTAACCTTTATTTGAATAATCCACTTCAATAACAAACATATCCCTTGTCGTCATCGTCATAGTTTTTTCGAATTATCACATTAATATTATTAATACTAGTTTAATGGTATACTTATTAGCAGTAGGTGTAGTATTAGTATTTTAGTTGTACTAATAGTAGTAGGGTGATACTACTACTAGTAGTAGTAGTAAGGAAAGGGACATGTTGCTGTTTATATGAACAATATAAACAGTCAAGTAGTGATCTACTGTTTTTTTATAAATATATTCGGATCATTAAAAATGACAGCTAAAGATGTTCATTGAATACAACAACGTACATGTGTTTATTGACTTCTGAGAAGAACGAGATTGCACTTAATTATGAATAGTAGCAGGGGAATACTGAAATATGCTAGAGATGATAAGATCATCCGTGTAGATAGTGAACAGTTTGCAATAACCTAAATGTTTAATGACTAATTAAAATGAAATTTAACTCTAGAGAATAACTTTAAAACCGTAAAATATTCTGCGAGTTGAGCTGATCTCAGTCTTTTATTGATATATTAATTATAGATGAAGTACTATACAATAAGGAAATCGTCAAAACTAACCATTTATTCTGATGTACTTATTTCTTTTACCGTTTAATAACCTTACAAGGGCGTCTAGGTACATGAATCTGTTAGAATTATGATACAAATCAGTCTGGCAGTTCCGTTGTTTCTGTTTGTCTGGCATATGGGTCCGTCATTCCTAAAAGATTCACTCCCCCAAATGTTACTTACTCTTTGAGAAGGGGTTCGGTTATGCATACAGAGGTGTTCGTGCATTTCCATTAAATCAAGGCACGCTGATCCTATTGCGCTCGCTTCTCAAAACAACCCCCTAGCAAAGAAGTAATAACAAGTATTATGAAACATATGTGCCCTAATATACACTATATAGTCTAAAACAATTTCTACTAATAAAATTAAAAATCCTCCTGAAAAGCAAACCTGCTAATCATATAGAAAACGTACTTTTTCAGACACATTAACTTTCGGTATCATTTATCGATGAGGATTTGAACGATGTTTATTAAAACGAATTTTACTCTCCGAACATATATATATATATATATATATATATATATATATATATATATATATATATTTATATATATATATATATATATATATATATATATATATATATATGGTCTAAAACATAAGACAAAACAAACAAAAATAGTATTCAAGTGTGAACAGAGATTTGATACACTTACAGGTAGAATAGAATAGTTATATATTGCTTCCTTTTTTCTAGAATAATAATTAGTCTTCATCAGAGGATGTCATTATTGTCAAATAAGTTTCAAATATTATATAAAATGATGGTATATATATATAGATATATATATATATATATACATATATACATACATATATATATATACATATATATACACACATATATATATACACACATATATATACATATATATATATATATATATAAAGAGAGAGAGAGAGAGATCAAATATGTCTCACTGTTTAGACAGTTGTAGATGGCAATAACTTCAATCTACCCGTGTTCAAATGTGCAGAACAATTTTTTTAAGTAAACAGTATGAAGAACTCAAGAAATTAACATTCCGGCAAAGTTTGTATGTATATCAGCAGACATGTTCCGAAACATTTATCCATGTCGAGTATATGAGTCGATATACTTTCATAATGAAGAGAACATCATACAGGATAGTTATTATTCACTGTTTATGTAACCGGAATAAACACAGAGCAATAAAAAGAAAACAAACAAAACTAATACAACTATTGAGTAGGCAGATCAAAGACTACTTTCAAATCATTTGTAAAATGTTGAAAAATGACGTTTTCCCATACCATTTGTCAGTATTAAAGGGTTAAAAATGTAAGGATTTACACACATGAAACCACCGGCACGTATTCAAGACTAATAAAATAACCAGCATCCCAATTTAAGTTCGTATCTCAACTTTGAAACCTCACATTTTTAATTCCCCTTAAGAAAATGGAAACTATTTATAATAGAATGTAATAACTACATTTTATTAGCGTAGGTAGAGTACTTCAGTTGAAGGGGAACAATTAAAGTGAGTATATGATTTGAATCAAAATTATATTTTGAAGTTAAATGTAGAAATTAAAATCATAAAATAAAAAATAATAAAAACTAATGATAATAAGTAAGCAAATTAATAAGGAAAAAATAAAATTTTAAAAAGAACTGAAATCTAATTGGTCTCTTAGGTTAAAACATAAGTTTTTATCCTAAAAAAAATCATCTAACCTTTAAAATTGAACATTTTACAAACTATCGCTAAAATACGGAGATATATGTAGCCTTATTAAATTATAGTAGCTTAATTGAAGGTATTGCTCGAATTATTGCTCGAATTATATATTAATTTAGTCTATGAGTGTTTAAGGTATTATTTGATGTAGCAGATGTAAGTATATAAAGAAGAGGCTTATGTTATATTTATGAGCGATTACAGCCTAAGGCGAGGAAATACGTACATTCATATATGAAGTGTATAGATATTAAGATGAATTGTTGATAAGGTGAGAGGAAGGGGATAATTGTGTCAGTGGTAAATTGAAGGGAAATCAAGGTGATCGAATATATAGAAAATTCTTTTTTTAAAATAAAGTATATTATTGTATGGTGGTGGATATAACATTTACTTAAACCAATTAATAATAATAGGGGTGAACAGTGGCTAAGTGGCGCTACTATTTTAATGCACAAAACTAATGCTAATTAATAGGTTAAAATGGTTAAACATTATATAATTACGTGGAGAACGTTGAAGAAAATGACGAGAATTAAGACTCGTAGAATGAATTTATAAACTTCAAGTTAGGGTTTAAAGTGGATGTCAAGTTAAGATAATATATATTAAGATAGACTTAAATGGTACTACAGCAGTAATTTAAAAAAAGTAGAAGAATGTTGTTAAAATAAATATAACGGAAATTGAAAACATGCCCTCAAAAGTGATACAAAAGACTGCAAGTAATATAAGACATGCGGAGGGAGCGGCATTAACATGATACTATAATATAGTATAACAGCAAGGTCAAAAGTAACAATGGTTATGTACGTCATATATTTAGTTTTAGAAATCTGTCTAGCCAATAATTCTCAAGAGGAAATATATTAAAATATCTGCTATTAGTTGTAATTTACGTTAAAACATATCTATTATTTTTCTATAAAACCAAATGACGCGATCTTTTCTTTGAATGATCTTGTTCGTTGTCTTCATAATTTAGTCAGTTTCTGTGCATTGTTTGTAATATGAATATTACATCGTAATAATCATATTTAACTGTTATTGGTAGAACTATGTTAGAATATAACGACTTCAACTCGTTACTAACACTATTATACTTGCATGATTATATTATACAGGGCATGAAGATACCCGGAGTAATCATCTAAAAGGGCTCTCATATTATAATTTTGATAACTATTCAGTCCATTGCACGATTTAATGGGTAATACATTTATTATTGGAGACGTATATTAGAATGTAAAGTCGAATGTTAACTACCTTAAACATACAACACACCGTATGATAACTTTTACATTCTGATTGAGTTATTGGAAAGACGGAAGACGACATAGAATGGATGGAGAAGGGAATACATTTACTAATAATTGTATACTATAAAGAGTAAATATTGAGAGATATAAACATATCAAAACACTCAAATCACAGTAGCTATACATCTCATAGCACATGGAATTTATATTCCAATTTGTTCCTATATAATCATTCAATTCCACTTCCGATTCATATCACTTTACCGAAATGTATATGGTACCATGTAGATTGTGTTCATTTTTACTTGAATTGAAAAGAATAATACAACTTATCACAGCAAATTATGAATTCTACATTCGGTTTGTATTCGCTTAAATCTAAACAAATAATTGCAGGAAAGAAAATCAAAAGAGAAACACATTTCAATCGAACTATTTATAATTCTTTCAAAGTGTCTGAAGCGATTTTTAGCAACTTATTAAACAGAATTAGCATGGTATTTTGAAGATGAGCCGAGAAAAATGGTTGTAACTGTGCAAATATGTCATTAAATTAAACACACAATTTTATTTTAAATATTGTATCGTCTTAAGTGTGTTGTCTTCATAATATTACATGTCGGTCGTTTAGTGTTCCATGCAAAAGAAAACAAAACTTATGATTATAGAAATATGATTAAACATCCTAAATAATCTCTAACTTTAACTAGCCACAAACTTAAACAATCGAGTTAATATTGCGGGAATTCAGTAACTATTTCAATAACGTATCAATATGTGATGATATTTTAAAAAGGATGTGTATATAAAGTCATTTCATTATAATTAGTATTTAATGTATATCTGTAAAAGAAACTATGTCTTATATAAAAAACGCTTAATTTCTTAAACATTGAAAAGTGTTGTGTTAATATTAATATTGATGTTTCTATTGTGTACCCTTTTGAAAGATTACCGTACATTATTATATATCATACATGCAGGACTCGTACACGGTTAGGGGTGTATATATATATATATATATATATATATATATATATATATATATATATATATAAATATATATATATATATATATATATAAATAACATTTTAAAAAATAAGTATTATTAGAGTATTAATTCGCAAAATGGTGTTGAAAACAATTCTGAAATTTAGGTTATGAAAGTAGAATTTGTCGATGTTTTGAATCAAACAAAATATGGTTCTCTATGTTTTGTGTGACTGCCTCCTTTCTACGATTATAAGTAGCGGTGTATACGAAAAAAAACACACTGCCTCTTCCAAAGTAAATATGATCCAAGAATATGCGTGAAGCTTTCCAATGTCAATGAAGGAAAATATTTCCAGATTGAGGTAATTCTTATCTCAATCTGTCGTGCCGATTTTGGTGGGAGATTGAATTTACGAACATTGCAAATAGATCTTTCGTCAAACGCTAGCTTTCATTTAAATATAGGATTTAATGACTTTGTTGTGATTATGTGGTTTTCGATTCATCGACTAATCTACACTTTTACAATTGACTCTGTTGTTGCTATTTCTTTGCCTCTCGACGAGGGGAGAGTTATAAAATGGTTATGTTTAATGTATAGAAAATCCATCTCCTGATTGAACACATTTCCGAAGTGTAGTAGGATTATTTTAATGTGTTAAAAATCAAAAAAATTAAAATAGATAAATAGTTAAACAAAAGGAAAGTAATAAAATAATGCCCCAGTCTAGAAAGATTTCTCTGTCACTCACCTAGAAGAGAAAAGACAAAGTAACGGATACTGCACTTTAACTTAGAGCATACATAGAAAAGTACAAATTAATGTTATTTTGGAATATCCGTAGCGGTTTTAGCGTCGAAGAAAGTGTGTAAAAATTTCTGCAACAAATTAGAATAATAGTCAGTATAAATTAATATTGAACAATGTTCGATGCATAGGACACTCTAGATGCAAATAACTATGTTAAATGTTACGTCCTGGGGTGTTCGAAATTGATTTCGAACTTTTTTTAATTTTCGTGAATTACACAATAAAAATGATAATGAAATTATACTTAAATATTTAGACAAATACTAATTTAAATCGAATGTCAGCAGAAACATTGTACTATCTATTAAATGTATATTGCTTCGAAGGTATTGTTCCGTGCTGCCATTATTTAAGTCAGCGAAATGTAAACCCTTTTTTATATAAATGGTTGCGAATGTAGAGAGACAGCGATAAGGAGAGAGAGGAAAGAAAGAAAAGAATGAGTGAGAGAATGGACTGTATAATAGGTAAATCTGAAGAAGAAAAGAAAACGTCTCACATATAATATCATATCCCGCCAAATAAGAAAGCAAGACTAACTAACGTGAAAATGAAAACACAAATGTTGGATTAATGTTTAATATGTATCGATAGTCAAAAGTGTAACAATGAACTTGTGTTATCTGTTAATTTTTAGATGAAGGTTTGTAGAGAACCTGATATTACGTGCGTCCATGGAATTGGTATCAACAAATGAATATTGCTGAAATTAACAGTGCAGTTTATTTTAAGCTGTACGTATGTTGAAAAATATTTTTAAGCCTTAAAGGTGTTTAAGTAGCAAAACTGATTTTATTTCTAAAGTAATCGAAGATTTATAAGGGAAATGTCCGAAGTAGATTGGATGAAGACATTTTTAGCCGCTAATTTAAAACAATGTGCAATATAAGTTATTCAGTTCGTTAAATCTATTCCGTTGACTTCGGAATGAGATGAAGTCTATACATAATAGTTAGAAATAACTTTATCTGATACTCTAAAATATCAGTGAAATATGAGTGGGCGCCTATAAGATATTTGCTGACTGTATTTACACATGTATTAAATTAATCGAAGGGGAATAGGAAAACTTTAAAGTAACGTTATTATAAAGTATCGGTTTATATTACTTTCCGGTGATGATAGGGAGAATAGTAGTAGAAGAATCGTAAAGTAAAAAGGTTTTCCTACCATCTCTATGGAGTATGTTATGGGGAGATTCTGTGATGGTAGTCTAAAAGGTGTATTTATTATTAGAATGAGAACATACACATACATTCCTTCAAACACGCTAGAGTAAATAAGCTGACTTGAGTGGTGAGTTTACTACCCTAAAATGCATGTGGTTATTGTGTTACTCTAGTCAAAGGTTCAGTCGGGGAAAAACGTCTTCATTATATATATATATATATATATATATATATATATATATATATATATATATATAAAGAGAGAGAGAGAGAGATGAAATAGAAAAACGGAAAAAATGGAGACATGCAAATGAGGAAGATTTGAATAATTTTAAAATCATGCAAATAAATAAAAGAAAGAGAAAAATAATAAAATAAATAACAACAATTTTAAATAAATATGAAAAGTAGATTTTATTTATTTGTTTAAATTATTTCCGGCACATAGATAGCTCAAAATAATACGCATCAACTTGATGTCGTTGCAAAAGCTACGCATACGAATGTTATTATATCAAAGGAAATAATGTATTGGTTGTCTAGTTTGATTATAACAAAATAAAATTAAAAAGATAATTGAAAATGTTGAATTTTAGTGTTTATTTGTATACACGTAAACTAGACATGTATCTATATAATACACATACTCTTAATTGTGGTTAGCTCAGGGATGTGGGCGAATAAGACACGATGTCTTGAATAAATAAATTGAAGCAGACACGGTTGAAAGGAAATTAGGATGGCAAATAATAATAGCCCAACAAGAGAATAATCAGAATACCTTAATGCATACATAATGTAAATAAAGACGAACATAAAAAATACAAAATTATTAGTAGAAGCAGTAACAATTACCTACTCATAATCTAAGGTATATTTAATTCAATCTTACCTTACATTACTACATATACACTCTCAAATTTATTTTATATAATTAAGAAAAAAATACGCTCACCAAAATTACATGAGTTTGTCTCATTTCCAGAATCATTTGGATTAAAAAATATAATAGTATTGCTGTTAATCTCATTGTTTTATATATATATATATATATATATATATATATATATATATATATATATATATATATATATATATATATATATTCCATAAGTAACAATTTATATGTCATGGGAAATAGATCAACATACTTATTCTTCTAAATTCATTAAAATAGTATATAAGTATGTCTTGAGGATGTATATAGTTTCTACTCTTTTTAATAAAAAAGACTATATTATTTATGTCCGTTGTATAAACGTAGCAATATTGGGCCGATTCTTGGAAAATCTATAATACGGACAATACACATTGTCACAACTACAATTAGCTATATAAATATATCGATTTAATTGTAATTGTTCGGTATAAAGTTTCTGAAATGAGGGCCAACAATTTAACCTGCTCTAAATTTCTGTTAAACCGGTACTCATATGATGCGAGGTGGTCCGAGAGGTTTTCAGGGTTATTGAATACATCGTGATACACTTGACCCGGTCATGGCTGACCGACTGAATCAGTTCCGTTTCTGATTTGATTTATGCTGTGAACATCTCATATTTGTATTTAGTGCTATATTGATTTTCGCGACGATAGTTTGAAAGAATGCGTTGAAAAAAAGCCAATAAATAACGAGTAAGGAGTTTCATGAGGTGTTAGAAGTTTAAAAAACTATTGTTCATGACCAAAATGAATACATCAGTATTATTTTCCTTTTTTGCTCAAACGCTCAGAACTCTCCGTTGAACTAAATCAACGTATTGATTTTCTATCTCGGTGTTTTGTACTTTTATTTACACAATTTGCCATTGAGACATGAAATCGATCCGATTCAATGGAATTATTTTGATTCGTGGGTCATTAAGATAAATGTGTTTTTATCAAGTATCAATAGTGGGTTCGTACCAAACAATTACATTTCTACTCGTGACAATTCGATAGAGTTGAGTTTTACTTTGAGAGACGCAATAAAAGTATTTGTCGACGTTAACAAAAGCATAACGCCATGACAACTAACGCTTCGATGAAGACAAACAAAGGAAACATATATAGTACAATGTAAAGAATAATTTACATAAATTATAACTGTAATCAATATACTAAAACAGTTTATTTCCATCTTGAAATTATCTCTATATATATAAAGTAAAGTTAGTGCAATATATTATTTTACATGCCAATTCAACAAATTGAACTCTTATTTTAAATTAAAAGACAAACATCGTACCATCAGTATATATTACACAATGACAGCTTCAATATTAACGTATTGCAATTACTACGATTTAGTCCAGTCATACTTATATTTCTGACTTGTTGATGTACTAACCATCCCATTGTCTATTTAAGTGATCTACAATTGGTTTCATAGTGCCTTTCACTTCAGTATTCGTTCATTGTCAAGATAACCAACGTTGTCAATAAGATTAAGGATTTAACAGAAAATAATTCATTAAATTAACATAATCTGAAGTAAAACACGAAAATAATACTGAGAAATTTACTTTTACAAAACTGCGCAATAATTTTCAATGTATAGCTTCTCTCTGCCATCAAATTTCAATGGCAAAAGTATTGTTCCATATCCAATAACACCATCTACATATTCTGTTTACTTTTAGAAGCTATATCTAAAAGAACCACCTTCCCTTACCCGACCCATACATCCCATAGAGTATTACTGTTTATTCATCTGTGAAGATGTCGTTGGAGAATGTTTATTTTTTTAAATCACTTTACAGGAAATACACTCCTATGAATACTGCTGACACTTTCGTTTTTAATAATTACATCTAATTACAACTTTTTAAATATTTACGTGTATTCTGGTCAAGAAAACATCAGCCACGTCTTATCTCTAATGTTTAGAATCGCTCTTTTACTTTCACGATATTCATATATAATCGTTATGACATATAGCAATCATTGCTCAAGGTCTCCTTATCTATACCCGTTTTAATAATTACAAACTTATGACAGAAATAAGTTACTTATTTTTATAAAATACATGTAAATAATGACATCTGCAATGTGATATTTGACGGTCATATTTCAAGAATGGTGCAGATTGTACAGAGTAAACTGCAATGAACATTTGTACACGTTTCCACTATAGTTTATAATACTCGGTAAAATTGCATTTCCATTGATCGTCAAGTTCGTTCTTATTAGAAACTCTGTTTTGTATAATGTTGAAACGCAATGTATATCTGAAGTGACTTTTAAAATAATTTAACTAACTGTTTCAAAAGTTAGAACATATAGTATATGCATGACGTGGTAACACTCACTATATATATATATATATATATATATATATATATATATATTGATAGTTAATCCTTAAATGCTTTTGCTTCAAATATGCCAGATTTCCACAAAATAGCTATTCAATATAATATTTAATGAAAATGTGTCAAACTTCAAATTGTTTCACATCTGAAACAAGCGTGTTGGTAAGTGTGAGTAGACATTAGTGTGAGGTTGCATAAACCTACTTGCTAAATAGGTAATCAGTATATTCGATGTCACGAGCACGTGTCATCGGTGTGATGTCTGCCTAATTTAACAACCTAAACATTCAAATCTGGTCATCATAATGGTAAGTAAAAACTATTTCATGATTCTCTAGTATATGAAGATCATTTAGATGCATATATTGTAGTATGTTGTTATACATATACAATGCTCTGCCATTTGTACCACATTTGCAACACTATTTATATTTGTTCAATAGAGTGTTTTTTTTAATCAGTTATATAACTTATATACATCTATGATACATTTTCACTTTTTAAAACCAATATAAAAATGACGCATTTGAAGGGTTATGATTATATTCAAAATATATTTCGAAAATTAAATACATTTCATATTTTTGCATTACATAAATGTCAGTGTTTTTGTATTTTCAAATTAATATATATATTTAATAAAAACTGTTAGAGTGTTCTCTACTGACAAATCAATTGAAGAATCATTAACATTTTAAGTTAATTTATATATCTTTCTGAAAATATCGAATTGTGCGTTTCGAATCTAAACACATTTTACGCGAATGTGTTTATAATATTTTACCGATAATTGTTATTTAAAATTAAAATTGTGTAAAACTATTCATCTCAATTAAAACACATCGTTTTTACATCAACTTCTTGTTAACTTTTATTTTGAAGTTTTTGACATTCCGTAAATATTCTTAATGTGGCCCCGATCTTTTTTATTGTAAATAAACACCGGCCATTGTGTTTTGTAAGTAAAATATTTCTAAAGGTATCAACTATTAATAAATTAGACCAGTTCTTTTTTACTGTAAACATATTTAATTAAGAAGAAGATTAATATTTTATTACATGTTTGCTTAAATGGAAACATATGTATTCATTAAATAGACATTCATTTTTACATAAACTTTATAAGATCGGGTGTTCTTGTGGTTCATAATATTTTGTTGATGTGTTTTTCCTTTCGAACTAAGGCACCTTTTTACAGTTCAATTAATACAGAGGATATATGAAATGGTGAGAGATAAATATCAGTCCTCTGTGAGCAACTCTTTTGCTGATAAATAACATGTAACAGAAGCGAAACATAATATTTGGCTATTTCATTTTTCTTGAACGCCTGCAAAGTTATTTCGAAAGCTTATAATAGAAATAAAAATAAATAATATGGAAGATCAAAGTTATGCCATACTATGATTTATTTAAATTTCGAAGCGTAGACACGCTATAACATTTTACTTGGAAAGTTCATTAAAAGTTAGAGAAACCTAGAAATTATTAAAAAAAAATATACTTTTATATCTAGCATTTGACAACTGATATGTTTTTCCATTAGCCATGTGTTCAAGTTATATATGCATAGTAAGAAAATGTTATTATTTAGTCATCTATACATATATATATATATATATATATATATAAATATATGTATATGTATAGATAGATAGAAAGTGATGTTTATTATTTAGTAATTGTATACATATTTATAGTCATCTCTCTCACTCATATATATATATATATATATATATATATATATATATATATATATATATATAAATATGTAGATATATAGATATATTGGTATAGATGCATGTAGTTTTTAATATATATACCTAATCATGCGTTTATAAACTCATAAGAGGAAATGCTGTTAACATATCAGTCACATCATGCGCCATCTTGAACACAATGAAACACTCTCCAAATTCAAAGTACGGCTGACCCTAACCCTAATTCCGTCAAAAATTGCTGACGCAATGATTGTCGTAAAAATGAATAGAAAACAAGTTTCCCATCCCGTTAATTCTTTAGCATCACGGGACGTTGAATGGAAGAGGGAAATAAAAGATATAATCAAGGTTTCAGATTAATTAGTTCTCAGTTTGCCGCAGTCAAAGGTCAGTGTACGAGTCCAACGAGAGCTGTGTTGAGTAATACGAAAGAGAGTACGACTGAGAATGTCAAAAAGGCGCCATTTTCCTAAAGGTCAATTATACCGACGATCACAGTTCGTTTCTCGAAAACGAATGAAAAAAAATCCGACCGCGGCGTTGGATAACAACATCAGCCGCACTGGCCACCATTTCTCACCGTGTTAACCGCGAGATATGCGTTAGTTATCCGCGCCTTTCAGAAAGTAAGCTGCTAATATCAGGATGTGTTCAGCCTGGTTACTGGTTCATTCGGGGTCTTTCAGAAGGCTGGCTCTCCCGGCTTTGGGAATCAGTAAATGCCTCTTTCGTATGAGAAGAGAAGACACGGAACGTGATTTTCTCAGCGCTAATCTCGTTGAAATGAGAAATGACGCATGTGTCATCATACTGGGATTTGGAAAGTCGACGTTTAACCACGGCCGACAAATTTTCGATTTCTGCACGTACGAAAGGCACTTAGATAATGGCTTCTTCCAGATTAGTCAATATATATATGTATATATATATATATATATATATATATATATATATATATATATATATATATATATATATATATATGTGTGTGTGTGTGTGTATATATATATATATGTGTGTGTGTATATATATATATATATATGTGTGTGTGTGTATATATATGTGTGTGTGTGTGTATATATATATATATATATATATATATATATATATATATATGTGTGTATACGTATGTGTATGTGTGGGTGAATGGGTGTGCGTGTGGATGTGCGTGGGTGTTAGTGTGCGCAATATATTATATTTGAGGAATTTTAAACAAAACGTTTATTTAACAATACACGAAATTATATGATATTTACTTTACAGAATCAACGTTTTTCTCTGCAGGAGAGTGGCAGTTACATTCCACCCGACAGACCACGTGTCCCGAAACTTATTAGAATAGCGCAATCATATACGTAGTAGAAGAGGTTCGTTGTTGTTGTCCATAGTAAACATATAACTGCATATGGAGAGAGAGTATATTAACTCCAACAGCTTTTACTATTCATTGCATTAATTAATTATTGCATTTTAGTGTTGATTTTAGCAAACTCTAAATCCGTTTTTTACTAAAGTAACGAAATTATCATGCGAAAATTATTTAATTTTGTTTAATAAAAAAAAAACGCTGTTCGTCTTGTAAAAATATTATGTTCATTGAATAAGTTGTTGAATTATTAAGAAAAACCTTTTGACATTATGAAAATTGTAACTTTTAATGTGAGAATATACTTTTTGCTCGATAAATTGTCTTGTATTTTAATAGATATATTTAAAAAATATGTTAATAGATAAAATAAATGTAAATAAAAATATACCGACATAATTTTATTTGACTTAAAATAAAATAAACTTTCAGTCGAAGTTTATACTGAATATATTCGTCTTTGTCTTATTCTTGAATTACTTAATGTACACAAATTTGATGTATCGCCCTTTGCATTCGAATTCTTTATATATATATATATATATATATATATATATATATATATATATATATATATATAAAATACAGAAATTCAATGTAACGTCAGTGTCGTCAGTTTCAAAGCGGGAGGTTAATCCCGATTATCGTCAGCTGATGAACATTTTAGAAATGGTGGAACTTATTCGGTCACGTTTAAGATCACGTAGGACGTGATTTGTGTGAAATGGGGGGGTTACATATGTGTGCGTAACCTCTTTAGATTTTATTATTTAAATTTTTAATATATATAAAATGGCTATTAATTAAAGTCGAAAAAAGGAGTGTTTTGTAATATACATAATAAAATATGTGTACGAAATTCGAGTAAGAAATTCTGTAGGGCAGTTGTTGGGGTGGGAATCAGGATGTATAGGGGGATGAGAAGGGTGTCGGGTAAGACGCAGAAAAGAGGGGGAAGAAGGAAGGATCTAGTTGTGAGCATTGATAGCCGTTGACTCTAAACCTCGGTACGTGCAGTTTAACTTTTCGACCCCATATAATATGAAGTGTAAGAGTGGCAAAACGGCAAATAATAATAATAATAATAATAATAATAATAATAATAATAATAATAATAATAATAATAATAATAATAATAATAATAATAATAATAACTAGCGGGACACGTGTAAATTACAGGAAATGATGTTTTTAATACTAATTATCTTGTTCCTAACCTACACATGTTTGAATAAAATATGATAAGATTTGGACTTGTATATATTTTTTTTAAATGAACAATACATGAAACAGTTTACAAAACTTCTTTATATACAATATTGCTAGTGAAGGTAATATTTCGACGACTAAACCTTACTTTGTAAATGTTTTCGATTAAATTAAATTTGACTCCAATTCATGAATATTTATTTACTCCTCTCCAGGAGTTAGGCACAAGGCCAGTTTTATCTTACTCCCACAAGTAAGATGTGACCCAAGGTCGGGTCGAGAAAGTGGGGTTTGAAAAGCCAGCGCTCGAGAAGGTGATCACTCTGGCCATTAAAAATTGCCTAGGCAGCCCCGTTGGCATTCCTCCGGTAGGTGAACCCCAGGCAGAAGGCAATAAACTTACTCCTCCCCAAAGAGGGGAGGCGAAGCCTGGGAGGGTGGGCCTCCTACAACTGCACAGGACAGACCCATAGACCGGCGTAAATCAAGCCTCGAAGGCAAATACAATACCAGTCTACGGAGTGCAGTATCACTCGGAACAGATATTACACTTTGATCTTAGCCAAAAGGCGAAACCTATTCATGAGTAGCATACACAGATTCGGAAGGTCGTTGCTTTTGATGTAAGCATGACACACAAAATCACACACGCTATTGTATTAATATGTGTCTTCCCGGTCGTCCCCTCCCTACCTCTCTTCCCCTTCCCCTCGAAATGTAGAAAAACATCTTAGAAGTTGGTTTGGATCGAACTTATAGTTCGATCCCCCAAAAAAACACTACGACGCTAACCGTTGCGCCAAAGAGAAATACTTAAAAAAAAGTTTCAAAACTTAGGCGAGTTGAATGTTTTTCAAAATCTAGGTGCGGCACGCATGCGCAGAGCTTTTGCCGGAAGCGTGACACACGAACACACACGCTATCGTATTACTATATAGATAATAATAATAATAATAATAATAATAATAATAATAATAATAATAATAATAATAATAAGGGCCTGGCGAATTTAAAAGATGAAAATAAAAATAGGAGATAAAATTATGTAACCCGGCGTGGCTGGGGAAAATACTATAGGCATAAGCGTGTTATTAAAATGGCACTGCCATGTAGAGCAACAGTTTCCGGGTGAGAAGCGGGTCCTAAAGTGAAATTATGAGTGGAGTGTAGAGATATATAAGGGAAGGAATGTTAAGGGGTTGAACATTTTAAAGGGGTGAAGACTTAAAATGGAAGCTGTGCAAATTAGAAGATATGGAAAGATTATAGAAAAATTATAGAACAAAACATAAGCCTCGGATTTGACTGCTACCGAACTTGTTGATAGTAGACCTGACTTTAAGGATGCGATAGCCGTGTTAAAAACATCAAATATTAAGGAAATCCGGCTCAGGAGAAGTCTATTGGAATGTGGATGTCTGTCTAACGGCTATCGATGGCCGTCAAGTCTAAAGCATATATATGAGACAATGGTTGCTCAATCTCCATTATTTTAGTTTGTTTAATGTGATCGCAATTTTCTTAAGTTATCATTCAGTCTGACGTCATAGTGATAGGTACGTGACGTCAGAGTGATAGTATTTGATAATATTTTAACGCCATTTTGGTTACTCATCTTATTGCTACTTGTGCAGTATATGATCCAGGCATGGTACTTGTGCAGTATATGACCAGGCGCATGGTATTTTTTACAGTATATGACCCGGGGCATGTCACTTGTGCAGTATATGACCCGGGGCATGGTACTTGTGCAGTATATGACCCGGGTATGCTACTTGTACAGTATATGGCTCGGGGCATCACATGTGTGCAGTATAAGTCCCCGGCCATGGTACTTGTCCACTATATGACCCGGGGCATGATACTTGTGCACTATATGACCCGGGGCATGGCACTTGTGCAGTATATTAACCGAGGCATTGCACTTGTGCCGTATATGACCCAGGCGTGATACTTGTGCAGCATATGACCAGGGCATTGTTCTTGTGCAGTACATTACCCGGGGACTCGTACTTGTGCATTATATGGCCCAGGCATGGTACTTGTGCAGTATATGATCCATACATGGTACTTGTGCATTACATGACCCAGAACATGCCACTTGTGCAGTATATGAACCAGGCATGGTACTGGTGCAGTATATGACCCGGGCATGGTACTTGTCTACTATATGCACCGGGGCATGGCACTTGTGCAATATATCACCCAGGAATTGTACTTGTATTTTTATGTCCCGGAGCAATAAATGTAACATAACACTATTACATTTAAAGCGAATGGCTACGGGTTATGGATCCCATTTTTATTAGTTGTTAACACTTTAAACAAAGTAAGAATGATATGGAAAAAAGGGAAATAGAGTGTGAAGGAGGGAGGGAGGGAAATAATAGGGGCCAGGAAAAGAGAGACGGCTAGAGAAATGCAGAGAGTTCAAGTTTTTTTATATAAAGATGTTACACACCCTATTTTATTTCTACTACTTTGTTTTGTTATCGTCCCAGGAAACGTGGGGAGCCCTGTTAGTATATATATATATATATATATATATATATATATATATATATATATATATATATATATATATATATATATATATATATATATATATAGCATAATATGAAATGAAATTATAAAATTAAGAGCGAATCATATTTCATAAGAATTAAATCTTAAGGTAAAGCACCTTAAGGTCCTTAATTCATAAGTTATCCTCACAGGACCATTACCGCAATGACATTACTGCAGGTAATAAAATTGAACATTGAAAATATATAAAAATATATTTATATAAATACATGAAAGTATATAAAACATAAAATATATCAGCCCAACATTTTTTTGTAAAGCTATACAGTTCATCCAAGTCATACAAATTAAAACATATTGTGTGACATAATCGTTTTTATTAATCATATCATATTTTAACGATCCTTTACACATCGTTTAGCTCTAATATTTTTTTTAGCCCAGGGTCAATGTTTCTCGAGTATTACCAAAAATCGAAACCACACGAAACTCACTGAGCAAGTTAGAAACGTCGGCCGGGCCTCTTAGTAAATTTAGCGATTATTTACATGCAGAATAATTAATATTTAACAATAGTCTTTAGACCTTTACACTGGCGTTAAACTTATCATGCCCTTAACATGTTTCAAACTGTTCTAACGTTTAAAATCAATATTAAAAGTTATCTTACAGAGTTGTCCTTCACTGTTGGTCGTGGGTTTGCTTGCACACTCATCTCCGTTGCAGGTACGTAATCGTAGCGGTGTACCTGTCTTGTGGGCAAATACTCTTCTCGTGCACGGAAGACAAACACGCTCAAAAGCAAAACTTCTGATAGAGGGACTCTATTTTTTTATTTCACACTTCAATCGGAAAGATTTCCACTCATCGGTTCCTTCATTCATGCTCTTCTTCACTTTCATTCTGTTTGTGGAATGTGACGGATGCAATCGGCTATATTCTTGTCCCGCCGTTGGGATCTTGCTCTGCGCTGTAGCCCTTATCTGGCGATGCCCCACGGACTCTACGCCTAGCAGGGCTCTTTAATCGACGTGTGTCTATCTCGCGCCTCCATGGTAAACTCTCTAGAAACCTAATTTCTCACCAGGAATCTATGACGTCAGGTCCCTTTGACCCTTCAACGAATCTCATGACGTAACTCAATATAACTTTTAGTTTTACCTTTTTGATCCGAGGGTTTCACCCCTGCCAGCTCACATTTAGTATGTTATGATTCTCTGAATGAATCACTTTGTGTTTCCCAAATTATCAATGCCACCATTTTGCACTTCATCCTCATTCTTTCATCCAGTTCATAATCCATACTAGCTAAATTTAAGCGTTTTCAGAATACCGGACCCCTTCATGATGTAACCCTTAGTTAACTAGCTAGCCGTGTATATAAAAAACACCCCGCAAAAACAACTCCATGCATTTTAGCCTAACTATATATATATATATATATATATATATATATATATATATATATATATATATATTATATATGTATACATGTATATTTATATATATATATATATATATATATATATCTATTTATATACATATATATACATATTTATCTATTTATATACATATATATATGTATATATATATATTTACATACATATATATATGTATATACATATACACATATATATATATATAAATATATTTACATACATATATATATGTATATACATATATACATATATGTATATATATTGATAGTCATATATATAATATTTATATATATATATATATATATATATATATTTATTTATACGTACACACACACATATATATATATATATATATACATATATTTATATATACATATATATATATATACATATATTATATACATTTATATATACATATATATACATATATTTATATACATTTATATACACATATATATATACTTATATATTATGGTGTGGTGGAGTTATCCACAGGTCTGCGTGATGCGTCTAGTGCAACAGTGGAGCGTACTTGTAGTTGCATGTGCTTCCTACTCTTACTCTTTGCTTAGCCGCCAGATAGCCCACTAGCTGAGCGAAAAGGGAGCCGAGTGAGTAAGTCTCCCCTGCTGGTATATAGCCTATCCCCAGACAAGACTCTAGTCTGACCTCCCCGTGGTACACTATGGTAACTGGGCGCCTTGCGGCCCCAGGCTAATAGACTAGAGATCTCGGAGTAGGTTAGAACCCCAGAGGTGCAGTGTGCAGGGCCTGCTGGCATGCAGATATGTCCCGGCGCTCACCAATCTAACCCCCTGCCACTGGGTAGTGGTCTGTATCTATATATGTATAGACATATATATATGGTGCCGGGTTATGAAAATTCCCAGGATAGTGTCTGGGGGCGCGTTAATACCACTGGGCAAGATACCTCCCTTAGTCTTTGTTAAGACAGGTATCTAGGAGATGGAAAACTCTGATATTAAACCTGAGGTCTTTTCTTGCTTAATCTGTGGCGATTTTTCTGCACCGACTTGGGTTTATGAAAAGGTCCAAAAAGTGTGGATAGTATTTACACAGGCTTTCACCACTATAAACAAATCTTTTGTGTGGGTTTCTTGACAACTTAAGTTTATACCAAAGTCCTGCACAAAAAAAAAAAAAGTCCACAGGCGATAGGGTAAGGCGACGGGAACAGGTAAAGGATATTACTGGAAGTTCTTAGCTCGATCTCTACACTTTGGCGACCGGTGGGTGATGGCCGTTCTGCCCAAACATTTGAGCAATTGTGCAGTTCGTGTCCTCTATCGGTGACAAAGCAGCCCTGTTTAGGGATAGCACTGCTTTCCCTATGCTGGGGAGGGGGCGATAAAAGGAGCCCTAAACATATGCTTGCTCATCATTACCCTTGGCAGCCAACTGCAGCTGTCTGGGTATCCAACATGCAGTCCCAATAACAGAAGAAGTAAAAACTTTCATTTTGGATCTTGGAATGTCCGTACTCTACTTGACAATGATACTCAGCCAGAACGTAGGACGGCTCTTGTCGCACTTGAGCTTAAAAGGTTTGACATCGATATTGCCGCCCTTAGTGAAACTCGCCTGGCTGGAAATTCACAACTGACAGAAGAAAAGGGTGGTTATACCTTTTTCTGGAGTGGCAAAGGCCCAGAGGAGCCTCGACATTCTGGAGTAGGATTTGCTATCAAGTCCAATCTTGCAAAGTCATTGCCGACCCTTCCAAAGGGGTTTTCGGATCGCTTGATGACATTAACACTTAATCTTGAATGTGATACCCGTGCTATTTTAATTAGTTGTTATGCTCCCACGTTGAACAGACCAGAGCAGGAGAAAAATGATTTTTACCAGCAACTAAGAGAAATTATCACTAATGTTCGACACAAGGACAAACTTATTCTTTTGGGTGATTTTAATGCACGTGTGGGTGTGGATAGTACATCATGGCGTGGTGTTCTGGGTCATCATGGCGTTGGTCGTATGAATGGGAATGGTCTTCGTTTGTTGTCTCTTTGTGGAGAGCTTAATCTGTGCATTACCAACACTGTATTCCAGCAGAAAAACTCCCACAAGACTACATGGATGCACCCTCGTTCTAGGGATTGGCATTTGATTGACTACATCATCACCAAGAGACGTGACCTTGGGGACTTTCATATCACTCGTTCGTTCCATACAAGTTGCTATCTTTCAGATCATGCCTTGCTTCGAAGTAAAACGTCTTTCCGTTTACAGCACAGACGAGTGAAACGCTCCTCTGTCCCTAAACAGATAAACATTCTACCATTAAAGAATACCGTTCAGCGGGCAGCACTGTCGGCCCGTCTTGATCGCTCATTGGATTCTGTTGAGATAACCGATGATATCGAATCTTCCTGGAAATCCTTGCGGGACGTAATTCACACATCTGCATTGGAGGTTTTGGGATTACCTGTCCGTAAACATCAGGACTGGTTCGATGACCAGAATGTTGAGGCCCAAGAGTTGATCAATGAGATGCATAAAGCTCATAAAACCTGGATTGATGATAAGAACTCAACACTAAAGAGAAAATTGTACAAGGAATGCAAAAGTAAAGTCCAGAAAGCATTACGGCAGATGAAAGAGGCATGGTGGTCCTCACATGCCAAATTAATGCAAGAAGCATTTGACAGAAGAGACTTGAAAGTTTTTTATGAAGGTATTAAGAAAGTTTTTGGACCGCACGAATCTGGCGTTTCTCCCGTATCTGCAAATGATGGCACACTGATAAATGATAGAGCGGATATATTGAATCGCTGGAAGGAGCACTTCGAAGCGGTCCTAAACAATACTTCCACAACTGATGAAGAAATACTTTCATCTATCACTGAACGACCTGAGATTCCTGAACTCTCCTTCCTTCCAGCGATACATGAAGTTTTCGTTGCTATTAGGCAAATGTCGTCAGGCAAAAGGTCAGGGAAAGACACCTTACCTCCTGAGGTGTTTAAGTACGGTGGCCAGACACTAGTGAAGAAGCTGCACAGTCTCTTTGTGAAGATCTGGCAAGGTGGAAAGGTCCCTCAGGATTTCAAAGATGCATTAATTCAACACTTGTATGAGAATAAAGGCAATAGAAACATCTGTGACAACCATCGAGGCATCTCACTTTTGTCAATTGCAGGGAAGGTCTTGGCAAGGCTTATTCTCAACAGAATAATTAAACACCTTGTTGATGATATCTATCCCGAATCTCAGTGCGGTTTCCGTGCTGGTCGGGGTACTGTCGATATGATCTTTTCCCTCCGCCAGGTTGCCGAGAAAGTTCGGGAAAAGAACGAAGAGTTGTATATGGTTTTCATTGACCTTACAAAGGCCTTTGACACAGTAAACCGCGAAGCCCTCTGGAAAGTGTTGGACAAGCTGGGAATACCTGACAACATGCTGAATGTAATTATTTCTTTCCATGATGGAATGAAGGCATCGGTTGTTTCAAATGGAGAGTCTTCAGAACCTTTCAATGTGACAAATGGTACCAAACAGGGTTGTGTAATGGCACCTGTGCTATTTGCTTTGTTCTTTTCAGTTATGCTGAGATATGCTTTCGCTGATATAGATACTGGGGTGAAGTTTAAATTTAGAACAAGTGGTGGTCTCTTCAACCAGCAACGTTTCAAAGCTAAGACCCTTCTTCGACAAACTGTCATCAGGGATCTTTTGTTTGCAGATGACGCTGCACTTTGTGCAACATCTCGGGAGGAAGCGCAACTGCTTGTGGACAGGTTTTCGGCTGCTTGCAAGGCTTTTGGTCTGACAATCAGCATCAAGAAAACAGAAGTGATTCACCAACCTCGCCTCATACCTAAACAAGTTCAGGGTGTGAAGCAGCAGCCATCAGTAAAGCAACGACCACCAGTACACTGTTTTCCAGATATTCCAATCCAAGTGGATGGTAAAGATCTGAAATATGTGAAAAACTTCACTTATCTTGGGAGTAAGATAAATTGGAGTGCCTCCCTTGATGACGAAATCTTTAACCGAATTGCGAAAGCAACTACTGCCTTTGGAAAACTGCGTCATCGGTTATGGAAGGACAGGGGGATAGGTTTGAGAACAAAAGTACTTGTGTATAGAGCAGTTGTGCTAACATCCCTGCTTTATGGATCGGAATCATGGACAGTCTATCGCAGCCACATTCAGAAGCTTGATGTCTTTCACAAAAATTGCCTTAGAACGATTTGTGGTGTCACCCTAAGAAATCGGATGTCTAATGCGGACCTATTTACATGCTGCGGTATTGGCGGAATTGAAAGCTTTTTGATGCAATCACAACTGCGTTGGGCAGGACATGTCTTACGTATGGAAGATGATAGAATACCAAAGCAACTGATGTACGGCGAGCTCAACAGTGGAAGGCGAAATGTGGGTCGACCGCTGCTTCGCTTTAAGGACAAGTTGAAGATTAATTTGACATCTATCAATATTGCTTATCGTGATTTTGAACAGCTTGCTTCTCGACGGAAGGAATGGCGATCTGACTGCCAGAGGGGCATCAGGCGGTTCTCTGTAACTGCCATTGATCAACAGTGCGAAAGACGCGAAAGAACAAAAACATCTACAAATATCCCAGCCGATTTTTCTCAAGATCTTCCTTTTTGCATCCATTGCGGGCTGGTTTGCAAATCTCTCGCAGGACTCAAATGCCATTTACGATTGAGTAAATGTAAGCATGCTACATCCATCGTAGACTAAACAAATTTTGAGTTGTCTAGACCTCATACGTCGAAATCGACGGGAGAGTCCATGATATATATATATATAAATATATATATAATTGTGTAATAAGGCAGCATTCCTTCCCTTATGCATGTTTATTTTTTTATCTATATGCAAAATAAAGATTGGCGAATTCATAAAGAAGACTTAAAAAAACTTTTCAATAAAACTTTAACAACACTTCAACATACTTTCGCCCCTCCTCATAACGAGCATTGTTGATACTGGGTTCATTTACTTGAATAAACAACTCTTCCATCATGGGGAGACGAATACTGCAATATGAGATCCCAAGAATAGCTGTGTTCTTGGTGAAAATATTCCTGAATTCATTTTTAGAGATGCTATTTGCTATCAAGTGTTGGTAGATGGAATTTGAAGAGAGGTTAGATGGCAAGTTCGTCGGCGTGATATGCTAGTTCTTGTCATGCCGATATGCGTGTTGTTTGCAGAGACACATTCTCTGATAGGGCATTTAAACACGTATATGACATTACTAGATGTTAGTAAACTACTGTCGACCGGGTTATTTTTGAATACATTTGTGATTTTGACTACTTGTAATAAATAATAAATCTAATTTTAAATTCATTATCTAAGAGAGATATATGTTTATATATGATTTTTTAAATTATCCATTCACCAACTTTATTGTTGAGGTGCATTTGGTTATAATAAATCAAGTTAATATTATTATTATTAACATTGTTGTTTTTATAGTGTTTATTTATGGCGGTTAGAAAGCGTTTTATTTGTTGGTCAACTATATAGTTAGGAAAGTTATTGTTAATTAATATCTGTTTAATATCAGCAAGTGCTTTAAAAAATATTTTATTTGCAGAGGAATTTCTTTTGGCTCAATAAAAGATTTTTTTATTACAGCTATAGTGTATCTATCAAAGCATTTACTATTAAAATTGAGTAGGTTTGACCCATTGCTGGTACGTTTTTTATACGAATAGGCTATACATTTTTCTATAGAGGTTTCTATTTCTATAGAAGGAAAGGAATTTTATTATTAATGTTAATATCTTGTGTGAAATTTTATGCTGAATTATGCTTTTGTGTGTTTTTGATTAGAGTTAAATTAGATAAGTTTCCTGTAAGTAGAAGAATGTCGTCTACGTATTGAACGTATATGGAGTGTTGAGCGATGCTGTAAAAGGTTTTACTTTCCAGGTTAGACATATTGTGTTCGGCAAACAATGGGCCAAGAGCTATCCCATTGATACGCAATCTGCCTGGGTCTATAAGTTACCATTAGGGCTATAGAAGGGCACCTCTATGGTACAATAAATTAATAGTTTGCGTAATATGTTAGGGTTTATTTTAAGTGCAGGGAGAGTTGGATCATTATAAATGCTGTTAATAATTGTGTTGATGCTTTCATGCATTGGGACATTTGTAAACATGTTTCCTACGTCTAAAGAAGCTAGGAGTTCGTTATTGGGTTGTACTAAGTGTATAATATCTAGTAACTGTTCAGATAATTTAACTCTATAGCTGAGGAGCAGATATGGTGTAATTAATCTATTAAGGGTTTTGGCTAGTTTGTGTATAGGTGTGGGAATTTGAGATATAATGGCTCGGAGGGGGTAGTTAATTTGATGAGTTTTAACGTTGAATGAATGTATATATACATATATGTATATATATATATATATATATATATGTATATATATATATGTATATATATATATATATATATGTATACATATATGTATATATATATGTATGTATATATATATGTATATATATATATATGTATGTATATATATATATATATGTATATATATATGTATATATATATGTATATATATGTATATATATGTATGTATATGTATATATATATGTATATATATATATGTATATATATATATATGTATATATATGTATGTATATGTATATATATGTATATATATATGTATATATTTATGTATATATATGTATATATATATATCTATATATATCTATATATATATGTATATATCTATATGTATATATATATATTTTAGATGATTAATTGTCGACATAAAAGTTGTAGACTTGACGCACGAGACATATAAGCCAATATGGAGTTCTGAATCAGGAAATTATAACCAAACAGACTTGGAATTGAAATGAACAACGTAACAAAGCGCCACTGAATTCGGTATAGGATTTATGATTTCATATTTCAAGTAACTTATGTTTATTTTATTGTCAATAAATCATTCAATTGTGTGTTCTACTGACGGAGGTAAACTTATAGCCGGCGATACGGGCAGGTTTATATCGAATGGAGTCAATACGACATTAATATCACAAACAGTGATTTATTCGTCAAGTAGTTAATCGTCCTGGGTTATTTGAACGCATTAGTCTTGTGCATATTTTTAATTTGAGATTAATTTTTCTTTTTCTTCTCTGTGTGTGTTTTTTGTTCAAATAAATTTGATACGAACCATCCGGAAGAAAACAATTCATAACCAATATCTTATACATATAGACGTCAGCAGAACTAATAAAGATACATGAACACATAATTATTCATTTGCGTTTCTGAAGTGTTTGCACTGATTAGCATCATATAAACTTTCAGGATATCGTATTTGTTTTAAACGCTATCACATATTTAACTGTTGATTCATTGTCAAAACCTGTAATCTATTAACGGAAAACGAATACTGTATACATATACTTGCTAATGAAAATGACGTATGCACCAAAGCAGCCAGAATTCAGTACTTAATTAGGATCAATTTCACTGCGCGCTTGTTGAGTTGTTTGCAAGTTAATTCACCCAACAAGTACATTCACTTTTGAAGAGAAAATAATTATTCGCCGTGTTTAGATACTATCTCAAGTTAAAGTATAAATTATATGATTCATCAAATAATAAAAACTAATATATTATTTTTCTCGTTCAAATACATTTTTATTCACGCAAACGTACCCATCGTTAAGCGTAATTTTGAACATGGAACGTGCAGTGTTTGAAGAAGTTTTTAAGTTACAAAAGGATTCTGAGAATATTATGGGAATAAGTTACTTTTGAATTTAAGTGTAGCATAGGTCACTAGGTGCAATATTATATTCTGGATCATACTAGTGCCAGCTAGACCCACATATATAAAGTAGGTAGTCCATTCGTTATCTTAACCACATGAAGTAATAGATATATGATAATATTAGCTTATCGATAATTAACGTAAACATCGAAAAAATAAAGAAAGATAACGGGCTCTATTTTATGTGTGAATTAAATCTGATTTTGTCATTGGGGTGCTATTCAATTAGATCTATACTATTTAAAATTGCACTTCAAGCTCCAGTCCCTGTCTCATCGACGCAATGTTGCATCATTATGCTTGTTTCACAAATACTTCAATTTGATGTGCTCCGATAAATCTGTTCCTGTGGTGCCCCCTCAACGTAAATACACCGGACACATTTGACACTGAAACTCATCCAATCTATTCACTGTCGATATCGTGAGATGCCGGGCGTGTTTTAATCTAATAGTTTCTTTCCTCAAACTGCTAATGTTTGGAATTTTCGTCCTTCTCACTGATTCCGTGACTGTACCGACATGCATAAATTTAAATGTTATGTAAACCAAGATCTCGCTGCTAAACGCCTCACTTACTTGGAGTAAATAAATGTAAAACAAAAAGTCGTCGTCGTGATTGTCGTCGTAACATAAGATACTCATTTACACAATTTAAGTAGTGAAGAATGTATATGCAATTTTATCTATTTGTTGACAATGCATAAGCACCAAAATTAAACAGTGTAGAGCAACAAATATATCAACGAAACTCATTGGTAGAAAAATATCACATGTCAAGGGAGAGTTTTATTTAAATTGTCAACCGTTAGAGGGTCAACAAGGGAAACAAAACAGAAATATGTTTGGGAGAGAACATACTATGACAGCGACAATCATAGAAAGTGGTTGAACATTGCGGGAATTGTATATTCTACCTAAATTGCAATTAGTGATTTGTGCTTGATTAATTGATAAATTAGAAAAGTCTTGTTCACACATCTATACAATATCTTCACCCGAACCCAGATTTAAAATGATAATTAATGATCACGATACTGATCCGGTCACCACGTGATGTTCAGACAAAATAATTCAGAGTATTACTGAACAGTCATAGTCAACACAAGACCGGATTGCAATTTCAGGTCAGTAGAAAAAAAGTCCAACCATTACTGATTTGATGGAGTCCCCGGAAGGTATGCAAACACAGATACCCAATTGAGTATCGAATCATAGCGGACCTAATCACTAATGTTGTCGTGTGTCTCAGGATTTTTAGTAACCAACATTTGTCACAAAATCAGCTGTGTTCTCTTAAACTTTGAGTAGTTCAATAATAATTGCATAGATACCACGTGTTCGCTTTTAAGTTATCATTGTTCTCGAAACTATAATTGATATGGCGGGCATAATTTTCTCGGAAAAATTATACTGTTACATAAATCTGTTGAAAAATTAAAGTTCAAGTTTTCATTCTAATTTTTGAATGATTAAATCAGCATACAAACAACAATACATTTTTTCTCACTCGAAAATATCCACCACAGATGAAAAACTTCATTTCGCAGAAAGCAAAATCTATGCAGGTTTTTTGATAATATTATCAGAACGTTTAGGTTATAGTCAACCTTGGTGTAATAAAGTAATATTTCATTTCATTTCATAATAACTAGAATTGAGAAAGTAATTTCTAAATAAACCAGTAAAAAATATCTATCATAGTTAATAGTTCAGTCACGTTCAAAACATGTATGCGATTATTAAACTTTTCGCAAATGTAAGATATCAACTTTCAATGGGCCTCGAGAAAATCGTGTGAAAACTTCATATGTATTTGTATGTAACACTTTTGTAATACTTATACACATATTTACATTCATTCTGATTGCGAATCGTGCTAAATATCATTTATTGAAACGTGCTAAATTATCCAAATAACTATAATGTGTACACTAAGGATACGTTTCATTAGATATGTTATATATTCTCTTGACCTATGTAGGGGCATAGTCTAGATAATAAAGTAATTGGAAATAGGCAATCCACTTTAAAAATCTGTGTAGAACCAGATTGCGTGTGAGTTGAGGTTAACATCCGAATGGAGAGCTACTGGACCCTGATTACTTCCTTACACATACGACAAATTTTAAGTAATGATTATTCTTTCGTGATTTTATCTGCACTCTCTACGTGCAAAGGCCGGATGTGGGTTGCAATCTTCTGATAATCTTTTATGTTGTGGTTGAGCCACATATTTGAATTAATGACCACGAACAACTTCGTATATCTAATATATAAAGTAGAGACGATTTTTCCCCTGTACCTTCTCGGAGAATAGGAAAATAACCACAGACATCACAGGCTACTAAACTCACCATTACATTACACTTATTCACTCGAGCGTGTTTTAGTACATTTGTTATTCTTTTTTCCCAGCAAACACAAACTATTACATTTGGCCCGCAATCCACGACTTTCCAAAAAAACAACTCCATATAAGAGGTAGCAAAAACTTTTCTCCCTAACCATTATGTACTGTGACTATACTCATCGACACCGGGAACTAATAAACACAGTTTACTTTTCACAAAACAGTCCGTCATTATTTATTATTTGCCTGGTAATAATTTACTACATAATATAAAGCAATACG
Source organism: Sepiola atlantica (assembly GCA_963556195.1). Taxonomy (NCBI): domain Eukaryota; kingdom Metazoa; phylum Mollusca; class Cephalopoda; order Sepiida; family Sepiolidae; genus Sepiola; species Sepiola atlantica. Next base: position 133,443,293 of record OY744521.1, on the reverse strand, counting down.
CAAAGACTTAATGACCGCTCCCGTCACTCCGATGATTTTCCGCGAATATCAGCTTACGTTCTTTCTGATTCTACCTATGACTTGGCCTATTTTCACATGTATTTTTAGGTCAAAACTGTGGCGCAGTGCTTAAGAAGGCAGTTTTCATGATCGTCTTTTTTAGCGTTCGATCCCATTCTACGCGGCCACTTTTTTTAAATTTTTATAATTAAAAACATTCGCCAACACGGTAACTATAGGCCGTTTCTTTTTTCATTCGACCTCATGCAATAGGTAGTACTTTCTCTCGTGCAACGCCGGGTGACGGGTTCCGCTAGTTTATTTTATTATTTTATCATTTTTACAAACCGGCAGTATTTAGTTGCTTGGTACTTGCTTAGGACATTCCACTCTCGGTTCTCTTTTCAACGATTGTCGTGGAGGAAACAATTGTAACCGCAACGTGTCTGCTTCCACAACTTAAACCTTACTGTACATGATCTTTCCAGACACATCCGGATCTTTTGGATCTCTGACAGTTCCTTATTATCAAACAATAAGTACACGTTCAATTTCTAGATGCCAACCTGCTGTGATAGGATAACACTTATCAGCATCTTTCACAAATAGTTTAAAGGTTACAAGTAAGGACATGCAGAATAACTAGGCAACAAATTATTACAAAGTAGTGACAGATGAAGCAAATAGAAGGTATACAGAGATAACCGAAAAACGCATTCAGTCACAGAAACTAGGTACTCGTGATTTCTAGAAAATATACAATAGTGTGATGACCAATGGACAATCGACAATTTCCCGCTATCAAATCACAACGATGTGGTTTGCACGGCAACTGATAACGCTGCACTACTTACCCAGCGTTTCGCCTTAGACTCCACTCTGGACTCGGAAAACAACCCTCTCCCTAAATCCCCATCACGGACTAAATCCACACTTGGAAAGCTGGTAATCTCCACATCTGAAGTGAGAGACCGCACAAAAAATACTGACACCTCCAAAGCCTGGGGCCCTGATATTATACCAGTAATAGTAATAAAGAAATGCCCTGCTTAGCTGACCCCTGCCCTCTCCAAAGTATATAACAAATGTCTTACTGAATCTTGTTTCCCTGATAGTTGGGAAATTGCCTCTGTGATAGCAGTCTTCAAGAATTCTGGAGATAGAACTGATCCTCTAAACTACCGCCCAATCAGTCCACTCCCGATCTTTGCTAAAATCTTTTAATTATTTATCAATCTAGCGATAAGTCAGCTAGTTAATGCTGAACTTATTTATGATCATCAATACGGATTCAGACAACACGATCTACAGCAGATATCCTAACGGTCATCTCTGAACGTGTATGTTCACTGGACAAGGTAGATGAAGCTAGGGTGGTAGCGCTCGATATATCTAAGGCTTTTGACAAGGTCTGGCATGAAAGGCTTCTCCTAAGACTGCACTAATATTGTATTACTGGAAACATATTTAATATAATTAAATCCTTCCTAACAAAACGAAAGATCCAGGTTGTACTCGATGGCCGTTCATCTAAGCAACATGGCATAACTTCTGGTGTACCCCAGGGATCTATTCTTGGACCTCTATTGTTCCTGATTTTCATAAATGACCTCCGTGATGCCATTGTGTCTGATATAATAATACTTGCTGACGACACCACGCTCTGCTCTCGTCATGTGGGCAAATCCGACGCGCATATATCTAAGGCAATGGCTGAATCATCAGAAAATGCCCTCCAGTCTCTAGTGGAATGCGGTAAAAATGGATTGTAACTTTTAATGTCGCAACGAAATGGCTATTTTCTTTCAATAACTTAAAGACACCTCTTCAACCACAGATTGTCATGGCAAATAACACCCTGCCTGAGAGTATATCATTCAAACTCCTCAACCTAACTACCACAGATAACATGGATTGGGATAAACACATTGACAACATTGCCGGGGTTGCTGCAAAGAAAGTGAGATCCCTCTACCGTGCCCGTAAACTTCTCACACTTAACATTATCCTATATTTCTACAAAGCTACCATCCGCCCATGCATGGAGTATTGATTCTACATCTTGGCTGGTGCATCATCCGCTAGTCTCTCCCTCTTAGACAAGTCCCAAAAAAGAGTCGCCAACTTGATAGGGCCTTCACTATCTACCAAACTCCAGCCCCTGTTTCATCACCGCTATGTTGCTTCTCTGTGCCTGTTTTACAAGTACTTCAATTGGTTGTGCTCTGATGAGCTTGCTGCTTTAGTATCCCCACGACGTAAATACACTAGACCAACCCGACAATCTGCCAAATACCATCCATACACTGTGGAGGTGCCCATATGTCGAACAGATTTCTACTCCAAAAGCTTCTTTACTCGTGCTGCTGGACCCTGAAACTCCCTCCCTGCTCCCTGCTTTTCTTGACGTTACTGGCATGCAGAAATTTAAAACTAATGTAAACAGACATCTCGCTGCGCAGCTCCTAATTTAGGTTGACACCCCCAAACCTTCACCCTTTTTTCCTAACTAACCCACTACGTCTATAGTGGCGGCCTGCTCTGTTTGGGGTTAACTATGTAAAAAGAAAACCCAAAAACGTAGTAATTAATATTTCAAGTCTTGCAGCAGTGTCTAACCGAATTCAGCCATTTGTTAAGTAAGATTTACAGATGATAGTTTTTTCGGTAAGCTGTAGCCGAATATTATATCGACAGTAGTTGAAGTCTTCTTTCCACTTGCAATCCCGATTATAATGATGCAACATATTAAATCCAGAAATGAGAGATAGTAGACTTTATATCCTGCATGCATCCAATTAAAATTGCCCATAAGCACATTCCACTAATGAAAGCATATATGAAACAGTAACGTCAATAACATATAGTTAAAAGTTAGATCGTCTTCATAAAGATGGTACCTATAAAATAAAACTTATTTTAAATTAGACCCATAAAACCTTGTGTAAATATTTAAATATATTTTATCAGATTAGTCACATTACTACGTGACTGTTTCACGGTAATCAAAAACATAGCCATTTTCAAATCCAATGCCAACACTTATTTGTCATAAACTCTTCACAAAACATTGTTAATTCAATTAATCATTTTAAATTCATTCATTCATTATCTTTGACATTCATAAGTTATTACATATTAGTCTAACACTTTGTGTTTGATCCGTTGTTTCTTATATGAAAAATAAGAATGAGGATGTCCAACAAGGGAGTGTATTGTCTGTAAAGCCTCTCAGTAAAATAATGAACAACATAGGTAAAACAATTATCACGCCGCCTGGACGGAGCACGTTATATGGCATATTTCTTAATATGTTACTGATCAAAATATGGACTTAGACAGCAACAATGTTTAAGGAAAATTAACAAATCGGCAACAGAAAAGCGTTTCCGATGTTTAAAAGTATCTATAGGTACCATATTCATGGAAGCTAACCATTGCTTGAACACTGTCTGCGTTAAATACCTGATATTACAAATAAAAACGAAGTTGACACTTGAAACCACTTAATTAAGAAAAAAAATGAAATAAACTTGAGGTGAAATAGAGTAAACACGTAATCCGTTTCAATCACGTTGCCTGAGAAATATAGATAGTTCTAAGCTATGCATATATATTTGCAAGCTATCTTGTCGCACTATTGATCGCTTTGCGCAACTGTTTAATTCTTCTCGTAATAACTGGTTTCATTTGACACTGAAACACGACGAATATTGTAAGTACTCTCAACAACACGACATATTTGGATTGGCGCTAAACAATAGTTTGGAGATTTCTTACATATGAGTGTCAATTAAAAGGACATTCTTTAACTCAGTCATAACTGAACTATAAATACCCATCGCTTATATTATGTATATTATCTGTGTGTATAACAATTTTGAAATGTTGTATGAGTAAAATTAACTATTTTTGTACAAAATAAATTTTGGGAACTTGGATTAGTTTACAGTGAACCAAATCCGGGTGTATAGCTTTGTTCTCGGGTGAAAGCAAATAAATACGTAACTACTAGTATTTGATCGTTTTAGTATTATATAATTATAAATCAGGGCCGTAGTCACAACCAGCGAACCCAATGGCATGAGTATGTCTGGCTGGAGTGGCGCGACTGCGCTGCCGAGCTTTTGCAACTTGTCACCGGTTTGGATAGTTGGCGTATGGTTCGGACCGGGCCTCCAGATTTAATGAACTTGTTAAGAGTGCAGCCGAAGGTCGAAGCGTCAGTGAAGATTTAGCTTCGAAGCTGGCTCTCCCTTAAATGTAGAGCTGAGGCGTGCGCCGCTTACGTCTTTCCTCTAATCTTTTTTTTCCGATTGTCGTTACTACCTTTGACTGTTGACTGCTTGGCTGCGCTTACGCGTCAGCTTCTCATCTCTGTGGTAAGGAAAGTAGCTGTTAGTCCGTAGGGAGATCTGTACTCAACGTCCGAATGAGGGGTTTGGGATGCTTGACTTGGCAAGTCATCGTCATGCAGTGAGACTGTCATTCCTAGGCAGTTTCTTGATAGAGGAATCTGCGTTGGGCACTGATCATCGACCACTTGATTGAAAGCCTACGTAGACCAATGGAGAACTTGTAGTACTTTAAAACTGCCGAGCTGCGCCCATATTATTTCTGGGGTCCAGTGACCTTGTACGCTATTGAAAGACGTTATATCGGGAGCTAGTGGTGGGGACCGCTTTAGATCTGCTAGAAAAGTTGCTGAGATGGTCGGATGACGAAATCCACTCTTAAGTGTGAGTATATGTACCATAAGTAGGCATGGTGCACGCTTAACTGGGGTATTATTCGAGCACATCCCAGTTAGCAAAGTCTCTGAGCTATTAGTACTAATGAGGCATATTCTCTACCTTAGAGACTATCTTGCGTGTTTTGGCTTTTGAAACCACCCGGTAAACAATGACCAGCTCATACCTAGGTACATCTGAAAGGGTCCAACGAATAACACTTAACATATTTGTTTTACAGCAATCTCTGTTGTTTTAAGCCCCCCACACGAGCCGATGAATATATACATATATATTTTTGTAAACAAATAACATCACACCATTGGATATAACTTTAAATTAGGTTTTATTTATAGAGTGCATGTGGTATTTTGGTGACTGCAACTTGTAGACAGTATAGACCAAGAGCCGTTCCCTTACTGCACACTACTCAATAATTACTTTTTGCGATATCTTATTTTTAAAAGTAAACTGACTATAATTGTTTGTAAAATTTAAAAAGATCAATAAACATCTATGTGGCTGACAGATAGATCATGTCTGTCTTTCTAGTGACGTGCAGGTGACGATATTCTACACCTATTGTACTATCGAATTGGTTGTGACATACATGACGACTTGAAATATAATTCATCTTATTGATCTATAGATATTCATTAGTCATGATTTGATTATAATTAAACTATCTCCATTGCAAGCTGAATGATGCTATCGAACAGGACAATGTGCTTTTTTTCCCTTCTAAAGTACTTATGATATGCACGACATTTCAAATTACCACGTGATACGAAGAATTTAAGTTATATTTATGTAATTACAGCGTAAATATTATGAGAGATTAGAGGGATCGACGACCTTTCTCGGAGTAGTGCTTTATAGCTAAGTGAATATCTATTTTTAACTATCTCCTAACTATACTAAACTTTGATTTTACTTAAAGATGCTTAATAATATTTATTAACATATATTAAATTATATTGACCAATACACGACTTCGTCTCGAGCTTATTGCTCTCTTAGGTATCTCTTGAATATCTCCTAACGATGCTGAACTTTAACTTTACTTAAGTGGCTTAATGATAATGTTGATAAACAAATATTACTATTTATGTTGTATTACTAATGTACACATATGGGCAAAATGAGAAAACATTTTATTTGTTGTAGAAAATATTTTAAAAGGAGGACGCCAAAATGGCATAACACACAAATAATAGAAGTAACTGCTATTTCACTTCAAATAAATCAGAGATCTACTCTTGTGTTCAGCTTTGGCTATGCCCAAACCGTAGGGTATATTCTGATACTACAATTCATCCTTTTTATCATCGGTCAGTGAAGCAGAAATCCTTCTAGACTGAACGCTTTTTTGTGGAGCTCTATTTTCCCCGTATTAAAAGGCAAACTCATATTTCATAGAAAATTAATCTCTTTAATTTTGAATACGCTCTTTACACTTAGTTTTATAATTATACTACGTGCACTTATAAGAGTGCATCGATAGAATCGGGGGATGATTCCAGTGTGTTTAAGAACTCTACACGAGAACACTCATGCAGTATCAGGATCTCAGAAGGTGTCTCATTATATCAGATCTACTAGAACATAAAATCTACAAATTTACATACTAATTCTATTACATTGGGAGTGTTCCCCTTTACCTGGTAGACTGGCGTCAATAATCTCCCCCTTTCTGGCTAATTTGTAAGCTTGAGTAACGAAAGGTCAACAAATGGATTGCGATTCTGATTAAATAGATAGACACGGCTTTCTCTTGACGAACGTTATATAACTGATACTGAGAGTGAACCACCTCTATTGCACTTAACACGTTCATAAAGGTCATCTGCTCCACCTTTAACACCCACAAGTATTAAACTGTATATTTTGATTCGGGTCATCGCACCGCGAACACTCGACCGGATAGTCAAACGGTCGGGTTTGCAAAACTTGAATGGCTTCGAATGATCGAGCAAATCGAATATTATTGGATATATAAATCAATAACGGACATTCCGTGTCAAACTAAGGATTACCATAATAAGACCGAATGGAAAATATTGGAAATGTTTCAATAACATTCAAGGTTTTATATATTGTCTCAAATCATTTGACGCTATTTATCAAATGAGGTAGAATTGTTATTTACATAATAGAGCTATTGTCATGTTCGGAAAATATTGTCCTATTATCGATGTGCTTGTTAAATTGCTATTTGTTCTGTGTTTTATACAGTTTTTTACATGATTAATAATTGATATGTACCTTTTACCACAGTTCCATTAACATATTTCTGAATACAATTTTAAAATATATGATCCTTTAATGACGTAGTAGAAATAGAAGATTCGGTAATACTCCCCCAAGCTGTCAATATTAACAGAGCATAGGAAGAAGAATTAACAATTGGTCAGGTAGAACTAATGTGTTTTTTAAAAAAAATCCGTAGTCGTAATAAGAGTAATTGAAATGAAAAAGGTAGACGACCGATTTTGCATTTCTAACAATGACATTTTGAAAACAATCGTTGTACAAAACCCACGTCACCGTCTTTGGGAAATGGGTTCAAACTAAATGTCAGCCTTTCATCTGTGTTGAACGTTCAGAAATAAATTAATAACGTGATACACCCAAATAAAACAATGCCAGATCGGCTCAATTAATACGTATTGATTTATTAAACAAACCATTAGTTGGAATATTTTAATATATAAAATATAAGATGTTCACATTTTTTCAAGTTCATATCTACGGCTAAACCAACATTATCCGTACG
>OY744521.1:133425787-133430787 GCA_963556195.1 Sepiola atlantica | reverse complement strand
CCATGCCCTGGACCCCAGGCTTTTGTTGTGGCAACTCGGTGCGTCTAATCTTATTTCTTGTGGAAATAGCAAGTCACGGCAAGAAAAAAACCAATCTAACGAAAAGAGTCAATTAAATATACCTTGGCCGGATCTCTTCATCGTTGATAGCTCTGCTGTGGTGTTCTCTTCCTTCGTCTAGTGGCCTTCTGTTTGCAGGCGTGGAGTATGGGTCACCTTGAACTGAAAACTCTCCCCACTAGAAAGAAAGGACTTCGAAGATAATTTCAAAGAGTCGTGAACGATTTATTGGTCTGAATCTTCTTTAACTCGGTCGGGAGAGAGTGGTCATTTAATGTTGCGTCTGTTTCTTATTTTCCTATAGCTAATTTCTATCTTCTTCTTGATGGAGCGAGATGTCGGTTGCTGTCTCATTTTTAGAGACGCAGTCTTAAATAATTCGTCTAAATCTTTGGACAATTTATGTCGCCTCGAGCTGGTCGTTTGCACGTGCTTCTGCCTCGACTTCCATGGCGAACTGTCTAAAATTTATTTCTCACGAAGCATCTGTGACGTCCGAGCCCTTTGACCCTTTAACAAATATCATAATAAAACTTAATATCGCTTTTGTGTCCGGCCTTTTCGATCCGAGCGTTTCCTCTCGGCCAGCATAAACCCAGTATGTTATGACTTAGAGAATGAATCACCTTGTTTGTCCCAAACTACCATTGCACCCAACTTGCACTTCATCCTATTTCTTCCACCCAGTCCACAATTCATACTAGTATATTTACACGTTTTAAAAATACAGGGCCCGTCATAATGTAACATATATATATATATATATATATATATATATATATATATATACATATATATATATATACTGGTGATACCAGATCAGGCTGCCCTGTGGCTCCCTGAGACGAAATTCACCTACATTGACGTTTGTTTTTTTTTTTGTTTTTTTTTTTGTAAAACTTAATTATGTTCTACAAAACCAAAACCAAAACAACAACCCCTCTCCCTTTCTCCCTCCCCTTTTTTCTTTTTATTTTTCCTACCCTACTCCCGGTCCTGGATATGACCTTAAACTACATCCGAAGGTGAGATCCGGCTTACGGACTTTGGGGAATGTGGAGCCTCCTCTTAATTACCATTGCTCCCAGGTCCACCCTGACCCGGAGTGGTAGTACCTGTTAGGGTCCCAACTATGGGTTAAATAGAAACAGATATTAAAAGGGGAAAGAAACAAAAAAGAGAAGAAAACAAGACCAGATTCGGCATTAAATAACCCAAAAAGTGTTGATATGCCGTAAAACAAAACTACCAAACCAAAAACCCTGATTAAACATTTGAAGATATAAAGAACTTGAAGCATAAAAACTTTCACTATAATGACCAGATTCGGCATTAAATAACCCAAAAAGGGTTGATATGCCGTAAAACAAAACTACCAAACCAAAAACCATGATTAAACATTTGAAGATATAAAGAACTTGAAGCATAAAAACTTTCACTATAATGACCAGATTCGGCATTAAATAACCCAAAAAGGGTTGATATGCCGTAAAACAAAACAACCAAACCAAAAACCATGATTAAACATTTGAAGATATAAAGAACTTGAAGCATAAAAACTTTCACCAAAATGACCAGATTCGGCATTAAATAACCCAAAAAGGGTTGATATGCCATAAAACAAAACAACCAAACCAAAAACCATGATTAAACATTTGAAGATATAAAGAACTTGAAGCATAAAAACTTTCACTATAATGACCAGATTCGGCATTAAATAACCCAAAAAGGGTTGATATGCCGTAAAACAAAACTACCAAACCAAACCTATATATATATATATATATATATATATATATATATATATATATAAATATATACATATATATATATATATATATATATATATATATATATATATATAAATCCATATATAAATATATTGATCTATTTAAATATATATATATATATATATATATATATATATATATAAATATATAGAGAGAGATTTTAAAAGTTCATATTTTAAGCATCCAAATGAAATGTTATAATAAGGAGTGTTGTAAAATAAAATACCGTCAAAGCATGTTAAAGATGCGATATTAATTTTACTTTAAAAGAAAAGAAAAATCGAAACCGATTATTTTTTCATATAAACTTTCATTTTTTACTTCATAGTTATACAAATATTTCGCTAAAAATTGGCCTTTTCAATGTGTTTGTAGATCCGATCTTATTGGATTGCCGGCCTCCGCTGGTGCAAACCGGCGTATAAGATGTTATTTTTCCACTTTCGATATGAAATCACGCATGTACGTGAGTTTTGTATATATATATATATATATATATATATATATATATATATATATATATATATATATATATATGTAACGATACACGCCTACATTCAATTTATATCATTTTACTCTATATGTTTCGTAACCACAGTCTTAAATCTTCACGTATCAATTTACGGCCCTTCAGGCCTTTTTAAAACCACGAATCTGTTCACGGCATCTCAGGCCTTTTTCAATTACGGCCTCTGTTCATTTATACGTACGATAACTGTTTACAGATCTTATTTTTCAAATAACGAATCTTCCATTGCGACATTTCCTAACGCTCTCGGCATCAAATAACATAATGTTCACATATAACTTTTATAAATCTTATTCCACATATAAAAACGTACTGTTCACAGTCTCGAAAGAGTTATTTTACCATTTATAAACGCTTCAGTTCAACTTACATCAAATCACGGAAAGTTCATTATACATTTCCTAAAGTTCCTAAAAAGTTATTCTCAAATAAATCTCAAGGTTTACCTTATCTTCTGTTCTCTTCTTTGGCCTGTGATTCGTCTAGTCTTCGCTGGCTGTGTCGTCTTGATCGAAGGAAGAGGTCTGTCTCAGACAGAATGAATACACGAGACACGAATTTTTTGAAGGGAAATTTCATACAAGTTTCTTTATTTTCACACAAGTTTCTTATTTCTTAGTTCGCTTGCTGTCAGGGGGATTCCGGTTTCGACTCTCTCCTACTTCGGCTATTTTCTGGTTCCTTTCGGGATATCTTCTGCCCTCCCAGAACGGGGCCTTACCAGTTTGCCGGCTACATGCTCGCACCCGGTCTGAACGGTATCGCCTCTAGGCTCAGACTAATTCTAAAAAGCTAAGTTCTTGTTCTCCGTGGTGACGTGATCATCATTCCCACGCACGAGATGGGGACAAAAACGACTCACTCTGATCTCTGACTCAAAGGTCACGTCAGGTGTCTAAATTTATTATGACTATTCTTGGATCAAACACTTCTCTGAACTCACTTCTGAGTCCAGAAACAAAACCTATTTTTCAATAACAAAATTAGCTATTTGATACTAGTTAACCTACTGTGCCTTGCATAATGGGGCCATACAGTACTGTAACATATATATATATATATATATATATATATATATATATATATATATATATATATATATATATATATATATATATATAAAATATATATATATATAAAATATATATATATGAAATATATATATATATAAAATATATATATATATAAAATATATATAGAAAGTTTTGTATAGATTATTATTATTATTGTTATCAATAATAATAATAACATCATTGCACTTCCTATTGTCACGGTCATCCTCTTCTACCTCAACTCGTTTATGACTCACCATACCTCCACTGTCATTAAGAAATAAAACAAAGGCGGTAATTATTAACACAATTAAGATGATTGCCTACTTACTTTTGAAGGTGTATAACTAGTTAGAATATAGTAAATTAAATCCCCCCTTTCTATAATATTGTCCTGTCTCGTCGGCCAAATAAGTACCTCTTAACACACCCAACTGTGCCTATTGCCTATTGCCAAAGTCTTAAAAAATGATTTACCAATACGCTAGGAATGTACGTCGATAAGGGTGTAAGTCTGTGAGTGCAAACGATGTGTGTATGCGTGTGTCCAACTGTAAGGAACTAACTTAACCAAAATCAGCCACCTACACAACACCTAAAATAAGTTCCTAATGACTCTAATCTCTAAATAAACACTTTCAAAAATATGAGTCATCTTATTCCAATGCCATACAGCTGGAATTTTCTCTCCCAATCCTACAATGCAACGCGTCTCTGTTCATTCTTTCTTGCAAACCTGTTGGATTAATCTTAATGACTCCCACACCCTGAGAGTAATACCCAACTATCCATATTTACCTTCCACCCCAAACTAAACTCTATCAACTCAAAACCCCCAAACGTGAGTCAGTTTCATTCTAGCACTTCAGCAATAACAGTAACATTCTTTTGATTTCCACGGGAAAATCTACTATAGGCGAATAACTACAAATGACCGTTATGAGTCTCCTAACCAACTGGATTGCTTACATAAAACGTATGTAAAAAGAATTATACGGTTAAAAGGGCTTAAGCCTCGGAGGTGTGACAACTTCTTTTTCTCAATGCAATGTGGATTAAAATCAATTCATTTATGTTCATTCTCCAACCAATTCATCCAGGAACTATATTCAATCATCGAAGCACATATACTGTTTTCTTCGATTTTCTCCAAAATAAGCATTAACGACCGGACTCTATTTACAATATTTCCTGAAATACTTCACCCTCCCGCATCTAATGTCATTCCAGTTTGACTTATTGGTTTGAACGCCGAATTGACACTTTTGTCCGTTTGTGTTTTTAACGTACATTAGGCCATCATCTCTGTAAAGGCCGATTGAATCGACTTCGAGATCTTTTGTTAGGTTATATAGTAAGTACAGACCAACCAAGTCTGTCACCTCGGCAGAGTCAAGAGAGCCCATAGAGAAATGGTCCTTCTGTGTCCATTGTTCTTTATTATTTATTAGTACTGTGGTTCGGCATTTTTTTAATTATGTTTATTTCGTCTTCAGGGATATTATAGAGGAAAGTGGCGAATTCTATAGCATTTTCGAAGAGTTCTCTGGTTATTGAGGGGTAGTAATT
>OY744521.1:133415787-133420787 GCA_963556195.1 Sepiola atlantica | reverse complement strand
CACTTATTCAGCTATAAGCACGTACAGATATGTGTCGTGCAAAACAGAATCAAACTCCGTAACCAAATATATTTAAGGTGTTATATTTATTAGTAACTCTAAGTTGACTTATTTATGTTTGAGATTAAGTAAATTGATTATAAGAAACGAATATTTAGCCTTGTCGGTTATATCAAAGTAACAGTTCAGTTGTGTTCATAAAAAGTAAGATATCATATTTACAGGGGCATAGTGATAGTACTAGCATCGACTATTTTACCAAAGAAAAAGTTATATAATAGGACCCTTCTACCAAATTGGCACAATTTATAACTACAGTGGATATGTGCGAATATTTCCCTTGTTCTGATAAATGACAGTCAAAGAAAAATTAAAATAAAAACATGTTTATTAATCAATTGATTCTTTTTTGCAAATTTTGGATCAGTTACAACAATAGCACGAGACTTGGTATTTGTATGTATTATCAAATGAAATATTTACAATAATCTGCTCTGTATAAAATCTTAATAATGTAAGAATACAGAGCAATGATTTTTACAATATCTTAAAAGTCGATCCTCTGTAGAATGTTAAAGATTGGCCTCTCCAGTAAACTAAACATATAAAGATAAAATGTTTCGGATTTTTTTAACTGAGGATTGACAATTTGTAATATTTGGATAATTCGGACTACTATTCTCATCTTAGATGTTATTCTTAGAACGTTTCGGCCGATGTAGCCACAAACTCCCTTCAGCTGCTTCTTGTTTGCATTGACTCGTGGCGTAACAGATATAGGTTTTAAGTAATATGTAGATCAAAGTGATAATTATTTGAGGTGGAAGCGTCAATGATTAGTGCGGGCGTTACTAAGAATACAATATCGAATTAGTTAAGACTTATATCCGGTTATTGTTGACGTAACAAGCGCAAGCTTTCCAGGTCGATTAAATAAAGGGTTATGTTCGAAATTCTATACCGGTTCACGTGTTCGACATAACGATTCTTGAGTTCGACAAGATGCATCTGAAGACGGTCGTAGATTACATCGACCGAAACGTTTTGAAAATAACATCGAAGATGAGAATAGTAGTCCGAATATCTGAAATAATACATATGAAGATATTTTCTTTATTTTCGATCTCACACGATTTATATACTATAACATATATACATTTACTGTTTCCAAGATGAATTCATGATATTAAGACAGCATTTTACGCAAGATATGTAGAAATAGAACCTCTATGACTGATGATCTTAGAAAATATTTGAAAAGGTGATGATCTTAGAACTACGTGGTCTTCACATGATCGGCATTTTCTCAGCTTTTAAGAAACTATATGATTCAGTTTCATTTATTAATGGTTCACGTGTAACCAAATTTTAATTAAAAATAACTAATCACATTTTATAGTTAATAACTGCCGATCAAATCGGTAATTTTCCTATATCTTTCCTAAAAGCTAGAACTCTATCTTAATACTACACCATTGATAAAAATTAAGATAAATACATAGAATATAACATATATATTTAAATAAATGACGCAAAGAGACACGTCGAGAAATGTGATACGCATCAATTAAAAACGAAAAAAAACAAATGAACATGTATGTCGGCAAGAAGACTGTGACATAAGAAAGAACGAATAGAAAAGCAAAAAGAGAAACAAGTGAAAAAACACATTTATAATAATGGTTTAGGTTTAAGTATAATATGGATGTAGATAGCTGGAGAACTATGTCCGTCCATAGGTTTGTAGTACCTTCTGTAACTTGAGAATTGATTTTTTTAAATGGAAATCTCTTAAGACAAGGCAAGCCATCACTTGGTGTAAGGAGCTAAAAAATACTACTTCACGGTCAAATACTACCTAACAATAAGTATTAGATGGATGGATTCCGACCCAGAGAGCATACATTATTCCCCCTTTGTCAGAAAAATCGCTCATGGAATATGATAGCTAAAGTACAAAATAAAGGGAAGCGAGAGTTACGAGGCTGTCGATAATAAACCCAATGTCAACCTTCTACTCTTGAAATAGAATCTGTCAGACACACATCGGACATATCAATAAGACAGTTGTTTCTTCTTGAATTTAATTATTTCGACAAAGGGTAATACAATAAAGAATAAGAGCGGCATGAGAAATTTACGAATGATATTCAAGAATAATATTAGAAAGGGGAAGATATGTGTTGAACAGGTAAATGTATTTAGAGAAAATTGCTTTAACTAAATTAGGTAACCTAAGGACATGGTCGCGTCATTTAACATCCGATGATAGTAAAAAGATGTAAATGTTTAGTTTCCGTATGCTTTTGTAGGTGTATTTACCCATTACTTATGACTGACAACGTCCGACTGTTGAAGCCAAATGTAGTCTCATGGTTTCGTTTGTGTTTGTGATGGCTAAATGTGTGCGTCAACATATTAGTTACTGAGTATATAACACTGGAGAAATACCAGCATTTGAACGCCGAATGGATAGGGTCTCTTAAAGCCTATGAAGAATAATATTTTCCTTGAGAATTGTATATATATATATATATATATATATATATATATATATATACAGGACTTTACGGAGGCCTCCAAAAAAGCGCGTTCCAGGAGCACGCTACAAAAACAGACTCATTTATCAAACATTAGTTTTTTTATTTAGCCATACAAAAGAAAAGAAAAAGTCTTATCTAAACACTTTCAGTTATTTTTTAAATTATATATATGGTAAATGTATATGAGATATGGAGAGAGAGACGGGGAGATTGGAAGGGAGAGAGGAAGTAAGAGAGGGGGAGAAAGAACGAGATAGTTTCACATGGAAACAGAACACTAAACTTCTCAGGGTTTTTTTCACATCTAAATGTTACATTTTTGATAGAACAGTTTTCTTAAGGCAGGGGACAATTTGGTAACAACTGTCTTCACATACGCCAGTATATATATATATATATATATATATATATATATATATATATATATATATATGTATGTATGTCTTTGAAGTTATTTTTTTAACGATTTAAACTTTTTTCGTATTTATGAGAAGGATGCTTATTGCTGATTGCATAAATAAGCCAATCTTTTTCCATTTTTATTGAACATCTTTGCCACATTTTTACCGGCGTCTTTTTAGCAGCATTTTGTTATTCTTAAATACACAACTAGTATATTTTAACGTATTTATGTGTGCTTTTAAATTCGTTTCATCTCGTTAAAACTTGCTTTAGTAAATATAATGTTAAAAAGTTAGTTTTTTGTGCGTAATAAAATGTTAAATCAGTAAAAAATATATTTAGTGCATAGAAAAAAATATATTTAGTCCAAGTAAAAAATATATTTAGTCCAGGAAAAATTTTGAAAAACAATAAAAACCAACATGGCCGGAAGCGATTAAAACCTGGAATAAAAGTTAGATTCTCAACACTTTAAAAAGTAAATTACAATTCTATTTCAGGACCAAAAATACAATTAACACCAACAATTAGTTTCATCCAAAATTTGAGCGAATACCAAGCGAAATAAGTGAGGAAAAAAACAGCGGCCCTTATTCTACAATTCAACCGATGTTTAAACTTAATTAAATTAAATAAAATTGTTAAATTTTAATTTAAAGAAGAAAAGAATTAGACTTTGTGACTGACTTGTCTTAGAACTGTAAGCAAATTAGATGTCTTTCTTGATTTTAAAAAATATATTATCGAATATTAAAATTGTAAACTGTTTGTTTTTATTATGGACTAAAAATATAGACGTTTTCACCTTTTCTATTTGATTTTTTATCTTAATAAATGTTTTTGCCCGACCTAGGAAAACTTGATCCAGTTCATTTTACGTAGAAGGGAAATTTGACCCGATATTTTTGCAACTCCCAAGGTCTAAGCCAGATATTTTGTATGAAATTGTAAGACATTAAATGGATCTCTGAATTGTTTATTGACCATTTATTGGTAGTTTTTGGCCAACATGGTGGCGATGGGACAGGAGATTGAATTTCGTAGATAGTGTGGAATCTATTTGATTAAATTTTTTTCGAACCCTGTCCAAGAGAGAAAAAACTAGTAGTCGGATCACCCGTCAATATATGGATACTCCATGCATGTGAGGCCCACGCTGGCTGACTAATTATTTAATTAATCTATTTGTTTCTAACGTATCATACGAATAGACAAGGCAGGACAAATAATATATTTCACTATTTCAAATTCCTTTTTCAAACAGGTGACTCTCCTCCCACTAAAGTCATTCGAGTCCAGGAGCGCCAGACGTGAAACGATACTTTCCAATGCAATCCGACGAAAAGATAATACTGTTTTATTTATTTTTTATTTTTTTATTTCCTTACACGTTGGCGACTCACACACTATTTTGTCCAAATTCTAATGTGTACTATATGAATGTATTTAATTCTGTGTTTGACTTAAATGTGTTTCATTATTGATATATAATGTCTTATCGCCTGTCTATTGATTTCCCACTGAATAAATTCTCGAAATCCCACGCTTGCCTAAAGTTTTGGCAGTATTTCTCTTATTTCTGTTATTTGTACTTACTTGCGAGAGTGAAACCTATCTTTAGCTTTTTGTTCCCTTTGCAGTATACAATGACCTTATTCTCTCTCTCTCTCTCTCTCTCTCTCCATATATATATATATATATATATATATATATATATATATATATATATATATATATATATATATATATATATAAGTCTTTTCTTACCCGCGGGGCTCGGAAATACCCGACTAGTACACGAGCGCAGGCTATTTTATCCCTCTCGGTGTGTTGGGCCCATCGGATCTTTTCAGGTCATCCATCTAAGAGAAGGACATTTCTGACAGCAAACCCTTGCTACCAACTACTTATGTCGTGGCAGCAAACCGTTGGAGAGAAATGCTTCCTTAGGTATGATCGACAACCTCTCGAGAGTTGGATTCTCGAAGAAAATATTCGGTTTGCAAACTACAATTGCTTCAGGAGTAGATAGGTTCTGCCTATCGCCGGCTCTTG
>OY744521.1:133303287-133410787 GCA_963556195.1 Sepiola atlantica | reverse complement strand
TCATATAGGTATATATTGTTAAATTTTAAAAGAACAATACTTGAAATCAATATTTGAAATAAAATATATTAGGGAATAACTATTCTGTATAGGTATTCTCATGTCTTTTAGAAATCATGTGAAAAATAATTTAAAATGGAATAATATTTTATAATTTTCAAATATTACATTGAAGAATTTCAATCGAACAAAACAGTTTAATAATTGAATTACATTTATTTTGTTTAAACTAGATTCTCATCATAATTTTGATACGACAAACGATGTGAAGAACACATATCTTTTGTAATTGTTTCGCTTTTCAATCAATGTTTGAACCAAGGTTAGACCAGCGAGCATTAATGGCGAAGTTATTTTGTACTCTTCGACCTTGAACAATCACTGGTACACACTTTTTAAATGTTATCTTCATTCCACAATTTTGTAATATATTTCCTTAGAAAGTAGTTAAAGAAATTTGTTTTTAATGAATATATTAACATGTATACCGTATTTATTTTTTTTTAAATGTAAATGATAAATTATATCTTATTAATCTACATATAGATTTTTTTCAGAATATATTATTGAACAAATATATATGTAATTACATATGTAAATGAAACATACATTTACTGAATAAGCGAGCAATTATATCTAAATGTATCATGTTTTTAAAGCTTTATGTGGTTCACTATAAAATGCAACCAACACTTCGCCAACATACATCACCATTTTATATCATTTTATATCTGTATATCATTTTATATCTGTATCTTCTCATATACCTACCACAGTTTTAGTGGCTTTTATTAGATTACTCTCGATCAAATTACTTTTGAAACATTTCTATATGGAAAAACGGAACGCATACAACCAGGAGTTCAAATTTTTCTTTAAGCAATGCAACGATATAAAATACTTATTTGCAACATCAACACCTCCAATGATAAACTATCCATAAATGTATACGTATATATAAATATATATATATAACTAAATATTTTTTCTTCATCTTGACGTTTTTATCTGATATTTCGCTTGATATAACAAGCCTCAACAAAGCTTTAGACAAATAAAAGGTATCCACTTTTTCTTTTTAAAGGAAGGATTATTACGAAAAAAAGGGTAATACATTATATCTGGCTAAAGCTTTGTCGAGGCTTCTTATATGAAGCGAAATATAAGATAAAAATGTCAAGATTAAGAAGACATGTTTACATTTTTTATTTTGAATTTAATAAAAAATATCTTCATCTCACACATTGTTTTTATGAATACATTTGCCTCTTTCTTTATGTTTAAAATTCTAAAAATGCTTAAAAAATAAACTTTCCCAAATGTATACTTAGCAGCGACCATGAACGATTTAAGTTTAATTTAAAAGAAAAGTGTGCACCATTAGTCCGCATATATCGGACACCATTTCTTCAAGACCAGGAAGGATTAACACCTTTTATCTGTCTAAAGCTATGTCGAGGCTCATTATATGAAGCGAAATATGAGATAAAAAGTCAAGATGAAGAAAAAATGTTTTCATTTTTGATTTTGATAAAGCATATCTGCATCTAACACATGGTTTTTATGAAGCCATTTTGCCTCTATAGTTATGTTTAAAATGTTAAAGATGCTTGAAAAAGGACTTTCTGAAAATTATATTTATACATATATATATATATATATATATATATATATATATATATATATATATATATATATATAATTATTGTCAATATATATTGTTGTGGACCCGTTTAGAGGTACCAACAATTAGATGGAAGAACGACACATTTAGAGATAATAATAATGAATTGTATTGAACAGAGAAATTATACACAAGTCAGTGTTGGCAATGCTAGTGCCTAAATGTACTACAAATGTTCTCCCGACAAAAGCCGGTATTTGTGGTAGCAGGTTGCTACCATTTAGTTATTACGAAAGGGTAGGTAGGTTCACCCACAGCACCCCCTCTTCCGAAACTCATTCCCCCGGAATTTCAAGACATATCTTTTTCCTATGATTCACCTCGAAACTCACGGTTAATTTACGTTTTCTTGATGAACGTTTCTGTTCCGGAGGCGTTTTCAGTGTTGGCAGCTCAAATGCGTCGTATAGATCTTCCATGATGGTCTCACTCCGATCCAATGGGCCTTCCCCTGGGTCGTCCGACATACGACGACGCATTTGGTTACTGTGTTTTTACATCCGCCCCCATTTCTTTTTTGTACCTTTCTCGCTTCCCACACGGTTTTGTTTCCATGGTGTTCCTGGAAGAACACCGTCTCTCCATCCTCGTCCCCTTTCTTTGGTGCCGTAATGTTGGTTGGTTTCACCTGTTTTGGTAAAAGTTTGTCGAATACCGATTTTATTTAGCTTCCAAACATTACTTCCGCCGGAGGTACCTGGGCTTGTGTGTTCTCGCTGGGTGTAATTGTATATACTTGAAGGAACTGTTGGAGTGCCTTTTCTCTCGGCGTGCCCGTCGATGTTTTCAGCGCTCTCTTCAAGGTATCAACGAATTTTTCTGCTTGTCCGTTTGTACCTCGGATGGTAAGTCGAAGTGGTGATATATTTAATTTGAAAGTCTTCACAAAATTCTTTGAACTCTCGTGAAGTAAATTGTGTACCGTTGTCTGATACAACGATGTCCATCACTCCGAATCGGGCAACCAGTTCATGCAACGCGAATATCTTGACATCTGTTGTTGGGTCTTTATATCTAACAACTTCTGGCCATTTTGAGTAGCTGTCGACTATAATTAAATAGTAGAATCCTTCCAATGGCCCCGCAAAATCTATGTGAATCCGGGACCATGGTTGCTCTCCCTTTGGCCATGGGCAGTACTTAATAGGTGGTAATTTCGCTGCAGACGCGCAGCCCGCACACACATTCATCTTCGTCTCTATGTCCCTGTCCATGTTTTTCCAATACACATAAGATCTCATTAGGTTCTTAATGCGTGTCGCTCCGGGATGCCCCTTATGGAAATCCTTCAGGATTTTTTTTGTAGGGTAGCTGGGATTACTACTCGCTCCCGGTATAATAATGTGTCGCAAAAGACTGAAAAAGCTTCTGCCGTTTGCTCATCGTCTGTTTGTAATTTATTTTTAATTTCGATGATAAAATTATCCTCTCTTGCCTCTTTTTGTATATCGCCAAGTGTGACTGGCAGCTCTTTTATTGTGTTACACAGTACTATACTATAGTCATATTCAGACCGAAGGGATGCTATAACTGTATCTTCGAGCGGTTCAGTGTACTTTGGGATTAGCCGCGATAAACCATATGCGTGTCCTAGTCTTTTTGACGGTAACAATTCCATCTCAAAGTCATAATTTAAATAAATTGTACCCCATCTCTGTAGGCGGTTTGCTGTGTTAGTTGGCTAGCCTTTTTTTGATCCAAAGATGGTGATAATTGCCTTATGGTCTGTTTGTAGGATAAAATGACGGCCGTGTAGATACCTGTGAAATTTGGTCATTGCGAACACAATACTCAACGCTTCTTTTTCAATCTGCGAGTAATTTTTCTCTGCAGAAAGTAAAGTTCTTGAAGCGTACGCAATGGGTTTCATCGAGCCATCCGTCATTTTATGCAAAATTCTTCGTAATAGTTTGCGAGACCCAGGAAGCTTTGTAGTTGGGTAACGTTGTTCGGTTCGGGCATATTCTTGATGGCTATAGATCTTTCTGAGTCGGGGCGTCTTCCATTCTTATCAATGACATGCCCCAAGTATTTGATTACTTCTAGAAGGAATTCACACTTTGACTCCTTGAGTGTAAAACCAAAGTCGCTTATCCTTTCGAATACTTTGTTTACGTGCTCACGGTGCTCCCCGACGTTCGTACATTTCATTAAGATATCGTCAAGGTAGCCGATCGAAAAATCGAGCCCGCTCAACATCGTGTCGATTACCTGCTGAAAAATCGACGGCGCCACTTAAATACCAAAAGGTAGACGATTGAACTTTAGTAGTCCCCTGTGTATCGAAATACAGAGAAGCTTAGATCTATTCTCCTCTACAGATATTTGCAGATAGGCTTTACTCAAGTCAATTTTTGAGAACAGTTTTCCACCGTTTAATTTTGTGAAAACCTCTTCTGGTGTCGGCAGAGGATAGTGATGATCTTTCAGTGCATCGCTCAAACCGATTGATAAATCGGCACACACTCTGATCTCTCTAGATTTTGTCTTCACGTAGACGGTTGGGGCCGCCCATTCTGAGTAGTAAACTGGTGTAAACTGGTATAAAAATACCTTTCTCCACCAACCGGTTTATTTCTGCATTAATTTTTTCAAGTGAGGCAAATGGTACAGTTCGTTTTCTCTTAAAAACGGGATTCTTATTTTCAATTAGTTCAAAACTCGCCTTCGTTTTAGTAAAGCGTCCTAATTCATTAGAAAACACCTTGGGGAATGACTCTTTAACATCCTTCTACAATTTTTCAGCTTCTGCAGAAAGGTTCTCTAACAATAGGCGCTTATCGGCGAATTCCAGAGCTGGAATTGCTGAATCCAACCTGTACTGAACAAGTTTACTGTATTTTTCATTACGAACATGCGTAATTTTTATGTCTTATTTTTTAGTGTCACGTTTGAAAAGACTTCCTTTTCAAAGTTTATTCTTTCTCCGGTTATCGATCGAGCGACTTTATCTGTGCGTAGCATAGTCGGTCTGCCGATCTTTTTCAAGGTATTAATATTAATAATTGATCGGTCAGATCCTGAATCAAGCTGTAGTTAAACATCTTGATTGTTCTATGTTTACCGTAACATATTTTCGTATGTTTAGGTTGCCACAATCAGGTCTAGTTAATTTTATGTAACTTTTTTTCTAGTGTTACTTCTGCAATGAGAGGTTTTGTGTCCTATTTTATGGCATTTGTCACAATTTTTTCGTTTAAAAGGACACTTCTGGTACCAATGTAGGCCCCCACAACCCGAAATAGGGTGGTTTGGCAATTTTTCATCCGACCTTTGAGGCAAATCCTTCCTGAATTTTTCCTTCGAGGAGTATGATTTTTTTGAAAAACGACGAACATTTTTAACATTAGAAATTGCTGCTTGCTCTATTTCTTCAGCTTCCTTTTTCTCGGAAATATGTTGTTGACAGCTTTCGGCCAGTTGTTGCAATGTTAAATTTTGCTCGGTTTCTAGTTTGCTTATTGCACGTCTTCTTAACTCTGCATCGTTTTGCGAGACGAGCCCTTGAACAAATATTTATACTTTGAAATGGTCCGCTGTCAAGGATGATCACTTAAAGTCGTCACAATGTTTATTGACGATCGCAGGCAAACGTTGAGTAATCCTGGCTTTCTTGTCGCGTTAAGTTCATCCATTTCCACCTTTTGTGGAATAAACTTGTTTTGGGGCAATATAGTTCCATTGACATTTTAATGGTTTCATTGAAAGATAGTTCGCCCGTTTTCTTTGGCAGAATATAATCGACACTTTTTAATGCTCTGCCGTACCTAGTCTACAAAAAACTAAACGAACCTTGTCTTTTCCGACCCTGTGCTACAATCAATGTCGAAAATATCCTGATATCGACGGTACCATGATTCGAAGTTTAGGTCCTCTTCAGGCACATAGTTGAAGGTTTCTATAGCTAACCATATTGCATTTTAGTTGAAGGCGTCGCTGTCGTTATTCCTCGTATTTATCATTGCTTGTGCCAGCTGTTCAAATTTTCTCTATGATTGAGTATGTTTCTCTAATTGTAATTTTTTTTATCCCAATCAATTGTTCGTCTAAAGATGTTCTATCTCCTCGCTTTTGTGCTAAATTCTTTTCCTCAAAATATTTCAACAAACTTATTTGCTGCGACTGAAATTCCTTCTGTTGAGACTGAAATTCCTTTTGTAGAGCAAGATGTTTTTCATCGTTTGCCTTCTGTAGAGCAAGATGTTTTTCATCGTTTGCCTTCTGTTGTTCTGATTGAAATTTAATCATCTCCAATATCTGTTTCGAGAAATATTCTATGATTAAAGAAATATTTTCTTGAAAAGCACTAAAAACAACGTCAAATAGTCATTGACAACTTCTAAAAAATACTTCTTGAAAAAAATTTAAGACACAAATAGTCCTTCACTATTTTTCTTTTCAAATGCTTACTGTTTAAGGACAAACTCAACCCCTTCTCATCACAGCGTCATTTGGGTCTCGAATTCGACCGGCACTTGTTAATCTTTGTTTTCAAAGTTCTTTGAGAAATAAAAACGATTTTATTAATCCGGCTTATTGGGTAATTAATTTAATAAAGTATTTGTATTTTTGTTCGCATCTGGAACTCTTTTTTCCAATAAGTCTGTTTGCCTTTCAGTGTAGGCTGAAAATGCAAAATAGCAAGTAATGGTTTTTACTGCTATATAAAGAATTGGCTAGTTATTCAAGAAAGTAACTTAGTTTTACTTGTCAGATTTTTTTTTGACTATACGATTTTACAGTGACAAGTCTGTTCGCAAAATACGTTTGACTAAAGCAGACACGAAAAAAACGTTTTTGTAGTATGGAGTTTCTTTTTTTTTCAAACCTTTCAGTTTTATAAGCACATGGTGTTCCAATTTAATTTGTTGTACGAGGTAAAATTCCGTATTGAAACACGAAGAACACAAATAGTAAAATCCGTCTTACTTTTTTTCCGTCCAGTTATTGTTTAAACTGGTTATTTCTTGTACAGCAGACTCGTCCCAAATTTGAATGTATTCGATATTTCCAATATCTTCCCGAACATTCTAAAGAACAGGTTTTTTTTTCAAACGGGTAGAATTTTTTTTCGAAGGTTGACCGTGTTGTAGGCACTGGTTAATCACTCACAGGTTGCAAGGTCCAAGGTGTTTCCAACAAAGCCCTTTACGAATCACTCGTCGCCAGTTGTTGTGGACTCGTTTAGGGGTATTAACAATGAAATAAAAGAACAACAGGTTTTGAGATAATAATAATGAATTGTATTGAACAGAGAAATTATGCACAAGTCAGTGTTGGCAGTGCTAGTGCCTAAATGTACTACATTATTTATTTGCGTAAGCGAATACACAAATGTAAGCACAAGGCCAAAAAAGGAGGAATAGAAAGGATCGGTCATCTCAAACGTAAACAACTCAAATTAGCTAGGTTCAAACATGACCATCATTCACGATAATACCACATTCATATTATACATCCATCGCTACTACATAAGAACTCATACCATCCTACTATAAACCCCATATAAGAAATATGCAACGGGGGGTTGAACTAAAAATGTATATATACAAAATATGATATATACAATGCAAAAGAAATAAAGGTTCGTAAAAGCCCCCCGTTGTTGAAATGTGGCTGAGATGCCGATTTGCCGGTCGAAATCGAAAGCTCGAAAAAAGGGGGTTGATGCAGGCCCCAACAGTTTATTCTGAACACCTCCTTCGAAAATATCGAAGGGTGACCTGCATCCCCGACAAATCTAGCACTCAGTTACCTAATTTGGGAGGGAAGGGGATATTAATATGGGGCAGACAATAAAAAGGGGAGTGGGGTGAGGACAAAATAAAAGGGGACATGTAATGGAATAAATCATACACTAGCTAAATTGTTGAACTTAAACATCAACAGAAAAATAAACAGAAAATAACTTAAAATAAGTCTAAATCAAACTTAAAATTAAAGCAGTGTTCGTTTCCTGAACCCAATATTCTCTGCCTAACGCACGTCCAGATCCCACTCTAATCTAGCGGCAGCCACTCTACACAGTCGCGTTCCAGTCACCCACCTTTTACCAACATCTGCCGAAGAGAGCCTCACCCTATCGGCCCTAATGCGAGCCTTCAGGTAATATTTGAAAATCGCAATAAGGTCGAGAGAAGTGAACCGTTTATGCCTATAAGTTGTCGGAGCCCAGTTGCTGCATACATTAATGGGTTCCAGGTCAAAAGACGAGACGCTAAGAATACGAACCATATAGCCTGCAACAAGCTTAATCAGCGGCACGACGATGCGACAAAAAACTAAGACGTGACTTATGGTCTCGTCCTCATTGCCGTATCTGACACAAGTCGTAGAATTACTCAAGCGTGCTGAATGAAGCCTCTTACATACCCAGAGTGCATTCCTAATCGTCAGCTAGGTCAGTGATGCCTCATCACTGTCAAAGCACCTTAACCCAGGCGCCCAAGGCCAGATTGAGCGGAGCTACCCCCTCGTCAAAGCGAACCCCTCAGGCCTATCATTTCGGACATTCCCCCTCCCATTACCCAATATAATGCCTTTCGAGACAACAGCAGGGTGTACGAGAGGGTTTTCTGTCACCCTTGTAAGGAACTTCAACGCATGTCTACATTCGCGATTGAAAGAAACACTCGTTTCGGGGCAACCTTTGTGTGTCCCCCTCATCCAAGTGCACACTTCTCAAAGCCGGAAAAGCTTTCTTAGTGTCTTCCTTCCAAAAGACACCGTGTCCCGCAGATTGTTACTCATTCGGTCTAGATAAAACAGCCTAAGTGTGTGGCATCGAATTTCGATGCTAGGCATACCCAGACCGCCCTCAGAAGGATGAAGGTAACACATTTTGCGAGTGACCATAGGGTGGACCATAGGTACTTGGAGGAAAACCAGGAAACCCCCCTATCAGAAGAATTAAAGTACGCTGAATAAACGTGGAAACCCTTAGCCAGCGCACTCAAATAATCCCCAGAAATCAAGTGGATTTCCTGAACACAACATATATCCACTCTGAGGCGCTGAAGGTTTGTAGCGACGACTCGAAATTCACGAGCGTCAGCCCCCAGGCCCTTGACATTCAAACTCGCTAGAAAGAGAGCCATGAGGGTGCTTTAGAGTTGGGTTCCAGAAACGAACATAGCAGTGGTCAGGATGCCGACGGCTCTCCCAAAAGATAGTTTGCCCATCTAATCATTAATTTTACCATCATGGGAGATGCCACCAACATCCAAAGGATAGATTAGTTTCGCTATCCTATACAGGGCAGGGTGTAACCTTATGAGGACCCTTCCAAAACAATCTTTAACCGGCTGAACACTTGGTTTGGGGGTAGTGATTTTATCTGAAGTAGCTGAATTATTTTCTCCTTCTTTTTTCTCTTCTTTTTCTTCTTTTTTATCTAACTTAGATTTAAGCTCTTTGGCTTTAATGTAACTGTCTTTCCCCGGGTCATTTTTTAGCATTTCTTTTTCTCTAAATTCTTCGAGAGATACCCGACCCGGATTTTTTTTACCCGGAACAATAATCCATTCATTGTCTTTTTCTGCAGAAGGTAGAGCAGGGAATTCGTCTTCGGAGTAATCAGATGCAGATGTAATTGGTTGACCAATTGTAGCTGGAGGTTCGAGGTTAGGGCCTGCCTTGGATGGTCTGGTAATCGGGGTCGTCGTTTTCTGAGCGGATTTTTTCAGTGGGCAATCCAATGTTTCATGACCTAGTTACTCACAAAACCAACAAACATATCTTCGTCCGGGCAATATAATAGGGAGTTTTCCTCCCCGACTTGTAAATAGTAAGGGATGCTGTCATAAGCTTTCTTATTGATGAGAATTTCGAAAATCCATGTACCTGGAAACTCGTCGAAATTGAGGCCTGTGATTTCGCCATATATTAGAAAAAAGCGCCATATGTAAACCTTTAACGTAGAAAGGTACATTGAAGATGGAAATTGAAGAACGTCTTCTACCCATATTCCGTGCGTATAACGGAGTCCTGCCTGACAATTTGTGTAAGTGAAAGATCAGCACAAATCTCTTCATTAGGAAATAAAGCGTTCCATGTGTTGAATCCCTTGCATTTGATCAACCTTTGAGGTGTGAATCCTGCTGTTGGCAAATAGCTTGCATATTAATTCAGGAGAGGCCCTGATGGATTTTTTAATTTTGTTGTCGACTACAAACATCGTTACAGTCCTTTTTTTATTTCATTCAAGTTTTGGTAAATTCACGTTAATTCCTTGTTCTGTGACCATGTGTTCGTATTTCCTTGCTTTCTCTACGAAATGTTGACATGTATAGACACTTTTGGTGGTTTACACCTTTCCGAATTGCTGGACATTTTAGTCGCCATCTAGTAAATAACTTGAGGCATAAAAAAAAACAGGGAGAAAAAAAAGTAAAAAAAAACGTGGCAGAAAAAAAAGAAAAAAAAACGACGTAAAAGGGAAAATAGTTCAACAATAAAAAATCAACGTGAAAGGAATAACAACGATAAAAATAATTAACAATAGAAGGCAACAATAGATTTTAAAAAGAATACTAACTTGACGCAATCATCTCACTCGACACTCCCTAAATGTACTGCAAATGTTCCCCCGGAAAACACCGGTATTTATGGTAGTAGGTTGTAACCATTTAGTTATTACTAAAGGGTAGGTCGGTTCACCCACAACATATATATAGTATAATATTTTATTAATATATATATATATATATATATATATATATATACACTGTATATATATTTTAATATATATATATAAATACTATATAAAATTATTTATATATATATATATATTATACACAATTATTTTTAATATATATATATATTATAATATAGATATAAATACATATATATATATATGTGTGTGTGTGTGTATATATATATATATGATATAACATTATTTTTAATATATATATATATATTATATACAATTATTTTATAAATATATATTATATAAAATTATTTTTGATATATATATATATATATATATATATATATATCATACACCTATAACAGTAGGTATATAATATTCTGATTATCAGGTTTGGGCAATGCGGTGCACTTTCAAAGTTTTATCACTTATTCAATTCTGAAATAAATTTGATTCAGTTCGTTTAACATTGTAAGCTTCATGAACTCAACATTTTGACATAAACAATATTGAAATTTTGTCCAGTTGAAAAAATGCATTAAGATATATAAGACCTCAAAAAGGAGAGTAACGCACACGATCAACTGTAACTTCATGTTTCTTTCTAATATTTTAAAAGCAATTTATATTTTCTTTATCTTATATGATTGAAAAGATATATGAGAAATCTAATAGTGATGGTTACATTCTCACAAATATATGTAGTAAAAAAGATGGAATGTAAAATTTTATAAAAGGCAATGCCATTAATGCTCCAAATAAATTCTATTTTTAAATGTTGTCATCATTTTAACATAAACTATACGTTATTTAAACTCAAAAGATAGAAAAATGCATCTTCACTTTCAAAATGTATTTCATAAGAAATACGTTGTATTCTTAATGTTAATTTATTTCCTGATATAAAAACTCTGCTGATGCAATTTCCTATGTTTCTGTCCCAATCAACGAGAAGCGAATATAACGAAAGTTTTACATTATTCGTGGCAATATTTTCAATGTAATAATCAAATCTAACCAATCCTACTACACCGCGGCACATATCAACTATATTCATTTTGCCACGACGTCACTTCAAGTATTATAAGCATATCACAATCTCAGTATGTTACGTGTAATCGTTTTAGAGTTTAAGATAAGGTCTGCACTCAACCCTTTTTTTTTCTTCACTACCAATAGCTTTTATAGGCGTGTTGAAAATATTAAAAATTATATCATAAAATTCGATATGTTTCCGTTAATTATTAAATAATATTATTACATAATCTAATTTAATATACTTAACACGAAAATAAGACAAGCATATATCACCTTGGTTATATCCGCCTTCTGAAAAGGTGAGTTACGGGATTTGTTTATGCGAATGATGTAAAATTTAATTGTAAATCCAATGATATATGTTCGATGTTTAAAAGGGGTGCACACGCGCGGTATGAAGGTGTTATAATCATAGAAACAACATGAATTTGAGGTCATGTTAAATTCTATTGAAAAAGATCATTATTTGGAGCGAAGAAAAAGGGCAAACAGAATAAAATGTTCACAGGATTAAACAGACTTTTTGAAAATTACTTTATTTAAAAAGAGAAAAATAAAATAATATGAAAAAATTAAAATCTTCTTCTGATAAAGGTATACATTTCAATAATATTAAATGAATTTGCGCTAATCAACATTTTCAATATATCAATATATGATTAGATTAAGTGTCGGTGTGTGTGTTGTTCTCAAAGAGAAGAAAGAAACACTGCAATTTATTCGAATTTTTGGATATTTTTTGTTTTGTTGAAATAGAATTCTCAAATGTGGTAGGTCTGTCGGTCTGTCACAATTCCGTTTTAAATAATTTTTTGTCGCTAAATTCGCAGACTAAATAGGATGAACACAATTAGTTTATGAGAGGAAATACGCCTCCACCAGTCGGTCGGTATGTCAATCCGTCCGTCAGTAATAATTAAATTTAAAGCATGATTTTAATCATACATGTTTATTACTTAGATGGTCCACATACTCCTTTGATAGACTCTGTACATCGGTCTGTCCGTTTGTTTGTGACGCTTAACTTTAAAATATTACGGAGATTTAATAGTCACATCTTAAGCATGTCCGTTCTTCGACTGTCCCTGAGAAATATTTGCAAGTTAGAACTTTATTAATTACAGTAGCAATGTCAAATACACCACCTAATTTAATGACATTGTATAGATTCTAATTATTTTTAGTTAACCAATTTGTACTATGTTTATCAAATTTCTAAAACTTGAAATCGAATCTGTTTATATGCCAAAGGGATGAAGATCTATTCATATATCTGATTTGGGATAATTATGTTTCAATTTATTTAATATTATATGAACGAGTAATTTACTGAGATGACACAACATGACACAAAATGTTCCTATATATAAATTTATACGTGCATTGGCATAAATGTGAAACTCATTTAAACTGTGATTACAACTCTATATAATTGCCTTTCATTTACACGGGTCTCAACAAGCCCATGCAGATAATGACAACATAATCCTCTATGGATTTTATATAAACGTGATTGTTCTGAGAGATGAAATAATCAAAAGTATGCCAACATCCTAATTATAGGTAATTGATTCTTATTTACTTCAGAGCAACAGTAATAAATTCAATCAAAAGGTTTTGATTCCGGTATTCAGTAAGCAGTTTTCTAAGTTATCCTAAGGTAGTGGACGTGGCTATAAAGACACCTACTTTAATATACTTCTCACATGCTATCCTTGGTCAGACGACAAGTCTTTGAGAACGACACTTACGATATACCAGCATTTACCCTTGACCTGAAACCCTGATTGTGCAGAAATGTGTCTTAGCTTTCAGTATATACGTCGCATCAGTCATGTTTACGTTCGAGGAATTCCATTGATACACGACATAAAAGGAGACCCTTTCGTAAGTAAATTTATTTTGAGAAAGGATGAGTACCGTAAATTAAGCACATATATGCAATGAATGGCCTGCCATATG
The DNA here is from genome assembly GCA_963556195.1 of Sepiola atlantica. Lineage (NCBI taxonomy): Eukaryota > Metazoa > Mollusca > Cephalopoda > Sepiida > Sepiolidae > Sepiola > Sepiola atlantica. The sequence goes on along the minus strand of OY744521.1, from coordinate 133,397,456 downwards.
TGCATTGGTATATGCATTTGAATTTGAAATTATTAAATGAGAAACCGTATATTCTTTACAACAAATGTTACAATCTACTATTAAATATATATATATATATATATATATATATATATATATATATATAATACAACCCGTAACTTGTTGGGTAAGTATATGCAAATATACAATGTTAAATATTTTCTTCACCAAGCTTATACCCAGATTTCGGTAATGTAGTTTTAGTGCGTATTCCTAAAATTATTTAGAAAATTATTGGATGTAAAAAGTTTCTGGAATTTTCGTTATTATTGAGAATAGAAAATACATTTTCAGTCAGAAGAATATTATTACACAAATACATTTATTAAAATGCCCAACTTGTATTGTTGTGTTCTAACGATTTCCACTTGATTAAAAGTCATAAAAGATAATATTATTGATTTTGTAAAATATATAATATATGCACTTTTTAACTATCATTTTAAAATGTTAGCTGCAACAGGTTTCAACTATTTATTTTAGCGTCATATGCTTTATATCAATAAACTAGGGGTGTAAAAGTGCATGTATTGTCATTCGTTCCCCTGTTAGGAGATTCCGATAGGAATATTGCTTTTGCCATCTGTCAAACAGAATAAGAGAGTGTACCACATAATGCATAAAGAAAAACACGATTGAGGCCAATTAATAAACGAATGTAATGTGTGCCTCTCACACGCGTGTTTAAATAACGTCATTGATCAACAGATTTTAATCAGTCAATATTCTGTAGAAAAAACGTCAGGCTTTGCCGAAATTTTCTAATGCCTCAATGAGAAAATAAAAAAGTAAAATATATTTATACACTATATATTTACCATACATCTAAAATTCCAAACAAACCGACACGATTTATTAAACCAAACGATGAGATCTATAATTATTTGCGTGTTTGTGTACTTCCATGAAATACACCATGTATATTAACTTATTTAACCTCGATTTTACGACGTTGCAAATTTAATTAGATGAATGTTTAACAATGATTATGTTAAACATATTTAGAGATCAGTCATGTGAGCCTTACGAATAGAGATTTTTCTGAAAGCATAAAAAGCAAACTTACATAAGATGTTGAGCTTTCTAATGCTACGACTGAAACAAGTTCTGAATATGTAACCATAGAATGCTTGAATAAATAAAACATTTTATTATAATAAACTAGCTTTATTAATTATTGTATTTACTAATTTCATTCAACGAAAATATAGCAATTGTCAGATGAGACGTAATGGGCTACTGTGAACTCGAAGCAATACCTACAAGGACATCCTAAGTGGATACTTGTGCAGCAACAGGCTTGTTTGCATTACAATTTAACTTATGCATGTTGGCAAAGATAATGAAGCATGGCCCGAAAGAGGGGAAAAAGCTACTAAAGTAGAAAGCGCCCCGGTATCTTGTTACCTCTACAATGACTGTGTAAGATTTTGCTGACTCACTGGTCAGTCAGAGGTACCTTGAAGTAGGAACAACTGCAGCAAGTTCATCGGACCACACTCCCTGAAGTACTTGTTAAAGAAGCACATCTATTAGATTGTATGCTCATTTTAGGACTTATACTAAACTACAGAAGATGGTGGGTGGTGCACCAGCACATATATGACACACATACTCCAGGCATAGATGAATGGTGGCTTTGTTGAGATATCGGATACTGTCAGATGTTAGCAGTTGTTTAGCTCGGTAGAGTAAGAACACCTTCTTTGCTACAACATTGGTAAGGTCTTATATGTACTTGTTCTAATTCATGTTAACTGTGAATATTAGGCCGATGAGTTTGGATGATAAACTCTAAGGTAGATTGTGATTTACCATGACAATCGGTTGTAGAGAAGTATCATGTAATTGTTTAAAGAAACAAGCCTTGTCTTAGTAGGATTAAATTTAACTCGCATTTCACTCTAAATTAAACTTAAGACTGAAGGTCATTTTCTAAGGATTGAGATATTGCCTTGAACATGTGTTCATTCGTTGTTCTCATTTTAGCGCATCGTATTATCCGCAAATATACCCATCTCCGATACAATATTTTTCATAGATGCGTATATAAATATCAATAATAATGAATGTCAAATTTTAATATTATCTGATTACCTTTTCGTGGGTACCCGGTCCGAGTCTCCGCCGGCCGGAGTATTTTGTCTTTATAATAAGACAAATGTAGGTTTAGTTTTAACAGTTGTATTTGACACAAAACCAGTCAGCCTGAAGAATTTGTATGAGAGAGAGAAGAAAGGTATTACTGGAAGATATTTACTTGAGTCTGTCTGATTTAGACAAACACGACTTACCACAGATATCCTAACGGTCATCTGTTAACGCATATATCATACACTGAACAAGGCAGGTGAAGCTAGGGCTGTAGCGCTTGATATATCCAAGGCCTTTGACAAGGTCTGGCATGAAAGGCTTCTCCTCAAACTGAACTCATATGGTATTACTGGGCAAATATATAATATAATTAAATCCTTCCTAACAAAAAGAAAGATCCAGGCTGTCCCTGATGGTCGTTCATCTAAGCAACATGACATAAATGCTAGTGTACCCCAGATATCCTCCATCATACCTCTACTGTTCCTGATTTTCATAAATGATCTCGCTGATGTAATTGAGACTGATATAGGAATATTTGCTGACGACACCACGCTTTACTCTCATCGTGTGGGAAAAACCCACGCGCACATATCCGAGGCAATGGCCGAATCCTTAGAAAGTTACCTCTAGTTTGTAGTGGAATGGGGTCAAAAATAATTGGTAACGTTTAATGCCGCAAAGACAAAGCTCCTTTCCTTCAATACCTACAAGGAACCTCTTCAACCACCGATTCTCATGGCAAATTACCCCCTACCTGAGAGTTCATCGCTCAAATTCCTCGGCCTTACTTTCAGATGACTACATTTAAAGTAAATACATTGAAAACATTGCCAGGGCTGTTGCAAAGACAGTGGAATCCCTCTATTGTGCCAGTAAACTCTTCACACCTGACATTATCTTATATCTCTACAATGCCCCCATCCGCCTATGCATGGAGTATTGTTGCCACATCTGGGATGGGGATCATCCATTAGTCTCTCCCTATTAGACAAGGTCCAACGAAGTGTCGCCAACTTAATAGGTCTCTCACTGTCCGCATGACTCCAGCCCCTATCCTTTCGTCGCAATGTTGCTTCCATGTGCCTGTTTTACAAGTACTAGAAGTGAGTGTGCTCTGACGAGCTTGCTGCTCTGGTACCCCCACGATGTAAATTTACAAGACCAACCTGACAATCTGCCAAATCCCATCAATTAACTGTGGAGGTCCGCAGATGCCGAAGAGCTTTCTACTCGAAAAGCTTATTTCCTCGTTCTGCTGGACTCTGAAACTCCTCCCTCCTCCTTGTTTTTCATGACGGTACTGACATGAAGGAATTTAAAACTAATGTAAACAAACATCTTGCTGCAATTTACGTTGAACCTCCAAAACAAAATGTAACCCTTTTTTCAGTAGCTCCTTACGTCTACAGTAATGGACACTGCCTTGTTTGGGGTGAGCTTTGTTAAAAAAATGTACTTGCCCATATAAACCATTCTGTCTGCCGAGAGTTGGATATTCGTTGTCAAACAAATTTGAAATATCGTTAATGCAACAACAGTTCTCAACCAATCATATAAAAGGCATGTATATATATATATATATATATATATATATATATATATATATATATATATATATATATATATATATAATGTCCTTATATGTATTCTTACATCTCGAATTTCGGTGTAATTGAGGGTGCGCAATACTGTAATTGTTGTCGTTTTGTTTGACTTCAAAAGTTTGGTGTCTATATTATGTACTGATACAGTGATTTGGTATCAATAAAGGAAAATTTCGTCTCAGAAACGTCTCAGATTCCTGGTACGGATATAAATGAATATATGATAAATGTGTTTATTTCTGAAATATATATATATATATATATATATATATATATATATATATATATATATATATATATAAGGTGAGAGAGAGAGAGAGAGATAGAGAGATAGAGAAGAGAGAAAGTGAGGAGAGATAAAAAGTGTACAATGCGATATATAGGCATACATAATTTAGTGTGAAGGTTGTGATAATATATCTCTGTACATCTTGGAAGGTTGTTAAATGTAGAATAATGGAAGAGACCATTATAATACCAATGGAAATGCATGATTTGTTCATCGGACGTGCATTACTACTGTAGTCTTCTCACCACATGATATAAGAAGTAAATTTCAACATATTATGCAAATCATTACAAAGACACTGTCTATTGAATTTTCTTTAGGAAGCGTGTGCGACAGATATGGAGGGAATTAACATTTCATTTTGATCTTTGTTCTTTGAATATAAAAACTGAGAATTTGGTTAGTTAATTTCAGATATAAGCCAGTTATTCTCTTGTTTTAGTCTTTTTCAAGATCTAGACTTTTTTAATATGACCGGAATTTATTATAAATGTGATAAAACTCATTTCCATTCGCCTGCTTGATGAGTTTGTTAAAAAATAAGACTATAGTACACCTATATAATAGGATAAATGTCGTCTAAAGTATACATATACGAACAGTTTCACAAATTATCATCTCTTGCACGTGAACTAAATCGAGAAAACAGTGTTTCCATCTTTAAATTGCAATACAATAAATAAAACCTGAATATGTATATTAATACATATTCAGGTTTTATTTATTGTATTGCAAGTACAGCGATTTGTCTCGTCATTCAAGATTTCCTCAATCGCCTTGATCTATCAAAGTTGGGACACACCGGGTCCCATTGTGGGTTTACTGTATGGGGAATGTTTTCATTGTCATAATTCGAACGAATCAATATTTCCTAGCTAAGAGTGTGTTTCGTCTTTGTGATGAGGGTTTTAAGAGCTTCTAATTCAATGCACTTTAAATACGTAATGTGTGTTATTGAATATCGTAACAGTGACTGCAAGTCTAACCATGCCAACTTGAATTGATATGTAGTAACACCATAATAATTTGCAAACTATACTACTAAGACTTTACCTAAGAATTACACTTAGTAACGTTCAACGTCTCTTCTAAATAAAATAAAACATGGTTTAATAAACTAAAATTATTTTACTGGTGCTTGTTTGAGGGTACATTTTTTAACTTCCGATATGGTCATCTTAACAGAAAGTACCCAAAACACCTTCTACCCAATGACTTGCTTTGCATATCGATTACCAGAGCATGTTCAAATAATCCATCTCTAGGTGGCAACAGGTGTAAGCTGTTCCCGTGAAAATTTGGTATGGGCACAACTACTTCTATTTGAAAAAAAGAGACCGACTAATTTTACTTAAGATATATTTTATTAATTGAACTACTCGATCTTCATTTATAAAAAAGTGGGATATTGCTCGAATCTTCATGCACGCAGTGCAAGCATTTACATATCCATGTACCTTACATTATATCTCTTCAGACCATTATATTTTTACAATGCAAATATGTTTAAGTTCATTATCGTTAAGACCGATCAACAACCAACTATGACAAGCATACAATATAACTTATTTCATCTGAAAAATTAGATCTACACATATATTTGAAATTATGTTAATACCATGTAATATAAAAATAAGGTTCTTAGCAGTAATTTTCGTCTCTGAAGTGACTGTTTCAGATGGTTTCTATTCTTTTTTGTACGATATTTAACATTCTACTGATTCAAAGCTTGTACAAAAATCAATATCTTTAACATTGACAAACTACATGATTTAGTATTTGCATGACAGTATATGTAACTTACTTGAATGTATTTTTGTGTTGTCCTTATTGGTAAACAACGACATATATTTTATCTTAAGCCAAAATGATTTGCTTTGAACGAATGCCCTTTATGTTTACATATTGCGCATGATCAAATAGAGACAATTTAGTTTTAAAAATATGTATGTAATATTGTTGTTGTTTATGTTGTTACTTCATATCAAACATTATAGAAAATCTATCCCGTTAATTTTATTTTATTTACGGAGATAAGAAATTTGTATTACATTTCTAAAAAAAACTACTGCTTTAATACTCCATCTATTACTCTTTTTGTCAAGCAATATCATGTTTATTTTCGTAGGTAGAGACACCCTCTAATAAAACAAACTCTGTTTAATAGAATATAAATAGTTTATATGTATTTTACACCTTCCATCTTCTAATAAATACAGCTTCCTGTCTAAAAGAAGTATATATATATATATATATATATATATATAGATGACACGTATATATACATGTATATATATATGTATATATATATATATATATATATATATATATAGAGAGAGAGAGAGAGAGAGAGAGAAAGAGAGAGAGAGCATCTACCCTTTACGCCTAAGGCGAGCATACATACATAATCCTGTCTACGGTAGATATGTATGCCCCCAAATATCAAATAACCTCGTCGATCGATAGCTCCGTTTATATCAGACTTTATAGCAGCAAGTTCATCCAATAGAATATTTGAGAAACAACGACAAACATTAAACTAAAAAATAATACATATACACGAAGCAAGACGGACTGATATCAGTCAGATTTATTTTGTCATAATCATTTTTTAAATTTTAGTTTAACAGCAACAGAGAACTTTGAAAACACAAGAGAATTAATATCATGAATGTAAAACTAGATTTAAAAAGATTTATCGGATCTCTAATGTTGCTGTCAAGTTTAATCTCACTTAAATTATGACGTTACTCTTCTCGTGAACTATTTTATTTTTAGAATATCATATAAACATTCTACGGTTTTAGTTTGTGTATTATTTTGATGAAATAAATAAACATGTAAACATAACTTTTGAGAACTTACTATCATACAGAATTAGTAAAATTGCTTCATTATTCGATATATAAGCAGGTATCTATGTAGTACAGTCGATGCTTAAGGTTCAACTGTACGACCAGTTGAGCAGCAAGATAATTCAGACTGTTGAGGAGCAAGATAAGTCAGACTGTTGAGCACATCCAAATGCCTGTTTACAACAAGGCTAGAATGTTCCATTATACTCAGAAGGGAAAGTCCATTCTCTGTGTTTTGATTGGGTGAGATTCCCAAGTGGCTATTTTAGTGTATAAATGTTCAAGGTATGCAATGTGTCCGACGTAAAAAAGGTCCATCACTATCTGCTAAAAGGGCCAATCTGGAGCTTGGGTTAATACGAGTGGTTCATGTGGCTGACTTCGGGCAATGCTTGGGCAGATGAGGCAATTGGCTCGAAAGTTGCATATTGATGCATTCATACTGGGCCAATACACCGATTCATTGGCACGGGATTTCATGCCAACCACGTCCTGGTGGGCTGAGTGTAGATAACGTAGTACTTTTCCTCTGAGAGATTTGGGTACCACGATTCTCGCATCCATCAGTGCTAAGCTCCTGTCAGTACTTAGTCGATGGCGTACATCCCAGAAGTTACGGATTTCCGGTTCAGTAAGTGAACGTTTGGATGGAAAAACTAGCTGTGTTGATCAGAGTCGTATAAGATAGATCATTTCGGCCTGATGCACGTACGTGATCAGCTGACAGGATTGTATCGTTGTCTTTAAAATCGTTCATGGCCTGCTGGGTTGCTACCTTCACCATAGCATCTATTTTATCCGAGATATGGATGTCTTCAGAGGAAGGGTGTGTTGAAGATAGGGATTTAAGCGCACTCATTGTAGGGACTGAGTTGCAAGAGACGGCATCAGAACTCTGATGCAACTTTCCTGGGCAGTGTTGGATGGTAAAAAAATACATGAGTGATTTCTCTTCAAACTTAAAGAGGCTCGGGTTATGTATCTTGCTCAGGTCCCTGTCGCCAAATACTCCTAGTAAGGGATGGTGGTCTGTTACTACTATTACGTTAGGGCAGCCCATAATAAATATACGGCATTTGTCTAATGCCCAGGCGATTGCTGCCGCTTCGCCTTCAATGGGTGCATATCGGCGCTCCGCATCTGTGCAAAATCTGATGCCTGCAAATACGATGTGCCAGCCCTCAGGACAACATACCGGTGCTTTCTCAGTGGAAAATATACAGTGTCTTTGTAATAGCAGAAAACCCATACCTTCTTTACTCCAGTCTGGAGCAGGCAGGTTGTTCTGTTAATATCAAAGGTCGTTACACCCTTTTTTACCAAATTCACAATGATTTGGCTGGATGTGAAAAATGCATTCTCGAGATCCTGATTTCAAATGAAGCATGCATTTTGTTTGACAAGGTCTCGAAAGGGAGACATTATGGTGCTTAGGGAATGTGCCCATGCAACTTGGTTAACTAATCCAAACCAAGAACTTGCATCAGTTATATTCTTTGGGATAGGAAAGTTGCCAATTGCATTGAGTAAATTCTCGGAAGGGGCTACTCCTGATGATGTTATTTGAAGGCCCCCTAACTGAACCGCATCTTTGCAAAATTGGAATTTATTTTTGTTAAAGACAATTCCGTTCTTTGCGCAAAGCGGTAGGTAGTCACATGTATGATAGAAAGCATCTTCTATATTGTTGTCAAAAAGTAGCGTATCATCAACGACCTTCACTTTGCGAAGTATGTTCTTAATGATCTCATCATATCTACGCGTATAGGCATCACCGGAGGCTTAGTATACCTGAGGCATGCGGAGATACATGAAACGACCCAACTCTGTGAGGAAAGTTGTAAGTGGCTGAGATTCCTCATCTAGAGAGATTGAATGATAACCATCCATTGCATCTAAGACGGTTTTTTTGTGTTGGGTGGAACCTGTAATGTCAATTAGAATGGCGAGCTAGTGTAATGTTTCTCGTTTGCACTGCGAGTTTAAATGCTGATAGTCCACCGTTTTTCTTGGTTTTCCATTTTTTTTGCAGTGATTACCATAGTGCTGCACCAATCGGTAGGGGTACCAACAGGCACTGGAGTAAGAATGCCTCTTTTAACATCATCCCAAAGTGCGAGTCGTACTTGCTTCTTGCAATGATAAGGCACAGGAATTGGGTTGTGTCTGGCTTTTGGGACCGCTCCCTCTTTAAGGTGAATATGGGCGGCGGGGCCGGACATAGATGGGAACACTCCATTGTTGTTGAACGTTGTCTTGGAAATTGCTCTAGAAGCCAATCCTTAATTCTACTAATGTTTTCTTCCGTTGGGGTGATGGGAAGGCTTTTGGGGCGACTTGGCAATTGATTAACATACTCAATGTGTTGTATTGCGATATTTGCCTGGGTTGAAAATGCTGCCGCAGGGTTTAGGAAATCTTCAGGCAGCATTCCCACATCAATGTATGCTACCATGCTGAAATAAAGTCGCTGAATCCCATCACATATGTAAAGGGCTTGCTTGGTTGTTCTTCCACAAACTTCGAATTTCACAGGTAACCATCTCTGACACACAAGTGTGAAATCTCCCACAGTCCGAACGATTTTTCTTGATGGTACTAAGTTATTCATTGTGAGCCCCATGTTAAAAATGTTAATCCTCCTAGACATATAGTGGCCCCACTATCAGGGAAAATCGTCAGCTTTGGTAGTCACCAAGGATGTTCTTCGCTTGTCTGGGATCTGGATTTGGTGAAAATGGGATAATATACGCATCTATTTCTGCTATTTGCTTTTCACGTGCGGTCGTATATGTATCCCTTGTCTGGTTAAATGTGATGTGAGCGATAAGAGAATCCATGGGAGCCTCGTCAATTCCAATACAGGGTTTCTTTGCTCGGCACACTCTTGAAAGGTGGTTAAGTTTCCCACAAGTGCTGCATGGTTGACCCCATGCTGGACATTTTAACTGGCGAGAGCTTGTTCCTGGGATACGATGATAATGGCTACCGCAACCCATGCAAACTTGAAAGTTATCACGTTTGGCGGAGTTGCTGATACTAACATGACCTATATTGGCTTGAGCACTGGTTTTCTGCTTGCGGCACGTAGATATCCGTGCACTAGCCATGTTAGAGGTGTCAGTCATTGCAGTTTGGTCTTTCAATGCCGATTCGAACGCCTCTAATGGCGAACATTTTGTTCGAGAGTTGTAAGTGTTCCAGCCGTGGCCAGCAGGTCTGCTTGGAGGGTATTGTTTGCTATTGCCCTGATGAGCTGGTCCTTGATGTACATGTTAGACAGGTCATGCTCACAAATGGGACATAAACAGTTGCAGTCCAGGGCTGATGCCCGGAGGCGGACGAGATAGTTCTGTATCGTCTCAGTCTCACCCTGTGACATGGAGGCAAAAGTAAGGCGATGAACGATGGGATTCGACCTTTGAGTGACCAATGCCTCTATCATTCCTAATAGCTTGTCTGGGTCAGTGGTGAAGAATTTAAGGTGAGTGTTGACTATATCATTCTGGACGGACTCATCAGCAGAACTGTATAGCTGTATATTGGCTTGAGATGTTGGTATACCCGTCGTCTTGGTGAATACTTCCCAATCAATCCTGAATTTTCTGAATTGTTGGGGGTCATTTCAAGATAGAGCTGGGGCAGTTTAGCGGCTGGTGCTTTAGCGTGTGTTACCTCAGCAGAGAGCTCCTTATCTTCTTTAAGGATTGAGAGAGCTTCTCCCAATGTCGCGATCCCTAGCTCTTTTAACATGGCCCGATTTATCATTTGCAGGTTCCTTTTTGTCAGCTTTATACTTGCAAATGTGGCGGCATAAGTTCGAGATAAGCTATCAGAGATCCCTGCTTTAGGGAGGTACTGCTCACAATCTTCAGGATCCAATATCCTGTTCGTGGCGCCATGTAGAATCGATGCTTAAGGCTCAACTGTACGACCAGTTGAGCAGCAAGATAAGTCAGACTGTTGAGCAGCAAGATAAGTCAGACTGTTGAGCAGCAAGATAAGTAGACTGTTTAGCACATCAACATGCCTGTTTATAACAAGGCTAGCATGTTCCATTATGCTCAGAAGGGAAAGTCCATTCTGTGTTCTGATTGGCTGAGATTCACAATGTTCATTCATTCGAACAAGCACTCCTCCATGAGATGGATGCCAATTGAGGCCCTTATGCCGGTAAGTGTAAGTTAAATTCTATATGAGTCTGTCATTGTTTATGGTGTGTTTATTGTGTTGCCCGTTCGCACTCTTGAAGTCATCTAATGCAAATACACTGTATGCGTTTTCAACAATGAATGTTATTCTGTTTATTAAGGAATAAAACACCAAAACAAAAGAATTGTGAAATTTATTGATGATAACTGCGTAATTTCACTGGAACTTTGTTACGTGGTATACTTTACTCAAGTACGAACGTATCTATGTTACAACGTGTTTGCCTTTAGACTTTTATGTGATGGTGGATTTTCTAACAAATACACTATTTTCAATACTGAAATTGCGAATCATATCCGAACCACCAGAACATCGCTATATAGTAAAGTTTTTTATCTAAAACAATAACGTTTCCAATACCGACCAGGATCGCTCAATACACTTCTAATTTATTATTTAAAGACTTGAAAATAGAACTTTAATACAATGCTTTAATCGGTGGCGGCCAGGTTGCAATTTCCTAGTATGTTATTTTCTATGAAAATTAAATCTGTTTTACTTTTTCATATTGTAATTTAACTTCAATTTATTTTTCTTTATCAACGTATCACAATAATATATCATCCTCCCAGCTTAACAAAATACTTAGAGAGGGGGATACATTAGCTAGTTTTATAAATAGAGAGTATACTTCTTCTCAAGATTGGAACACGTTTCCTTTCCTGTTTTAAGTCGTGTTAATGGGGACTTTACGCATAAAGTTAACATTTTACTAAGTTAATAAATTGAATCATATAATCACCATTTTACACATTCCCGTCATAGCAGCATCTTTGTATTAATTATTTAACGAAAAATCAGACCTTCGTACCACTGGAGATGCTTAACATATGATGTTAACGATATTCATGGAATAATAATTACACTGATTTTCAAACACGTACAATATTTCCTCTAATATCATCGAAAGAGTTTTGCCTATCGTTTAGAAATTACATTAATTTTAATATTTATGTGACGCAGTCGGTTTAGAATTCTGTTGCAATCCTTACAGAATGTGCATGAACTCTAGCTCAGTTATATAATAAACTAGCATAGCACAACGAGTGTGAATAAATATGACTTAGTAACTTCGGCTCCCCTCCTAAATAAAATACAATATGGATTTGATGAACGAAATACTTCTTATTAGTGATTGCTTTAGACGAGCTTTTGAACTTATGATATTGTCATCTTATGAGAATGTACCCATAACCCGAAGTTTATACACATTCTATATAATGATTGCGTTTCAAATATTTTGCTGGAGCCTGTTGAAATAATCTATCTCTCGGAGGCAACGAGTGTAAACTGTTCCCGTGATAATTTTATATGGGCACCGATAGTAACATGCGAAAAGTAAAGACAAGCACTTTAACTTAAAATCCACGCACCTTACGTTCTATCTCTTAAAACTATGTCATATTTAAACTTTACTTAACATTACAATACAAATATGTTATGTCATTATGTCGATGATATATATATATATATATATATATATATATATATATATATATATATATATATATATATATATATATATGAGGTTAATATCATTTTAATCTTACGTGAGTAAAGCATTTGCTAAATTCATAAGGTATGAGTAACACTGTGTGACCCTTAATTAACTGACGTAATTAAAATGGAATTATTAATTAAATAATTATGTTAATGCCGAGAGTTTGATTTACAGCGGTTGCTGTCTAGAACAAAGAAGCTCATGACGATCATCTCATGTCCGATTAGATAGAGATATTTTTACCTCGTGTTTTCTCTGATTGTAGCTAGAATCGAATAACAGTTACAGAAAAGGATAACAAGTTTAACACATGATATACACTTTCCATGTTAATATTGTAAAAACAACACAGCCATAGAAACCTAGTTCAAGTATTGGAAATGATTAAATTATCTGTTCACGTTGTAACGAATCAGTGTGTTGAATGGATACGCACGGATCTCGTATTCCAAGAGCACAGTGTCGTATAGGACCAGCAAGGGTAATATGTCGGAATAATACCGTACTTTCGTTGCCGTTAATACAGGACTTGGAAAATGAATAGAGGCATAATTACCCGAATGATAGATTGCATTACGGGCAATGTAGGCTCGACGAGGATGTCTATTGTTTCCAAAAACGAAACAATTTAAACATTCATGAGGCGCTACTGGTGTGACTTTTTCGGCCAGATTATTGGAATTAAACTCAGTTAGGCTGCAGCACCAACCACTGTTTGAGAAATAAAAGAGTCTCAACTTTACTTAGCTTTTCAAAGGCGTTAGCTTTGTTTAAGGCAGTGGTGTGTTTTATAGTAATATTTTCGAGTAGACGCTGTCAAATATTCGTCGGACAGGAGTTATGGTTTGATGATGATCTACCTTTTTTGTGACTATATTAACTTTTTTAGACACTACGTATAGAAGAGTTTACGACGAAGTATTCTCGGGGCAATATTTCTGTTACATTCTATTCTGTACTTTTGTAAATAGACACTATTATAAATATACAAAAGGAAAACACTGATAAAACTAAGATTGGAAAAAACTTTTCGTTCTCGTGTCACGAAAAAAAAATTATATTATTTTTCTTAATCAAAATCGTTTGACCAAGATATAAAAAACAGCAACAATTCTGTCGATGTTATATTGTTTTGTTTTATATAACCCGTAAATAGTTAACTAGCTTATTTTTCATGTTAAGAAGTGGCGAACTATCGACCAGTTGGTAAAGTTAATACTGTTTAAAAATGAATTCAAAAAATAATAAAATATACACGTAAAGTCAGTATTTTAAGTGTCAAAAAATAAGAAAATTTAAAAGTGCTATTTCGGAAATTATTGAACACCAATAAGAATACCAACTTCTTCCTAAACGAATAACTCTGAGAAACACTAATAGTACAAATATAATATGAGAATAACATGGAAATACACAGCTTCTGCTACGAAGATAAAACGCCAAGAAAATACAGAAAAATTTCAAGACAGTCAGAATTATAAAAAAAAGCAACAATTAATATAGAAAGGCAATTTCAAGAAAAACAATTGGACAAAATGAGAAGATTTGATGTAGAAATGTTTATGATACAAAACAAGAACAAATAAATGAATTATCAAATAAACGTTGAAGATGATAGTGCATTTGTAACGCTATAGATAATTCAAATCACATACTTGAAAACGAAATTACGTTTGCTTGGTATTTCCGACCATACGAAGTCCTTTATAATATGGACTGTGATTTTAAGAAGGTTTGTTTACTATTAAAAATGGTGGCTTATATTGATTTATATATTAATACAAAACATCAATCTTTACTTATTGAAGAACTGCAATTATCGATTAATTTCTTTAGCTCTAAATGTTGTTTTTCACATAAGGTGAAAAGGCGAAGCAGACTAATACCACATTCTCTAGCGTAGTTTACAACCACTTCGATTATTTCAAATTGGCGGGGTTGAGCATCAAACATTTAAAATTCCTTATCTTCACACGGGGTTTAATATTTAACAGTGATACAATAGCTAACATCAGAATAAAGTTTCTTAATGAATTAGAAAATCAACCTTATGCTTCAACATATTGGTGAGGATGGCTCACGTATATTTCTATGTTCCCTACGGTTCAAATTACATTGAGCAAAGCTGAGTTAAGCATATTAGAAACCTCCGTAACAAAAAGAAAATAATTCACCTTCTATATTAACCAAAAATACAAATTTGCCTTCTAAATCGTATTTTGGCTGGGGGCAATTGAATTGGTACACATATTTTATGTATAAAATAAACAGTGTTTACATTGCAGTTGCGTGGAACACAAAAGTTCACACTGCAGGATTAAAAAATGTATTTTTTATATTGCGATATGCAACACAGTGGAAAATGTTAAGGAATATAACTATTTAAAATATTATATACAAATATATAGTTACAACTTGAATCCGGCTGAGGTTTGTCAGTAAAACAATCTTCAAACTTCGGAAAACATAACTTTGAAGAGAACGAACCAAATATCTAAAAACGTGACTAGCAAATAAATAAAATGTAAAAGCGAGATAATCGTAACATTGCATCGAAAAGAAGACTTTAACATTTACAATCTTTCTAATGAAGAACTCAAACAAACACTTCCGCACGGACTGGATGGAGAATTGCTTGTCATGGAATATGCTAATATATTATTTGTGTGTAAATACCGAAGCAGAAAGTCTAAAGAAAAAATGAGACTTTTCAGGAAGTAGTTATTCTGGTAGGCTGTAATGAAGTACTTTCTATGGACAGAAATAATAAAAGGGCGAGTCGACGGACAGTTTAAAATGCGTCTATATTTTGGAGAGATTTTCTCGTCATACGAATAAAGTCACACATTGACATTAAATAGATAGATACAATAAATGTTCTTAACATAACTACTTAGTAACCTAGAAATATAGATGGTGGGATACAAGTGACGCGATAAACTTTTCTTAGAAATTAAATCTCATCTTCTATTTCTCTTAATTACATACTTAATTAGCGTCCATTCATCACGGCTTCCAGAAGCTGACTGTCGAAATAAACATCCTTCTTTATTTCACACAGTTTCGTGACGTCACACTTTCAGAGGACACTGACTATGTCATAACACAGTTGTCTGTTATGTATTTTATCTCCCTACTTGAATATAAATTACAGTTGTTTATATTTTATTCCGAATAGCGGTCTTGTGTTCGTGGCAATAGAACTGTAACTCATTCACTTAGATACGAAAGTCATACTAGCTGATGCAATCGTCTTTCACATACGTCTAACAATTATTTAACATAAGTAATGAGATCGGTGTTTGTGACGATTTTTCCACAAAATTGAACCATGCACTAAATAATTACCACTACTGTCTGCCTAGCTTAGAAGAGTTATTCGCTAAACTTAATGGAGTTATGCTTTTCTACAGACCCATGTATACGAGGAGTGTCTTAAGCTACTGTGAATAAATACTCATAGGGGGTTGCACAAATTCCAACGATTATCATTTGGAGTTTACGTTGCAACATACATCTTTTAACAAGTAATGGACACATTGTTTAGCGGATTCGGATTTAGAACAGCTTACCTATATGAATTGTTCTATCAGTAAAATAACCGAACTGTACAAATCATATATACACTAAGTATTTTATAGAATATTGGTCTATGTATTTGAATTGTAGGAAGTAAAGTACAATTGTTTATGGAAATGAACTATCTTGGTCAAATTATAGACAATGGTTGCAGAAAACCAGATACAAAGTAAGCAAGTTTGATAAACCATATACCGGGTCGGAAAGCATATCGTAACTATAAAGTGGTATTGGTTTAGCAAAGTATTAGACTGTGTTCATTCATAGCATCCACGATTTACGAGTGCCTGGTAATGAGCTGTTAAAAAAGAGAAAATATTGGATCTGTCCGACAGAATGTTACAAGGTATTAGAAAAATATAATCGCATCAGAATTATTTTTGGCACACAACATTTCGAAATAAATGTAGAAACTAATGTTAGTTCGTATGTGATTGGGGTTTGCATATTAGACAAACTTGAAAACGGATATTTAAAACCTACTGCTTACGCGTCTCATAAATTGATACAAGCAAGGAAGATGTAGTACGCAAATTCAGAAACATACATTGGGTGTCCTTTTCGAAGTCACAAAAGTATATTGCTTCGTTCATGGAATATATATTTGTGTTGAGTACATGAAATAAAAAATTATTAACGAGTTATGGGTCAAAACGACGCATACTGTAAACATATGACCGACATGAGGGGGCATTCTTTTTAAGTAAAATTGTTAAAAAGAGTATATTCCATCGTCAAAAATATGTTATGCTGACGGATTATTTAGACTTATCCCATAATCTTAACCCCTTGAACACAGATTGCTGGCCTCCTTACAAACCGAGATCGAAGTAAAAAGACACCATTGTGCAACGCCATGATGGAGCCCCCGTTATAACACTCGATGAAATTAAGAAAATACGCTAGACGATGATTGTTTTAAAAACATAAAATATTACTGAAAAGAAAAACACCGACAATCTAAGAACTGTATTAAATATGTGATGAAGTTGTCATGTACGGCGATCGATGGTTTTTTCCTTCAATATTACACTAGAGAATACTAAAAAAAACTTCATGTTGGATTCCAGGGTGTTTGCGGTAAAAGTCTCACGAGAAGTTATGTGTATTGGACAAACATGGATAACGAAATTGAAAATATGGTTTAACTATGCGAAGTAGGTATTCTACAGCGATGACAATTCCTTTAAAATTCAGACATTGGCGGAAAACTGTCCGACCGTTGTCTAGAATCCATATAGCTGTTTCTCATCCACTCGATGCTTTCTATTACTTAATAGTCGTTGGCAGTTTATCAATATGGACGTACATATTAAAATGTAGGAAACCAACCATTTGAGTAACCATTTCTTTTTACATGTATTATTCGCCTGTTTCGGCGTCGTTGAATATTGTATCGGACAACTGAACACAATTCACGTCAAGTGAGTTGAACATATTCTGAAAAACATTTGCAGTGGGACATATTATTATCGCGCAGTGCCATGCGAATAATCAATGCTAAGCTAGAACCATTTATGAATACATTCAGAAAGTGCTTACTAAAATAAGACTTCAACCTAGCGAAAAAGCTATTCAATATTTTTTGAACGTGTATAGAATAACTTCAACTAGAAATGTCTAATCTTCCATGACGCCAGCTTAATCAATGTCTGAAGTGGAGATTACACAAGTGTTTGATAGATTATTGTCAACGAATATGAACAGACGACGTGACACAAATTTGATAAACAGTTTTTATTTCGGATGTGCAAAAAGAATAAACAATACTAGGTTCAGGGATATTTGATACACGGATTAGAAACATTATTCACATGATAAAGGCACCCAAGTTTACTTACAAAATACACATTATCCTAGATAAGGAAACGCTATTAAGCTGATGTCTGGAATAATAATCCAGATGAACAAACTAAATGATTTCATGTTCGTAAAAAGCACTTGACCAACAAAGATCGAAAAGGAAACGAAAGATTGCAGACTTAATTGTAATAAATCGCAAAAGGGAAAAAAAAGTATTAACTTATAGCAAGTACGAAGACACATATCTGTAATATTGAATAAAAACAAATACTTAATATTTACATGAGTAAATATGTATCTTACATGGACCGTTTTTATTGGCGCAAAACGAAAGATATTTTATCTGAAGCCGACAAAATTCGCTTTGAACTACCCTTTATGTTCACAATTTGGTAACAATCAAACATATATAATGTAGTTTTAAAAGTATTTATGTAATACTTTTTTATTATGTTACTTTTTTTAAATTTATAGAACATTTATATAGTTAACACCTATTAAAGACTTACACAGATATAAACTCGGATATTAACATTTTAAAAGCTACTGTCTTTGTACTCTGCCTATTATATTTTGTCATAAACATTGTTTCTATTTTCGTATGAACAAACGAATTTCATAAACGCACAAATTGCTTAGTAGAATATAGATAGTTCATCTGTATTTGACACTTTTACTTTTCAAATAATTACAGCTTCTTGTCTGAAAGAAGCATATCTCCTAGAGTATCTACACTTAACGCGTAAGGCGAACATATATACATACTCCTGTCGGAAGGGAGACACATATTTCTACAAATATATCAAATAACTTCATGAAGCTAAAGTCGCATTTATCAAAACCTTCATAGCAACACGTTAATACTATTCAATCTTATTAAACATCGAGAAAGAAGTGATAACAACTAACAAACGCAATAACACATTGATATGAAGCCAAACGAGCTAGTGTCAGTCATATTTTGAATGTTTGTTTAAAAACAGCTGATAAGATCGAAAACGCAAGAGAATTAATATCATGAATCTAAAACTAAATTTTCAAAATATCTAATTCATCGAATGTATGATGTAACTGTCAAGTTAATTCTCACTTAAATTATGACGTTACTCTTCTGATAAACAATTTTTTCATCGGGAAAATATTATATAAAAATCATACCGTCGTAGTCAATGTATTATTTTGATGAAATATTCTTTACCTTTATTTGGATATACGGTTTGTTAATTACGATCCATATCGGTTAATGATTTACTGATACTCTTTTATTAGATTCGTTTATTATGGTCAGCAAAGCCTGGTTGATAAGCATGAACACCGTTGTTCCGGGGTAAAATTGTTCGTTATCACATCCGCGTTCTACACGCCAGCAGAATTTTAAATTCATAGAATATTGCTTAATTGATATCTAATTCATATGCATAATTTGTAATGCACATCTTACACATTTTAATTTTCAACTCAGAAGGTGTGCACAATGATACCCCTATTACACAATTTATAATACTAAAAAAGCAGGAATTGTGATAATATGTGTTAATGTAGACAAGCAATTGTTTAAATTTAATACACATGTTAAGTATTTGAATGGTTAAGAAAGCATTTCACTCTCTTTTGCTTTCTTTGCAAAAAAGTAAATTGAACTGAATATAACCCACATTACCACTCCTAAAGTCTATCAGTTGGTTACATAATTTGTAATTATCTTTTTAGTAATTTAGGAGTTCATTCTGAAAATACAAATACATAAACATGTATACATTTCTAATTTGATATAAATAGAGATTATACACCTTTTCCAGATTGGAACACGTTTTGTCTGTTGGTTTAACCTTTTTTATGGGATCTACACGCATGAAGTTACCACTTTACTAATCTCATAGGTTAATTCACATGATAAACATTTTACACATTCTCGTCATAGAAGCATGTTTGGTTTAAGTATTTGAGGGAATGAATAACCTATGATGTTAATGGGCTTCATCAATTTGTTCAAAATAACAGAATTATGCTGATTTTCAACGATTTACCCGATTTTCCTTTTATATGACATCTAATAGTATCGAAGGTTTATTGTTCATTTTTTAGAAACAACATTAACTTTAATACCAGTGCTTTAGCGCAGTAGGTTCAGAATAATGTTTTAGTCCGAACAGCATATCTCAATAAAATGGAAGACTTACCATGAACCTAACTATCACTGGCATGAATCGGGGCATATTTTGTATTACTCTTCTACACCTTTTATCTCATATAAACAGTTGTCTACGTAGCCGCTTATCTTCAAGAGACATTGCTCTTTTCTGCTGTACTTTCTTTCTTTTCTAAAGCTCAACTATAAAAAACACTATCCACCGATATTATGCTTTCATAAAGTCGAATTAGGAATGTTGTTACCTATTTTTTTTTTTGTAATTGAAACATTTCCATTTTTTTTAATATTTTCTTATTTGTTTTAACATATACTTGGCCGTTTTATATTATTAAGTTGAAATATTACATTCGGAAACAACAACTAATGACAATTCCAACAGTGTACAGTATACCTAAATAAAAACATATATATGAAGTCTTTTATCTAAAATATACTATAGATTATTCTATATGTTGGGTGTATCGGGGATTCATCGAGCTGGTTATACCAGGATAGACGTAAAAAGTAAACCAGTAGTGGATGAGTTACCTGTCAGCTTCATCCAGAAAGCGTAAACACCCATATACCCAAAGAGCACTGTAATGTATATTTTTCTAAATGAATTACTTCATAGTAACTCTTGTAGAAGCAAAACTCGAGAATCTTATTAGTTTTTAATATAGATTATGAAACATGCTATATTTAATATATGTATATATATATATTTGTATTGTCATAAATAATTACATATATATATATATATATATATATATATATATATATATATATGGAAAATTGCCTCTGTGGTACCTGTCTACAAGAGTTCTGGGAATAGAACCGACCCTCAGAACTACCGCCCAATCAGTCTACTGCCGATCTTTGCCAACATCTTTGAATCCTTAATCAATCTAGCGTTAGTACGGCACTTAGTTAATGCTAAACTTCTATTTGACCGCCAGTATGGATTTAGACAAGCACGATCTACTGTAGACGTACTAACAGTGATCTCTTAACGTATGTATCATACACTCGACAAGGCAGGTGAAGCTAGGGCAGTAGCGCTTGATATATCAAAGGTCTTTGACAGGGTTTGGCATAACGGGCTTCTCCTGAAAATACGCTCATACGGTATTACTGGGCAACTATTTAACATAGTTAGAAAAATCCAGGTTGTCCTCGATGGCCGTACATCTAAGCAACATGACATTAATGCAGGTGTACCCCAGGGATCTATCCTTGGACCTTTGTTGTTCCTGATCTATATAAACGATCTCCCTGTGGATATAGAGTCGGAGCTTGGCTTATTTGCTGACGACACCACGCTTTACTCTCGCGATGTTTGTAAAACAGACGGGATCATATCCGAGGCAATCGCTGCATCTTTAGTAAATGACTTCCAGGCTGTAGTGGATGGGTGTCATAAATGGTTGGTAACTTTTAATGCCGCAAAGACAAAGCTACTTTCCTTCAACAACTACAAGACTCCTCTCCAACCACCGATTGGTATGGCAAATAACACACTACCTGAGAGTTCATCATTCAAACTCTTCGGCCTAACCTTCACAGGTAACATGAATTGGAACAAATACATTGTCGGCACTGCCAAGGCTGCCGCAAAAAGGTTAGCTCTCGCTCTACGGTGATAGTAAGCTCCTTACACCTGACATTATCCAATATCTATACAAAGCTACCATCCGCCCATGCATGGAGTATTGTTGCCACATCTGGGCTGCTACATCATCTACTAGTCACTCTCTCCTTGACAAGGTCCAAAAAAGAGTCGCCAACCTAATAGGTCCTTCACTGTCAACCAAGTTCCAGCCCCTGTCCCATCGCTGCAATGTAGCATCCTTATGTGTGTTTTATAAGTACTTCAATGGATTATGCTCTGATGAATTGGCTACTCTGATGCCCTCTCGACGTAAATTCACTAGACTAACTCGACAATCAACAAAATCTCATTCATTCACTGTGGAGGTCCCCAGATGCCGGAGAGCTTTCTACTCAAATAGCTTCTTTCCTCGTGCTGCTTGCCTCTGGAACTCTCTCCCTGCCCCGTTTCCCGACAGTACTGACATGCAGAAATTTAAAACTAATGTAAACAGACATCACGCTGCGCGGATCATGATTTAGGCTGACCCCCCAACCATCTCCCCATTTCTTTTTTTCTCAGTAGCCCCTTACGTCTACAGTGGCGGCCTGCCTTGTTTGGGGTGAACCATGTTAAAATAATATATATATATATATATATATATATGTATTAGCATATACAATCAGTGCCTTTTTATTTTGCAGTCTCTTTCAAAGGTGCAGCTCGATGATTGTCAATCAGTAACACCAGAACATATATTAGCCAGGTTCACTTTATATTCCCACAACCATGTTTATATTTCTTTTTTTTTTTCGCATTTACCAAAAACATAACATTTTTTTGATATGTATTTTTCGGTCCGTTTTATTTGATGTGAGCCAAACAACATTTTTATTTTAATATCATCTCTGCAACACTACAAAATCATCAGACAAACGTAAAAAAACAGATTATGAAATATTAACATGGTTATTGAAATATTAAATGACCCTGATACACACACATATATATATATATATATATATATATATATAAATAATGAATTGTATGGGGAACGTACTATATAACATGAAATAGAAAAGAAAGAAACATATATATATATATATAAACTGTTATGTATGATGTCGGAATTCACGAATAAAATATTCGCAAATAAAAACTATGTTCACACATTCGCAACAAAAATTATAATAGTTTTGTCTTGGTGTGGCACGAAATTTCCTTTTTTTAAATTATTAAGAGAGAGATATAGCCACGATTTCATAGTCGCCCTAAATAACACAGTTCGTTTAAGAGGCAAACTGCGTTCTCTTAAATGCAACATCGCCTTTCTTAGAAGATGTTTGAATAATTTTGTGGTCCCCAGGTACATCTCTTCTCGTATCTCGAAGATTAAATCTCGCACTCCATTTGGTATCGAGAGGGCTTTCCTATTGGATTAAATTCGACGCAATTCTGAGATTTTGTCTTCTACAAAGACGCAGTATCATTCTCTTTGGGTCTTTGTCTGGAATACCTTGTCTTTCTTCGACAAATTCCGTTTTTCAAAACTATTGTCTAAGCAAGGTCGCACTTTTCATACTAACGCCAAGTCTAAGAACGATAAATATTAAAGTCTGTTGATTAAAAGAAAGTTTGGCATTCGTACAAATTCAGAACGACATATTTGTAATTTTTCTGATTATATTTTGTCTGATATAGATAAGGTCGTGTTGTCTAGAGGTCTTGATTTTTGCATTCCACCATCAGGAATTGACAGAACTTGATTTTTTTCCGAGTTTGCATTGATGTTCTTTCAGTTGAGAATCCTTTGCCCTTCTTCTAATAAGTCTATAGGTCAGCTTAAAGCTCGTCTTAACGAATATGCCTATTCTTTTGTGAATTCTACGGTACGCTCCGACGAATCGTTTTGGCAAATGAACTATTTTCAAGCTGCCAAATTGCTCAAGGCGAGGACCGACATTTATATTACCAAACCTGATAAAGGTTCAGGTGTCGTCATTCTCAATCAAGCCGATTATATTTCCAAAATGGCTGCCATTTTAGAGGACACAAGTACATTTCAATTATTAGGTGATTTGACGGCGGATCATACTTTAAGGATTGAAATTAAATTCCAGAAAAAGTTTCTACAATTACATAAAAATAACTTTTTTCTCTATAGAAGTCTATTCTTTGATTCATCCTGTCGGCTCACAGCGGCCCAGGATGTATGGATTGCCTAAGATCCACGAACCTAATTCGCCCATCAGACCTATCTTGTCCGTGGTCGGTTCTGTCCAACATGGATTAGCTAAATGGCTTGTTGAAATCTTAGATCCTGTCTTAAAATTTTATTCAATTCATTGTATACCTGACTCTTTCCATTTTGCTTCTTTCATGCGCAATCTATGTCCGTCCATTGATATTGAATTTTTCGTTTCTTTTGATGTATCTAGTTTATACACAAATGCCCCTCTGGACGAAACGATAGGCATTTGTGCCGACTTTTTGTATCGAAGTCCTAACGAGACTCTTACATTTCCCGAGAATGTTTTCGTCGAACTGATATAATTGGCCACTAAGTCTGTCGCCTTCAGCTTTGATGATTTGATGTATAGACAGATTGACGGTGTCTCGATGGGTAGTACTCTTGGTCCTGGCATCGCAAACATTTTCGTTGGTTTCTACTGTTTGAGAATGTGTCTAAGCCGTGCTGTTGTGTACGGTATGTGGGCGACACTTTTGCTTCCTTTCGATCTCGTGATGCGGCCTGTTCTTAGTTTTTCAACACTAAAATTTGCTCCACCCATCGTTACAATTTACAATGGAGGAAGAAAGGGACAACATGTTGCCATACCTCGATGTACTCGTGGAGCGCACCCCTTCTTCTTTTCTTACGAGCGTTTATAGGAAACCCCCTTTTACTGGACTTTACCTTAGTTGGGATTCTTTTGCCCCTAAACGTAGAAAGAAGGGGCTTATTAGAACTTTTACCAACCGAGCTTTGATGATCTGTTCTAGTACTAAATGTACGTCTGAACTTGATAAAATCAAGGACATTTTTCTCTCTAATGGATACCCCGAACACGTCGTCTCGCATGTCATCCGAAGCAAGATTGATAACTTTAGTAGAACTAAGGTATTTGGTCCTCCTCGATGTCCAATTTATCTTAAACTTCCGTGGTTGAGCTCTTGCATCCAGCCTTTGGTAGATAAGATAAGATAAATTTGTGTTATTTATCATTTACAATGTCAGTGCGACGCTGACTATGCAGGCAAGACCATTCGGCGATTGTCGGTTAGACTGGCTCAACATGTGCCCGGATGTGTTCGCCGACATGAACCTGTCCCATTACCTGGGAGTTCACAAGCTCAGGTGTCTGCTATAGGCGACCATCTTTTGGACAAAAGAAGCTGTCGTGATAATTATTCTGATGATACTTTCTCCATTGTGCAATGAGCACGACACCGCTTCCATCTGGACATATTGGAAGCAATCATCATGAATTTACGACGTCCTTCTCTCTGTAGACAAAGACAATTAAAGCATTCTCTACAGATATTTAGCGATGCGTGGTCGTCCGCACGTATATTTAAAATTGTTCCATTTTACTTGCGTTTTTTTTTAATTTATATATATAATTTCGCACGTATATCACCTGTAGCCACCTGCTTGCAACTGGATTTTACACCAATTCATGGTTTTCGTGTATTTTATTTATTCTACCGACGATTCCCCGAACGGCGCCTTGGGAACTTTAAGCTGTTTTTTTTTATTGCGAATGTGTGAACTTTAGTTTTTATTCGTGATTTTTTTTATTCGCGAATTCTGACATAATACCTAACGGTATTTAATATATTATTTTTCTTTCTTTTCTATTTCATTTTATATAGTATGTTCCCCATACAATTCATTATTTATTTTGTGGTTTGGCGTCATTTTGTCTCTTCATATATATATATATATATATATATATATATATATATATATATATATATATATATATATATATATGTGTGTGTGTGTGTGTGTATGTGTATAGAAAAACACACTATCTCAGTAAAAGATCGAATATCACGCACATTTTGAAAATAAGGTTTAACCTTGACACATAAAAAATAGACACTGTACTATTGTCGATTCGTTCGTCTATCTATCTCTCTCTCAT
The DNA here is from genome assembly GCA_963556195.1 of Sepiola atlantica. NCBI lineage: Eukaryota > Metazoa > Mollusca > Cephalopoda > Sepiida > Sepiolidae > Sepiola > Sepiola atlantica. The sequence continues at coordinate 133,371,622 of OY744521.1, read as the reverse complement.
ATATATATATATATATATATATATATATATATATATATATATATATATATATATATCACGACCAAATAATACTCAATAATTCTTGAACATATTTACATATATTATTTATAAACAATTTTTTATTGAACCGGATTTGAAATAGAAAAAAACAATCCAGTCTAATGCAACAAAACAAGTTTAGATGTGGTCGTGAATTTTAAGTACCAATTAAACACTATTCAATATGAGCTCCGCCTGAGAAACGTCAAGTCAATGTTGCTTGTTATGGCGATCATTTTGCCCTGCAAAAACAGGCATCCTTTTGGAAGTATTATTCTAATACATTGCAGCGTCGAAGTTTTCAGAAGATCTCATATTAATTATCCGCTGAACGTGTTTGTTTTTTTTACAGTAAATCGTATGCTTATTGATAGATACACCCAAAACATATAAACTTTAACATACATTTTTGAAGGCTTTCTGGACATGATGTTATGCTTTTCATGAATAAGCTTTGTATATTTATTTATTTCGTAACTGATATAGTTACCAAAGAAATAAGCACTACAGGTTACTGCCTAAAATTCTACTGCAACTTCTCCTCCTACTACTACTCCTGACTATATTTATTATATTTGTTACATGTTGGTTGTACGTAGCGCATAATAAAAAAAAACAATTTAAGTGAGACAATTTTGTTAGATTTCTTATACGTATTGTGTAATGTTACGTATTTTTGGTACTTGTTTTCGAGTTTCCATACACACCACGTGCAGCTACCTGGTATTTAAGCTCGCCACATGCGACATCATTTGTAAAACGGTTTTAGTTGAATAAAGCTTTGCTTCAAAGTAAGAAGAATTCAACTACACTTTGGATGTTTGCCCTGATACTAAAATATGGTAGATACATGGGAATTGAAATGCTTAGACAGTCTACCAACAGCTACCAAGGAATACCGATACTGGCGTACAGAATTAAGTGATTATCTTGAAGATTATCAAGAAATAATACTCAATGAATATCAAGCTATGTTAAGTGGTTGTAGCGCTATTTTTTTTAGTTCATAGAAACGTGTGCAAAACTTGATGCTGCCACAGCAAAAGTAGACATCTTGTTCATTAAAACACCCAACGAAGTATTTGCAGGACATTTACTAGCAACCATACGGCAAAATCCACGAGAATCCATCGACGGGTTTTATCGAGAATTTGAGAAATTAAAAAAAAACTGCAACTTCCGCGACCACAGTGCAGAGGAGTGTGCCAACGACGTAATGCGTGACGCATTCATTGCTGGAATATTTTTGCCTACTATACGATAGAGGCTCGTAAAAATATAAAACCATGGACCATCTATCGGCGCACAATAAAGCCTTTACGTTATATATAACCCCGCGTAATAGCAATACGTACGTAACTCTGGATGCCCACCTGACTATGGTTGTAAACCACTAATTACCACAGATATGTGTAAATAATGATTCCAATCATCCAGTTGCTCCCAGGGAATCGGCCACATATTATAATCGTAAATGTGTTTTTTTTCTGTGGTTTCTTCTACCATTCATAGATACTTGTTTATCCCGCGAGACTACTTGTAATATATGTTGCAAGTAATTACATGATGCCCGCGTGTGCAGATCCAAATCTTCCTCAATTTCAGTTGCAACATTGGTGTGGGATCATTTACTAATCACATTTAACAACATACCGCTAAAGCTGATAAAAATGCGGCTGTTAATTTTGAAAGGTAAAGTACTTTCCTGGATTCTTTTATGTATAATACTTAACTTTACGAAAGAATTGCGCGGGCACTCAAACGTACAATTCATCCGTCCAATAAAGAAATGTATATAGCTCAGAAAACGTCGAATACTTTTTCCAAGGGCTCTGTTGTTGTTAGTCTAGCTCTTGATCTTGATAATTAGTTCTCCCTTGCCACACGGATTAGTATTCAAGAAAAACCTGTGTTCGGACTTAATTTTTTGCCAGGATTTCTTGCGTCAACATAATAGTTTCACTTTTAAATACGGTGGCCATCTTTCCGAGTTAACTATAGTTAGAGGTCGCCTTATTTGTGCATTCGGCGCAGCAAAAATAGAAGAGCCGTCCTTCTTTCAAAATGTACTTTCGAGCTGCAAATTAATAACATCTAAATCCAGATATTTTAGCAAGGATGATCAGATATTCATTGTAGAGAACGTTAATCATCTATTCTGAGGGCATAATCGAATCCAGCATATCACCATGCCGAGCCCAAGTAGTGATAGTAAAGGTCCCCACATACCTACATAAAAAGCGGATGTATGTGGGTTATTGCAGACGATTAACCAATACACTGAATGATATGCCTACCCGTTGCCAAATGATGTCGCAAAATACAAGGTATTCTCTAGTTTTACCTTAAAAGTGCCTATCACCACGTGTCGCTGAATGAGGCTCATATAACGTATAGCGCGTTTTAGGCAAATTGTTACTTGTATTTTGTAGAATTCTGTTATGAGTCACAAATGTAGACGCTACTTTCCAGCGGTCTATGTTCAATATAGTTAAAAAGAAAGAACTTGCAAAGTTATTTCCCGGACTATGACAATCTTACAATTGCAGGGCATACTCAGGAGGAACATGATCAAAATGTAAAGAAGTTCTTAAAAACATTCAGTCGGAGAAACCTTACCCGTAACCAATCCAAAACTGTAAAGTATGTGCCTTCCATTTACGTGCTGGTATACTGTGTTCGAGTGAGTTCGCCCATTAAAATAGCTTCATCTACCCGATAACGTTAAATTACTTTAAATGGAATTGGAATGTGTGTGTGCTATGCAAATGTAATATATGATTTCTCTAAGAGAATTGGACCGCTAAAAATGCGGTAACATTCCCATTAGAAGAGAAGGCTTTGTAATGCTTCAACTTGCTGAAAAAAAAAGTTGGAAAAATCTACTCTGCAAACGGTGGATGAAAAAGGCAACAGCTATTATTGAAACACGAACCTATTTAACTTTGATTACCAATCAGAAGTCCGTATCCTTTATCTTCGATAGTAAAAGGCGTACTTAACTTAAGAATTCAAAAATGCAGGAATTGACACTGGAACTTGTCGCGTTCACCTACACTATCGACTATTATCCTGGTAATTAGTACACTTTTTCCCAGGATAGCATTTGTTCAACATTTAATACTCCACACTCGCTGACCTCCACAAAGGACTGTGTCCCCCGGGGATACAACCTCTGCTGCATAATGTAAGAGCAAGGAACGTCCCTTTTCTACAGAAGAATAACACACAATGTGTGTTTTTTGAAAAGTTTGTGCAGAACTAAAACCTCAAATCTATCGCTTACCAGAGGAAATCTTATCAAGGCAACACACTGGATGATATCTCTTAGTGTGGATTTCAAATGTCCTCTGCCTAGTGTATCGACTAATCGTCATTTATTAATTATAGTTGATGAATACTCTTGTTTCCCTTTTGCTTTTAATGTTGCAATATGCATAACACAACAGTGATCAAATGTTTAGATTTGCTATTTAGCCTATGTGGAAGACCACTCCTCATCATTCAACCGAAAACGGATAGGTAGAGAGAAGTAATGCCATTATATAGAAAGCGATTCGTTTACCTCCTAGATCGTGTAACCTGTCTGAAAAGCATTTTCCATTGGTACTTGCCGACTTGCTTCACTCACAGTGATCATTGTTGTGTACAGCAACTAACGATACATCGCATGGACGTTTCCTCACATTCCAGTGCCGTTCACAGTTCATGCCATTGAAACGCGCTTTTCTCTTGTCTTATGACCCCGGCACTTGTATTGCAAGCGAATATGTAAGGAACAACAAAATATACCTCTATGTAAACCAAGAAACCCGGCTTATGCAAACATTAGTTACACAGATTGACGAAACACTACTGTGTCTGTTCCTGATTTAACACATTGTCTTGAAGTACAGACAATCGCAAGGTCTCCTATTGAGGAACAAGATAGAGGGGACCATTTCGTACCATTACAGGATAATATACCATGCCATAACGGAGCATATAATGGCACGTTGGCCCAGCCTGAACTGAGCATCCCAATTGATATAAAGATTGGCTGGAATAGCCTAGTTAACAATAAAATTAAAAAATACATTAAAAATATAAAAACAATTTTAAATACTGAAAAAAATAAATGAGAAAATAAAGTAAAAACCAAAAGCAAACAAGTAACCGTAAAGTAAAATACTACAGCTGCTATTTATTTTTCTTTCTAGCAAGGAAGAATGTAATATTACGTAGTTGTAGCAATTGCGTGTGTGCTTCCGTACACACCACGTATTTGTAGTACTTGAATATCGGCTTCCATACAAACCACCGGCACTGGAAGTTGTCAAAGTGACTGATACTAAGGCGACACGATTTGTACAACAGTTTGTAGTTTAAAAGAGGTTGCCTTCCAAGTAAGAAGTATTTTTTGTGTTAGTACATGTTGTATCCATTCCTTCAAAAGTATGTAAAGATTTCAGATTGTTTGAGCGAGATTTTGAAAAAGTTTGATCTTGCGAAATGAAATGAATTGTATTAAAATTGCATTTATTTTTAGTTTATTTGTGAAGTTGTGTGACCATAGTTTTAAAGTAATTGTTTTAGTAGCCTTCAGCGTTGATGCACATCGATGTTTCAAAGGCTGAGTCGTGATTGATCAGGTAAATAGGTATATGTTTTATGTAAAATACCCGACTTCTTCAATAACAAAATACGTTACGCTTAATTTCTTCTAATTCAGAATACGTCAACAAATATACATATTTTAAGTGCCGCTAGACTACTAATGAACCTCTTGGACGACCCCACAGTAATATGATGCTTAAAAGAGACATGAAAAATAAAAAAAATGAATTAAAAGTTTGAAATGTTGAATATTTATTAAATACGCACGTGTGATCTATTTTTAGGCATATACAAAATTAATTTAGTTAAGCTGAGACAGTCTATATTTGCTAAACAGTAGCTACTTAAAAAATAGAACTAACATATTATTGCTGACGTAGATTAGTACAAACCAATAAATTCATATTATTGACGATATCACCAATCAATGAGCCAACGTATGCGAAAGAAAAAAGGACGTCATTCGTAGAGAGGTTTACAGAACAAACACCAAGAATACCGAGAATGAACTAGTTAGTGATTAATTGATGAACTATGAACTTCGTGCTCATTTTCCTCTCTCTCTCTCTCTCTCTCTCTCTCTCTCGCTCTCTCTCTCTCTCGCTCTCTCTATCTCTCTCTCTTTTTCTGTTACTTATTTCCCGGTGTGAGAAATGATCCCAAATTAGCACCGAGCAACACTGAGACACACATGAACCGTAAGCATCAGTGCATGTTGTATAGTGGGTATTGTCGCTTTACAAGTGTACAGATAAAATGCCATTTACCGCATCTAGTTTACCCAAAGTTTTATTTTTATTTTAGTGCGTATATTATGATTTTACAAGTTACACAGAAAGCAGAAGTACACATGATACAACATTGAAAACATCGGTAGTTTTTACTCACACGATTCAACTCTACTTAATATGGTTAGGTATTATACAAGACGTAATAGTTTTATTTAAAGAAGCATAACCTGCTTAGAAAACAGTTTCTATGAATTAGTGGTAACTTAGACACAAACTTAAGAGCATATTGTTTAAAAACGTACAACTCTATCAGCCATTAGACTGTTTATTAATTATCATCTATGTCGGGGCCATTTTCTTTTTTGTTCAAACTGTCAGTCAGACACAGGAAACATTTTCAAATTCGATTTCTGTCATTAGACTGACACCTTGGAAACCAATTTACAACGACGTATCAGTGCTATTGCATTCAATGTCACCGTCCTCCACCAATGACACAATTGCCGATGTCTGCACTTTTGTTAGTCATGTTTTCGTTCTGTTAATCTTTATTTTTCATTTTCATTCTGTCACCTTCTCCATGTCTCTCTTTTTTAACTATTCGCTTGAACTTTCTCAGTTTTTTTCACTTTTTATATGGTTCTCCATCTCGTTGAGTATGTATTCTTGATTCTCTTCATTTGAAAAAATATTGTAGAGAACCTTAGATGACAGTTCTGTTCGATTAGTTTACGTTTACTTATTGTAGAAACCATTACATTGTTTAATTGTTTTAGAGTGTATAATGAGTTCTGATTTAGGAATTCATCGCCGGGATTTATTAAGAATTAATCTAATGAGTCAAGCCTGTTTAAAGTTATGCATGTGATAATAGTGCATTTAAGGAAATGGTTATATTTTATAACTATTTTATGTTTACACATCCTTTACACCAAGTTCTTTAGTTACTGTTCAGTTTCACCAACGAATATCTGATAAAAACATTATTTTATGAGGCAATATAGATGGCTGCATTAGATGTTAGTGTAGTCGAAATAGTTTTTTCCCCCTTAATGTATGTTTCTCTTGTAACGTAGTATCTTGAATACCGATCTTTTATCACCGTTCAGTAGGTGAATACTTCAAGAACAAAAAGACGAAATACAGAAATCACCGATTCAAGACAAACAGTGCTGCTTTTTCGTGTGTCTTCTTTCTATCATAGATATTCCTTTCTCGTAAATATCTGTGTGTTGTTAGTGTATGCTCAAGTAGGGCAAGTAATTCTTTTAACATTTATTTTATTACAATTTTATTTTAAAAGCCTTTTAATTTGTGGTTTATGTTTATTTAAGTGTGTTTGTTTACAAAATAATTTCGTACGTGTTTTACTTACTCTTACGATTTTCGATATGTATGGAATGGCGCGATTTCGTGTTGCTAAAAATCGATATTTTCTTACATTAAAACTTTCTATTCCGATGAAATGCATCATTTTGTGAAATAGACCTAACAGTGACCTTCATGTTTATTTATCTGGTTGGTTTATTTAATAAGTGGGTATATAATGAGAAAGTGAAATACAAATGCGTCTAATGTGGCGATTACAAATTGTAGCTGCAATTGTGGGATGTAGGGTAGGAGTGTTTTTGTCAGAGTTAGTTTGTAGTCGTCTGTTACGTCCGTATTTTTTTATTTGTATATTAAAATAGATTTGTAATTTAGAGTTATACTTATGTTTGCATCTGTTTTAGTGATTCTATGTATACTTAGGCTATACATTATGTTTTTATATAAAGCTTTCTATTTCTATTTGTGTAATGTTATGTGTGTATTATGTGTTTATTGTTTATAATTGTTTTAATAATTTATACAGTTTTAGTTATAGTTTTTATGTATATTAGATTAGTATAAAAGGTATTAAGGTTTAGTGTGCTATATTCAATAGGATAGTGGAAATTATGATAATATTGGTGTATTATTTGTGATAATAGATATAGGAGGATGGATGTTGAGAGAGAGTATCAAACTTATTTAAATATTAACGTCTAAGCAGTATGACAATGTTTATCTTTTATTAAAAGTAAAAGTGTCATCATGAGTGTAACATCTCTTGTTGAATATTCCTAGTGTAATCCGGATAAAGAGTTCGTTTTTATTCGTGTATGCGCCTGAGGTCACCTTGGCTACATACGCAACGGATTTAAATGGGTTTCCTCTTACCAGAAAGTAACTGATTCATATGAGTTGTGGTTTTATAAATTCCTTTCGGAAGGCATCAGGATATATAGTTGTTATCGTATTTCTGTTAAATAGTTTATGCACCTTATTGGATGATGGGAAATCTTTGTCTAAAATATTGAGGAAATATTTGCCAGTGTGTAAGTTACGCTTAGGGAAACGGGGTTGAACGATATAATGTTCCATTTCAAATCTGTGTCTATGTTGTCTGCTATGACGAGTGAGTGTGTATAACATTTTCTAGATAAGTCTGTTTCGCCGAGGGCTTAGTTGTAATATGGCCTAGCTTGTTGGAATATTTCGGGACACGATTAAATGTAAGAGATTATCATTCTCATGTTAAGTGTTACGCCTTTACCTATTAAATGAAGGTATTGAGTGTTGACACATCCGAGTCGCTTTGTGGTTTTATGGAAAGGTCGGATAAAGTAATTAGCTAAGTCTAAGTTTGCATACACTTTGGTGATGATTGGATCCGTAATGATATCAACATCTAGTTTTTCAAGGAATGTTGTCAGTTATTTTCTCAACATATCTAATGGGTGTGCACTGTAGTTGCCGGAGAGGTTTAGTAAAGTTATTTTGTTTAACGGAATATCAACCTTTTCCGGATGATTTAAGACCGAATCCGATATTTTTGGTAAAGGTTTTCATGCTTCAAAATTTTATATTTCATAATATTTATTCATGGTATTTTATTTGGTTGTTTCGTTATTGAGCATATCAACACTTTTCAAATCATTTAATGCCGAATCACATCATTTTGGTAAAAGTGTTTTGCGTCAAGTTCTTTATATCGTATAATATTCATTCAAGGTGTTTAGTTTGCATGTTTTTTAAAGAAAAATGTTATTTTTGTTTTTAGCTTTGCAAAACATGATTGAGTTTTCTTTTAATGAACAGGAAACACACGGTCTGATAGTGTAGCACCATATGCCGGCGACGCATAGACCATAATTCCTGGTTAGGAAATGTATACTTCTAGTGAATCCAAAAAAACTGTCCGATCAAGTCTTATATATATATATATATATATATATATATATATATATATATATATATATATATATATATATATGCGCCATCGTTGGGCCAAATCTGTGCATCTGTCTTTGAAAAGAGAAAGACTTTCTGCCGTTCAGTATAATTTGAATTTCAAACTCACTAATTTCGTCATAGCTTTCCGCTAAGTGTCATGTCTTGTCAGTATGATTTTTAGGACTGATGAGTGCAATGATACATTTTGTGATTTTATGTTCTTTATTTGAGATGATTTACTATCAATCGGAAGTCGCTTTGGATTGCTCCTCAGCCGTAGATTCCTATGCAGTCTTATATGTTTTATTCTCCCAATAATATGCTTTACAACCACCCCTATCACATGTTTTCTATATAACTTGCCTGGAAGTAGAATTTGGTTTGTGAGCTTTTAGGGTATGGAAAGCTTTATTTAGAGCCAAATTGTAATCCTTATTCTCAATAGTAAGTCTAGCCTCTAAGCTCTTGATTTCAGTACTAATATTGTTACATGTGCTGTTTGTTGCTAATGTGTTAGTAATGCTATCAATTGCAAGGCGTGTATATGTCCTTATTAACCTGGTATATGTGTTTACTTTGATCTGTTAGGACTGATTTAGATCTTTCTATGTTTGGGCTTTTCCGAAATAATTTTTGTATCGAGATTAACGGATTTGGGGAATTATATCAATCACCTATCTTTCTACCCCGTACATTTCTGTAACTCCTTTAGGGTACTTGCTGGATTTTAGCTTGTAGTGGTTCATGATGGTCGTGTTTTTGGTGCTTATGGTGGGGTGATTTTTCATCTCATAGTCCAAAAAATAATAAGAATTTTAATGAAGAACATATAGTTTAGTATTGGTATATCTGTAGTCGAGTAATTGGGTTGAATAATTGTCTCGGTATATGTGTTTAGTAATTGTCGTACTATAAACAATAGATTATCTAGTCGGTCTGCGCGGTACACCAAACAGAAACTGAAATGTATCGATTTTAAATCAAATATTTTATGTTTATATACTTCATATTAAACGTAACATTTAAAAATTAAATGAAATGTATCGAATACCCAATAGATAAATGCAGATATTTTGGGGAGGAATTATTTTTATATTCTTTCTTTTGTAAATTGTGATGATGAATAAACCATACTTTTCTAAGAGAACAGATTTATTTCGAGTTATTTGAAACAATTGGTTGTGTAAAACATTTCTATTTACCGTCATTGGAAGATCTAGTCACTGTCTCATATTTAAGTTCTAAATGTAGACGGTAAATAGATTATAATCAACATCTACTTAAAACCTTATAAGGATCTACACACAATTCTGTAATAATAAAAATGGAAAAATGTAAATAAAAAAAACAAACATACTGGATTTAAATAAATGAATGTAAATAGCATTTCTCTTAATATAGCTATTTAAAATCTGTCAACATTTAAATAAAAACTCGGATATTAGAGAATTAACCCCGCAGGAAAAACACATATAATCTTGATATTTTTATATAAAAGTATAAAGTATCATATATATATATATATATATATATATATATATATATATATATATATATGTGTGTATATATATATGTGTATATATATATATATGTATATATATATGTAATTATATATGTGTATATATATATGTATATATATATATATATATATATATATATATATGTGTGTATATATATATATGTGTATATATATATATATATATATATATATATATATATATATATATATATATATATATAAGTATTCAAAAAATGACATGGCGAATATTCTATTCTCTTGTATTGTAATGAGATTTGAAACGAAAGTAATCAACAATTATTAATACAAACTATTGAATACAATTTAATCAATACACGAACTCTTGTATATTTATTTATATTTCGTAGAAACTGTCATAATAAATGTAGTATTTAAAAAAAAGATTTTATAATTACTACCGCTGCGCAAAGTGTTTACCTATTAGTTTTACTGTTAATAGATATATTCCTGAATGAAAAATAAGCACTTTTTGGCCAATATTCGTAAGCTTTCATGAAAGTAAAGTTACAATCCTACAAACAATTACAAATACTGATTTAAAATTGATAGCTAAAGAATGTTGAATCATGCGCTAGCATTCCAGTCCTGCTTGTCATCTTAGTTTATCATTAGTTCATATATCGGCATTTCTCTCTCCTCTGAGTAAAATCCACATGAGAACAAAAGTGAGACTTCATAGTATAATATTCGTTAGAGTTCCAGGTGTAACTTAAGTTATATACGTCACACTAAATCGGGTATAAGAAAAGTAGGTCTTTCTTTTCGTGAAGTGCTTGTACTGATTACAGATTGTGTCTCGTCTAATTACCATGTAGAGCCTAGGTCACATGTTACCGTTAAAGTATCTAAGCTTAAAGCTGTATACCCCTAGTACATATTATTGGTTTAAAATAATAATCACCAAGAACTTACCTGAAATGTTATCTGACAAAGCAGAGACTAGTATCGTGTTATGATAGAGAAACACATGCTTCATATAATTGTTAACAAAAAAACCCGTCAAAATGAACGATAATTATGCTACATTACGATTGTAAATTTCATTTTAATAGCTTGATGGTCCTACGTCAATTTTATCTAGTAACAATGACAAATCTTGTTAGCTGCTCAAAACAACGTATTTACCACGAAACTGCATCTCATGTCAATGTAATGCTATTTCTTCGTGAATTAAACATATTATTCTATTGATTTTGTGATGGAATAAAACTATCTAAATTTAAACATGCAATACAATTTTTTTATTTACTAATAAAAAAACATTGATGCTTATGAGTGTTCTAATTGGATCACTTGAAAGCTGACAAATTACTCATATGTCACATCTTTCTCAAAGTTTCTTATGTACAAATTTAGTTATCTATACCCTAACTCTTTTGAGAGAATGCTTATTGTAAAGTACGATCTTCATTGTATTCTATTTTTTCATATAGGTAAGCGCTTTCATTACGGCATTACCTCCATTCGTTATTTTTGTGCAATCCATTTCATTATTTTTGTAATCTGAACGTAAATATCATATCAGTTTAGTTCCTGTACTAAACGTTTACACATCATATGGTCTGACCACAAGTATATTTCGTACTGTGGATCATGTATTACATAAAACCATGACATATAATTGCGACCCGCGAAAGTAATTTTCTTTTTTGATATGAGTTCAACCACCAAATGTTTTAGCTGCCTCAACCAGGACATAGCATTTTACATATTTCCGACAATGAACACGGCTATGCTAAGTAAAAATCATAGCGCATCAAGTGTGTTCAATTGAACTTTTAAGTTGATTTGTTTTAAATTAATCACGGACAGAGATACCATACAGCAATTATTTATTTTTAATAAATACCCAAAGTATTTTGCACAGGGCCGCCCTTGGTGACTCCAAGGAAATAGTAAATATTTGCACATTTTTCTGGTATGTTAGTTTGGTACATATACATAATTTAAGCCGAACTGGTGTTTAATCCTGCCTTTAATATCACCCTCATCCAACTTTTATCTAACCCTAATCAAAGCCTAATCCAACTGTTACCTAATCTTAAACTAACCATAACCTACGTTTTAGGTTTAAATAGGTAAACACCGGTTTGATTCGATCCACAATCTGAAGACTCACAGTCGATTTATCATAAAGATTGACATAACCTAACGAATGAATCTACAATAGATACATGTGTACGTTTTCAGTTTAATTTAAATAATCTTAGAAAAAGATGTGCTTTTATACTATCCTAGTTCAGCCAGCCGACGCGTGATCAAAGTTTATTTTTTACTCTTTGTGGCGTGGTTTCAATTGGGTTGCTTTTAGAGATGCATCGTAGGTAGGTGCGAAGATACGGGCGTGTCATAACGACTGACTCTATTCTTTAATTAAAATGTATCTTGCAGCTGCTTAGCTCGGATTGTTGAGATAATTTTGTTTATTATTTTCTTTCGAACAATGTTTTCTCTTCCATAATTATTTTGGCACATTCTGTGCGATCATCGGCACCTCTCTATGGCAGCAAGCGATAAGAACCTCGTGACTGCAGCAGCTCATCTTATAAATGAATCGGTTTAAACATTAAAGGTGTTCAGGACAAAATGAAGGAAATGCGACGCAGAACACAAGGAATTATTTAACGACTTCAGAAATAGGAAACTATTTCTTGCGAAAGCAATTTTTGTCTAATTTATCAATTTTTTTTTCAGGAAACACTTCTAAAACTAGTGCTAACACGCCGTGAAAAATGACGAAACCTTATTCTATCCTGTTTTTGCTTGAATATTCATATTCATATGTAGTAATCCCTTACTAGATACACTTTTAAAAAAGACACGGAAATGTGTTTAAATAGAAAAAAGAAAAACAAACGTATACATCGGTATAAAGCAGGAAGGAAAATATATTTGCTTTCTCAAGTACCCTAAACTCTTGGTTCGCCCAGGAGGTTTTACTCGTTAGCATGTGTTGGCAAAGCGGATATATTTATATATATAAATATGCAATAAAATACTCATTGTTCTTTATTATAGTGGAAGATATATCACGCGTAATAGTTTGTTCATGGGTGTATTATAAGCTTAATGGGTATCACCATGTCTTACGAAATCGCCGGAACTGAGTTTTTATTATATCGTATCAAGTGCCGTATTTATTATCGCGTGCCCTTTAGAAGAGTGTTGACAGGCAATCCTTCCACACATATCAGCAAAATACCTTCTTGTATTTGTATTAACGATATATGATGAATTGTAAAATTACAATGGGTATTTTGCATCGGTGTTAACTTTCGCAAAAACCGTTTATTTACTGTAAAACATACATACCCAATTTATTATTATGTTTTTACCCTCAGGTTAGACTTTCCTCAGAAAGTAGACATAATTCTGATGTTGGTGTCCCGCAGCGAACACCTGACTGTTGTTATGATATTTGCTGTAACTGCTATGCAACTTATTTAATTCTACGTACCTTGTGACTTTTGAGACATATATACATAGCACAGACCATTCAATGCAACTTATGAATGGAGGTTAGGCGTTTATGTCATGGTACTGTAGTAGTTCCTGGGAGGCCATTGCGAGCGATATAATCGTATTGAGAGTCGGTGATGTTCACTGGATTTATTATTGTGGGGTCGACCTCATCATATCTCACCATCACTTTGTTTTTAACAGCTCACTATACGAGGACGTAATAGAATATTTATTACACAACATAGCACCACATTTATAAACACCCTTAGGGACTGCTTAATTCTGACATGATGCTTATAATCACACGGCCCCTAAATCGATGAGTACTGTGATCAAACACGCTTGATGGTTGTGGCCAGAGTTAGGCAGACGTCACATCAACCTCGCTAAATTGAATTCAGATATAAAACCTGTAAGCATCGCTTTACATCGTGCGGTTGATGTGAAGTTTCTCTGATGTTGCTTACATCAGTAAGTATCTTCTATAAAAGTACCGTACGACTCAACCAAACACCGGTGGCTCGAGAAGTTGCGTCAACACCACACGAAGCTCCGGGCATGGGTCGATGTAACCCAATCAATTGACGGACTCTTCATTGTATGTTTAGCGATGTATTGGCGGTCCAGTCGTCCCACGTCACTCACCGACTATTCTTGGTGAGAGTCATAATTACGATCACTCGCAGACAGGTTCATACCGGTATATTTCAAAGTAGACGTCTATTCAGATAAAAACGAACTTCTTCCGCTTCAAATTTTCTGGGACGCCCGAGAGTAAGTTTCCCTGTTTCTAACGCATGGCATTGAACCTTCCTTAGACATCAATTGAATATCAAGGATTACTCATTTGCTGTCTAGTCAAAGCACTAAACCATTTTGAAACGTAATGGTCAACACTCTTCGAAGTTCAGGGCCCCGGAATCCAGTCTGGACGAACTAAGCATCCATAACTAAATAGTTTTCAATCGTATCCAAAGCACGGTGTTCTAGCATTTGTTGTCTGGTATCTATTGTTGCGCGCTATTCCCATGGTCCCAATAATTAAAGTAAGTACGGGTAAATAATATGCTCTTGCTTGACCGAAAACTTAGAAATGTTAATTTTCTCCACTTAGGAAATGACAATAAGAACTGTTGGACATAGCCGAGAAGCCCATACACTACAACTGTTTCAAGGTCTGGCTCCGTCATTCTATTGAATTGCGTAGAAAGTTCTACAGGTTGGCAAGGGAAACGCCCACTATTTCACCTGGAAAGGAGGAGCAGTTAGAAACAAAGTGCTCGTACACCGCATAGAATTACGTGTTATTGCTGAAAATAGGTCTTCTTTTGTAAAGGTTCAATTCCAGTTCTGTTCTTCACTCAGTTGCTGATAAACACAAATACACCCACTGTAAAACGCAGACTTTATTTTCTTTAGCACTCACAGAAGACACGCGAGCTCAACTTTCCTGACGTATTAAATGATGTATTACCTGGGTGTCCCACAGATGAACTCAGGTATTTGAAAGTTATCAACTATCGAACCGCCGACCTAGCTTTTAAAACATGTTAAGACACTAAGTAAAGGTAGCCGATGTTTCAAATTTACTTGTCACTGGCGCCAATTCTTTCAGGATCCTGTCGTTATTATTCTATTGCAAGCAACTAAGTGATGTTTTTGCAGTTGCTGTGGTAGCTATGCAAATTACTAGTGTGTCATTGCAGGCCGGTTATAATGAAGACAGACACAGTAGTATAATTAACAAAAAGGGTATGAACAGAAGTGGGTTAAAAGAGTGCACGGCATGCACTTGGGGTAATAACTGCAATACTTATTTGCCGCTGACGCTTAGATTTTACTTTATTTATTGTCTGGGTAAGTATATTTATTCTTGGAATAGGTAGATCCGCTTACCCGATAACACTCTTTTTCAAAACTATGTTCCGTACGGAGTAAATATATTTTTCTCTCAGGGTTGGCTTCCATGACGTCGGTACGTTTTTTTTTCCTTTTTTACGTTCGTTTTGCGAACTTATTTGTGGGACTGGTAACTCGAACGTGTAAAACACGATGTTCGTTAACTCTTATGTATTGTTGCTGTCTACAATATCGGAATATGTTTTTACTCATTTGGTTTTAATGTATCTTATGTGTTAATTTTTGTCTTTTCACAATATAGAGCATATTCACAATCCTTATTTACACAATCCTTATTTCTTAAAATGACCTGCTATACTTAAACATTAGGAATGCACACTTTTCCCATAGTTGAAAACGTCATTTACTTACATTTCTTTCTCATTCCGGTTTCGGATTAGTCGGTAACATTCTGTCAAAAAATCGTCTGGATTTTTCTTGCGCACATAGCTTCCGCTAGTTATATTCAAGATGGAACGTTATTATTCAGGGTCATTCTATAGACTTGCAGAAAATCTTGCATGGCTATTTCTGTGGAGGTACTTGTAACTTTTTAACGCTTTTTTAAAAGTATCAACAAATCGTTCCGCTAGACCTTAAACTCTTGCTTGGTACAGCACGAAAAAAAAAAACACAATCTTTTGAAATCACTTGATGTGAATTATGTACTGTTGCCGATACTACATAAGCTACGACTCTACAACGGGTGAAGAATCCATGTGGAAACCAAAGTGTTGTTCATGTCGTTAGTTTCATTACACGTAAATATATATGGCCATTTAGTAGAACTATCTACTATAACCAAATAATAGAACAAGTCTAATCGTCAAGCAAAGTTTATATGAATCCTCAACCACGGTTGATTCATATTAGGCCAGGGTTTGACTTTTTGGTGGCGTTTTTGTTGCTAACTGACTTCCTTTATATAATTTCACTGTATTTTGGATATATCGATCACTGTCTGCCCGGTATACGCATAAGGCTCTTCATCCCTGATATGTCTGAATACCCAACAATAAATTCTCGAAGAATACGTGTATATGATGCTGCCCGAATAACCACCCGATCACTGTACATTACTACATTGTCGCAGATAGAATATGCATCCGGAATTTGTTTGATCTTTTTAATGATGTCCTTTTACATATTATTTAAAATAAATGCATCGTTCATCGGCTTTGTCTTGATATCTGCTTATTTCATTGGAGTTCTCTCACGATAGTACACACTATGTTTTTCACATCTACTTCTGCCCGTAGAGAAGCGATTACTGTGTTGTCGAGGAGTTTCACAGATTTCGGTATCAAACAAGACAGTCTATCTGCATGACTTCTATTTGAAGATGGGAGATACTCTATCTTGTAGTTATAGTGTAAGATAATTATTCCCCGTCTTTGTAGACTAACAATCTCTCTGGTTATATTTTTAATAATCATGTATTGTCTGTTTGTAATGTGAATCTTCTTTCGTGAAAAAAATGGTGAAACTTTGTTACCGCTGAAATGATGGCTATCGCTTCTTTTTCTACTTAGGAATAGCGTTTCACGGTTGGTACGAGTGTGCAAAGGCATGTGCTATCAGCTTCAGTGAACCGTCGTCTATCCTCTGTTAAATACATGCGCCTATGTCGTATGAACTCGCATCGGAAGTTACAATGATCTCACGTTCTAGATAACAATGAGGTAAACATACAGCAGACGTGAGAATCTTCTTCATTTTCTCAAATGCCTCCTGGCATTCTGCCGTCCAAATCTAGTCTTTAACTTTCTTAAATAATTCGTTTAAAGACGCGCATAGGTTGTGCATACTGGGGATGAATATGTTATAGCAAGTCGCTAACCAAAAGGCAACTCTGCAAATATTAAACATGTTCTGATACTGGCGTATTTTTTATAGTCCCTGCTTTCCTTTGGTCGGGTCTTCCCACATTCTTATCTATTATTTGTACAGTATATAGGTTGTGTTCTATATAAAACCCAACTATTTTTGTTGTTGTTGTTTAACACTAATCATTAATTCGTTGGAAAATGTAATGCACATGCGGTTTATGTTGCTTCATAGTTCGACTATTTATTAAGATATCGTCAATATAGGCCGGCTCAAACATCTACACAACTCATTATTACGTCTATCCCCTTCTGAAATATGACCGGCGCCATCTTAACTCTAAACAGTTTTTTTTTAATGTTATATAACTGTGTGGTTATTTATACACAATAACTCCAAGCATTCTTTGTCCACCGGGACTTGCAAATATGCGTTGCTCAAATCTACTTTCGAAAAATAAAACTCTCTTCTCTTAAACATTGCACACATTTCTTCTCGAATTAGGAACAAGTTATAATAATCTCTCAAAGCCTGGTTCAATTCCGTTAAAAGGTCGGCACATATCCGAATGTATTTAATATTCTTTACGTGGCTAGTTAACTATATTAAAGTCTTGATAACATTCGCATTTTCCCGAGCTTATCTAATTTCATGCTGATTGTTTTCTTCTGATGCGAACGAAGAATGTTGCTTCTTTTTGAAATTCCTTATATACCCAGTTTCCACTCTAATTAAGCAATCATTTTATTGCACCTGCTCAGTCTTCCAGTAACAAAAAAAAACTTGTGTAAAGTTCTATTTTTATTCCTTTTTAAATTTATCTGCAGAATCTTTCATTTTTACATTTAACTAAAAAAAATTACTCTGTATATCCCACAGCTGTAACATGTCCATATAGTGTGTACCTAATAAATAAACCGAATTATTCATCACGAATACTTTGAGTTTCTGGTGTTTTCCTTGAAGAGTGACTATCGTCATTTGTTCGTTGATTTGCTCACCAGTTACGCTTGTTTAGCAAATTTTCTTACATTTTCCATTTCGCTACACTTGGCGATTCTGATAACACTTTTATTATTTGTTCTACAATGTGTACTTTTATACCTTATTCGATTGCATTTAAAGTATTTCTTAGTTTTATAGAGACAATCCCTGTATCAATGCATCTGTTCATAACTGAAACAGGGTTTAAGGAGAAAACTACTTCTCTTTTGACTATCTAAGTTAACTGGTGAAGCCATTTTGTTCTTGTTGCGAGTTTTTTTATGTGGGGCACTCCAAACTGTTCGATATTTTTCGAATCTTGACGCATACTAATACACCATTGGCAGGTTTCAGCTTTCAGCTTAAGGATTAGTTCCGGCTGATTTTCCAGTTTGTTAAGGACTCTCCTAATTTAAGAGTCTGTATTCGACACAAATTAGTGTGCAAAAATGAGACATTTACAGTTATTAACACTTAATTACGATAATCTGATGTCATCACCGTGCTTATTTACTCTGTTCGCAAAAGTTGTATAGTCCTCATTACAATTTTTTGTAAAGTTGAAACATCTGCACGTCTTGTGGAAGTGAAATGTTTTGGACATACTAATTTCGTCAGAATTGTATCGATTCACGAAATTATCGCTCGCTGGTCTTTTGAGGTAAAATGTAATTTACAAATTTCCTATGTTCGACAGTATCCCATTTCCTTGACAGTAACCGACTCGTTTTGTAATAAGTTCGGTTTTCACAGTTTGAATTATAAATGTCTTCATAACGCCTGAAATACGAGCAAAAGTAACCTCACGTGAAGGTTGTAGTTTTAAATCTCAATGGTATTCCAAAGTGTGGTCTGAGAGAACGCACTTTCGAATGCACGATTTTGCCCTCATATTTGACAATGCAAATTAGTTATGCTTCTTTTTTTTGGGGGGGGGGATTTTAATGATCATTTACTCGAACTTCTTATTTAGTGTGAGCTGCCATTCTGCAACTCTAATATTTATGTATCAATTTTTATTTGGTAAGACGCTTGCTCAACCTGTAACCGTAGTTGTGATTTTCTGATGTGTAAATTGGTCTAAGATAACCATTTGCAACATATCCCTGTTCTATAGTTACTCGCAATAACTTTCTTCCAGTGTATGATTTTATTTTTTCGTTTTTTTTTAATAAACACCGTTCGCAGTTTTTTTTTACAACGCAAGTTTGAATCAACTTAGTAAAATAAAACACAATTGGTTTTTACACGTAAATGTCAACGAGAAGACAAGAATATCGCCACACTGTTTTCTTTATGAGAAGAAAGCAAAACTCGCAATACTTTTTATATTCATTTTGCTATTACTGTCACCGTTGAACATTGACTTTTCCAAACTTTCGTTTTTACATTAATTTGTGCTTAGAAAATATATGTATTCTTTTTCGTGACATTGGAGTTTTTTGTTTTATAAAAATAATTTGCTTGTTAAAACTCAATACTTCTACTTCTTGTGTACTTGTTAAGCAAATAACTTTAAAGTCGTTTTTTTCAAAAGAAAAATGTAGGACTGAATAAATTCAAATACCTTGTCTTCAGATTTGGGGAATGTAGATTTAAAATCCTTGCTTCGAGTGTGTGTGTGAGAAAGGTTTTGAGTAATACATCCTCAACATTAGTGTTGTGAGATGTAGTTCCAGAATTCTTGCCGCCAGTTGTGTGCCAATGAAAGTATCGATCTTCTTCGTCGACAGTGTTGTGGTCTTCCAGGCCGGTAACAATGAAAACAGATACAGTGGCATAATTGACAAAAGTACGTTACAGGAGTACAAATAATGCGCTTGGACACATAACTGCCACAATTCGCTTTCGCTAACGCTTAAATGTGACTGTATTTTTTAATGCTTAGGCAAGTCCATTTATTTTTCAAATAGGTAGATCAGCTCGCCCTATAACAATTTCACTCACAAGTATTCTGCCTTTTGAGGGCCCTGTGTATAAGACCAATGATTAAATGCTGCTTAAAATGGGGGATATATTCAGTCCTCCCTTAAAAGATCCAGAACACATTAACCTTTACGTGAAAAAGTATAGAACATTGTTTCCATCGGATTATTATGTAACATTCATTCGGTTTCATCACATCTTTCTTCCTCTACATTTACTTTAATAATTAAAAGCACCAACAAATAAAATATATTCGTGCAGTGCAATCATTAAATATAGAATGAAATGATCGTATCGCTTTATTAACAGAGTAGATATATGTGATTAAGGCAAGGATCACTTACGATCGAATGAGTTTTTCCTGTGCGTTAATTAGAAATGAAAAAGTGCCAAAGACAGAGGGAGATAATATCGCCATATCCTCAGAACTCTTTAACCGGTGGAGATAAAGAAAAGCAATTACGAATCAACCATTGTGCCGTTGAAGTATCCGGTGACAGATGGATGCTACGCTGAACAAATACTGCCGACAGCTGCAACATAATCAACGTTTTCAGCGCGTTTTAAAATTATTCCCACAAGCAAACAATATCGAAAACAACATTCTGCAGCTGCCAATACTATTTCACGAAATATGGATTTAAATTTGATCACCATTTTCTCTGACGAATGATGGGGAGGTTTAAATCTAACCGTTAGAATTCGTTTCGCTATGATCATAGTTTAAAGAAATGTATTTATTATTGTGTATTTTCGTTTGCTATCCATTCTCATCAGAAACACTTTTTATTACCTCTGGCTAAATTATGTTATAACATACAACCAAAAGTGTGTGTCCAAGATTGCCTCTGTGGTACCTATCTTAAATACTTCCGAAGATAGAACTGACCCTCAGAATTATAGCCCCTTAAGTCTACTCCAGCTCGTTGTTTCTTGATTTTAATAAATGACCTTCCAGATGGCATTGTGTCTGAGATGGGTATACTCTCGTTGTGTCTGCAAAACGGACGCACACATATCCGAGGCAATAGTAGACTCTTTAGAAAGGTACATTCAGTGCAATGGGGTATTAAATGGATTGCTACCTTGAATGCTTCTAAGACAAATCTCATTTCTTTCAACAACTATGATAAACATCTTCAACCGCACATTGCAATGGCAAATAACATCCTACCTAAGGGTCCAACCTTCAAACTCCTCGACCTAACATTCACAGGAAACATGCATTGGAAACATACATAGAATACATTTCCAATGCTGCTGCAAATAATATTGGCTCTCGTTTCCGTGCTAGACATTTTCTCACACATTACAGTTTCCTCTGAGCTGATGCAGCATCAATTAGTCTCTCTCTCGCTGTCTTTTAAACAAGGCCCATAAACGAATAATTAGTTTAATAGGTCCCTCAATATCCATCAAGCACTAGCGCATGACACATCGCCGCAATGTTGCCTCTTTGTAGTTTTTTAACAAGAACTATAATGGAATGTGCCCCAATGAACTCGACGTAAATACACTCGACCAACACGACAATCTGCTAACTCCAACTCATTCACTATGAATTCTGCAAATGGCAGATAGTCTCCTACACAAACAGTTTTCCTTCATCTGCCTGACATTAGAACTCCCCCTGCTCCCTGTTTCTATGACTGTATCGACATGCCACAATCTAAAATAAATGTTATCAAGCATCTCGCTACACAGTCTCCGATTTAGGATGACGCCTTTCACTTCCACCTTAATTTTCAACATCACCTTACGTCTACAGCTGCACTTTTTCTTGTTTGGGGTGAACTCATTTTTAAAAAAAGTGTTCATATTATAAAACACCTGCAGGCATGGAGGTGTTGTCATATAACTCAAGCTTGGGGTCAATAACGGCTTAGTAAATGGTTTTATTTCGGTAAGTTACTTAGCACATTGCTTCAGTTGAAGCTTGTACACCCTAGTATATAACCGCTGCTAGACGCCGAATATATAAACCTATAACTTATAACATTAATAATTACTTAAATCATAAATTTTCACCACGTGAATTCGTACCCAGTGCATAACGCACCCCCGTAGCTCTTATATTCTATAATGAACTTTATTTTATAATCGCAGTATTATAATTCTATGTATATGTATCGAATGACTATATATTGTCATTTTACTACTTAAAAAGTACCATGCTAAAAGTGTTAGTAAATGCAAGATGGACTTTTTCATTAACTTCTTTTACATATTTAAATAGTTTTATTAGATTTAAACTGTCGAGAAGAACATGAGATATTCATTTCATTTATTGTTTAATAATAGTTCATCATAAGATTTCCTAACGGAAGTTTGTCTCATAAATATAAATGAAATAAAGCCGCTAAAATCAAAAATATTAAAATCTTGCAGTTTCTTATTAAAAATCGGTTTTCCTAATAGTCAAATTAGTAATCAAGTAGAGTCTTTTGACCGACATGCTATATATATATATATATATATATATATTCATATATATATATATATATATATATATATTCATATATATATATATATATATATATATTCATATATATATATATATATATATATTACTATATATATATATATAAATATATACATATATACATATATATATACATATTTATATACATATATATACATATAAATATACATATATATTTATATATATTCATATATATACATATATATTCTTATATATATATACATATATATATAAATATATACATATATACATATATATATATATATATATATATATATATATATATATATATATATATATATATAAAGCAAACGCCAACCGAAAAACCTCAAAAAAATTCTAACCTCATCAAAATTCAGCCAACACGTATCCCAAGGGGTCACAAAATGCAACAAAGAAAGATGTGGTGTTTGCGACATAATAATAGAGGGTAACATATACACATTCAAAAATCCAACAGAAACCTTCAAAATAAAGAAGGATCTAAACTGCACCTCTTGAAATGTCATATATGTACTTGAATGCATAACATGTAAAAAATGCTATATAGGGGCCACAAAAACATTCAATAATAGAGTGGCCCTCCATAAGAGCAATATTAAAATTCAAGAAAATAGAAAAGTTCCTGTCTCCAAACATCTACACACATGCAGCAGTGATAAAAATCAAGATAATACCCATCATCCAAACTCAAGACTATTCATACCTCCTAACACAAGAAAAAAATTCATATCCAAATTCAACCCACCATTAAATGAATCATAGGTTGTTTTTTTTTTATTACCCTTCATGGCGTCTCCATTGCCTTTTCCTGTCCTCATTTTATTGCTCTCTGCTTTCTGGCCTGCCCAGCTTTACAGACTCACTCAAGTATAAATATCTTATCTATATATCAAGAATCAAACATATATAAACAAACTCGAATACATACGCAAACACACCTAAATAAACAAACAGATTAATAAACGGACATTGATATACATACATATCTAAGCATGGAGACATACCCAGATCCACTATCAATCAAGCATATATTCAGAATACATACGTACTAATAAATATATTCTAGATGTATACTCAATAAAAAATAAAGAAATAAGAATATTCTATATGTATATTCAATACATACATCCATACGTCTATACAGACTCAACATATACAGCTATATGCACCTATGCACGTATGTCTCTACACAAACACACACACATATATATATATATATATATATATATATACATATACATACAAATACATGTATACCCACGCACACCCACATATACATGAACACACATAAAGACACACACACACATACATATATATATATATAGACATATATATATATACATATATATATATATAAATATACGCACACATACACACACCGTACATGAGCATATTTGTAACATAGATACACATGCATACACACACCCATACACTTTTAGTATAAATAGTTCCTAAAAATAGTTCCTAAAAATACGTACATATATGCACATATATACATACACACACGCTGACATATATATATATATATACATACCAATATATACACATACCCGTTTATATATATATATATATATATATATATATATATATATATATATATATACATACACAAACACACATACCCACACATATATACAGGCGCCGACAGGTCACACCTATACATATATACGAATACAAATTCATACATGTACATCTATACTAATGTAAATTACACACAACTTAATATATACAAGCACATAACAAATATTCTTGTTCTTTTATGTATATTCTAGTTATGTGCTTGTATATATTAATTTGTGTGTACTTTACATTAGTATAGATGTTTTGAGATTAGAAGATTAGAAGATTATAATGGCTTCCGAAATTCCAAGTTGACCGACATTGCGGACCGAATTGAGGATGCGGACACTAATAGAGCGATGTGTGTTGCCACATGATATTATGTGTTTGTGAAAGCAAGAAATGTGGGTGTTCAGGTGTTCTGTAACGCGCTGGTGCAGAGGCCTGACGGTGCTACCGATAGGACCTCCGGCACTTAGCGCATTGTAGGCTGTACACTGTATAGGGGCAGAAGCAGAGACAGGAGTTGTGGATGGGGCAATTAACTAGAGAGCAGGGTGTTGGGGTGTAGTGGCTTTTTTGGCCAAATGTTGTCGGAGAGAAGTGCCTGTGTGGGACAGCTGTATGTCGAGGTTCTCAATACGTATGGCATAGTGGATAGCGGAAGTGATGCGGTCGCTAAAAAAGGGGAGCTTTAGGAAGCAGGTGTTGATGAGAGTGTGGTGTCTACGTTTTCTGGTGTTATTGAGGCTGGATATGATAGTGAGGTGGAAACCGTTAGTTAAGAGGGTCTGATGGTAGGTATTGGCGTGCGTTGTTTTGTCGGTAGTGGATGAGCATTTGTTCTGTATGCGGGTGATTTCTGTGTGCGCGTGATTAATTTTAGCTTTGAGGGGTAGGGCGGATTTGTAATGGATGAAAAGGTTCCTGCAGGCGGGTTTTCTATAGAAGGTAGTGTGAAGGGATCCGTCGTCATTCATGCTAAATTTAAAGTCTAGGAGTGAGAGAGGGCCTGGGGCGTCGGGATGTTCGATGGTGAATTTAATGTGGGGGTCAGTATTATTAAAGGTGTTGAATATAGAAGTAGCTTCTTCTCGAGATGAAGTGAGAATCAAAATGTCATCAATGTACCTCGAGAAGAATATATGGGAATGGCAGGTGCTAAGAGCTTTTTGTTCCTGTCTGTTCATGTAGGATATGGCGAGCAGGCCGGAGAGACTGGAACCTATAGGTAAGCCAGAGACTTGTTTGTACGTGTCTTTCTGGAACCTGAAATAAGTATTATCCACAATGATGCGTAGGAGTTGATGTCTGTCTGTCGGGGTAAGCCCAAAACAGTCAAGGTTATTAGAAGAGATGTAGTCAGTAATGAGGTTGATGGCGGGTGTGCGGGAATGGAAGTATAAAGGGAGACAACGTCAAGGCTGAATACATAGTTGTTGAGGCGAAGTTGTTGGGGTTGGTGTCAGTGGAGTCTGTTTAGAACTTGTTCAGAGCTACTGACATGTGCCGGGAAGGTGGGGAGTAGAGGTTTGAGTAAATGGGAGAGAAGCCAGGAGATTTTGTGAAGAGGTCCCTAAGTACTGCATACTATGGGTCTGATCTGTGTGTGGTTGCTAGTTGTGTGACTTTTAATAAGATTGTAAAAGGTGGGGAGTCTGCAGTTCCTAGTGGTGTGATTGAGACTGTATGCCTTAGGAAAATTACAGCTAGCGTCATATGTGTGTGTTTGCGTGTGTATACACACCTATATATATATATATATATATATATATATATATATATATATATATATATATATAAACTTGTGAACTAAAAGCGAACTTTTAGGAAAGGTAAAACCTATTGTGAAAAGTATACAGCTCAATATCCAGGATAGAGCAGATAGATATGCTTCACTGGTCAATACTTAAAAAGTCCAAATCATATACCCCAGGTGCACCCCACTTTGTACATTGGAAACCTTTATGATAGCTACTGCTACTAAATCTAAAACTATTATTAATTCTAAGAATGAACTTATCTCTAGTTGCAGACATAAACTAAATTTAAGTATAGCAACCATAGTAATCCCCCAGACACAGCCCCCCCATTTGATTAACTACCCTCCCTACATCTCGGATTTACCCTCCCCACATCTCGGATTTTTTCTCCGATAGTTCTAATTCCTTTTGATCTATAACTCTGCATATATCTCCCTCATTCCTTTAGCTTTTCTCTTAGCTTAAAAAATTATCCATGTATTCCGTTAGCTTTACAACCCCCTTAATTTTTGTACCTTTATCCCACTACCCCCTAAATCATTGTACTTAACCTCCTTAATCTTATAACCTTTATATGATTTATTACTTTTTCCTTTAACTTCCTTTAATACACTCGTCCGCTTCCCATCAACACATCCAACCTTCTAATCTTCCCTTTCAACCTGATAACTAACCCACTATATTTGCATTAGACCCTAGCCCTCTTATTTACTTAATGATTCACCTTATCTACTTTTAATCCGCTTTGCACACTTCGATATCGAACTGCTCACCGTTTTCTCTGTGCATTCTAATTACTGCTCCCCCCTGTTCAACTTCTAAATTATTATTCTCACTCTTTTAATAGCCTCGATTATTCCCCCTCGTTCACCTCGCCCCTCGCCCCTCGCTCACTTCTCTCGGACCCTGCTCAATCCCGACCCCCGCCCTTAGTCTACATCTTTTAACCCCCATAATATTTACTCTTAACTAACATCTCAATTCTCACTCTGGTTTAAATTATTGTCACTATTTTAACCAAAGTATGTCTCAAATTCTCTCTGCCATCATTAACCTATTTAATAATTTTCTTAATTAACTTCCATATATCTTATTCTGAATTTTTTTGATTCAAAGTTTAATTTTCTTACATCCAAAAAGCACTAGCGTCCCGTAACATAATATTTTATTTCAACCCAAATCTTTAACCACTTTGGGGATTTCAATTCCGCGTATTGACTCGAGGTCAAATTACCTTTTCCTTATTCTAATACTCACTCACTGATTCCAATTTTATTCCCTCATTTATATATTTCTTTATCGGTCAATCCATAATTTTCCTTGCGAGCCTAGGACTAATTTTATTATTACTTTTTTATTTTTTATTTTTTTATTTTTTTCATTAAATTATTTTTATTTCTATTTTAATTTTTAATTTTTATTTTTACTATTTATTTTTTTATTTCTACCCTTCAAATATATTTGCCTCATTATTTATAAGTAAGGTCATCTGATTAAACACCTAACCCTATACCACTGTTCATACCCCCCCCGACACATTCTGGTATTGTAATTCTCCCTTCTCGCACTCATTGACTTGCTCCCACACCCTTCTATTCCATTTCTAGTTGAACCCTAATTCGCGCTAACATCCACTTTCAACTTTAAGCGACCTACCCCCCACATTCACACTCTTAGTTTTAAATCGCACTCATTCATCACACCCGCGTCCTTCTCCTCCTTTACATCCCTACACCTTCCTTTCCTGCCTACTGGTCGCCTATGAGTTTTTGCCATTCTTCAGACTAGTCTTGTTTTTCAACGAGCAATCCTTTAAATATTAATTCGCTGTCTTTTTGCCAATTTAAACCTATTCCATGATTTTCAGCCCAGGAAGTCTTTTTAAATGGCGAATACTTTCCACCTCACGTGTTACAGAGCCTTGTTGCATCCACGAACGTACGTTTTATTGGACATTTTACCCTCTGGATTCTATCTATCTTCGCCGAACCTGAAGATGTGGTTTTTGGAATGTAACTTTGAATCTTCTCTTGTCACTTCTCGTGCCTTTTAACGACCTACCTATCTACATTTCACTTTCTCAGCTGGACTTTTTGACACCAGACTTTTTTGCAATCGGACATTTGCTTGCATTCGGGCAGAGTTTTGCCTCGTGTTTTTTCCCTACAATTTTTATTTTACTTTTTCAAAATTTAAATCTTGGCCTTTGCCAACTTATCTATCACAGCGATTTCCTCTGATGATAAGATTTTGATCTTTGAAAAGCCTGGTTTAAGGAAAAACTTGAATAACTTGCCTTTTTGCGGAATACACCTTGCTCTGAGCAACTGAATAGAAATACGATTTGACTTTTGCTTTTCTAATTCCTTTTTATCCTTCTTCATATATATATATATATATATATATATATATATATAACTATTATGTATCCACATAAAATATTATATATTTATCCAATTTTTCATGTATCGATTTTCAGTATTTACTCATACAGTGCCCGATACGTGAGTATAGCAAAATAGTAAGTCATACACATATATTTATGGGAATTAAGCTACACAAAGGCTTTCGCATGTTCTCTCCGGAGGAAATCGTCAGGGTAAAATGCATAGATCAAGTTTTGCCGGTTGTTTTTATAGACACGTCTTGCTAGTTAACCAATCAGATTCTTGCTTGTTCTCTTAGCCAATAGTTGGGTGTCTCACGAACTAAGCTTCGGTTGATTCAATTTCCTATTTCCTATTTTATTGTTCTATTTTCTGTAAGATGACTTATCCCCATTTCTTTGTTGTTCTCTTAGTCAATCGTTGGGCTTCACAAACTAATATATATACATATATATATGTATGTATATACATGTGTGTGTATTTATATATTATATATATATATATATATATATATATATATATATTTATATATATATGAATTATATATATATATATATAGGTATATATTAGAACCATGTGTTTGAAAATATGTATCCATATCGACTCTTTTTTAATTCATTTTCTGAATGATTATTAAACTAGTTTCGAACAAAGAATAACGTCTTCCTTGTAATTATGCAACAATTATCGAAGAGTAATTAAAATGGATGATTGCAAAACGTCTGCATAGTTTTTCAGCTGATTATTCTCTCTTTCATTAACAAGAAATTGTATTATAAACATTAAGAAGTTCACTTTGAAAAATGAGTGACTGAGTCATATTTAAGATACATACTAGTCCTACAAACTTTTCTCCGTCGGGTCACAAATTATATCTATTACTCTTAAAATTATATCAGTTTCATAAGTGTATACTACTTGCATATTTACCTCCTTTTCTCCTTCTTCTACTGTGTATTATTGTTATTATTATTATTATTATTATTATTATTATTATTATTATTATTATTATTATTATTATTATTATTATTATTATTATTATTATTAATTTTTTTACTCACTCTAAGTCCTTGCCGAAACTATTATCAGTAAATTACTGGCAACACTATTTGCTGTTCCGTGTACTCTGGTGACAGGTTACTCGAGATAACCATTCATAATCACTTTGCGTTATTGCAATAACTGTTTACCAATGATATCTCGCTGTTAACGGACGTTAACTTTCTCTTGAATCATTGTGTCATTAAGCCTCCCCAGGAAACCAGTACTTTCCGTTACTTTTCAATGGGGGTCTGGATTGCGTTTTATTTCTCTTCATTCTTACAACCCTCACCAAACTTTCACGAACATTTTATAAATAAATTAAGCATATAAGCATGAATTAATGATAGCGTTATATTTAAAGGAGGATGTTAATGTATGTTTTTTATAAACATTGATAGGTTCAGTTTCCTGTATTTTCGTATTTTGTTTCTACATTTAAGTTATATATATATATATATATATATATATATAGTCTAAAGAAGCTTTGAGTTATTTTAACAAAAAGACAAAAAAAAGAAGGAAAATGCAGTTTAAATTCCCAGTAAAACAAACTAAATCCAAAATAGTGTAGACTTAACATTTGTTGGAAAATTCATAAATAAATAATATATAATAGTAATTAAATAAAATAAAAAGGGGGATTAAGTATCTAACAGTGAAACAAAAGCAGGAGACCTTAACGTAAGCATCTAATATTGACACGGGGATCTTCAGCTGTTTACCATGTAACTGTTTCGGAGATTTAAAAACAGGACAGTTATATGCATGGCTCTTCAATGGTACAGATAAAACTACCATTCCCCTAATAATCAAGTGTCGAAATAATTCAGCTTAAAATGTTACTTATATATACATAAATAAATAATAAAATAATAATATTAATATTAATAATATACTACCCTTAAGACTACCGTGTGATATGGTAATTTGCATATCAAATAAAATCATTTATAACAATAGTAATACTAATAATAATAATAATAATAATAATAATAATAATAATAATAATATCTAAACACTACACTTACGAACCATTCTACGATATGGTAGCTAGAAATAAAATTATATAGAAATTAAGGTTGCATTAAAAAAAATAAAACTAAAAAAAAGCTTTAGTACCTTTGGTACCAGAAAGGCAAATAGATAAGAGGAAGGAAACCTAGCCATACAGATCTACATACCCAATATATAGTCTTAAGAAGCTTTGAGTTATTTTAAACAAAAAGACAAAAAAAAGAAGGAAAATGCAGTTTAAATTCCCAGAGAAACTAACTAAATCCAAAATAGTGTAGACTTAACATTTGTTGGAAAATTCATAAATAAATAATATATAATAGTAAGTAAATAAAATAAAAAGGGGGATTAAGTATCTAACAGTGAAATAAAAGCAGGAGACCTTAACGTAAGCATCTAATATTGACACGGGGATCTTCAGCTGTTTACCATGTAACTGTTACGGAGATTTAAAAACAGGACAGTTATATGCATGACTCTCCAATGGTACAGATAAAACTCCCATTCCCCCAATAATCAAGTGTCGAAATAATTCAGCTTAAAATGTTACTTATATATACATAAATAAATAATAAAATAATAATATTAATAATAACAATATACTACCCTTAAGACTACCATGTGATATGGTAATTTGCATATCAAATAAAATCATTTATAACAATAGTAATACTAGTAATATATATATATATATATACATATTTGTGTGTGTCTGTATGTGTGTTAAGAAATCCTTCTTTGACGCATGAAAAGTACTTTACTTTTTTTTTAATATGTCTAAAAACTTTGATCTCTCCTTCAATTTAAACACATTACACATTCTCTTTTTCTCCTGTTTCCATTCTACCCTTCTTTTAATCTTCCAAACGCTCACCTTTATTTATTTATCGCTGTTCGCCTCTCATTCTCATTGAACTATCTGGTATGTGGGTCAGTGGGAATGTTAATATCTGATAAGCTATATAGTCAACCTATTTATTCAATATGTATTAATATTTTTTTGGAAAATCCGTGTTAAAGTCATTAATGTAAATTTCTGTATATCTCAACTCAAACTTTCGATCAGAAAAAATAATCAGCGCCTCCTGATTTTTAAGAAAGCACAGTTTTCATCTGTTCATATATTTTTATATTCTTCGAAAATTGGATTAGTATTATAAATTTTCATTTTTATTTTTTAAGGTTGCTACCTGAAAACAATATAAATATCTATCACGCTGATATGTCACTACAATTTTATATAATCGTCGACCTGTCATTGCGATTAAATATCACTGTCTTCCTTAGATTATTGGCATCTTTTACTTTAAAGATCTATGAGAATCATACACGTCACTGATTGGATTCTTAGAAATATTTTTATTTAGTATATATTTATTTACACATGTGTTTAAATTAATAGGTTCCTCAAAAACCGTGCAATTAATAATCGTTACATAACCTGTGCATAAATGTAACGTTAATAAATGCGCCAAGTGTTGATGTATTTGAGCATTTCTGATTTTTCTTACTTTTAAACATAACACATTTCAATAAAATGTTTATTTAATATAATATTCAACGAAAAGGTGTCATAGTGAATCTTGTTTCTCATTTGCAACGAGCACGTTGGCAAGTGTAAGTAGATATTAGTATGATATTGCCTCAGCACACCCGCTAAATAGAAAATCTCTATCTTTGATATACAAATAATGTACAAAAAGTTAGCAATAATGGGTTAAAAAATGCGATGCAACTAGAAAGGTATCGAAAAGTTAGTAGAAATAGATTAGGACGAAATTCGTCTAAAAAACTTAGATGGATCCGTTTTCTTCTGGTTGTTAATCTTTATTTTCAAAATATGAAAAGTTAGTAAATATTTTGAAAGTATATAAACATCTCCGAAATAAAGTTATAATTTGAAAGAACTGATTGGGCCTTTTGATATATTCTTTATTCGTTACATGTACATCTTATTTTTATAATATTTATTTATTTTAATTATCACAACTTTTACAGGCAGCATTCTATTAAAAGTAAGATATATTTAAAAAATATATAAACCACTGCAGGTCATATACAATTCGTATACTTGCAGCCGAGACCCGGGTGTCAAAGATAAATAAAGTGTTAAGTAACAAGTGGATTACTTAGCCCTCTACTTAGTTTTCAAATTTTTCAAAATTGACTTAAACGCTACATACCTTTTGGGCATTCTCTCTACTTCAAGTAACATTGATTCTCGTTAAAATACTTACGTTTTAATAGAATTTATATAAACTATGCCCCCCACACACATATACATATATATATATATATATATATATATATATATATATATATATATATATATAGTAAGCAATGAGAATATATATTGCAATCAAGCTACACAGAGGCTCCCGTGTTTCATCCCCGGGGGGAATCGTCAGGCTAAATGCATGGAGTAATTTTTGTCAGGTGTTTTTATATACATGGCTTGCTGGATAACCAATCAGATTCTGTGTTGTTCCCTCAGCCAATCGTTGGGCTTCCCTCGGAGAAAGGCATTGGTCGTGATGCTCCTATTTTTGTTAACAATGTATTTTCCTATATCCTGTTTCCTTTGTTTTGTCAATACAGAGGGCGAATTTATTTTAACACGTGGTTTCTTGTATTTCCATTTTAGGTTTTAAATTTTAACTAATTCAGTTTTTTATTTATTTATTTATTTATTTTTATTTATTTATTTTATTTATTATATATCATCCTAAGATAAATTTATTTCTGTGTAAACAGCTGTTTGCTATTTCACTTCTAGAGTTTAATAGGTTTCGGGGATCTTTAAAATTTAGGATTTCGTATGTTTCATTCAGGCATAATCTACACGGGTCGTCTAAGTTTCTACATGTACTGGCCTGCCTTACTATTTTCCATTCAATTATTGGTGAGTGCCCATTTTCTTTGAGCTCCCAATAATTGTTAGCTAGTGCTGTTTTAGTTCGACGTTCTTTGTTTTTAAATGTGCTTTTATGGTCGTAGTATCGGGTCTTGAAGTCTAGGGATGTCATACCCACGTAGTATTTCTTGTGATTTGGTATTTCGTTGGCAAATATCGTTGCTTGGTATACAACACTTTTAGTTAGGCATTTATTTTGTAGTGGACAATGTTTACGATTTATGCAGTTACATCTTTTCTCTTCATTGCTAACTTTTTCGTTTCTAATCGGGTGGTTATTATTAGTGTTATGTTTATTTCTATTAGTATTGTTTATATTTTTGTTCTTCGTAGTGTTTTTTTTGTTATATTTTCCACTTTGTTTATTTTTTCTTCTCTATTGTTGTCTTTTAGTATTTTGTTGTTGTGTGCCTTAATTATCATTTCTAGGTTTTCACAGCAGCTGTAGGATAGTTTTAGATTATTTTTATTGTATAGTTTATGAAGAAGGTTGGTTACGGGGAAGTGTTTTTCAATCAGATTTTGGAATTTTTTGCCTAGTTTAGTTTTTAGCATCTGGTTATAAGGAGGAGTATAGTAGATTATATTTCTTTTTCTTTTGTTTTTATTTTTAATTTTGTTGTAATTATTGGTGTCCTGTTTTTTATATTTAATTTCGGTATTGTGGTAACCACTATTTTTAGAGCTGTATTGTAAATGCTGATTGATTTTTTAAAAACGCTTTCGTTGCTAGAATTGTTGATAAGCCTACTTTCGATCGAATTCGGGATATGTTTTATGATTGATGGAGGGTGATTAGACTTTGGGTGTACGTATATTGGGTTGGCGTCATCTTTTAGGTATGGTTCATTGGTGTTTTTACTTAAGTTTAATGTGACGTCTAGAAAGTTTGTTGTTTTAATGTAAGCCATTACTTCTACCTTTAGGCCTAGTTTTTTCATTTCCATATGTATAATTTTCTTGAAGTTTTCTCCTTTGACTTTGTTAGAGTCTCTTATTATCGCTAATCCATCATCTCTATAAAGGCCGATATCCGTATTATTGAACATATTTGTGAGTGTATATAAAATGAATAAACCCACAAGATCAGATCCTCCGCAGAGTCAAGGGCCCCCATGGCCAAATCAAAGGAGTTTGTCACATTCGTTATAATCCATTGGTCCTCGTTGTTGATTAAAACTGATCTCCTACATTTTTTAATGATGTGAATTTCATCCTTGGATATATCGGTATATATCTCGGCGAATTCTAGGGCGATATTGAAGAGTTCTTCTGATATGGATGGGTAGAAGTCCACTATGTCGAATTGTAAGAAGGTGCAATTTTTCTTATTTTCTATACTGTTAAACCAAGTGATTGCGTCGGCAGTATTCACCCATTGGTTTAATTCTAGGTCTTTTCTTATTTGTTTGTTAATTCTAGATATAATTGTTTGGCTGATTCTTCCTATTTCTGGTTTGGTCGGATTAATTAAGCGAGTGCTGGGGTTATTGTTAAAGTTACTTTTTTGGTATTTAAATAAGATGTAGGATTCCTTAGGTTTTAACTTACTAACTTTGTTGCTAATTTTTAGTTTATCTGTGATTTGTTTACTTTCAGTATTTATTATATCTATGTAGTTATGTTCGCTTGTATCTAGTTTTTTGTAGTTTTTTGTAATATTTTCTGTTAGTAGTTTGTTATACTCTTGTTTATCTATTTTGTAAACATTTCTAGTTTTTTTCCGCTTTTACGAATATTTTGTTAGAGTTGTTTATGTTTTTAACGATAGTGTGTAATTGTTATTTGAAATTATTCTGTTGTTTGTGAACTTCTAAGTTTTGTTCGAGGGAAGCCCAACGATTGGCTGAGGGAACAACAAGGAATCTGATTGGTTAACTAGCAAAAATAACTCCATGCATTTAGCCTGACGATTCCCCCCGGGGATGAAACACAGGAGCCTCTGTGTAGCTTGATTGCCATATATATTTTCATTGCTTACTACCTAGCTCTACTTACGTATCGAGCACTGTTGAAGTAAATACTGAAAACTGACACATAAAAAAATATCTCCTTATAATATTTCATGTGGATACATGAAATACTAATATATATATATATATATAGTTATTAGCTTTCAATGCATGGTTCTTTTCATTCAAAAAAGTAGAATGCTATCAGACGTTAAGCCGCCGATAAAGTGTAAAAATTGTCACAGCTACATCGCTGTTCAGAATTGGCCCTGTGGTTAAGTCGTTGGATTTGAGTTGCAAAAATTCTCGTAATCCGGGGTTTCGAGTCGCATGATCGGTTGTGAATAGTCGTATCCTTATGCCGATGAGTCCCGGTTATTAAAAAAGGACGAAACGTATACGTACATAGATCATACACAATAATATATATATATATATATATATATATATATATATATATATATTAAATTCCGAAAATACAATAAAACATTATCTGTTATAAAGAAGATCTATCCTGACATATACAGCAAATCACGGAATAAGTTAACTTGGGGTAATTTTAACTAAAAGTGGTTTTACCTTTCCCAACAGTCAAAACATAATACATAGATGCAGTTATGGATGATTGATTTGGGTGTGATATTCATCTACCCTATATTTACTCTATATATATAGTGTATGAGAGAGTCCATTTACTAATTAAATATGGTAGGTAAACATCGCACAATAAGAGTGATAATTAACACATATTAAACCAACAAATGAGAGCTTAAAAGATAACCACACTCAAGCAATGGTTACTAAAAAGCGAATCAACTATTCCATAATCAAATATATTTAGACCTCATTCAAATTGCATGTAATATCCAGGATATTTTGAGGCACCCTTTTATTCAATTGCGTGGCTATCAAGTCACCTATTCGTTTGTAACATTACAACACAGAAAAACTACGTATCAATGTTTGTTCCATATTAATACAGGATAATACATTCTTATACCGCCCTTTTTTTCCACAAGGAAACCTATATTGTTCTTGTTTACATCTCTCTGTTTTTATCAATTGTCTCCAGCGAAACAGAACCTGAGGACTTGTGTAAAGTAGATCGTTTAAATAACCTATCATCAAATATTCGAGATGAAATCAAGTCAAAATCATTTGTATTGCCCATGGCTCTAATTTGGCAAGATGAAAAATAACATTGCAAGACGAAAATATCTTGTTAATAATTCACAACATTATAAGAAATTCTTTTGATTGAACAAAACTAAGAAGCGTCTGGCGCCAATTAGGCTGATTATTTGCACGCCTGCAAAGTCAGCGCCGGAATAAATATTAAAAAGACAAACCCAACCCGTGCTACACCGTGAAAAAAGAGAGCGATAAAATACAAGCTGATTGGTAAACTCTCACATAATATTACCGGAATTCTAAGACGATTTGTTAAACAACAAGCCATCCCATTTATAAATAAAGGAGAACACTTGAAGGCCTACTAAACATACTCCTCAAATGTCTTATGTCTCTCGGTACAGGTTTTTTTTAGTTTATAAGCATACTTTATCCTACACGTAAACCATGCCCAAATATGCAATAAAACATAGTATTTGAAGCCCAAATATGATCCCCTCGGTATTGCTACTCACACTGGCTTATACGAACACGGTGTTTCTATTCCAAATTATGTTGCCTCTAGGTTAAATAATTCACCAAACTATATGAATTATTGTCCTGGAATCCGGTGAAGCTCAGGAGGCCACAAGTAAGATATACTATGAAATTGTTAATGGTCAATTAGGAAGAGTAAAATTAATGTTCTCACTTCTTTACTTACTCAAAGGGGAACTAAAATGGATTATCCGAATATATATATATATATATATATATATATATATATATATATATATATATATATCGTGTGTGGAAGGGGGCCCTTGATTTTCTAGTACTTCGACTGAAGTACAATGAAACACAAAAGAAATGCAGTTCATGTTTAGTATTCATCATTATTTGTGTAAATGAATAGGACTTGATGGCCTAGTACTAGCGAAAGACGATACGAATGTCGGATGGTTTAGGTCAAGTATAATTGCTGAAGCATATGTGTTGAGGAAGATTGTATGACATCATAACGCGATTAATACGAATCTGTGAATATATCATGCCATGGATAGAATATCAGAATGTTTTATGATATGATTTTGTCGTACAAAAGATAATCAAAGACTGGGGCTTAGTCGAACAATCTCCAGTGAAATAAAAATAGACGAGAAAAAGAGACGAGCATCGTCTTTACTGTAAAAAATAGATGATAGTAAAGAACAGTTATCACCCCCCTAGATTGTGAAGTCGATTTTGTATCCTGTCAAAAAAAGCAAAATACTCTGTGTAATAACTTACGATCTCTTACGAGCCAAATGGTGTATTACACGAATGATATGTTTATTCAAATTAAAGTGTGTTGTAGCTTTTATGAATTGTGGTGATTTTGTTATATCTATCGTGATATCTACACAGATGAAACACTCTCCAGTAGTTGTGAATATTTATATAATAATTTACATTTCACATGCAAACAGCGTCTGTCTGACGACCGAATGGTTGTAGTCGTCGACTGTCTACTACATTGTCGCAGGTTCGACCACGGCTTAAAGCAATTGCCTTTCTTGCTACAGCGAAGTGTTGTGATGCACTAAACCACTCAGTCTATTGACGACTACATACACATGTACATATTTATATATATATATATATATATATATATATATATATATATATATATATATATATATTTACAGATAGATAGATAAATAGAAAGGGTGAGTAATTCCAGTTTTATTACTGGACTCACTCACACTTTCCATCTATTTATTTCGCTTTTCCCACTCAAACCCCGACTTTGCCAATTATTTATTAGTAGATACTATTAACTTATTAGTAAATGACAATTGCGATGGTGTTTCTTATAATCACATCGAATACTGAGTGGTTCGTCAATAATCAGATCGAGTCGAGTCTAGTCTGGATCAAGGCCAAAAAGTGCAACTATTAACAATTCCGAAGCGAAACGAATTGACATATATTCTATGAGCAATATATATTAGGCAGGGTTTCTTTCAGTTGTTATTATAAACATATGGCTGTCTAATGAATAGAAGAATTAATTGTGGCACATGTTTCTAGACGCATTTCAGCAACGCTGGGTAAAATGTTGTTGGAGACGCTTGAAGTATTATAATTGCGGATGGTGGAGATAGGAAAACTCGGTTTGCAACTGGCTGAAATCAGTCGACAGGAAGCATGGCGGATGCTGCGAAATAAACTAAATAAATACCGAGTTTACTCTATAATAACCAACAGAGCTAGAACTCGCCTTATTACTTGCCTGATTGCTGCAATTTGATACTTATGCATCCCGCACTGCTATTTTCAATACAAATGTTTAATTGTTCATCTTACATTGCCATCATCTCTCTTCTTCTCTCTTTCTCTCTCTATCTCTCTGTATCTCTATCTCTGAGAAGTTTATGTAGTTTGCATGAAACATTGTTTATTTGAAAGCGACCTAAGAATTATAAAACATCAGCTGTTCTACTAAGACAGATACAAGCGATCAATCAATAAATGATAATAGCTTAGAATTACATATTCTATATAACATTGAATGTCTGTATGTTGTGTGTGTGTGCCCTATACAAAAAAATGAGAATATAGATACAACATAAAAGTGTATTCTCATGTAAAATTCACAGAGTAAGATGATGAGAGTATTCCCGAATATATAAACCCACCCCTTAGGTGTACATGGGGCATATTTCATCAGGAGGGTCTTTTTCAGTTATTTTTCATTATATTTTATAGTAATTTGAAATTGCTGAGTCATATTGTAATTTAATTACGTAATAATTTGAAATAACTTTTAATTTTATTTAATGTTTCTTAGCGTATATTCTATGTACATGGGGTGGGTAAGAAACTACGCCAAGGTCCGCCACTAGCCGCCAGTTCCCGCCACTCTGTATGCACATAAATACCTGTACATTTTATAATATCTTATACAAGAAAAGTATTAGGTGTTGTCCTGCAAATGATACCTCAAATTCAGTAAACAATTTATGTTTGTTAATGAAATTTATTTGTTAGAAGATAGCTAAGGAAGAACGATAAGTCACGTTTAAAAACACAATTTAGGTTTTTAAAACAAGGGCAGACAATATACATAACATATAAAAGTGTGTTCTTATGTAAAATTCACAGAGTAAGATGATGAGAGTATTCCCGAATATATAAACCCACCCCTTAGGTGTACATGGGGCATATTTCATCAGGGGGGTCTTTTTCAGTTATTTTTCATTATATTTTATAGTAATTTGAAATTGCTGAGTCATATTGTAATTTAATTACGTAATAATTTGAAATAACTTTTAATTTTATTTAATGTTTCTTAGCGTATATTCTATGTACATGGGGTGGGTAAGAAACTACGCCAAGGTCCGCCACTAGCCGCCAGTTCCCGCCACTCTGTATGCACATAAATACCTGTACATTTTATAATATCTTATACAAGAAAAGTATTAGGTGTTGTCCTGCAAATGATACCTCAAATTCAGTAAACAATTTATGTTTGTTAATGAAATTTATTTGTTAGAAGATAGCTAAGGAAGAACGATAACTCACGTTTAAAAACACAATTTAGGTTTTTAAAACAAGGGCAGACAATATACATAACATATAAAAGTGTGTTCTTATGTAAAATTCACAGAGTAAGATGTGAGAGTATTCCCGAATCTATAAACCCTTAGGGGTTCATGTGGCATATTTTATCAGGGGGAGGGCGTCTTTCTAGTTATTTTTTATTATGTTTTATAGTAATTTGAAATTGCGTAATACTTTGAAATAACTTTAAATTTTATTTAACGTTTCTTAGCGTCAATTCTATTTACATGGAGGGCCTAAGAAACTACACAAAGGTCCGTCACTAACCGTCACTGCAAGCCAGTCTTTATGTACACAAAATAAATGTATTCGGCGTTGTCCGGCAAATTATACCTCACGTACATAAAACGCTTTATGGTGTTTAATGAAAATGATTAGTCATATTTTAATAATTTGAAATAACTTTTAATTGTATTTAACTCTGAGTCACTGGAAATGACGCTATTGTAAGAGGAGAGATGGGGGAGATGAACACATAGTGAGGCAAGGGTTGCTCACTCTCATTTTTAGTAATTTTTAGTTCGTGTAATGTGATTGCAATGTTTTAATGTTATCATTCGCCCTGACGTCATAGTGATAGGTATGTGACGTCAGTGTGATAGTATTTGATAATATTTTAACGTCATCTAGGTTTATCTTCTGATTGCCACTTGTGCAGTATATAATCCAGGCATGGTACTTGTGCAGTACATGACCCGGGGCATGGCACTTGTACAGTATATGACCTTGGCATAGTATTTGTGCAGTATATGACCCCGGGCATGGCACTTGTGTACTATATGACCCAGGGCATAGCACTTGTGTAGTATATGACCTGAGGCATGATACTTGTGCAGTATATGACCCTGGCATGGTGCAGTATATGACCCGGGGACTGGTATTTGTGCATTATATTACCCGGGCATAATACTTGTGCAGTATATGACCCAGACATCATACTTGTGCATTACATGACCAGGGGCATGACACTTGTGCTGTATATGAACCAGGCATGGTACTTGTGCAGTATATGCCCCGGGGCATGGCACTTGTTCATTATATGACCCGGGGCATGGTACTTTTGCAGTATATGACCCACGGAGTCATACTTGTGCAGTATATTACCCGGGGTATGGCACTTGTCCAGTATATGCTCCATGCATGGTACTTGTGCAGTATATGACCTGGGGACTGGTACTTGTGCAGTATATGATCCGGGAATAGTACTTGTGCAGTATATGATCCAGAGACTGGTACTTGTGCAGTATATGACCCAGACATAGTACTTGTGCAGTATATGAACCAGACATAGTACTTGTGTAGTATTTGCCCCGGGGATGAAACTTGTTCATTATATGAAGTGGGGCGTTGTACTTGTGCAGTATATAACCCGGGCGTTGTACTTGTGCAGTATATGAGCCGGGGCATAGCACCTGTGCAGTATATGACCCGGGGGCATGGTACTTGTGTAGTATATGACCCGGGGACTGGTACTTTTGCATTATATAACCCAGGCATGGTACTTATGCAGTATATTAACCAGGCATGGCACTTGTGCAGTACATGACCCGGGCATTGTATTGTGTAGTATATGACCTGGGGACTGGTACTTTTGCATCATATGACCCAGGCATGGTACTTATGCAGTATATTAACCAGGCATAGCATTTGTGCAGTACATGACTCGGGCATAGCACTTGTGCATTATATGACCGACACATTGTACTTGTGTAGTATATGACCCAGGGGATGGCACTTGTGCACTATATGACCCGTGACGTGGCACTTGTGCAGTATATGACCCGGGGATTGGTACTTGTGCAGTATATTCCCCGGGGCATGGCACTTGTGCACTATATGACCCGGATGCATGGTACTTGTAGAGTATATATTTTTTTATTCAACATTTTTTTTTTCAAATTTTTTTTTTTTCAAAATTTTTTTTTTTTCGTCAAAATTTTTTAAGTCCAAGGTTTTTTTCATCTAATTTTTTTTTGTTTTCTTCTAATTTTTTTTTCTTTCGTTTTTTTCTTCAAATTTTATTTTTTGACTTTTGCAGTATGAGACTCGGGCATGGTACTTGTGCAGTACATAATTCGGGCATGGTACTTTTGCAGTATATGACCCAGGAATGGAACTTGTTTTGTTGTTTTTTTCTTCCAAATTCTGTTTTTTTATTTCAACATTTTTTTTTCTCTTCTGATTATTATGCTCATCAAAAGGAGGGCGAACGTCTATATTTGTGTGTTTTTCCTCGCCTCGGGCAACGCCGGGTAGACCTGTTAGTTAATTAATAAAATATACATAAATAAAAAAAATGAATTAGTTAAATATCATTAAACACAATTATATAAACCTAACAGCAGATAATGGAATGTTTAATGGCAATATACACCGACACATTAATTTTAACGAACAACAGACTTGGTTTTAATTTTGATTCAAAATATTAAAAAAATGATCTTGAAAAAATATATAAAACGGAAAAAATATTAAGATTTAGGAGAGACGTTCATTGAAAGAGTGTGAGGGGAAAATAAAATAAATAAAGTAAAATAAACAAATAAATAAATAAATAAAATATAAAAAACACAAATTTAACATCTTATTTGATTTTAAATGTAACAAGTATTGGCTGCAAGACTGCGTCCTAACGGCTTTCTTCATATAAACATTCGCACTTGAGTTGAACACACATTTAAA
This sequence comes from Sepiola atlantica, assembly GCA_963556195.1. Lineage (NCBI taxonomy): Eukaryota > Metazoa > Mollusca > Cephalopoda > Sepiida > Sepiolidae > Sepiola > Sepiola atlantica. The sequence continues at coordinate 133,328,843 of OY744521.1, read as the reverse complement.
GAAGGGAAGTGTCCGGAAATATTATAAGATCGTACGGAGTTCTTACCAACCAATTTTGATGCAGGTATTACATAACATTGTAACATTGTGTAAATAGACATATATATTCATCTATATATATATATATATATATATATATATATATATATATATATATATATATATATATATATATATATATACATTGTATTAGATCAGACATGCTTTTTATTGCGCTGATCCTCTAAAAAGATACACTTTTAAATTTAAACATACATGAGATAAAACAATGAGATCAGACATCATAAATATTCTTTATTATTTGTGATATGAGCATTTAGTTAAAATACACTCTCGGATCAGCAACTGAAAATAAACACGATTGGACGTGAAAGATGTTTTCTTTTTCTTTACTACTTTTTACACAGCTATTTCATATTAATATATGTATCTACCAATATATATATATATATATATATATATATATATATATATATATATATATATATTAATATGATAATATGAATTTTATTTAATGTACATATATATTTAACAAATGGGGTTCTTGTTTTTAGATCAATAATACAACATATTCTTTTGAAATACTGCTTACATACTGAAGAGAAACGATTTAATACAAACATATTCATGTCTAATTTATTAATGTTTGGAGCTATTCATTTGCAATTGTTGTGTTCTATTTGATATATATATATATATATATATATATATATATATATATATATATATATATGCACCATATTTTGTCGATGGTGACAGTTATAATTTGAAGTTACTTAATAGTAAAAACTTTTCTTAAAATAATATATTTTTTACTTTTAAGGGAAGGTATTTAAATAAAATATAAAATATATTAGTTAGCATGTTTAAATACAACTTTAAAAAGCACAATGTTTTCCTGATGAAATCTTGAAATAAAAACACATTGTTAACGATAACTTATATTCTTTAATATATGTTGAATATATTTTATCTTCATTCCATGCATATGTGATTAAAAGTATTTCTTGAGTATTAAAACAAACAAATACTAAGTTCTCTTACCAAAAAATCAAATAATGTAATCCTTATTAATATTTGTGACTACATTTTAATTACAATGTAGTTCAAAAACTACAAATCGAATAATCTTATAGAATTTTGGGCTCATGAGAAAATAGCGTTGGACATTTAAAACCTACAAAACCTTTAGACTTTTTACTATTTTCTTTTATTTTCACATTACGGCTTTAATGAGAAAGTTAATTTTATTTATTTATGTTGTGTCAATGATATGTGTTATTAACAATATCGTGTGTATCCGTGTTTCTCGCTTATACCTAACTTCATCATTTCCCGTTTATTAGTAATTGCTGTTATTATAATTATTTTTTAAAATTATTTTTTATTAATTGTAATACTAATTTTATATATTTTTTATTATTTATAATATTCAAGTTCAACTTTTGAATCATCTAAGCCAATGGAATCATAATTGTTTTTTTAGCGTAAATTAAAAATAAAAAAAATAACAAGAAACCCCAATCTCCTCGTCGTATAAATTGCACGTGTCTATGCAAACTTATTTTGTGGTTGCATATATGCCGAAATAATGATGTGTTTCAATTTATCAAATATATTTCACCAGAGAAAACTGTATTCAACCCCTCTTTATAACAGGATAGAGTTTAGAATGTTTCCTTTCATCCGATCCCCACAATATATATCCATGTAACCAGCTAATAGCTGACCTATTTTAGAATAAGTTCAATCCTATGACTATTTTACAGTGTACATATCCCACGAAATAATTTGATATTAGCCATGTTAGCTATTAGTTATGAAATTATAAAAAGCGGAAACGTATATTTCTTTTTACCTAGCTCGTCAAAGCTATAGTTGAAACATATAGTCATGTGTAGCACCCATATGTGTGTATAAATAAGACGTTTATTGTATGTATATATCTGTATTTATTATTAAGCACTATAAATGTTTTCCGGATTTTAACCTGTGGATAGAAAACTTACCTTGATTTGCAATTACGTAGAATGGTGCAGGCCCTAAATGGATCGCAGCTGGATTGTAACGTAGGCATATGTGTTGTCTATAAAGGAAAAAAAAGAAAACAGAGAAAGAAATGTGTTAGTTAGTAAGATCTGTAGTACGCGCAAGTTTTCGGGACTGAATATTTCTTGAATCCTAATTAACTTTGACATAATGTTGATCACAGATTTCTAAAAAAATCGGTTCTCGATAGGTAAGCGCAAATTTCACTGCCTTGATGCTCTGAACATATCTGTACTTCATGTTAATTTTTTTGTCTAATTTCTATCGATTGCTTTAAAGAAAACATAGCACAATTATGTGTATTTGTTTGAACGCATAGGATCAATGCTTATACAACTATTATTACAATTACTTGAACTATGACTACTACTTCTACTACTAAATATCCTTGGACCAGCCAATAACGTAAACCTCATATGATAGCTATTTAATGTTAATCGTGTTTCATGTCAAATTTAGTGAGTTGTATTAGTAATTTTTTAATATAATGATTCATGCCAAAAGTATGTGCAATTCTACTAAGGCTTTAAAGTGAGTCTTGTGTTAGTATTTAAGCTAGAAGTGGTAGTAGTACTAGTAGAAGTAGTATAGACTTTTGTATTCCCTAATAAATTACTCTTGTCGGAATTCCAATTGTTATGCACATCGGAAAAGGGAGTTTGGAGCCCATAATTGACGGATATAAGATATTAAATAACCTAAAACCGTTCAGTTAAAATAAATATATTTTACTATTAGAGCGATTTTTAAAAAAAATTCTGTATGTCAACAAGCCCCTGCGATTCCATACAGTCCCTCTTTTCTAGATATAAAAAACAGGATATATGTTCGGATAATAACGATCTATGAATGCCCTTTTCCTACAACGCCGGATATATCAACCAACTAAGCAATACATATATGCATATAAATATAGGGTGGGTTGAGGTGAAGTTGGTTTTTTTAGGGTGGGGGATATTGTCTCGATATTATTCGACATTCACGTCGTGTATACATGACGGGAGTCGACAGGAAAAAGTGGTTGTCTAAATCTCGAGTGGTTTTCTCATTTAGAAATCATACATATATATATATATATATATATATATATATATATATATATATATATATGTGTGTGTGTGTGTGTGTGTGTATATATATGTGTGTATATGCATATTATATTTAATAAACATAAATACATAAATGAATAAAACGTATTAAATAGAATTAAAAAAGTTAGTATCTTACAGACAATATTATATGTAACAGAAGAGTAGAATAACACCCAATCACAAAACGTGGGCACATCCTCATATATCGAACTAAAAAAACATGAAACTGCAGTTGTTATTTATGTATGTAGATAAATAAATATTTATAATTATTCTGTCGCCCCTGATCTACGTTGGGTACTGTAGTAAGTAGTATAATTAGAGCTGTCAAAATCATAGCTTGATATGCATATTTCTCCCATTAAATGGACACTGTTGACATATGCTGCTTGCAATAGGTTTACAGCTCTAAGCGATGTATGCAGCTGTTCATGGTTGCCGCGTCGTTGTGTGGTTGCAAGGGTTAAGCCGTCGTAATTTGAATGATCAACATGACTTGTTTCAGGGTTCCGAATTATATCTCTAAACTGACGATCTCGGATAGATGAAACGTATGAGTATGTAGGTAAACAAATAATTATAATTATATGTGTATATGTACACACCCACGCACACACACACACACACACACACACACACACATATATATATATATATTTATATATATATATATATATGATTAAAAGTATATTTTTAGAGAAGTATGCCTATAGTGAAATGATTTAAGCTCAATATACGAGATAGAGCAATTATAAAAATAAATAAAGGAAGAGAGATACAGATTTGCGGATGACAAATGTATTTCATATTCGATTGTTCAATGTAGGTGTACTCGATAAAAACATGTTTATTTTTATACATACACATATATATATATATATATATATATATATATATATATGTATGTATATATATATATATATATATATATATATTATCAAAACTTGTTAAAATAACAAGATTCGTCCGTTTTATTATACGTATTGTTATTTCTACAAAATTTGTAATGATATTTTCGTATTAAAATTAAAACAATTAATAAATGTTCCATAGATTTCATGAACGTTAGCGATTGTTCGTCGAAACATTCTCAGGTGTTAAAGCAAATGTACAAATAAACTGGAGAAAAAGAGAATTATCCAAAATACAGCGTAGAAACGGGAAAACAGCTGTTCGCATTGTTCCCCAAAAGACGTGGAAAATTTAAATTCACCGACGCTTGCATTACGTAAAGCATTTTAAAAGTGTGCCACTGGTTTCATACGTGATGTTTTTAACTGTAGCTTGTTGTGTTTGTATGTAGATAGCTTCCAGTATTTGTTATTTTTAAAAGTGGATTCTGAATATATTATTTTAGTGTTATTTAGTAGGAGTTGTCTTAAATCACAGGAAAGGCAGTTGTGTTTTTGTAGATGTTAGTAAATTGAACTAGGGTTCACAAGATGCATGATGAGGCGGCGATACGAAGTATATTAAAGACACAACTTAACAGACTTATCACTGACAAGAATGCACGACTTGATAATGTTCAACTTTATAAAATAATTGTCGATTACAATCTGGGATAAGTATACGTAGCAGTTAATATACATACACTTAATTCTCTTCTTCGGCCTATCATGTGCCACTGTAGTACTACTATATATTCCTTAACCTGTAATAGACTATCTACTCCGTATATCCCTTGTAAATATTGTGTTAACTCCACGTAATAAGTGTAAAAAACATAATGAAGCTAACAACTGGGCAATACACTCATTGCTTTTCTTGACGTAGAAAGTTTATTCAAGAATACCCGTTAAAAAGAAGCAATTGATATAATAATATACACAATTAAATGTCTCACTCTTCACTTAAATTTAATCCAAAAATACTATGAAATAAATATTAATCTGCACGAACGTAGTGTCTTCTCGTGACTTCAACGGAAACATTTACACTCAAATTGACGGAGGTTCGGTTCTCGGCTCGATTCTGGAAAGTAGAATATTTTATAACATTAAACAACATTTTATTAACGTACACTATTTCGACGATATTCTTTATCTCGCTGATGAGAATGAACTATTTTTATGAATTTAATATAGACCTAAACATAGATAATAACATTCCACTCATAGAGGGTCTCATTGACACCACTAAAAAAACATTTAACACGTCTACTTATAAAAAAACTAGTTTAGATTCTAGTATTTTGAATAAAAAGAGCGAGTGTTCCTATCGCTACAAAATAGCTATTGTTAAAAATATATTGCACCGTGCCAAATTTATCCCCTCTTCAAAAATACTATCTATTGAATAAAAAATATAGAACAAACACTTATCAACAATGAATCCACTTATTATAACGTCGATGAACAAATAAATTTAATGATTCGAAAATTAAAACCATCACAACTTACAATAATTACATCCAACATCACGATTTAAGCTATATTTATATATACTATTGTATTCAACAAAAGTTGAGATTAGAAGAAAAAAGCCATGAAAGCTATTGCACATTGATACATCCCCCCAATTGATAATAATTAAATTAGACTCATTATGTACCTTACTTGATTTTTGACTTACTTCTGTCCCTGACTCATGTTATATTTCTCATCTCCTCAATTAAGTTCTTCTGATTATGCTGTAGTTGATGTTTAGGTTTATTTCACGGTGATGTATTCTTATGTGGCGTTCCATGTTGTCCAATTTTATGTATGTCTCAAACCGATGCTGCAAGAGATTACTGGCTGGCTTCTTGTGGAAATTGCCACCTTCATTTCTCATCGTAACTTTCAAACTTAACATCATTCCCCTTCATGTTTTCATCTGTTTGGGCCTCTGCAATTACTCACCAAACCATTACTTAAATCTATGAGGCTATGTCAAGCTATTCACAAAAGATGTGTGACTCTATCTCATCTCAAAATGTTGGCTCTCGTGATTTTAGAGAATCTACAATAGTATTATTAATAGTAGCAAGTCTGCTATTCCTCCTCTTTTTAATGGCCTTCGGGTTAATTCATATCATAAGGATACTACTCACTAGTTTTCTCGTATTTTTGCTGACAATTCTTCTCTTGAAGATTCTGCTGCTTTTCATCCTGATTTTCCTTTGAAAACTGATCAGTCTCTTGATTCTGTTGTTATCAGTCATAAGATGGTTGGTAGGGTTCTTTCTGATATTGCCCAGTCTAAGGCGTCTGATCATGATTCAATTCCAGTAGTTGTTCTCAGGCGTTGTGCTCCTGAACTGTCTTCTTTCCTTCTTAAATAATTATATATATATATGTGTCTCTAATTCCCGTTTCCCTTCCTTATGGAAGGAATACTCTGTTGCCCCTATCTTTAAACATTATAGAGATCGGTCTGACCCAACTAAGTATCGTCCGGTTAGTTTCCTCTCCATTATTAGTAAGGTTTTTGAAAGGTTAGTCAACATCAAACGTGTTTATTTTCTGGGATGTCTGGACCTCTCTACTGATGTTGAGTATGGCTTTTGTGGTTTTCGTTCAACTGCTTATATTTTAAGTGTTGTAACTGTCCGGATATGTCGGTTTATGGCTAATTCAGGTGAGTGAACATCCAATGCGTCTGACATTTCAAAGGCGTTTGACAGAGTGTGACATTATTGTCTCCTACACATACTTTAGGGTTATTGTATTGGTAGTGAAGTTCTTGACATTGTTAGATATTTTCTTTCTGATCGAAGCTTGCAAGTAACTTTGGGTAATGTCTCTTAATTATCATGTCCATGCAATGTTGGTGTTCCTTGACGCTGTATTCTAGCCCCAACACTGCTTTTTCTCTCTTATATGATCTTCAAGAGAATATTGTAAATTTAATTAATAACTATGCTGATGATACTACTGTCTATTCTGATGTTCCCTCTCACACATCCACTTGGATCAGTCGAAATATTCAGCTTATCTAGAAGTTGACCTGGGTTTAGTTTTGGATTGGGGTACGAACTGGCCTGCTTAATTTAATCCAGTGAATACTTAGCTCGTGTCTTTTAATTGTGTTCCTTAGATAATCATGGGTGGAACTGCTGTTGAGGAGGAATCGACTCTGAAACTTCATTGTATTTCATTCTCATAAAATATTTATTTGAGTTCATACATTAGATTAATTGGTCTTTCTACTTCTCGTAAATTCGGTTCTCTCCAACGCCCCACACACTTCCTCACACCTGACGCTATTCTGTATCTCTACAAAGCTACAATCAGACAATGTACGGCGTACTGTTGTCATATTTTGGCTGGTGAATCTCTGTCCCACTTGAGGGTTCCGGATAAGGTGCAGTAACATATCTGTAATTTGATTGGCCCAACCCTTTCTTTTTTTTCTGGACCCGTTTTATCACAGGCGTGATTTTGCTAGTCTCAGTAGTTTCTATAAATCCTATTATGCCATGTGTATTTCAGAATTACTTGATCTATTCCTATTTTCTTTTGTTCCATCTTGTTTGACTCGTTGGTCTAGTGGTCGCCATCAATTCGTTGTTTGATATCTCATTGTAGTACAACTTCCTATTCCAGTAGCTTCTTTCCAAGAACCGCAGGCTCATGGAACTCTCTCCCCACTTACTGTCTTCCCCTACCTATAACCATCGTCGTTTCAAGAGTAAGTACAATAGGCATCTCCTATATTTGTGATACCCACATTTGTTCTTGTTTGCTCCTTACATCAAGTGGCCTCATGTATTGACTGGAGCGATTTCCGTAAGAAAATGTACCTACGTAGGAGGTTGCAACTTTAATAATAATAATAATAATAATAATAATAATAATAATAATAATAATAATAATAATAATAATAATAATAATAATAATAATAATAAAGTATATAGCTACATTGGTTTTACAACCACTACACTATTCCATCGCCTCACAATGCATCTTGTAAACTTAAGCAAAAAAATATTACTACCCCTCCGCGAATTTAAGACAAATTCTAATAAATAACGCTTAAATAATATTCTCAGAAATCAATTAAAAATAATGAAAAATACAGGACGCAATCCATATAAAACCACAGCAACTTACAATCAACAAAATCACGTATGAAACCAGTGGCAAAATTGTAAAATGCTTAATGTAATGCAATTCTTATTGTAGGTGTCTGAAATTTCACGAAGTGGTTCGTCCGTTTTTACCAGCATTTCATAGAATAAGACTTGGCCGTATAAAAGTAAATGCATATAGTTCAGATAAGTTTGAATAGGAATCACTTTGGAAATGGAAAAGTTGAACAAAATATTTTGAAATGTTCAATAGCTCTTAATAAGAAAATATATCAAATCATTGTTATATATGTAGAGAATCATACAAGCATGAGTTGATATATATATATATATATATATATATATATATATATATATATATATATATATATATATTTTAATGGGAAATAAAAAAAGAAAAAACAAAAAAGATGTATGTTTATGTATTCATCAACGTTTCGTCTTTATTTGTAAGACTTCCTCAGGATGATAATTTTAAGAAAAATGTCATACAGGTGCATGAAAATATTGGTTGGCATGATGGGTTAATGGGAAGAAGTAGTAGTCACTACTGGGAACACAGGGCCGAGGTCTAAGTTGATGGAAGTCGGTGACATGAGATTAAAATAATGTGGAGGCTGTGAGTGAAAAAGTTGACGGGTGGGGTGAATGAAATTAATGTTGATGTTTGTGAGTGAAAAAGTGAAGGGGTGAGGAAAGAGTAGAGGAGTGGGAGTCTCTGTGTTTTTGGTGTGTAGGTTTTAGAAAAGATTTGAAAAAAATGAAGGTGATTAGAAGTGGGAGGGGTAGGTCGGTAGCAATGTGAAAGAAGTAGTCGAAAGGATGAAATGTGTGTGGAAGAGGGGGGAGATTTGGTTGTGGTTAGGTGTGACATTTTTGGAGAGTAGGAGTGTTTGCCCAGCTGGCTATGTCAGGAATGTATGGATATAAGTAAGTTAGAACGAACGTGTTGAAATGTGCGGAGAATGTGACAGTGAGAGGAAGACAAAAAAAGAAACAGAAGGAGAGCAGTGATATTAGTTTAGTTGAATGTGGTAATTTTGTGCATGGAGTGATGATGGTTTGAGATTAAATTGAGAGCAAAAAGGGGTTTAAATATCTAAATATTTGTGAGAGTATCTGAATTGTGTTCACATGCGGGGACTTGTGTGTAAGTACAATTGAGAGCGAAGAGAAAAAGAGGTGATCCATGATCTAGGTTCAGTTTTTGTTCGGTCAGGATAATTTTGCTTATTAAGGGGGAGAGATTATAGAAACTATTTCGTAGTCTGATGGTGTTGGAAGAGTGCAGCTTTTCTACAGAAATATGGAGATTTAATGGCAGTTAGCTGTGATAAGTATGTATCGGTATGACACTTTGATATCAGCTAAACCAAAAATGCTTCGGCAAAATTCCCTATTTTTTAAATTCCAGGTCGGAGAGGACAAACTACCAATCATTGTCGCCGAAAGAAGGCCGCCTTGTTGGACCTGTTGTGGCATTGACCACCTTACAATTAAATGTACCGAAAAGAAAACCACATGCAATCCCAAAAGCCGATAGGGGAACATCTGAGGCTGAATTGCGTGTAGAGGAGCGACGACGTGCTACGGACTGACATATCGGCCGTGTCAAATTGCCGGAGGGACGTACCGTGATTACAAACGAAGGTATTTTGGAGGCGTTTTGTTCTCATTTTCAGGTGCTTTTTACCAGGCAGCCCGCTCTGTCATTAGTGCAGTTAAACCCCTATTTAGCCGACTTTGCTCGTCTTGAGGCGACCCGAGAAGCTAGGTTGAGGAAGAACTTCTGGAAGCCTTGGGTAAGGTCGGCCGAGACCAGTCTCCCAGGATCGATGGTCTGCCCTACGAGGTGTATTTGAGGCTGTCGCACATCTTTGTACCCTTGCTGACTGTTTTATTCAACTCTTGGTTTTGGAACGGGTCTATACCTCAGTACTATACCAGGGTTATCGTGAAACTCGTTCGCAAGAGCAAAGATGGTGGGGATGGGTTAGGTAATTTTCGGCCCTTAACAATGTTAAATACAGAGATTTTGGCAAACATTTTTAGTAATCGTCTGCAGCTTGTCCTGCTAGGGCTGATAAGCCCTGACCAGACTTGTGCTGTGAAGGGTAGGACTATTCAGGATAACTTGCATGCGTTACGCTTGATCTCTGAGAAAGTCAACACCGAAGCCGTGCTGATCAATATAGATATGGCCAAAGCTTTCGATAGGATGGACTATCGTTATTTGGAAGCTGTTTTGTCTGCGGCCGGGTTTGGCCCGCATTTTCGTTCCTGGATTCGCCTCTTGTACGCAAAACCCGGTGCGTTGGTAGAAGTGAACGGTTGGAGATCGACGCCCTTTGATTTATCCAACTCTATTCGTCTGGGTTGTAATCTTTCACCGATGCTTTATGTGCTTGAACCTTTCTTTCACAGGGAGAATCCGGTCCTACGTGGTATAACTTTGATAGGTGCTTGCATCACGTTTACGTACTCCACCTATGCAGACGATGTAACAGTGCTTGTAACGAACATTGCCGAGATTAGTGTCGTCGACAGAGAAATCAGAATGTATGAAACTATAGCAGGGGCGAAAATTAACTGCGACAAGTCGGTGAGCTTACGCATTGATGCCTGGAGGGGTGTATCCCTACAGGGGCCCTTCAGCTGGAATGACGGACTATGCAAGCTCCTCAGCGTTTGGTTTGGTCCTGACCTTTAGCTGGAGAAAAATTGGTCAGAAGTACTGAAGAGGATACGGACCGTAGCTAGTCTGTGGACCCGTAGAAATCTTTCATTAAAGGGGAGAGCGAAAGTGTGTCTTTCACACATCTATCCTATTATCCTATATCGTCTTTCAGTGCTACCACTCTGAGGGCAGTCTTGGTATGCATAGCGTCAACTTACGCTTCGACTATATTACTTGGATCGAATGTGTACACAATGTGAGGGAAACGGTGGCTTTTGGAAGAAAGACACTAAGAAAACCTTTCCGGCTTTGAAAAGTGAGCACTTGCATGAGGGGGGAGACACCCAAGTTGCCCCGAAGTGAGTGCTCCTTTTATCACGAGTGTCGCCATGGTTTGAAGTTCCTCTTACGGGTGTAAGAAGGTCTCTCTGACACCCAGCTGTTGTCCCGAAATGCATTATATCGTGTTATGGTGAGGGGGTCTGTTCGTGATGATAAGATTGAGGGGCTCGGGTGTACGAAAGGAGAGCTACGCTCATTTTGGCCGTAGGCGCCCGGGTAGGGATGTTTCAATAACGACGAAGCATCGCTGGCCTGGCTGATGATTAGAAATGCACTCTGTATTCGCAAGAGACTCCATTCAGCTGGTATTACAAACTCGCCTATTTGCGTCCGATGTGGTGTCGAGGTCGGGAACTTGAGTCACACTTTCCTTTATTGCCGCATCATGGTGCAGCTGATGAAGCTTCTTGCTAGTCTCATGGTTCGCATCCTGAACGTAACGTCCTTTGACCTAGAACCAATTAATGTCTGTAGCAACTTGGCGCCGACAACAGATAGGCAAATAAGTTTTGTCTTTTTAAACTTACTAGCGATTGCGACACGAGCTACATGGTCAACGCGCATGGAAGTTGTCTACGACGGTGAGACCTTCGCTTCTCTCGAACTTATTCGAATTTTCAAGTATTTTATGAAGATTCGCATTGGAGTCGATAGGGTTAAACTCCCGTCGGCAGAATTTGGTGATAGATTGGTGAGAGTGGCGCGTGTTTGTACAGTGACAGCAGCTGGCATTGAGTGGTATCTAGACGTGCCTTAGGAAAAGAATATTGGTATTAAAAAACGAACGTTGTTCAAGACCCGTTTATAGGTTAGTATATGTTCCCTGTAATAGTTATGCCAAGTCCATAACTTAGCTAGTGTAAGAATAGATTTAATTAGGGTCCTGTTTTTTGTGTTTTTCCCCTATTTAGGTGACATATAGCGTGATATGCCAGAGATGCAGGTCACCCTTCGATATTTTCGAAGGAGGTATTAGTAATTAAGTGTTGGGGCCTGTATCAACTTTCTTTTCCTTTTCGACTGGTAAATCTGCATATCTGCCACAGATTAGTAGTGGGGGATCTTTTACTAACTTGGGTTAGTTTTATTCTTTTTTTTCTCCTCATTGTACATATGTATCATCCACATTTTGTATATAACATTTTTCGTGCCCAAATCGCCCATTGTATATATCGATATATAAGTTTTTTAGTAGGATAGTCATAGTATGAATACTTTTGGTGATTGGTGAAGAAGGTTGTATATTATAAATGCGGTATTTTGGATAATGATGGTCCTAAATGAAACTAGCTAGGTTAGTTCATTTTGTTACTATGGACCAAACTCCACCCGCTTCTTTTGTTGGCCTTGTGCCGCATTTTATATGTAATTTACTTATATATAAATAAATAAACTTCTTCCACCCCAGTTCTATACTGGTAGTCCAGAATACCACTTCTTGTATACATATTCTTTTTCTTCAATAATATATCTTTGTTCCTGTTACCGCGTGTTTCCGTGTCTTTATTTCGGCCCATAACAGGGTCACAACACACTGGTGACAAGGCAATTCGAACTGACACGGGTCGCCGACTAACGGTCGACAAAGTACCCACACGTATACGGGAAACCACAACTATCGACGAGTTACAACAGAAAACACAAAAACAACAAAGAATTTTTGCCGGAACCTTCGAAAACACCGACGTTGGATTTTAAAAGGAACAACACTTCATGAAATCGACTACACATGGTCTAGTCCTGAAAACACGTTTCGGTAAAAAAAACACACAAAAAACACGAAAAACCAAATTGATTATTTTCTTAATTGAAAAAAAGACTAGTTTTTTGTATCTCTCTCCCAACATTGTTTTCCGACTCTGTTAGAATATGTGACAAATAAGAGAATATATGATTTTATTTTACCGAAAAGAAAGAAATTGTGAAAGAGTATTTTTCATCTTTTCTAAAACTAAAACGCGTAAAGCGTAGTAAAAAAAAAGGTTTCATGATCTTTTCACAAGTAAGATGGCGTCCAGCAAGCGCTGATCATAGGAAAACACCTTCTTACGAAGCCATACTAAAAAGGAAAATAGTCATTTTCTAAAAAAAAAAGTAAAAAAGTACTTATAGAAGACCTTAAGTCAATCATCACGGAATTAACAAGATTTCAAATCTCCCAACAAGGTGTAGTGTAGTATCAGGCTGAGGAGAAATTTCAAAAGCTTTTACACGAGCAAATGAAAAACAAAAACAACAACAGCAAACTGAAGAACAATTCCAAAAGCTTCATCTCGAACAAACTATAAAGATGTGTCAGCTAAAGAAAAAAATGACGACAGATTGGAAACACTTATACAAACAATATGTCGTAGAGACAAAGGGGCTGAAAGTAACAACGCATTGTCGCAGAACGCCGTGTAGAACGCAATCGAAAATTAAACGTATTCGGAAGAAAATACGTTCGCAGCATATTTTCAAAGATATGAAGATTTATATACAATTGACTGCGAAAGTTGTGCTGACTAAAAAAAGGTTCGCCTGCTGCTTAAAAAACTTGGTATCACGGAACATACGAAATTCGTGGATTTTATTTTGCCTCGAAAAACTAGCGATTTATCTTTTATATAAGTGGTAAAATTATTAACGGAATTGTTCAGTTCCACGACCACGTTATTTCACAAACGCTGGAAGTCGATACACCTGGTAAAAAAGATGAGGAAGATTACGTTACTTTTGCATCAATAGTAAACCACCATTGTGACGACTTTAAACTAGCTGAATTGAGTGCCGATAATTTCAAGTGTTTAATTTTCGTACAAACATCGGTCTTAGGAAATGAAACAGATTAGGCGTAGAGACTTAAATAAGTTAGTGAATGAACCAAGCCTTACACTACAAAAGTTGGCCGAGGACTGTCAAAGATGTATCAATCAAAAACAGGACTCAAAAGACATTGAATTATCGGGGATTGCGCATATAAAAAAAGTATATCAAAAAACAAAGTTAAACCTTATAAAAAAATAAGTTAAAACAGAAATAGTGATTGTTATGCTGCAAAGACAAGTCAACAAGGTAAAAAGACAATTAAATGGCCACCGAGTCCTTGTTCACGCTGTGGTAGCCCACATGTGTACAATAGCTGTCTATTTCGTTTAAAGTCCTGTATGACTTGTACAAAGGTAAGACATAAAAGTTCGCACTGCAGAACAGGTAGAGGTAATAAAACGCGGATTGAAGCCATTAGGACAAAGAATGAAACATGCATGAACATAAGAAAATTTGTACAGGTGAAAATCCTGGATAAAAACATGAACTTTCAATTGGATTCGGGTTCAGATGTCTCCATAATAAATTTACATACGTGGAGAATCTTAAAAAAACCCACTTTATTAAGAACAAAGAGGATGTCTTGCACAGTGACTGGGGAAAGAATTACATTTGAAAAAAGTTTAATCACAAATGTTTATCTAATCGGAGAATACTAAAAAGCTAAAAATACTGGTGCTGAAGAATTCAAATAATATTTTCGGTTTGCACTGAGTGCAGGCATTTAAATTATGGAAATTGCCAATAAATACATTTTGTAAAAAAATAAATAGTCGAGCAACGGAATCGGAAAAACTGCAACGGGAATTTAACAAAACAAATTCCCGTGTTTTTTTTTCTGGCGGTTTTGGGCGCTGCACTAAGATAGCTGCCAAATGGCAACTTAAAGAAAATGTACAGCCGGTATTTAAAAAAGAAAGAAAATGGCCCTTCGCCTCGATTGAAAAAATAAAAAAGGAAGTAGACCAACTTATACAGACTGGTATTTTATCAAAAGTACAACAGAGCCAGTGGGCAGCACCCACGGTTTATGTAAAGAAAAAATCTAATGAGATTCGCGTATGTGCAGACTTTTCAACAGGTTTGAAAACCGCTGTAGAAGACTATCACTACCCACTGCACAACCCCGAGGAAGTGTTCTCAAATTTAAATAGAGGAAGATTTCTTTCTAAAATAGAGTGAGGCATACCTCCAAATACCTATGGATGAGGATAGTTCGAATCTGTTGTGTATAAACACAGATCTTAGTTTATATTAATTCGAAAAGTTAGCTTTCGGAGTGAAAGTCGCGCCAGAAATGTTCCAACAGGTGATGGATACAATTCTTGGTGGACTGTTTTTGCGATAGCGTATCTTGATGACATTTTGATTAATACCAAATATATCAAACAACACCAGAAAAATGTAAATCAAGTGTTTGCGAGAATGCAACATTATGGGTTCAAAATAAAAGAAGAACAATGTGATTTTTTCCTGGAGGAAATAAAATACCTGGGTTATGTTATCGACAAGGACGGCAGTAGGCCGAACCCATAAATGGGTACCGCGACAAAAAAGTGTATATTTGAAGGGGAATATACATGTTGATCACCCAATTTTCCCTACAAACAATGTATTCGGTGAATAAAGACTAGGTGTTGGTTATTTATACATATTTATGTGTGTAATTTTAAAGGAAGATATATGTATTGATGTTGTCTGTTGTTTTCTCTGCTAACCATGCATTTGGTGAAAAACGCAAAAGTTTTAACGTTTTTTGTTGACTTTTAATTGTGTTGTTTTTAATTATTCTGCTGATGATGGCCCACGTTAATCAATAAAATCTATCGTGTCGAATATGATCGTACGCAGAAACCTTTGCTCATTTACTCCAAAATAAATATGTTATAGTTTTTTTAAATATATATATATATATATATATATATATATATATATATTTATTGTACCTACAAAAATGTATTCAAATATTTGAGGGCAAGGTACAACGTAACGATTATAAAGACGTTAAATGATGTTATTGTATTGATGGTTTAGATAATTTATCTTCAATCAAAAGTTTCTTTACTCTGAGATTGTTTAGAGAATCACGTCTTACCGGGGTATATCTCTAGACGTGTCTTGAAGGTTAACGCGAATAATGCAGTATATGTTGAACGAGCCTTTTTAAAAGACGAAATTTAGCTTAGCTACTCTCCCCTCTACTTTCAATTATTACGAATATATACAAATTTAAAAAAATACGAACAAAAATCTTACCAACCCATATCAACATTAATTTTCAAGAGCAAAATCTTCGACTTTCAAAAAAATAATTTCTCTAGTCATTATGAGGATAACACCTTCATTTCACAATTTATTTATCGGTCATTAGACTAATCTAACAAATCAATTTAATCGACTTCAAACCATTTAAAATTCCAACAGAGTAACCTCCCTTAGACCCAGCGATCTCTTTATTCAAATTACTTCGGGTTGTCTAAAAGAATTTAAACACAAAATTAATAAACGGTTTTCCCTTTAACTTTTTCACAATTCCTTTTTCTCCCTTCCTTTAGAACGCATATCATCAAACCCCAAAACAGTAACGGCCAAGTATACAAATTCATAAAATTGGCTCACGGGAATTATATAGACACTTTTTATTTCATGTATATATATATATATATATATATATATATATATATATATATATATATATATATATATATATATATAAGTATTTATCAAATTATTAATTTCATATTAAAGTTTGAATCCTGTGACCGACAGCGATTGCCTCCACTCATACTGATGATTGAAGGTTTTGTATGAAACACATTGTATATAAGGTAATTTAAAAATACTATTTATAAATTATTATCCACATGTCTCGCATTTTAATTCAGTTAACAACATGCCTTCATTGTTAGTGTAATGTGATGTTCTAGGCCCCGCCTATTGAGTTTTCTTGACGGTCTGTTGATATAACAGCTGACTTTATATTAATACGTTAATTTACTCACCCATTCCGACGACAATGCATGGTAGATCAATCGTATTAGGGTTCGACTTGTGTTAGCGGCTGGGAATTTGTTTTATCCCATATTAATAATTGCAGGTGTGGCATTAAACACATAGGTATATGGTTTGTTTGAAAATATTATTTATAAATAATGATATATATATATATATATATATATATATATATATATATATATATATATATATATAGATATATATATATATATGTACATTAGGAATCATATGCTCCCTCATGTAGCATATCTTTGCTATCCTATGAAAATATATGAAGGTGAACAGACATATACAAAGCTAAACTCTCAAAACAGAACGTAATTTCTTAGAGGATAATATCATGAAGATCGAACATATACTAGATCACTTCGCCACATGCAAAATATAAGGGTTAATGTCTGGGATGATTATATAATGACAGCAGATCAAATATCACATACTCCCCGCCTCATAAACAGATAATCCTTGAAGGATGCTAGCATGGGACACACACATATATCATAATGTTTCTTTCCAAAGAAAAAATGATGCTTGGGGTGGGCAATAATATATGAAAAAAATGAGAAATATACTACACTACCGAAAGGACTAGTTAAAGCCTTGCAAGATGCATACTTACAAGAAGTTTGTTAGTCATGGGGAATAAAGCATACAAACATATTCCACACTTCCCCCAAATAATGTGGTAATGCTTGGGCATGGTATCATAACATAACATATACTACATTTCCTACCTGCTAAAAAGAGAAGGCAATATTTGGGAGAATTCTCTATTATAAAAAGCCATAATAATATTGCAAGTATGATATGATGACACCAGAATAGATACTGTACCTTCTATCTAAAAATGCAAACGTTGTCCATGAGTAGATGGTCACATGATAACTGAACAGACCATATATTACCCCCTACACATAAGAAAATGTAATTCTTGGGAAGATTCTGCGAATCCTTAAAAGAGATAAGGTCAGGTCTGTGAAGACGGTATAATGACAGCAGAACGGATACTACACTTTCGATCCCCTAATAAAGGATAATACAAGGATTGGAGTATGTACGTCCTGACAGGAATTTCCCCATCCTTAAAAAAGAGGGAATACTTTTATAGAGGAGAGTCTTATTACAACAAAACTGATACTACACTACACCGTCTTGAACAATATTCCTCTTTAATCAGAGATTATTTTACTTCATTTAAACATGTCTACTCGCTGCCTGGGATTTTTGTTCAGGTCAAAATGTAGTATCTGTTCTCCACACAACAACAGCTTCATACCGGTTACTAATGGTGTATGTTTAAATCACAACTTTTCATATTAATTACATCCTTTTAAAATTTAATTGTAAGATTTTTTTAAAGCGCTAACATTTCTTATTAAATCGCCTTCATTTATTTAAGTAATATTTATAATAATATTACATCGACAGGACTATTGTGTATATATAAAAACATTAGCAATAATATTACAGAATATTAATTTTTAAAAACATTCAAAAAAATCTGCAAATAAGGCATACTTATAGCGTTTTGAAGGTGTTCGGAAGTTACTACATATACGGTATTAAAAAACCTGATGTACAATCAGAATTTAAAAAAAGCTTAAGCTGTTTGCGTTATATAGTTAGGATTGTTATAAAACCGTTCGCATTTATTGAGTTATATATATATATATATATATATATATATATATATATATATATATATATATATATATATATATATATACATATATATATGTATATATGTATATATATATATATATATATATATATATTGTAATATGTACTAATATGTAGTATGCTTACATTTCTAAAACGATGACCTGTTGTGAAACCAATATTAGTGTTAAGTAATAACATTTTTAAAGTACAGTCGTCTAAAGATTGAAGTTTCAGTCCTCAGTACGAACGATACTAAAAATATAATTACAAGTTATTTAAAACTTTTATCTGGTTTCGGCTGACAAGAGTAAGCTACCGCTGTAGATAAAAGAAAAGGTTCTGTTCAAAATACTATACAGATTCACGATTACGGCATGCATATTCCT
This sequence comes from Sepiola atlantica, assembly GCA_963556195.1. NCBI lineage: Eukaryota > Metazoa > Mollusca > Cephalopoda > Sepiida > Sepiolidae > Sepiola > Sepiola atlantica. The sequence goes on along the minus strand of OY744521.1, from coordinate 133,309,799 downwards.
GAGTTCTCTTATACGCACCAGAAGAATGTAAGCTGTTATATCGGCTAAAATACTGCTAGAAGAACATTCAAGAGATGAATAATAGTCTTAATTATACAAATAATACACATCATGAATCCTTATATAAAAAAAAATCCTAAATATAAATGTGATTCGATTTCAGTTTCAATGTGGGCAGTCAGCCTTATCAAGTTGATTTCTGAACTCTTGGGTTTTTATAATATTTAACCTGTATTCATATGTGATGTAATTTGTATTGTTTATATGCTTCCTATTATTCTAATATATTTACTTATTTTTTCAGTTATATTTCTGAACTGTCCAAAGTGCTACTAATAGTGTGGGTATTATATCGATCTGCTTTGTATTCTATATTCCCTGTAATTCTTTTGACACATTCCATGTATTTGCTTTGTGTTTCTTCTTACTTTGTCATAACGTTGCGAACGTATATGAATGTGTAATGTATACTAAGCCTGTTTTTTAATGTTTAAGTCTTATCATGTCCGATCGTGTTTCTATGATTACTGCCTTTTTCTGTATGCCCGTGCCCAATAAGCTATTATTGTCTTTTACAATACTTTCTATGTCCTATAGATTCCATGCATTTTGTTTTCCAATTCTTTCTTTGCCCTATATGTGTTATTCATCTTATGTTCTAATACTTGCTATGCCCTATAGATTTCATGCATTTTGTTTTCTAATTCTTTCCATGCCCTATATGTTTTATTCATTTTATTTTTCAATACTTTCCATGTAATATATGTTTTCCTCATATTCTTTTCTACTACTTTACATGCTATATATGTGTTATTTCTTTTCTTTCCCACTATTTTCAATGTTCTATGTTTTATTTATTTTCATTTCAACTACTTTTTTATTTTCTATACATTTTATAATTTTTTTATTCAAATACTTTCAATATCTTATAGGTTTTATGCATTTTCCTTTCCAATACGTTCTATGTGTTATGTTTTATGAATCTTATTTTCCACTTCTTTCCTTATAGGTGTTATGCATTTATTCTCCAATACTTTCCATGTCCTATAGGTCTTAATGTTATTATTTTCCAATATTTTTAATTTCTTATAGGATTTATGATTTTTATTTTCCAATACTTTCCATGATCTATATATGTTATTCATTTTATTTCCTAATGCTTTTCCTGTCTTATAGGTTTCATGCATTTATTTTCCAATACTTTCTATGTTCTATGTTTGATGCATTTTATTTTCCAATACTTTATATGCCATATGTGTTATGTATTTTATTTTCTAATACTGTCCATGTGATATATGTGTTATTCATCTTAGTTCGCAATACTTTCCACGTCTTATGAGTTTCATGAATTTTCTTTTCCAATACTTTCTAAGTGTGTGTTGCATTTTATTTTGCACTTCTTTCCATGTTCTACAGGTGTTATTCATTTTATTTTAAATACTTTCAAAAATGACCCCGTTTTATGTTACTATCATATCCATGCATGTTCAACGTGCATTTTTATTTTGTATAGTGTTTTGTGAATCACCTTTCGAACACAGAAATATCACTGTTTATCTCTATATTTGTGCTCATTTGCTGCATTCACATAGTGTTGTATAATAATTGTTATAATTGCTTGCTAGGAGTATCCGTTTAAGTGATTATCAATGATCGTTCTCTGACAATAACCAGCAGTGTCCCTGGGGTCTGGGTGACAAGAAGTCACTAGGGGTTTATATGACTCTCTGATTAATTACATAACCGCTGCAAATTATTTACGGTTTAACAAACCCTTTTTATCATTGATACTCACTTTTAGCGACTGTTGACCTTCTCTGCAATTTGAGTCTCAATAAGCCTCCGAAGAAAAAATATTGTATATTATCCTGATGAAGATTCCTGTGTGAGTCGTAAATTTGAATTTAAATAAATAACATGTTTAATTAAAAAAACGCTTCTGCATTTTACTGGTTTTATAAGAAAAGGTTTCAATTACAAAATGTGAATGCATTCTATAAAGTAGAACTATTTACTAATACTTATAACTTATATACATTATAACACAACGAGCTTCGTTAACATCTGAATCACAAGATAAAGCGACACCATGTCGTTTAAAAAAAGAAACAAAAAAGAAATATTGTATATTATCCTGATGAAGATTCTTGTGTGAATCAAAAATTTGAATGTAAATTAGAAATATGTTTATTTAAAAAAGTCTCTGCATTTTACCGGTAAAAACTGTTTCAATATATATATATATATATATATATATATATATATATATATATATATATATAGAGAGAGAGAGAGAGAGAGAGAGAGAGAGAGAAAGAAGGAGAGAGAGAGGCGGAAAGCATGATAAAAAAGTACACGATCGTGATAGATATGTGCAGAAATATATATATATATATATATATATATATATATACATACTCCTCATCAAATATATAAGACCGCTTGAAAATCTTTTAAAATAAACCTGTTTTAAAAGTGAAGATTGTACACTCCTTCCACTTAAGGTTTTCGATATTACAATCTAAATGATTATGGACACAAAAAGCTACATTCCAAAGAGTGTATTCCAAACATTGCATTTTTATAAAATGAGACATTTTACACTTTATTAAAATTATAAAAACCAGGGGTATAAATTGTTAGATCTATGGTAATTCCAATGTTTTAGTTCAGTTAAAGATTAGCAATCACTGCGTAAAGTTGTCACCATGTCTAAATCAGCCTAACTTACCGAAGCTGAGCGTTCTCGAATTGTAGGTTTCCATAAGAAAGCTTGTCACAACGGGAGATCGCAACTAAGGTAAATCGCAGTAAAACTGGGATTTACAACTAATTAGAAAACAGTGAGAATTATGGAAAAACAAAATACACTGGAAGGCCCCTTAAATATTTCTAGTGCATTGAGTAATACAATAAGACAAGTTTTTGTGAAAGACAGTGGACTTTCATCTAGTCAAATTAAGACACTCATAGATGCTGCTTGCAGTCCAGTAATAATTAGACGACACTTATGATGAAAAGAATTGTAAATAAGAAACGTACACTAATTCATCGGCTGATTCGACGTCACAAGATGGACCGCTTATGGTTTAGTCGTGAATACCAAATATGGGACGTTGAGAAGTGAAAGGTAGTTCTGTTTTCTGATAAGAATAATTCAATCAAGATGGCCGTGATGGCTTCCAACGATATTGGAATAACAAAAACAGTCCCCCTGAAATGTTGTCCTATCATCATAGTGGTGCATTTTCTTACAGATGGATGATTGATCTCCAGGTGGTGCAGGGTCGTCAGACAGTGACTGGTAATGTTAGCATGCTACAAAAAGCGTCGATAATGACGGAGGGGCATCGTTTGTGTAGGGATGATGATCATTTTAAAAGGATAATGCTGCAATCAACGCTGGACGTGAATCTGTGACATCTTGCATGCTCAGCGGACTTAGCACCCAATTGAAAATGTTTTGGGACAGATGTTTATTGAAATGGCAAACCATATTCAACAACAAATTAACTTCATGAAGACATCTTCTGAATCTGGAGCAGCATCCCCCGCACCATAATTGAAAAGCTTATTTCTAGCATGCCCCAAAGAATTTTCAAAGTCATCAAAACCAGTGGAGGTAGAACTCATTATTAAATTTGGTTGTTAAATGTTTCCATACAATTTTCGTACAATTTCGTAAAATGTATGTCTCTGGTGTTAGAATGTTTATCAAGTGAAAAATGAGTCATTTTATAAAAATGTACATTTCTGAAAAATATGGTTGGAATGTAGCTTTCGATTTCCATAACATTTTTGTATCTGGTCTTATAATTTCATAAAAATGTACATTTCAGAATAAAATGTTGGGAATGTAGCTTTTTTGTTTTCATAACCTTTTAGATTGTAGTATTGGTAACCTTAAGTGAGAGCAGTTTAAAATCTATCATTAAAATAGTTTATTTTAAAAGATTTGCAAGTGGTCATAAATCTTTGATCAAGTGTATATATATATGACTAGAATATTTATATTACAATATATATATATATATATATATATATATATATATATATATATATATATATATATATATATGTATAAATATATATGTTTACTAAGATAACATACGAGAGATTGGGTCATATATATAAATATGCATAGAGAGCCATATAACACCCACCTATATATATATATATATATATATATATATATGAATATATATATATATATATATATATATATATATATATATATATATATATGTGTGTGTGTGTGTGTATGTACACGCGTACTTGTGTTAGTGTGTTATATTATTGTAATTTATATAGCTTTATATATATATTTATATGATTTAATTTACAACTTCGTATACGTATATATATATATATATATATATATATATATATATATATATATATATATATATATATATATATATATATATTCCATGTGGATTCTGGTCAGGTTACTTAATACTGTTAATGTAAATGAATATGAGCAAACATATATTTTTACTGACTTCAGAGAAGGATGCATGGAAGGGAGGGAAAGAGAGAGAGAGAGAGGAAGGGAGACAGGAAATTGTGTTGGTTGCTTCTCAGCGAGATACAATAATGTCGGCGCCGGTCTCCTAGCAAATTGATCACATGACAAGACCGATTCCTATCGTGTGTAGACGGTGTCTTTCCAACGGAATTCGTATCTGCTTCGTTGGGCAGCAGCTAAAGAATTACACGACAACAAAAGATGAAAACATATTGAATAAGTAAATAAAAAAGTGTTATTTGACAACTGGTGGGTAAGTGCCGAATTGAAACGTCAACAATTCTTAATAAGAAAGAACTTAAACTTCATACATATCGAACATTGATTTATCATTTCAGATTTTTTTGTCACTTGCTTTTTGAGCGGTGTTTGTACTGTACCTGCTTATGTCAATGTTCATGCTTACTTAGCTTCCACAATCTATATCTTGTATGAAAATATCTATTTTTGAACTTTTCTAAAAATAATACGCTACTTATTATTTTAATGAGAGAGTGAGTAACTAAGATGAATTCATTTACGTATTATTCTTATTGGCAAAACATAAAAAGGTGCTTTTATTAGAAGATAATTCGCTTTGAACCAATGCCGACTACCTTTTTATGTCTATTATATTGCGGATTAAATACAAATATCACTTATTGAATAAATATGTATGCAATTTTTTATATTATTATATGATGTTCATTTTCTTACATGTATAACACACGTGACCGGTTAAGTATTTTGTTGTAACACACCCAAAACAGGGAACACTCTGATGAACCAACATGGATACATTTCTTTATTTAATGAGATGTTTCTAAAACTATCGATGATTTTATCTATATCTAGAAATAAAGTTACTAATCCAATTTGCGAAGAGAGTGATCTAAATTCATAAATCGGAAAGACCCGGGCTGGACTGAACAATATGAAAGCAAATTGAAAGTCAACTCTTCCTACCTATATGACATGTGCTCTATTTGAATAAATTGTTACATCAGTTCAGGTATATAGAAATAGCAGCTTTACTGTTACTAAATAGTTGAAGAACAACATTGACATATGTTAAAAGCGGCTCTAAAATATCCTGAAGGCAGTACCCCACGAGAGAGAAACTCAACGGACGCGTTCCTCAGATTACAGTTCTGATCAAAGAAAATAGAACCACATTTGGTGTTCACCGCTGAAGAGCTAAAGATTACAGCGTCAGTGGTGTCCTTTTGTTGATGCTAAAATAGGAATGTCGTTCAGTGGCCATACCACAGAGTACTCACGCAATACACGTATGAATCCCTACTTAGTGTGATGGAGGAAAGAGCAAAGTGGCGTGAGAGAGTCAATAATATCAGAGACACTACCACGACGAGACTAGGATGATGTTCCAGTAAAATGAAACTTTTTAGACTCATTTGAGGCTTGAACACTGATATCGACACGGTAAACACTACGGCCTGAGTAACGTGTATAGCACCTATTTTTTGTGAACGAATTACATTGTTCTATTTAAGTGAAAACAGACAAACTCCAAAAACACTACAACTTTTAGCATATCAATGAACTTTTATTTTTAGATGCTACTGTACACCACTATTAGAGGATTTGCCCGTACTGTTTTAGGTGTCACATACTTCACTTTTTAAAATAGTCATATAAATTAACACCCCACTATCTCCATGAGATGCTGTGTCAATCGATCAGGTTGGCAGATTTTGCTTTTAAAGAACATTTCCATATTGATATATGACGCTTTTAAAATTACATATTCGTCTTAAAACATAGATGTATCTGCTAATGTATGGTAAATTGCGACTAATCATTTTCATGAAGCGTTTTGCCTGTTAGTCGTTATATGAGTCTTACATCAAATGTCGGTACACACGCTTTTTGAATGAACGCATCTTAGTATCAATATTCTTTGTTTATTTTAGTTTTTCTTGATAGAATTATCTCCATTTTCTAATTCTTACAGAATTTTATACCATTTGTTTGTAGAACAAAA
>OY744521.1:133180787-133298287 GCA_963556195.1 Sepiola atlantica | reverse complement strand
ATTGGCACATTTTTCTCTATTCATTAAATCATATGGAATACGTTATTGCTATTATTTATATAGACGAATTATCTCTCAAATTAATTGGATTATTTAGTCCCCCTTAGTAAAAAATGTTAGACATTCGTTTATATGAACCTATTTTTATATATGCTGATATATATTAAAATACTCATCATGTTTGCTAGGAAACACTCAGTTCGATAAATAAACTACGCCACGTGTTTACCATGCCTGGATAGAAAGTAGTAAAGCTAAATAAACGCACCACAATATGTCACTCAACTTAATTTTGATGACACAAATAGGATTTACTCGATGAAGTTTAAAAGAAAAACGGGCAATATCGTCGCCTAATATACATCGTCATCAATTACTAACCCGTCACACCTATCGTAATGCTTCTATTATCTTTTTGTAAACCACTAAGAAGTTATTTTTCTGTCATATTTCCCCCAAAATCCTGGCTTCGAGTTTTCAAAAATAATGTTTATATGCATATAGAAATCGCACTACATTGAACATCTGTGTTTTTTAGCTGTTTATTTTCTAATAGAGAAATACTAACGATTGCCTATAGCGGTGTGGAAATGACGTGTTTACTCTCACTGATGCCCTACATGTTAAACAAAAACGGGTAATCTTTTATCAGAAATATGGATAATAAACTTTATCTTTTGTCAGACACCGACTTCCATTCAATAATTCAATCACTGTTATATTGCTTTCTGAATTTGCCCGATGCTGCCTTCTTAAACTGAACGCATCCATGGATGTGTATAGTATACTCTATCAGTAGTCAGCAGGTCAATCACGTTTACATCTTAAATAGTTTTATCTCTGTAAATGTGAAGATGGAATAGAATCAATAATCAAAATATCGTCACTGCATCGAGATTGCCAACAAGCCCAGATCGATTCACTACCTCATCCGGCGTTTTCCGTTCCCTATACGAGACCCCGATAGGACCAATTTTTGATTATGCCATTGAAGCAACACATACCTATCTTTAAATATCCCGGTGATGTATCGTACATGAACCAGTTTCCGGGAACTTCGCGTCGGCAGCGTTTGGGTATGTTACGTAAAACCCCGAGAAAATACCGAGGCGAATGTTGACAGACGATACCTTCGATACGTTGTTGCGTCGTATTTTTCAGTTCTATTTTCAAGAAATATAGTAAATAACAACAAAAACGAACTAAACAATGCGAAATCACTCTTAATAAATATGTTTTATGTATTTTTGAAACAAAACGATGCTAAACAAATGTTAATAAATATATATATTTATTATTTTGTTTTACATTTCATTTGGTATTATGTCAACTGGTTAAAACGTAGTTTTTTGTGTTTCTTAAAACTGAAAAGGAATTTTATGTGTGTGTTATGGTTGCTTTTTGACATTGTTTTTCTAATCACTCGCGTAAGCGTTTGGAGAAGGGTGAGTTTTAGGGTTATGTTAGACTCGGTTCAGGGTAAGAGTTAGGATTAAACAGAGACTCGTATATCTCAATAGTATGCCCTGGGCCTCCGATCTGACGAGGTTCGTAACAAATTGTCTTTGTATATGCCCCTAAATACTTCTAATGTGCTGTCTTTAATTAATTTCAATATACGTTAGAAGATTTTTCGTCTGATAGCTGACAGCTGATTGGATAATCGCGTCGGCATTTCTCGGGAGTTTACATAACATGCTTAAATCGAAAGGCTAAAATCGGCGATCCGAACCAAAAAAATAAAACAGTTACACCAACAACGGTTAATACCACAAGACATAACCCACGGAGTGCCTGATGAAGGATGGAGAGAAAGTGGAAGACAATACAAATAAAACTGCAACTAGAAAAGGAAAGGGGAGGGTACTTACGGTTACTGAGATTCTAAACAGATCACCGGCCGTTATTAGCGAGTAATAACTAGTTCACGAACATCAAGCGATTTGCAATAATAATGAAATTACTGGTACAATAAAGGCACTTGGCGTATGTCGGAATCCAGGGAATGGCTGGTGAAAGAGCTTAAAGTCGGTAATATATTGATAATACACAAACTACTAGAATATTGATTAAAAATGTCAGTATCCATATTCACGAAACAATCAATGGTTGCTATCAGGGATACTCACTGGAAATAGCTGTTATAAAAAGCGGTGACATCATCATCATCATCATCAGCAGCAGCAGCAGCAGCAGCAGCATCATAATTATAATAATAACAACAACAACAACAATAATAATAATAATAATAATAATAATAATAATAATAATAATAATAATAATAATAATAATAATAATAATAATAATAGAAGCTTGTTGCCACTCAATCTATGGTTAATAATAATAATGTTTATTTTTATTTGATGAATCCTTCACATGGTCAATACTACTAAGAAAAAAAAAATGTTTTCTATCGTAAAAAGTATTGCAATTATAAGCTAAATATTCTTAAAATAAATAGATCGGATATGTTTTGTCTATATATATTTATTCATTTCCATGTAATTTTTGTAAAAAATTAAAAAAAAATTATCTCATTGTTATAATTGCTAACTAAATATTCTTTAAATTAATAAAACGAATGTCACTTTTTGAAATGCACTTATTAAAAATTATATTGTTGAATGAACTACAGATATTGATTTAGGAATAATTAATTTTAAAATTGGACGATTCGGATTGTTTACCCTACTAATATGATCCACTATCATTGCCGATCAGACGATCTCATTTGTTTAATGTATGTGGAATGTAATACCGTACATATGAACATAACATTCCTTAACACCTGAGGAGAATTCTTACCATTCGGATCCAGGAACACTTTCACTAGTTATTATCACTGAGTAATCACTTATAATAAATTCGGCGAAATGTCCTAGTGAGTAGAATAATAATACAGGGTCAATCAAAATGCTCGCAAATTATGAAGTCTTTATTACATGTATATTAAATAATATTACATAAAACTAAATATAATCAAATAATAGGGGTTGTAACATTAACACCAATGTTCAATTATACCGGCTTCTTCCTCAATCACCAGGTCTGTACGTCACACCAATATATTCACGATACTCCAAAGTAAACCACAGGAAACTTTATTAACCTCTGAAATGATGCGATCATTGAGCTCATTTAAATTGTTAGGCAAACATTAATGGAATACGCGGCCATCAAGCATGCTCCCAAATAGTAGTCCAGTTGGGTGAGACCCGGATACTTTTGTGGTCACGGTGTTCCGTATCCTCGACAATTCACACGATGTTCGTAATATTTTGAAGACAGAAAATCACGAGTTAACAATAATAGTGGGGAGGAGCTCCGTCGTGTTGAAAGACAACATCCCTCATGGTAGGCTTGCTCTGTAACTGAGGGATGAGAGAGTCGTAAAACAAAGCGGTATAATTTACTCGATCAATTGTCAAGCCGAAGAAAAATAGTTGCAATCGACATTCAGCACTAAATGCTATCCACACACAACACTTTTCTGGATTTAGACTTTTAGTTAAAACCGGTTTCTGATTTTCAAAGCTCCAAATTACACAGTTGTGGTGGTTAACACAGCTGTCAAGCGAGAAATAAGCCTAGTCTGATCACAGCACGTATTTTAACACAAACTGATGTTCCATAAACCAATTTGCAAAAGCAAGTCGTGATTTGTCTGCCTCAGTGATAGATTGGACTAGATCGATGCTGTAAGAGTACATACCTTGCTGATGAAGAATATGTGTAACACTGCGTCGAGGAATGCCTGTGAGCAAAGCTGCACCTCGTGAACTTGTATGCCCAAATGGATTCGTTGGTTGTAAGCTTGTGATTGCTTTTACAACCACACCCACATGATTTTCTTCCAGTTACGGCTTGGCGCTTAGTGGCAAATCATGGAGTATGTTTCTGCTCTTGAATTTGTTAAGCCATCGTGTCAGAGTAGATAACGGTGATGGATTATTTCGCATGGCAATTATCTTTTTGTATGCTCTCGTTGTTGCATCTGCTTTTTTATTATTCTCATAATACAATTTGACTAGCTCCAGTCTAGTTTCCAAATCAAGAGGCATGATGAAAATAATGACTAGTAAAGTATGAAAAAAATTAATCATACAAATGCCATGCATATGTCTATAACATATACAAAAGTAATGTTTACTAATATATGATTGGTATAATCATTTTGAACAACATACGTTTGTGTACATTTTGACTTATCTTGTATATCCTCCACGGAGATATCGCAGAGTATGAAGTATCACAGAAAACGACGGTAAAGATTGTAATAGCATTGGTATATTGAGGATATATAGCAACACGTAGACTTTGACTAGAATATCATAAACAGTACCGAAACTAAGAGAAAATCATCGGGCGTCATTAACGATGTTAAACGGCTAGGGACGAGCACACATATTAAGTTGTAATGGAAATCAAAAATAGACCCGAGACAGTGACAGTCTGAGGAAAGTCATTGTCAATGGGATTTCAGGAGAACACGTCCACTATTTTTTCCAGATTATTAATATTATACATAACTCGTGTGAGCACTCTGGTTGAAAAAGAAAATCATGATAATATTCGTAATATTGATAGAAACAACGACACTGCTGAAAGCAGTGGACTCGACATATTATGACAAAGTCATACCGAGACTGACACATCCCGGGTACGTTAAAATAAGAGTGCACCCCATAAGCACAGACAGTAGTATATATGGAACATGCAATGAAACTGGATATGTACGCAAAGTACCATTATCTGATACCCTACATAGTGCGGTAAAGCCAGAAAGAAATGGAACAATCAATAATTACACTGGAAAAATACAACGAATGTTTGAATCACTTGAAGGTTTATTGGCAATATGATCCTGAACGGAATAATCAGTGGTTGCTACACAGAAATATATATATATATATATATATATATATATATATATATATGTATATATATATATATATATATATATATATATATATATATATATATATATATATATATATATAGAGAGAGAGAGAGAGAGAGAGAGAGAGAGAGACACACACATAGAGGTATAGAGAGAAAGGGGGGAGAGCTAAATGGTAAACGACTGGAACAAGTGCATTCGATGTACGGAAATTGTGCAAAAAACATCGCTGATTACTGCAAATCTAAGCAGGCTTCTGAATATTTAAACTACAATAAATACCACCTGCTTTAATATAATAAACGGCTCTTGTCAGAACGCAAAATGACATTCAACAGTTATAAAAAGACAAGAGTGAGTAGAGGACATCTGATGACGTAAACATTCAAAGTACAGGAAGCACCAGTTTTTTTGTAAGTTTAGCGATCACCGGTAATTACCCGTGTGAGAACTCAAAGTGAATAATAATAATAATGATAATAATAATAATAATAATAATAATGATAATAATAATAATAATAATAATAATAATAATAATAATAATAATAATAATAATAATGATAATAATAATAATACTGATGTTAAATATTTGAAAGAAACTCCAATCTTTATGACCAACTACAGATATCTTTGAAAAATACAGATGTTGCTGAAATATAATAGTTTACGAAACCTCCTCAATCGCCGAAAGTAACTTACATACATCAGATTTCATCGATCAATTATGTGTAAGTTGAAAAGGAAAAACGCTGCACCCACACAACTTGAAGCATAGAAAAAAATTGCACGAAACGAAAGGAATGTAAACTACTAAAGCGTCGAAGAAAATTAAACAAATGCTGTCGACGTCGGATCAGTTGGTTCCACAAGAAAATGATTATGAAGTGTCAGGGAGTAGAGAAAACAGACGAGAGAAAAAACAGATGGGGAGGGAGCACTACCCAGAGCTCCACTAGAAAGCAAAGGAAATACTAGAATCCTGAGGCTGCTTATTCCAGTGAAAGTAAACGGCCAGCATCAGCAAGTTATTAGTGGTAGACAGTTGCTGCCAGCACTCGAAGCTATTTGTAATGGTTATTAACAGTAGCTGAGAGTTCTGGACATTTGCAGAGCAATTTTGTCACTCTGACTCTATGGACCACCACTTGTTATTGTCATTTAGCAATCGCTGATGATGACTTTTGTAAAACTTAATGAGTAAACAATAAAAATATTTATAATAGTACTAACAGAAACAGTGGCTTTGGAAGTTCTGAAACGATTAAAACACCGATGGGAGTGGCGAACTTGATCACTATTAATAACTCTTATGGCTAGTTTTAGTGAGTAACAATTAATAATATTTATTCATAATAATTACTAAAAATAAGTATCATTATTATTATTTTTGTTACTACTACTACTACTACTACTACTACTAATAATAATAATAATAATGATGATAATAATAATAATAATAATAATAATAAGAAGAAGAAGAAGAAGAAGAAGAAGAAGACGATACGGACAGAATCTACGTAAAAAGAAATAACAGAGGGAAGAGCACTAGTAAGTATCGAAGGCTGTGTGGAAGACACAAAAACAGAGCTGAAGAAATAAATAACGCAAAAAACGGAAAGGCGTATCACCGTGGCAAGCTACTCTGTTTCAACGAGCAAGTAGGGAAAAACCGAAACCAGAAAGTAATCGACAAGAGAAGTAAAGTGGGAAGAAAAATAACTACATGGATGTTTCAGAAGACTGACAAGAGAAGAAACCAAAAATTATCTGGGCATCGTTAAGAAAAGAGCACATTAACAGAGACACGGAATCTTTACTTATGGCTGCACAGAATAATGTAATTAGGACAAACAACATTAAAGCAAAAACAGTAAATGCAGACTCTGTAGACAAATAGACGAAACTGTAAACTATATTTTAAAAGTTAAGGCAGCAAACATGCCCCCCCCCCATAAAAAAACAAGAATACACATGACGCTGTGGGGTTAGCAGTACACTGGGAACGATTGATTTTTGACGATGCAGACAGATGGTACATACATAAACCAGAAACAGTACTGGAAAACGAAACCTAAAAAATCCTCCAGGATATGGATATACAAACAGACAAAGTCATACAAGCAAGGAGACCGGATGTCATAATAATTTACAAGAAGGAGAAATTCTGACAAATCGTAGACTTAGCCGTTCAAGCAGACAACATAGTAAATATTGAAGAGACGGAAAAACAAAGCAAATACATGGAACTAGCCAGAGAACTGACAGGGATATAGAGCATTAAAAAAATCAGTATAATACCAATACTAGATAAAGAACTGAGCACATTTTCTAAAACAGCTGCAATCTTAGGGGGAACATTCCAATGCGGAAACCAACCCGAAACCAAACACACATGAAGAACACCACATCACGAACCAAAGAAGATAAACTGCTAGAAACACGACATCATTAGTCCTCTTCTCCAATAAAGTGCACCGGCTCAGCTGACACCACACAAAAATAAACCAATGAATAGAAATTGCAAGAAACAACACCAGTGGATTTCTCCCTTAAAAAATAAATTGGGCTGACATCACATAAAATATCTGTAAAGGGTCCAGGATAGTGAGAATACTGGGGAGAGGCAGCACACACCAGACATTCACGGGAAGAGTGCGGAGAGTGCTGGGATTTTGGGAAGGCTTATTGCTACGCAAATTCCAGAGAACGTTAATGGTAAGCGGTTGTTACGATGTCAGGGTTTAACTGCATTTCATGACCTGTATTGGGTGTGCAGCTTTCGATAGTAAGTCTCCTAGACATAGAATCCCAATAAGAATACTACGGAAGGAAGACCTCATATTATTTCAACATGAGTGTTCAAAATTATCAAACCGAAAATGACTTATATGGGCCCAGAATGTCAAGTACAGGCTCAACATCCGGTGGGGAAACAAACGAGGCTACCCAAGTCGTCATCCAGCGAAACCCTCGAAACGCTAACACTAAAACTAGATCTAATTGAACTTAAACCTTAAATAGAATTGTGATGACATGTTACTTGAAGAGTGATCCTCTTAAGATACGATATATACCACGAATGCATCAATGCTGGAATGAGCTAGGCTTGTTTGGATCATCAGATCTAAAACTTACAGGGCAAGCCCGGAGGATTACAAATAACGAATGGTTATCTGGTATTGAAATGGAAGAACTAAAAGGACAAATAGAGAGAGAAGTGTTAGACGAACTTGGGGAGATAAATTAATGTGATGTAGTTGAAGGAAAGTCTATAGTAGAAAAAACAAAACACTCTGAGAGCGAAAATAGTGTACTTAATGCTCATAAGGCTGTTTCCACAGATGCAATCCTGAAATATATGATGGAACATGAGATTAGCTAATAAGATATTTATGTTTTAAGATTGTTAGACGAGAAGCTAAGAGCTGGCAATTTAGAACACCCGCCGACCATAAGATTTGCCAATAGCAAAAGACTTAAAACTCTCACGACCAATGTGAATGATGCATTTCCATGTTTATAAGTAAATAATCTTGATCATTGTAATAAATTTATTAAAGCTGCTACCAATATTGTATAACAAAATACGATAAAAAGTAAAGTAAGAACCCTGGTGAGAGAAACATTTAAATTGTCGGATCAAACAACTTAGAAAAGAATTAAAGTAAAGTACAAGCTCTCGAAAATAGCACACCCAAAAATCAGAGCGCTTGTGAAACACTAATCCGTAAGTTTTACATACACCGAAAATGCGTAAAGTGTGTAATTGAAAAACTGAAATAGCAGGGCGTTGCTAAGGCTGGCAAAGTTAAACATTACAGCGACAGAATTGAGCAGTATCGATAAAACAGACTGTTCGAGAACAACTAGAAACTCTTTTTTGAACAACTAGAAGGCATTTAAAGAGGGAATTACGTTGTACCTGATGATGACCAACTAGTGCCTTCCGGTAAGACATTTAGGAAAAGGAAGTAAACATCGAGATAATGTAGAATGTATCAAGGATATTGAAAACTGGCGTCCTCTAGAGTAGTACGACAGACGAATATAACAATAACCGTTGAGATGCTTACGGAGGGTGTGAACAAGCTTTCAAATTAGAAAGCACCTGACCCAGACGAATCCAAGGATACCGGTATAAAAACCTTCAGGCTCTTAACCAACGTCTTGCATGAATGATAAATGGTTGTTTGACGACAGGTGGCTTCTCTAAATGGCTGATAAAGGGCACCACAGTCTTGATAATAAAATATAAAACAAAACGGGGGTCTAGTGACCAACTTTATACCGACCACTTGCCTCTCAGTTATGGTGACACTTTTCACTAGCATATTGTGTGAAAGTATTTATGGTAATTTGGGCCAAAACAATTTGCTGCCTGAGGAACTGTAAATTTGTCGACCAAGATAATGTGGCATCAAAGATTAGCTTCTGATTGGTAAGATGATTTTGTCAAACTGCAAACGAAGAACTACTAACCTTGCCACAGTGCGGGTATAACTTTCATGTTCCATCATTCATGGATACACAAATGCCTAGGGATTTTTGAAATAGCCCCCTAAGATTCAAACAGCTTTAAAGAATAGCATGAATAATTGGGAAACAAATTTAACTTCGGGGACTGTTGCATTAGGTTTAGTGAACATCAGAAGAGACATTTTCCAAGGCGATAATATTTCCCCTGTGCTTTTAGTGATTAGTTTGATCTCTATGGCACTTCTCTTACGTAATGTGCAGGCAGAATATGGACTTAGAAAAGGACTTCACACATTCACCTTCTTACTATTCATGGATAACCTTAAGATTTTTGAAAAAAAATGAAAGCCAACTTCATACCCTTAAAATACAGTTAAATTATTTATCAGCGACATACGAATGGAATTTGGCATCACTAAATGTGGCATTCATGTTGTAAAAAGAGGTACACTTGTCCATTCAGATGGCCTTTAACTACAAACAACATATATGATAAAGAATGTAGACAGTGAGAGTGGCTACAAATACTAGTGATATCTTGAGGCGGATAAGATTAAAAACAAGTCACAGCCGAGTACGTTAGTTGTGTAAGGGTTATTCTTAGATCACACCTCAACTGTCAAAATACAATATATGCTGCCAATGCAAGAGCAGTGGCTATTATTCGATATACTGCCGGTATACTTTACTAGAATGTAGATGAACTAACATGTTTGATGCCAAAACACGAGAAAATGCTTTCAATTTATGGAGGTTTTGCAAAAAAGGAGATGCACCTCGATTGTATCTACCTAAAAAAAGTTTGGGCTATGTCTACTTAGTGGTGAGAATGTTGTGCATATAGAATAAGTTTGCCTATATGAATATATTTCTGAAAGTAATGAGATTCTTCTTAATCAAGGGAAAAGAGAGGAAATACAAATAACTGGGGTGAAAAAAGAATCAACGGTTAAAAGAGAAAGCGTTAACATAATTTGGAATAAAACTACACTGTATATTCTTTAAAAATACTGCATTTAATGGTAATGACAGCTGGAATTGGTTGGTCAAGGGTAATCTCAAAAGATCTACTGATAGCACCGTAATACCAGCACTAGATCAAGCCATTCGCACAAGATCTAGAATCTGCAGAATCACGTATATACCAATTGTGTAATGAAAGGGATGAAACCTTAGCATATGTTGTATTTGAATGGCCAATGCTAGCACAATATAAGCATGAAAAATAGAGACACGAAAAAGTCGCTCATGTACTATACTGGAATATATGCACATTTTATGAATTAGACAACAATGGGAATTGGTATGTGCATGAGCCAGAAGGTGTACAGGAGAACGACTATGACAACCTTCTGTGGAACATGCGCATACAAACCAATAAGGTTCTTGAACATTCAATACCCGACTTAATATTTCTAAGAAAAAAGGAGAACATGATTAATAATTGATATAGCCTGCCCTTTCGATACCAGAGTGCAGGAGAAAGAACAGGAAACAATAAATAAATACTAAGATTTTAAATAGAAATTAATTAGACTAGGGAAATATAAAGAAGTTAATGTGAGATT
Source organism: Sepiola atlantica (assembly GCA_963556195.1). Lineage (NCBI taxonomy): Eukaryota > Metazoa > Mollusca > Cephalopoda > Sepiida > Sepiolidae > Sepiola > Sepiola atlantica. The sequence goes on along the minus strand of OY744521.1, from coordinate 133,287,343 downwards.
ACCGTTGTAATTAGATAGTTTGGAACCATGACGAAAAAACACCATAAATTGCTTAAACAGATTGACAAGACATCTTTTTCCAATTCTGCATCAGCCCTCTTTGTTAGGAACAGCTAAAATGCTAAGGTAGATATTGAATGTCTAAATTTAAGGGACTTGACTTGATGTTCAAAAAAGAAAACTCCAACCTTATATTTTTACAGTTGAGACTACTATTAAATAATAATAATAATAATAATAATAATAATAATAATAATAATAATAATAATAATAATAATAATAATAATAATAATAACGAGTGCCTGAATTCTTAGTACATAGTTACAGCTGACATTGAGGGAATTATTCTTTCTGCATGCAATCAATCTCTGCTTTGTGGAAAGTATCAAGTGATCCTAAAATTGCATATTGCGTGATGAATATACAGAAGAATGTTACCATATTGTTTCAGCTTGCACGATATTATCATCTCACAAATATACATTTCGTCATGATAGAGTGGAACAATATTTGCATTGAATATCTGGAATTTTTATTAGAAGCACATTGTAATTGATGTGAATATCTCCAAGACAAGGGTGCATATTTAGGTGTTGTAAGCAATTGAGCGGATGTTACTAGACACATCGGTAGAGCCATCAAATTTTATCGCCCAAGCCCGATAATCAAAGATCATAAAACAGGGTGTGCTTACTTATTCACATGCTCGTTCCTGCAGACTGTGCTCTTGTCTTAAATATCTTAAATACATACGAAAATAGAAAGATCTGTAAATGGAATTATCGCAAAGGTAGCCTATGAATACGTCAATATTTCCTGTTACAGATTAGATACACACTAAGGTTACTTGGAAAATGTTAAATAGGCTAATTGTTAGTATCTTGCATCTTACGAAACTAAAAACGTAATGTTTTCACAAGCGAAGCTCAAACGAATGACATTGTCTGTGTAAAATGTGTATACGTTTCTCTATATGCGCTTACTTTTATTTTCTTTGAGTATCTATTGTGTGCGTGTGTCTGTATGTTTGCAGAATGTAGTATAAATATAATACACCCATTTATCGTCATAAGTCTCAGGAGGAGAGCTGAGATGAGATACATATACAGCATACACACAGAAGAATTACTAAAATTACATTACTAATAAGATTATAATATTACCTATCATTAAACTAATATTTAGGAAACACAACTATAATAAATACCCCGTCTCCCAGTAAACACATTGGTGGTTTTACATTCATTACATCAGAGAATAGAAGGGCAGAAGAATAAGAGCACAATTACAACCAAAAATGGGAGGACTTACACATCTAAGAAAACCAGCTGTACCTTAAAGGAATAAATTGCTCGTAGTAAGCAAAAAATAAGTTGAAAATAAACAGATGTAGTCTACACGAAGATCTGGGGAGATGTACTCTCATTAAAAATCTCAAGAGATATACAAAGGAGAAATAACTAGAACAAATGGTGTGAAAGATTACATTGATATTAATTACATCCATTCTCATAATTCATAACCAGAATAGATGTATTGTCCGATGTAGATCCATATACATCCTCCTCTATAAAGGAAATTCTCATAAAATCTTAGAAATAATATATTAATTAAGATATGTTGATCGTGTGTATATTTCCAAGCTATTCTCGTTTAGGTAAATTAACTTGATTGGATGTAGCTCATACAAAAACTCTTGAAAAATGTATTATTTATAAAAGGTTGATTTTACCTCTTAAATCATTCACCCACCAACCGTGTTACTAGATACGGTCCAAATATACGAAAATATTAATTTTCCTCGGCTAATGTTTGATTAATAGTTCAGATAAAATGATCAAAATTTTCCTCAGAATCAGAATTCATGTTTTAATTCAATAATTGATTAATAACGCAGCCGGCAACTTTACGTATAATTTCTCCCTAGCTCACTCCCTCTCTTAGACTGTCGATTTTCCGACCCGCATCTCCGATCAAGTAGACCAGCAAGCCTCACTTCTAGAACTCTTCTTGACCTCAATGCCCGAGGCTTGTGTGACGAAATCTCATAACCCACTCGGGAATGCTGATCACATTGTGTTAATGATACATATCACCCTAAAAAGTCGTCTAAAAGCTGACGAACCGTTGCTCAAATAAACAAGATACTACGAGCAGGCTGATTTCGAGTCAATCAGAGAGCACATCAGTGACGCCCCATTGAAGGAAACTTTCTAACTACCTGCAAACCAGTGTGCAAACGAATTAACTGAATGGGTCAAAGCTAGCATTGAAGCCTATGTCCCCATGCGAAAATTCTTGAGCAAGCCCCACTCTCATCAATGTTTCACTTCAGAATGTGCAGCTGCCATTTCTGAGAGGCAACAAGCATTCCGTAAATCTGGCCGCCATAAGTCAGCTACTAATAGACATACATTTATAGAGTCAAGAAATAATTGCAAGGCCGTGATAGGCGAAGCCAGAGAAGTTATAATGAGTTAACAAAAAGACGCATCCAGACACAGAAACTAGGTACTCGCGATTTCTGGAAAATTTACAATAGTGTAGTGAATAATGGTCAATCAACGATTCCCCCACTATCAAACCACAATGATGTCGTTTGCACGGCCACTTATAAGGCTGAACTACTTGCTCAGCGTTTCGCTTATAACTCTACTTTAGACTCAGATAGCCACCCCCTCCCTGAATTCCCTTCACGGACCGAAGTCACACTTGATAACCTGGTCATCACCCCATCCCAGGTCAGAGACATCATAAAAAACCTTGACACTTCTAAAGCTTGTGGGCCTGATCTTATACCTGTAATAGTAATACAGAAATGTTCTGCTGAACTGGCCCCTCTCCTCTCTAAACTCTTCAGTAAATGCCTAGCTGAATCATGCTTCCCCGACAGCTGGAAAATTGCCTCTGTGGTACCTGTTTACAAGAGTTCTGGGAATAGAACCGATCCTCAGAACTACCGACCAATCAGTCTACTGCCGATCTTTGCCAAAATCTTTGAATCCTTAATCAATCTAGCAATAGTACGACACTTAGTTAATTCTAAACTTCTATCTGACCACCAGTATGGATTTAGACCAGCAAGATATACTGCAGACATCGAAACGGTCATCTCTGAACGCATGTATCATACATTCAGCAAGGTAGGTGAAGCTAGGGCAGTAGCGCTTGATATATCCAAGGCCTTTGACAAAGTTTGGCATAAAGGGCTTCTCCTGAAAATACGCTCATACAGTATTACTGGGCAACTACTTAATATAATTAGATCCATCCTAAACAAAAAAAAAATCCAGGTTGTCCTCGATGGCCGTTCATCTAAGCAACATGACATAAATGCAGGTGTACCCCAGGGACCTATCCTTGGACCTTTGTTGTTCCTGATCTATAAAAACGATCTCCCTGACGACATAGAGTCGGAGATTGGTTTATTTGCTGACAACACCACGCTTTACTCTCGCCATGTTGGTAAAACAGACGCGATCATATTCGAGGCAATGGCTGAATCTTTAGAAAATGACTGTAGTGGATTGGGGTCATAAATAGTAGGTAACTTTTAATATCGCAAAGACAAAGCTCCTTTCCTTCAATAACTACAAGAAACTTCTACCTGAGAGTTCATCATTTAAACTCCTCGGCTTAACATTCACAGGTAACATGAATTGGAACAAATACATTGAAGACATTGCCAAGGCTGTCTCAAAGAAGGTTGGTTCCCTCTACCGTGCTAGTAAACTCCTCACACCTGACATTATCCTGTATCTATACTAAGCTACCATCCGCCCATGCATGGAGTATTGTTTCCACATCTGGGCTGGTGCATCATCTACTAGCTTCTCCCCCATTGACAAGGTCCAAAAAAGAGTCGCCAACCTAATAGGTCCCTCACTGTCAACCAACCTGTCCCATCACCGCAATGTAGCATCCTTATGTTTGTTTTACAAATACTTTAATGGATTATGCTTCGATGAATTGGCTACTCTGATGAACAACATAGGTGTCATTTAAAATATAAGTGCAACTCTTTACTTTCTATGGCAGCCCTATAGATACAATTATTTGGAATTTTAAAAACTAATGATAATATGTGTGGTTCGCCTAGATAATCTCTGCTTTAATAATTTGGGATGATGTAAATAAAAAAGACTTTCGGAATCATATTCTATTACACATTCCAGATATTATAAATAGGATTTATGTTTATTTATAATACATTAAGTGGAATTCTATATTTCACAAATTTTATTAGATAGGTAATACATTGTCATCCACCGTTTTATTATAGTTTGCCTACTTTTCCAGTGTGTAATATATCTATTAATAATGAAGATTATGTATCTGCCTGTCTGTCTGTATGTCTGTCTGTCTGTCAAAACTATACTATTTAAGACTATTGTACTTATTATGAAATAGTATAGTATACACTAACCAGACTAATGTACTATATTTAAATGCTCAATTCAGGGGAATAGTGTAGTGTAGTATATGTTCTGTTTCATGGTACCATCCTCGCAGACATTTCCTCCTCATTTTTGAGAGGTGTTGGGGGTAATATAGTATATGTTCTGTTTTTATGATACCATCCTCCCAGGTATTACCTATTCTTTTTTTAGAGGTGTGGAGGTAGTGTAGTATCTGTTCTGTTTTCATGATACCATCCCCCCACAAATTAACTCCTTTTTTTCTAGAGGTGGGAGGTAGTGTACTATTTGTTCTGTTGTTTCACATTATCATTCTTTATTTTAATTACGTTGTTAAGACAAGGTGTTTTGTTTTAAATTGAAGTTGAGCAAAGTATATCTCGGCCATTAGTAAATGGGTGACCATTTTGGGAAAATAAATTGCTCACTCATCCTTCTTGTCCTTCCGGAAGTGACGTCATTGTGAGAGGATTTTTTCACATCATCATTCTTTACTTTCATTACATTGTTAAGACAAGGTGTTTTGTTGTAAATTAAAGTTAATCAATACATATCTCGGCCATTACTAAATGGGTGATAATTTTGGAAGAATTAATTGCTAACTCATCCTTCCGGAAGTGACGTAATTATGAGAGGATTTTCTTCACATTATAATACTTTATTTTCATTACGTTGTTAAGACAAGGTGCTTTGTTGTAAACAAATATTTCGGCCATTACAAAATGAGTAACCATTTTGGAAGAATAACAAAACTGGTTCTTTGATATGACGTAGGCGCCTTCAATAGCATATTTAAACATGAGTTATTTGATATGACCGAGGCGCCCCTCATTATTTTTCTTTTCTTACCTATGAATGAGGGAGGGTAAAAAAAAACTTAGAGAGAGGGTCAATTTTTTTTATTAAACTAAAAATATTCTTATGTATGGGGGAGAGTGAATTTTTTTTTGGGGGGGGGTACATTTTTTTTCTTATTTTAACTGAAAATATTAATATGTATGGCAGAGGGTAAAAAATTAGGGGGCAGAGGTTAATTTAATTTTATTTTTTTTAACTAAAAATATTCTTATGTATTGGGAAGGGTAAACAAACATTGGGGACTACATTATTTTCTTTTTTTAATTGAAAATATTAATATGTACGGGGAGGGTAAATAAATATTTTGGGTGGGGGTAGGGAATTTTTTTTTTTCTTTTCTTAACTAAAAATATTTCTGTGTATGGGGGAGAGGAAAAAATGGGGGGGCAATTTTTTTTTTTTTAACTAAAAATATTTCTATTGATGGGGGAGAGTAAAAACAAAATTGGGGTGTGGTCGAATTTTTTTCCTTTATTTTTAAATGAAAATATTCTCGTGCGGAAACAAAGAAAATCAATGTCTAACAACCCAAGAAATATTGCTGGGCTTCATCGGTTTACGGGTGAGCGTTCATTTATGACGCGGCAGCCTAGCAAAAATATGCGACCGGAGAGAGCATATATTTGCTAGTATATATTAACGTTGACAGTTGTACGATGAAAAGAAATATCTCGCGTTAGTGTGACGTTACGTTCAGACACTGAGACTGACTCTTAAACTTCATTTTCGGCTTGATTTCAGCACGAGTGGACGTGTTAATATGCTGTTTCCTGGTAAATAAAAACATACATAATTAATACAATCACTCGTACTTTAATTATTTCCGGATTAATAAAAATAACAATAATAATAATAATAATAATAATAATAATAATAATAATAATAATAATAATAATAATAATAATAATAAGAAGAAGAAGAAGAAGAAGAAGAAGAAGAAGAATAAAAAGAAGAAGAAGAATAGAAGAAGAAGAAGAAGAAGAAGAAGAAGTAGCAGAAGAAGAAGAAGAAGAAGAAGAAGAAGAATCAATAACAATAGAAAACGAAAGAGAGGTAAAGAAGCTAACTTTTTTTAATAATGATAAATGTTTTAAAATACAACGATGATGGAATTAGATTATTTTAAAGTTTACGCATTTGAAAATCAAATAAGGTAGACTCAAAACATTGATACAATGGTAAAATGGAATTTAACTCAAAATAGAAACATCGACAAGAAAATAGGTAAGGAGATGAATATATATATTTATATATATATATATGATGGGTTCTTCCGTCGATTTAGACGTATGAGTGCCCCACCTGAGGCCGCCCGTGTGTGAATTTGTAATTGCAAGGGTTGCGCAATCACCAACAACCGCTCTCCTGAGTGGGCATTGCTTGATTACAATGGCAACTAGTAATACAAGACGACTGGAAACAATGCCGAGATAAGCAGAGAGCACATATAGCACCTTGTATTCCCAAATGGTCACCCATTTAGTACTGGCCAGGCTCGTATATATATATATATATATATATATTTAAATATATATTTAAATATATATATATATATATATATACATATATTTAAATATACATATACACATATATATATATATATAAATATATATAAATATATATATATATATATAAAGAGATAGATAGATAGATAGATAGATAGATATATAGATAGATAGATAGATAGATAGATAGATAGATAGATAGATAGATAGATAGATAGATAGATAGATAGATAGATATATAGATAGATTGACCGAAATTGTAAGAGAGTTGTTATAGCAATCAGAATAAAGAGAATGGACCAGTCAACACGGGCTTTCGGGGGTTGCAGCGATAACCGCATCTACATACGTTATCATACCAATGCAAGCAGATAGCCAGTCAGACGTTCTGGGAGTCTAAATAAATAGAGACGACCACTGAAACTTACAAATATTATGCTGGTAACTTTCTAAAAGAAGTCGCTAAGACGACTGGATAGTCCCTCTAACCACCACAACCGCAACATGATCTTAAAAAGTTCTCTTAACTCAGGGCTGGATCGGCCTTCATTTTTTTCTCTGATTTATTAGTTTTCAGTATTTACAACTTCATTATCTTTTTTGAAGACATTAATAAACTTGCTTGTCTTAATACATCTTCACAATATTTTTAAATATTCATGCTATTTAACATATTTCATAGCTACTCACACACATAAATAAGGAATAATATAATACAATTTATATGTTTTTAATGAGATTCAACAAATACATGATATTTTCTTCATGATTGCTGGATCAAATTTACGCTTGGGAAAAAAGTATATAATTAAAGAGTGTATTGCCTTACAATTGCTACCTTTATATTTCAGCCGTCTGACGGAGTACAGTATATAAAAATATCGGTTTTATGTAAGTCATACATATCAATACTATTTGCAGCTGATGGTGCTTAGTTGGATTTAGTTGCTGTAATTCAAGTTTTACGTTTCAATCCCAGAGATTTCTCAATCAGCAAAAAGCGAAAAACCGGAAGTGAAATATATATATTCGTGGAAACTCGTTTGATGTAAATTACTTAAAAGTTTGGGCAATATTAGCTTTACGCCCAACTTATTTCAAAAGCTATGGTAAATAACATATACGAAAGAAATAAAAATACGAGAAGATGAATACAAATGTGAAGAGGGTGTAAAGGGGAAGCGGATAAGAATAAATAAGACGAATAAGAAATATTTAGAAGAATTAGGGCAAGCGAAAAAGAGAAGTAGAAAATATTATACATTGAATACCAAGCAGAAAAAGAAGTCGAAGAAAACATAATGAGAAGAATCATTGAATAATGCGTGAATAAAGAGCATTAAAATTGAGAAAATTGCATAAGAACAGAGAAAACGAAAAGTATAACAAAAGGTGAAATGATTTATAAATAAATACATACATGACGACAAGAAAGAACAAACAATACAAATGAGGGGGGTAATGAACTGAGCTTGAGAATGAAATGTTATATAGACTGATGTTATAAATATGGCAAACTAAAGCCATGTTATCAATACTGTTATAATGCCAATCTTCACGCGGGTATTGCACTGAGAATAAAAGGAATTCTTTGAATAGAATCATTTTACATAACTTTGCATGTGACTTACGAAGACAAACATTATATTAAATTCATGTCGAGAGACTTTAGCCAAATATTGATCAACATCAATTGGATTATTGTGACTCTAGTAAAATATCAAAAAATTAAGGGGCATGATAAGAAACTAAACCTCAGAGAATATTGTGCAACTGGTAATGATTACCTATAGATTTAATGTCATGCAAATAAAAAATAGTCTATTTACGAATAAGATTTTTTAAATTGAAATAACTCCAAACAAGGCATAAAGCTACTTAGTGTAAGTTACGAAAACATACTTTTTCAAGAGTAAAAACAAACAAACAATGCTGTTAGATTGGGTGTATTCCGGCCGAGAAAACATAAATTATTCCCCCTTTGTCAGAAACCTCGCTCATGGAAATTGAGGACTAACCACAAAATAAGGGGAACGACAGTTACGAGGAAGGGCAACTTTCTACTCTCCTTGTTGTGAATATACTATACTCAATAACAACCCGTTACACTCTTGAAATAATGACTAGTTGGGAATATTTAATTGATCTATAATACACATGTTTAAATTTTAAGAAAACTCTGAGGCATTACAATTTTCACAACGGTCTTTTATTTTCTAGGTTTTGAGTTCATAGTAGCAAAAAAAGTATAATTACTCATATAACATTATGTATGTAAATAAAAATATAAAAGACAAAGTGAAATAAGACACAATGTTGAAACAAATAAGGATAATACAGTGCATACAGAATAATATAGAAGGTGTATATACGAATAACAAAGTACCGACCAGTATTATAGAAACAGAATCAAGACAACTTTAATAAAAAAAGATTAAAATAAATACGTTATTTAAAATAAATAACAGTAAATCAAATGAAATAAGAAAAAATAAAGTAACAAAAGCAAGATGGAAACACGTTGAGAAATCAATAAAGACAGCAAAATGAAAAAGTAAGCGAAATATAAAACGAAAATAAAAAAGACAGTTCATCAATCGTAATACAATAATAACATATATTAGATTGAAGGAACATAAAAAAGGCAAAGAGAAAAACACGGGTAGAACAAATATAATGATATGGAATAAAAGAAAAAAAGAGAAAATACGAGGGGCGTTCAATAAGTAATGCCCCTGTTCAATGTGTAATGATTTATATATCTATGGGATATATTGCAAGAAACAGCTCTGAACTATTTGTGGTTTATTATTAACAGGTGTTTTAACTGAGTCAGGTGTGAAATGGAGCCAGTTGAGTGCCGTGCAGTAATCCGGTGTTTGTATTTTAAAGGACGCACACCAAATGAGACTTTTGATTAAATGAAAAAAAACTGATGGTGATGATTTCCGATCATATGATCTTGTAAAACGCTGGCATTGTGAATTCAAACATGGCCTGAAGTCTGTGGAAACATCTCCCAGATCTAGTCGTCCTTCCTCGACCATTGATGAGGCATCTGCCCGTTAAGTTGAGGCTGCAATTTTGGAAGATCGACACATTACTATTCGTCCAATAGCCCAAGAGGTCATGATTAGTACAGGGTCTGTGAAAACTATCATTCATGGCGATTTGCATATGCATAAGGTGTTTGCCAGATCGATTCCCAGGTTGCTCACACCTTTCCAGAAGCAAGAACGCGTCGAGTGCTCGAGGATGAATTTTAAGATGTGCCAAGAAGATGCTTCAAAGATTTTCAAAAGACTGATTACACAGGATGAAACTTGGGTAGATCACTATGATCCAGAGACCAACGTTCAGCCAATGTAGTGGAAGGACTTGGACTCACCACCCCCAAAGAAGAAAAAGGTGCAGCCCTCTGCTGACAAGGACATACTCACAGTCTGCTAGGACCAGGACGGAGTAGTGATGACAGATTTCATGGCAAAAGGTACCACAATTACAGGAACATATTACGCTTATCATTTAATGAATTTAAGAGAAGCTATCATAATAAGAGGCGGGGCAATATCAGCAAATGCCTCCTCCTTCTACAGGACAACGCTTCGGTCAACAACTCGCATGTCGCCAGATCAGAAGAACGGGTGTGTGGCTATAAAATCAACCACATCCCCGTTACTCTTCTGACCTTGCACCATTTGACTTTTATCACTTCCAAGCCATGAAGTAGTTTTTGAAATGATAGCATTTCCCAGATGATGCAGCCTTGATTTCTGAAGTTACGACGTGATTGGAGAACTAACCTAAGGTGTTCTACAAAAACGGTGTCCAGAGCTGTATAAAACAATGGGAGAAAGGCATAACTCTGGGTTGTTCCTATGTAGAGAAAGATTTATAACCTTGCCAAGTTTAATTAATCTACTGCTATGAGAAATCTGTCAGGGGCATTACTTATTGTACTCTCCTCGTAAGAAAAATATAAATAAATTAGAGACTTATACATAAAAAATATATATAAAATATGTTATCACGATTAAAATACAATAAAATTGAAAACAAAGACAATCTTAGCAAATTATCCGAAGGACAAGTACATATTTCAGAGAAAACAGAAAGTAGGAAAAGTTCAAAATATAAATGAAGACATGTAACAAATGGATACATAAACAATAGACTGACATACTGAAGGTCAGTGCCTATTATTTTTGTTATCATCTTTTTTTTTAAATCACTCCAGACAAGGCATAAAGCCGCGTGATGTAAGGAGCTAAAATACTACTTCAAGGTAAAAAAAAACTAGCAAACGATACATTTGAGGTGGATAGATTCCGACCTCTGGTAAACAGCAATTCTTCTCTCTTTTTCAGAAACAGTGCCCATCAAATCTGGGGACTACACATATACATGGAAAATTGATTGTAGACAAACATAGTAACATTATCAGGAAAGAAGCAATAGATGTTAAATGTATTAGTACGGTCTCACTTTTTGATTGGCTACCGTTTCGTCCTACTCCATTGTGTTTGCTTCATATATTGTATACAAATGCTGACTTCTGTTTTAAATAAAGCCGCATTACAAAACGAAGATGGTAAAAAGCTTTTTACTGAACTATCTTTGTTCATCTCTAATAATTCATGTGTGCCATTATTTTCACTTGCACGTGACCTTGTTTGTCCACATTTCCAAATTTTACGTTTCGTCTGTAATTTTTATTTTGCATTTACTACCTAATATATATATATATATATATATATATATATATATATATAAATATATTTACATATATATATATATATATATATATATATATATATATATATATATATATATATATATAATGAGTGTTTTCATCAGTTTGGTCATGATAAATCTTGGGCAGAATCGTACTGATCAAAACGAAATTTACTCCTCAAGAACTTGTGTTGCCTAAAACGCAGCGCTTTATTCGGAGTTTTCGACAGCAGAAAAGTGCTGATGGGTTTATCTGTTACAAACAAGTCAGACTTGTCACAAATCATATATTACACGATAGATAACATCCAAGTTGACTTTACAGACATAGTAACATATATATATATATATATATATATATATATATATATATATATATATATATATATTATATATATATATATATATATATATATATATATATATACACATACATACCTTTCGACACAAAAATACCATATAAAACGGGGACCTTTTTGAAGCTCCCGCACTTAATTAACGTTAGGGGAAGCGAAAAAACAAATATAAACTCAATAAAGCAATTTCAAATGTATACCTATCGCGATGCCTGAAATGCTAGAAATATCCATGATCTAGTATATAAGCATGTTTTGTGAGTGCTGGACGTAATCAGACATGATAAAATACTTTATATTAGAAAATTATATATTACCGACGTTGTACTATTCTTTTCTATAATTTTATATAAGTATTTTCGAAATATATCAATGTAAATAGCAAGTGTGAACCTTGGCGAAGCATAGTTTTCTGTCATTTTTTACAGAGAGTATACAGTAGTACAAAATAAGAGTTTAATTCTGAGCGAATGAGTCCAGCGAAAGGTTGTTTCAAAAATGGATCTGCACCTGCTATTTACTTTGTTCGGACATGTTCATGAGTTATGTACATGCGGATAAAGAAAATGGAAAAACAACTGTTATATATATTTTCCCCTACATTTTATTTGATATATTGAGAAACATCATCTCGGCCTTAAGAAAGTGAAACCGGAAAATAATTCCTTCTTTCCACATGAATTTTCAGCTAAGCCCTGACGAGAAATTTTATATTTCTAATGAATCGGTGGAAGCGGAAACAGTCGTTCAGGTCGCGGATTATTGTATTTTAATTGGTTTTCTCTAATTATTTAAATATGGTTGAGTGTAATTAAGCGCTTGTTTCCGTTACGGGTGTCAGATTACGTCTCTGCTACGTTTTTAGAGGATCAGAGGAACTGGCAAAGTGTAACTATACACCATAGAATAGTTTGTATAACACATCTTTGATAATAATAATAGTAATAATCAAGAACCAATTCATCAAACTGCGCGTTTAGTTATGAAAATTACATTTCATGCTTGCCAGACAGACACACACATAATCTTATTGAACGAGGACGCATATAAATATAAAATGCACTCAACGTTGAAAATGCTATCTATGTTCTCCCTCTACCTATATATATATATATGTATATATATATATATATATATATATATATGTATATTTGTATATATATATATATATATATATATATGTATATTTGTATATATATATGTATATTTGTATATATATATGTATATTTGTATATATATATATATATATGTATATATCTATATATATATATATATAGAGTATTTTGTTACATATGTGTGAGTGCATTTTTAAATACGTGTGTCTTTGTTGGGGGTAAGCGTGTGTTCATCAGGATATTTGTTTGCTAATCAGAAATTTAGCTTTCCCATTCGCTTACACACCGTTTTATGCACGACTATTTTTTCCTAACAATTAGCTACATCTTGACAACTATTTTTAATATATCCAAAAGTAAAGAAAAACATCAAAATGCGGATGCACTGATGAACAAACCGTAAATCTTGTTTACCCTTGTTCTCAACTCATCGATGCTCATTGATAAGTTCTGACACATAATATAAACACAACTTATAACAAACCATATATATCGATATATATAGTTCTATAAACTAGTATAGAAAGCCTTCCCTAAATCAATCAAATTTTCCAAAATATTTAATAAAATGAACCTAAAATTAGCTACCACTGTGTGAAAAATACTAAACTATAGCTAACAAAATAAAACGTAACACCGAGAAATGTCAATGTACAATTGTAGATAAAAGCATTTAACACACGTACATTAAAAGTCAATTAACATTACATATGCTAGAAGAAACAAAGCAACACAGCAATTTTCAAACAAACTGTACCCATTATTCTAGCTCGAAAGTTCATTAAAAGACAACACTAGAATATATACATATATATATATATATATATATATATATATATATATATATATATATATATATATATATATATATATACTAGCAAATATATGCTCCCTCCGGTCGCATATTTTTGCTAGGCTACCGCATCAGAAATGAAGGCTCACGCGTAAGCCAATGGAGCCCCAGTCATATTTCTGTGGTGGTTAGACATTGATGTTCTGTGTTTATGACCAAGATTATTTTTAGTTGAAAATAAAGGAAAAAAAATTCGATCCTACCCCGATTTTTGTTGTACCCTAGCCCATAAATAGAAAGACTTGTAGTTTAAAAAGAAAGAAAAAAAAACTTTTGTACCCCCCTCAATTTGTTTATATTACCAGTCATAGAAATATTTTTTAGTTAAGAAAAAAAAAAAATTTTTTTTGACCGCCTTCCCCCAATTTTTTTACCCTCCCCCTATACATGTAAATATTTTTAATTAAAAAGGAAAAAAAAAACCTAACCCTAACTGTAACGATGGGGTCAAAGTTAGCGTGGGTGCTAAAATGAAAAAGCACCAAAAAATCAAATACAGTGAACACAGTGTGTGTGTGTGTGTGTGTGTGTTTGTTTAATGACCTTTTTTTAATTAAACAATTTGATTCTACAATCAGTTGTATAGTTTTCCAGTACAATGTGTTAGTTTATTTTGTTGACATTAAAGAAAAAAAATCACATCTTTGTTTTTAATAAATAAAACATGGAATCATAAATTCTGTTGAGGTCGTGCCAAAATGATAATATTGGATATGAAAGTATTAAGAAATCAAATACAGTAAACACGAAACGTTTTTTAATTCTCGGAAAGAAAAAGTTTACCTGAACTGTGTGTGTGTGTGTGTGCGTGTGCGGGTGTGCGTGCGTGCGCGCGTTTTTATATAGTAATTTTTAAATCAATTATTATTTTAATTAAACAATTTGATTTAATAAATTTGTGTTTTAAAACATAATGGCTAAGAATAAACAAACTTAGGACGGTTTTAAAAATGGAAAACTGAGCACGGTGGATACCAGCGTTGTTGTTTACATATTAACATCGGCTGCTTAATCAGATCGCCATATTTAATTACCGGAGGGAGGGATGACACCACTGATTAAACAACTAATCGGCTGCTTAATCAGATCGCCATATTTAATTACCGGAGGGAGGGAGGACGCCACTTATTAAACAGCTAATGACTTTGCAATTTTAACAGTACTCGCGTTGAAATGGTTTAGAAAACACGTCGGTTATGATGAAAATGGCTTTAATTAATTGTATGAATAATGTTTATTAATATAACATTATCGGAAAATATTGTAAATACATATGTATATTGGATAATAGCAGTTATAAGTGTATATTTGTAAATATGAATTTAATTGAAGGTTTAAAGGAATGACTTATGTTAATGGCAACACCCATCTGGTGTCTGAACGCCTTTTGATGACAGTATATAAAGAATTTCAAAAAGATTAGTTTCAGTTAAATAGTCATACTGGAGTTTCGGCTTCAGACAGACAGCCAGACAGACAGATACATAAATTCCATTATTAATATATATATATATATATATATATATATATATATATATATATATATATATATATATATATATATGTTGCATACCCCCTTAAAAATAAAACGTCAGGAAAACCACAGAGGGGATTTATCATTATTATAAATAGTTAATCCTGTCCGACTGAGGCAGTTCTCTGAAACCACTCAAATAATTCGAATTACATCCTCTCGTGACCGAAACAATACAAAAGCTCACGAGAAGACTATTGAACGTTTTTAACAAGACGAGAACAATACGAAAGTTTTTAGAGATGATTATTAGTGGTTTCGATTTTTTTTTAGTACATTTTCTTGTAAAACATTTTCTGTAAAACATTTTCTTAAAGGCACTTCTCATAGTCATTTTCAATCGTTATTTTTAAACACAGTTCGTTTTTCTTTAGTTCTTTTCGTTAAATATCTGTTCATTTAAGTTTGTTAAAATATTAAAAAAACTGCACTGAGAAAAGTTACCTTACATGTTCGCTCATCGTCTCGCCGTGATCGCCGATTGATACCATCGGGTTCGTGGTGTCTCCTTGGCTGGGGCCGCAGTGGTGTACCTGTTTTGGGAGCAGATTCTGTTCCAAGCACGAAGACAAGGACATTTGGAGACGATTTTTTCTGAGAGAGATTCTATCTTTTATTTTCACACTTCGGTTGGAGAGAGTTCTATTGTCGGTTCTTCATTCAACTCTGTTTCCTTCATTCATACTGTGTGACGTTAAATGCAATTAGCTATTTTCTAGAAAGTTTTGCTCATGTCTGGCGAATTTCCCCCCGACTACACATAACAGAGCAACATGCTAAGCGTCTTGACTCTCGCTTCCAAATTCAGGAACTCAACTCAATACCCAACTTTTCACACAAAGCCACCCGGCTAATCGTTGCGACTTCTATCCGCCAAAATCCGGAACTCAACTCAAAACCAAACGTTTCACACAAAGCCACCAGGCTGAGCGTGTCGACTTCTCGCTGCCAAAATCGGAAACTGACTGAATAACTAATTTTTCACACACATGATCTGTGACGTAAGAGACCCCTTTGACCTTTCAACGTATCTCATAACTGCACTCAGATCGCTTTTGTGTTTAACCTATGACCTCATCTCTCGTCACCATGTCATTGTGACCGTGTGAAAACAACCCTTCACAAAACTTGTACGCGATGACACCGTCACAAATCGCGCAAATCAAGCGATACATTTCGTACGTCCATACATGCGTCCCAATTTATCAATGCACCCAGGTTTTGTACTTATATTGCACTTTATGCTATTTCTTTCACACGGTGCACAATTCATACTAGTTAATTTACCCGTTTAAAATACATGGCCCGTCATAATACATCATGTATATATATATATATATATAATTTATATATACATCTGTGAATGAAAATGTAAATATTTATCAGGGCAAGTCAATACGGGCATCTAAAAATAACCCATACTGACTACGCGAAAGTACGCTATTATTGCATATACAACACATGAAATATGGCAAAACAGAAACTTAGAATTAATCTAAAGCTGAAGACATAACATCAATCACCTCAGCTTAAATATAAAAAAAAAAAACTCAAACACAAAACAATTAAATAGAGACAAAATAACCATTACTGACTAAAGTTGACCAAATACGACTAAACATACAAACTACTGATAACTTTAAATAATAATAAAGTATAACTGAAATACACAAAATAAGATAACACAAAAAACTTATGTTTATAATAAACGACAACAACACACAAAACCTATTTCGATGAAAATAAATTATATTTACGAATGATTTATTGTATAAATACGGGTTCAACCAGGAAAATATTAAAATATTAAATGATAGTAATAAACATGCATACCTGGTACGAGAAAACATACGTATATAAAATAATTATTATTAAAAGGAATAGAATATATGTCATAGAACCCAATTCAGCAACATGTCAATACTTTGAAACACATAAATGAGCTCACGAAAAACATAGCATGACATTCGTACAAATCAAACTGGATACAAACCCACCACCGATCTTTCATCCTGCGAGCCGAAATGTTTTGACGTAAAAACAATCGGCCAACGCACGCACTAACACCATGAAAGTAGCCAGATATACGAAAAATACAAATAAAAAAATCACCCAATCAACACACATATAAAGAAACGACTCATAGAATGATATATCTAATATAACGGATTGCACATATAGTCCAGAAAATTGTGGCTGAACTTAAAAGACATTGCTAACAAACGTGTTTTACTTGGATATGGGTCAAGAATAACTTCTCTTTCAGGTAAAAGGAAGTTAACAAAAATTAGCCTTGCGATAAAGGGTCAACCAGCGCCGTCTTTACAATCCAACTTAACAATATCAAAATTTCGAAACATAAAACTGCTGACATTTCCTGACAAGTATGTCTATTATTACTGACAATTACTGGCAAAATAAACGTTTTTCCTGTCAAAAAACTTTATTAAATTAGAAATACAAAGATATCTATTGCATGAAAACCAACACAGGGACACCCCAAGCCAGCTTGATGTTTTCTTGGGATTTTAAATGGTAATGATAGGTAGCTATATGCTTAATAATAAACTAACACCAGAAAATGATTAGCCACTGTTATTTTTTCATATCTTTTGTATTTTTTTATACAAATATGAATATAAAATGCACAATAACAGACTAAATAGCCTTTTCGTAAATTATTGACATTTCATTAACAAATAGGTGCAAAATAAGTACAATTTACAATAATGGAATAGTCAGTTAGTAGAATGTTGAAACAAGGTTCTTGCTTAACCACAACAGAACAAGTTTATGAACAGACCAACGAATATTTCTTGTCAAGAACTAGTCAAAAGTAACTTAATCTTCATCAAGATCTTGCTGTGGTGAGTGGCTGCATTGCAGGTCTTTGCAATTACAACACAAGTTTGAACAGTCAATGTCATGCTTGCAGCTACTGCATCTTTCTGTAGTACACCCTGAAGTACAGGTATACATATAGGCAACAAATGTACATGACCAGCTGGCAAGTCAGTTTTGATTGGTTGGTATTTACCGTCTGAAAGTTTTCATCCCAACTCGTGAGGTTTTAGCTAGTTTCTATATTTCCATACATGAATTTGGAAGTAAACTCGAAGGTTGTGGAATTTCGTATCTGCTCTTGTTGGTGGCAATAATTTGTCCGCAACATACTTTAAGCTTATGCTCTTAAGTTATTAAAGCAGCTCAGTTGGAGATAGTTGATGTGTTATCCATCATAACCCATTGTACTGGCACACTAAATCCTTCTCAGCTTCAAAAACCTCTTCTTCACTGCTTTCGTTGCCAATCACTTCTGCCAGTTTGCGGAAGTTTTTATTGTTAATCACTTTTCGAAGGGATGCTACCTTCCCAATTCCTTAAACACTGGATGTAAGATCACAACCAAGTAGTTCACGGATGAAAATCATGTTGGAACATGCCACATCTCCCAAGGGTGTTCTCATCTCTTTGATGTTCAAGACTTTCACACTTTTTGCACTATCCTTTGGTTGTGGCGTGAAGAAGATGTTGTAACCATCAACTCTATTGGCATTATAACAGAGAACGACCAATCAGTGTAATCCACTATCGAAATGGTTTCTACTGTATGTGCCAGTTCTGGGGCAGTCTTCACAATCAATACGTCAGCATCTCCAGATGAATGGACTAATTAACAAGCTGCTTCCTGCAAACTCTTTCCTAGCAAGTTGATGAACAATTTTTCTGTATTCTTGATAAGCTAGGAAAACATCCTTTTTAATGTGTACACCATTAAAGAGGGCAGTGACACATTAACACCAACAAAGTCCCTGCTCGGCGTCGATAGGTCGCGTCTTGAATGGATAGACCAGTTTCATACACATCAAAGACGATGCATGCTTTTCCGTATCTAGTTGTGACATATCTGCGGTATTGGGCAAGAATCTCATTAAATGTGTGACCTATTTGTAATGATAGGCGTTGAAGTAGTGCTCAACCATCTAACAGATTCTGTGCATCTGAAGAATGTGGGCATAATTGTATAGGGGAAGCTGGTTCTTATATTGCGTCTACCAAAGCCGTTTTTTTTGTTTCTCACGGTTGTCAGAAAAAAATCAAACGTTACAGGTGGGTAACCACAAAGCTCATACTGGAAATGTTCTTGCTGCTGATGATTTGAGGGTTCATTGGTAGATTTCACACGTAGTCTCTGGAATACAAGTTGTAGATTAATCTCAACCGCTTCATCTTTGCTGAGCGAAACTTTTGATCCAAGTATAATTGCCTTATGTTTTCTTTAAAATATGTACTCGTAGACATTTTCCTCAACTATTGAAGCTATGATTGCCTCTCCTATGGAGTTTGTTCTGTCTACATTCATCTTTTTTTCTATAGTTACTCCACTTGAAATGCTGTGAATAAACAAATCTTCCATGAAAGGGTCATATGTTTGGAGAAACTTACATGTATACCTCACATTTCGCTCTTTTCATGCTGAATTAGCCTCCTAGTGCTGGTCACTTTGGCCATAACGAATTCCTGCTAGTTTTTGCATTGTAAACTTGATTTCAGCGCACGCTAACAGTGATAGCGTCTAAAAACATCGTTGAATTTCGTCATGAGTTGATCATCCTCAGTGACATGTGAAACTGGTAAACCATAGGCTTTCACTTAAAAAATAGCATTCAGAGCAGCATCAACTAAAAAGTGAGCACGAATGGCTCTTGCAATTGCTTTGCCACTTAGCATGTGCATGACTGTGTTTTCAGCATACACAAGTTGAAAAAGTTCTTGCAATCCAGAACCTGTCTTCAAATGAGGAATTGACCCCAAAAAGCTCATATGTGTATGGAGCCCACCATGTGGCAAGACAAATAATTTCAGGGGACTGGAACTAGGCTGTGACGCGACAATAAGCATTGCGTCGTACCAAAGCGGTTTATCGAATGTTAGAATTGGTGTAATGTATTGTTTTCTGGTTAAATAACTAATGTTACATAACATTGAGTACATGCAGGTTGGGTTACCACGGTCTATGTGGATTATTGGTAAAAACGCCTGTGGCTGATTTTCCAGGATATGTTCCTTTCTGCACTGACTGCGTATAGCCTGATTTTGTTTGTCTGGACGGATATGAAATTAGTGAAACCTGCCAAAAGATGTCAACATTAGCAGTCAAATCAACGACGTTCTTGGACTTGAACTCTTAAAATGTCACTGCGGTTTTCTAGGTGTGCTGTGAATATAGATACTTAATGTTGATCCTTCCAACCCTTATTATATCTTCTGAAAGGACCTAAATCTTTGGAACTGGTGGTGCTTAAAGTTTCCCAGGCGTAAAAGATGTCACGATACCCATACCGTGGAATATATTGAATCCATAAATACTCTCTACATTATGGTCCACATTATTGATTACGAACTGCACAAAATCAATTTCAACAAGGGAGAGCATTCTAGCGCCATGAACAATAGCAGTACTTCTGTCGGATTACTGGACTTTCGAGTAAGATGAAGAGAACCCATGCTTATACAGAGTGTCAATTAAGACACTCGATCCACATTTGGCCATGCATTTCTACTGCTAAACCAAACTGCAAAGGTGCAAAATAAACTCTGGGTCTAGCAGCCTTCATTGTCGGTGGACCAACTGATGCAAGTTTCAAATCATTGTTCTTGCCTGCAAATATCTACCTGACAAAGATCAACGATTTTTTATGAAAATACTTATGAATCGCATCCTGTTGAAGATCATTCTTAGATGGGTAATATTCTGAACTTGTCTGAATACCTTTAATGTCATTCTTGAAAAGTTTGGCTTCCGTCTCTATGATTCTAATGCCCTCTGATTCTGAAGTGTCTGTTGAGCTGCTCTTTGCATATAATTCATGGAGAATACATTTTGTTGTACTTAAGAATGTAACAACATTATGTTTAACATTACTTTAAGTCGCAATTATTTTTTCTTTGAAATGTTCTAACGATCGAGATTTCATGTATGAGAGACTGTATGGTTCAAAGCTATTGCCCTCGAGAATTTCCTCTATTTTTTAACAAGGTCCACAATGATGAGTTACTCCAGTCATTTTGCTGCAAATATTTAACAACTTCCAGAAATGCCTGCTTTCTCTCTGGATCCTCTAGTCTTCCCAGGTGTTGTTTCTTAGAAGAATTAGCAGAAGATAAGTCCGTAGGAATGTTTTTATTGGAATAAAAGTTTGCAACCTATTCTACCTGTAACAGTGGATGCCCAGCCATAAGTTTTTCGGAGTTTCTCACCAACTTTTAACACTCTGTTTTTAAACCCCATAGTTTCTACATGGAAAACATTAACACCTCTTTCCTTTCTATCAGATTTTGCTCCAGAACCACAAACATGGCAATGCTCCTTAAAGTCAAACACACACAAAAAGCTGCGTGTACGGAATAGCATTTCCTCATGGGAGGACCTGTTTTTACTGTCAATTTCTATGTATTTGGGGTTGATCCAAGGCTGTCTGCATTTCTTATGAAGACGTGAACTAATCTGAATTATGATCTTCTCTCCAAGTTGGTCAGAAGCTCTGTTAATGGGATCGATGCCAGTCTGACTGACGATAAATGTTTCGTCATTACTGAACAGTTCATTGTTGCTAATAGCACACTTGTCAGCATCCTTAATTATCGGTACTTCACTTTTGCCTACCTGAAATTAGAATATAACAGAATATTAAGCTCCTGCACTAATAAATTAAAAGAAACAAAAATAAGGCATAAGGAGTTATAATTATATTTAACTTTATTACAACTGTTGGTTTTATCGAATTTCATATTGCTACATTTGGTATTTTTGAAACGGAATTGACAGAAATTGAGGGGAGGCTAGAATCCGCGACAATCTTTAAAGATGACCCCAGTGTACCTCTTTCCGCAAGGCTAATTCTAGTAAGCTTTTTTTATCTGAAAGAGAGGTTATTCATTCCTAATATCCATGTTAAAAACGTTTGTTAGTAATTTGTTTGAGGTTCAGCCAGAAAATCAGCTACATTGACTGGACTAATATAGTTAAACATTAACACAGATACGCAACTAAGTGCATACACATAGGAACGATAACTGTTTAATTATCGAAAAGAATTAAGACTTTGATCTTTCGAAATACTAAAACATATTATCCAATTTATTAATCTAGTTCTGTGGCAAGGTACTGTCAACGACAACAGAAAATAGTGCCGAAATAAATAGTAAAAAGCTGGTGATATTTCCACTTGTTTCTTTTATACTAGTGCACAAAAAAGTTAGAGATTTTACTGTCTTTACTATTTTCTCTATTACAAAGGAGATGTAAAGATGCATATGTTTCCAATATTACTGAGAGATAATGCAGTAGAGCCAACCGAACTCGAACTGTGCACGTAAACAATGAGATATATGCTACATTATTGTATAAAAATTGACGTGAAATATCTCTATTCATTCAATATGACTGTTCGTTTAAGTATCAAACTTCTTCACATATACGAAGGCAAGAGATACATATATGTTTACTTTGCAGATAGCGTGGCAATACAAATACATTTGCAAGTTCATACGAAATTAATTCTCTCTACTGTTAGTTCTATTTTAAATGTTCTATCTATTTACACTTCGTTCAGTTTTTCTTACTTTCCATCGTTATATGTTTCTTATTTATTTATAATACAGTATCCGATGTGAAAACATATTTGGGCGTGTATTGGCTCGGTGGAAGTTATGTAATCTACAAAATCATAATATTGAATGAATAAAACAAATTATATTTAAAAATATTTGAAAAACATCTTGGTACAAAAAACTTATATATATATATATATATACACAAACATCCATATATATATATATATATATATATATATATATATATATATATATATATATATATGTATGTATGTATGTGTGTGTGTGTGTGTTACAAAACAGCATTGATCATGTCTTTTTGAGAACTCTCCTGAGCTGTTTGTTTAGAAAATCTCATAAATTTTCTAAACAAACAGATCAAAACAGAGGCTAAGGATGCTCTACAGAAGACTGTCACGTGCTGTTCTTCTACCGACAGTATCAGGGATGTTCTGATCATCTGCAATACATATATAACCAAATATTACACTAAGCGAGCATTATTTAAGAATTCTCTCTCACTAATATGATACACACACACTCACACACATATATATGTATTTATATATATATATATATATATATATATATATATTTATATATATAACATAAATATAGATACATATATATATATATATATATATATAACTATATGCATATATATATATTTATATATATATGCATATATATATAATTATATATATATATTTATAAATATATGCATATATATGAATATATATATATATAAATATATACATATATATATATATATATATATATGCATATATTTATATATATATATATATATATATATTATTATCATTATTATTATTATTATTATGCACCAGTATTTACTTTTGTGTAATATATTTTACAGCACGGCCGAGTTTAGGTGTCAAATGCGCAGGGAACTTGGGCCATCCGACCCAGAGAGAGCCTCCCCCCCCCCCGATTTTTAACATAATTTCATGTTCTGGAAACACTTATTCGGATGTTATTTTGTTTAAACTTACCAAATATATATGTTTAAATATTGTTAATTAATATAATTTAATATTATAAATTATCATATTTTATAATTATAATTCAAACTATGTAATATAAACAGAAAATTAATCCCCGTGCTTTTTCTGCCAGCTCCTATTAAAATAATTTTTATTAATTTTTTTTATTTGTAAAAGAACATGTTGTCTTCATTCAAAAGATAGAAATGATTACTTGCAACCTAAATTATTTCTTAATGAAACTGAGAAATAATTTTTTTAAATTTTATAACGAATCTCAAATACGTTTCTCTTTTTGTTGTCAGTTGCAACTGTTCATTTAAAAAAATGTGCATGTTACAATACATTCACATTTTATGAAATTAATATAGAAAATATCCCAGATTTTAAATGGAGTTTAAAACAGCATCATTAGTTAGGGTATATATCCCACGTACAAGAAGCGAACAAAAAAAGTTGGTGATGGGGATATATAATAAAAGTATGAGAATAACAAATATTATTTTCTGATCTAAACAGTTTAGCTACATTTTTATTATCTTAAATACAACACATCTTAGAAAGACTAGAGAAAATTTTAACCAACATAAATGTAAATGCATTTTTAAACTTTTTAACTCTATTTAAAATACGTTTACTATGTGTTAAAAATGTATTACTAATATCATAATATAAGAATACCCCCCTCCAATATGTTTAAATAACTGAAAATATCGGGGTCTAGATAGCACCCTAGTAAGGGGGCTATGTTATCCTCCTATATTTGTAAATATTTTGTTTTTAAATAAGTATGTATAATTACGCTGTCGTTTTGAAGCAAAAAAAAATCGATTTATTTGAGTTAAGTTAGTGTATTTTGTTTTCAAATGATTATTTAAATAAAAAAATTGAAAATAAATAAAGTTTTTGTTTTCTTTTTAAAGAAGAAAAACCTAGTTACATTTGTTTGGAATTTTTCTTAAAGAACTATTCATTCATTGAAGTAACTTTTACAATAAAACAATAAATAGCAACACCGCTATAAAGATTTTGATTTTAAGAAAATAAAACTAAACGAAAAGTAGCTCGTCTTTAGAAAAACAATGAAGCAACATGTAAAAATTAGTTCAAAAGACAACGTCAAACAATAAAGCTAATCAATTCATGATGCTAATTATTAATTATGAATTTGATTATAGAGTTTTAGATTCAAATTTCTCGTGAAACGTGTCTTTTCTTGTATTTTTTTAAACATAAATCTTATTTTAGAAAGGAAAACTACTATTTGTGGGAGCGTTTGAAGCAAGACATCGAGGCTTATTCTTTTTACACCAATATTTATAAACAATGAAAGAATTAGATAGTTTGTAAATTGAACGGACAATAGGCAAATGAGAATTTGGCAATTTTAGCAACATATAAAAAGTCGGCAATTACGGAAACAAATATCGACTGAAAAAATATATTAGAACCGTTCTTGCGGGTGATATAGTAGTAAATAAAGGCTAACTCTAACCCCCACCAATAAAGAACACTTATTCGTTATATTTTGTTGTACTTGTGCAGTTTACGGACCGGACTTTGATTTTAGATAATATTTTAAAGTTTTATTCAATTTTTACGATATATTTCGTGTATTAAATTGTTAGGTGAAAGAACAGAATAGTTAACAAAGCCCCCCTCTCCCTATGTTAAGAATGACTTTCTAAATAATTTCATTATTTCAACCCTGTTCTTAATAAATACATCATAATGCATTTCGATTTATCTGTAAACAAGTCAGACATTTTAATATTTTGTTAATAATTTCAAAAAATATATCAATTACTTCGTGTTTGTTCGAAATTTGAAAGGAAATTATTTTCCTTGTCATGAAATAAATTTATAATTTCTTTTTTTGTTAATGCAATCCAGTTTCTTTAATCTCGGAGGGAGAGGGGCATTTTTCTTTAAATCGGCCGCTGGTAGAGTCACATTTCTTACTTCAAAATTGGTAAATCACTGTAAGATAATGTGATTTATTCGTCATTTCACAGCCAAAAGAGTGGACAATAAATCGTCTGTATTTTTCTGATTATTTTCCTACATTTAAACAATTTATTTAAAAGAAAATGAAATAGTAGTATATAAACATTTTTAGTTACAACTACTTTTAGGCAAAATAGGCACAAGATATTAATTAACTGAATTACAGTTAAAAAATAACTTATAATTCAATTTTATGACAAGGACACTAATTCTACTTTTTTAAATACATGATTTTTAAATAATTTTAAAGCCAGTTAAAATGACTTTTTATTCGATAGTTTAAATAGTTCCAAATGCCTTTAAAATTTCGAATAGACACGAATAAATTGATATATTTTCAATTATCAACAAAATATAAAAATGGCTAACTTGTTTACGAAAAAACCTAAATGCATCATGATAAATTTAAATTCGTAATTAAAATACGAACTGGTTGTAAATGATAACATCATTAAGAAAGGCATTCATGACATGGAGAGAGAACGGACTTTGTTAATTGTTCTGTACTTTCATTTAACTATTTAATAAACAAAAGATATCGTAAAAATTTAATTTAACTTGAAAATCTGATCTAAAAAAATAGCCCGTCCTGCAAACAGCACACGTAGCAAAATGATAATACAAGAAATGTTCTTTATTACGTGAGTACTTTGAAGAATATCCTCCGCATGAACGGTTCTAGAATCTATTAGCAATCGATATTATTCCCTAAATTGTCGACTGTTTCGATTTTGCCAAAATTGCCGAATTTTCCATTTGTTGAGTTTTTCGTTGCCGAATCGTCCTAAATTCAAAACGTATATACAATGATTTGATTAAGAAAATACTAAAACAAAATATAAAAAGTTTTCCTGTTTAATTTATTCTATCTTTCATGTTTGTTTTTACTTTAACACTTGTGACTTTCTGCACAGTAAATACGTAATCTTGAAAACGGTATCCATTCTATTGCTTTAAATTTTACAACGAAATAACAAATAACAATTAACACAATATTTAAATAAAGTAATAGATAGACAGTAGCACTGACGGAATTGTTAAATCAATCTAAGACAAAAGTGATACAACGATGTGTTTAACAACAACAACAAACAACAAACATGTTTACTTCATTCTTTCTTTAATGTTTTTTTTTGTTTACGTGTTATTTCGGCGCAATAGATACATAATTATAAATAAATGAATATGATCATTCCGTAAAAAGCACACATTCCAGCGTATTGAATTGAATTGGATTAATATAATTAAGTTTATAATTAATAACATAAGGATTAGATTAGCTTTATTGTTTTACGTTTGAACATGTTGCTTATTTGTACAAAAATGACTACTTATCGTTTAGTTTTACTTTTTTCAAACAAAATGTATAAGATGGGTTGTATTAAGTTATATATATATATATATATATATATATATATATATATATATATATATTTTACGAACTTAATAACATTATTACTGCGTTTACTATGCTTTATGTGCTTTACTATGCGTATGTTATTATTTACATATATACACCGAAATACACAACAGTATATTTAGATTATATAAAATAAATTGAAATTTGTTTTCTACTTATTGATATTTATATATCAGTACACACCCACTGAACCAAGTAATCACCCATATTAGAATATCAATATTAGTTTTGTCCCGCCTAAAGATTGCCTGATTCCCCCCAATATAGAAGTATGGTTACGCGTCTCGTTCGCTGCTTTAAACGTGGTATATTTTTAATGCATATTTCGACAGCTCATCAGCGATATTTTCAAAATACTACACGAATAAGAACGGTCGTTGACGAATTATTTTCAGAAAGTAATGGTCTTTGAATAGTAGCCTTTACCATTAATTTGAAAGGCACCTTACTGAATTAAACGTAAAAGCCCTCAGAAGCAATAAAGCATTTAGATAGGAAATTGATTCTGGCATGTTAATGAAAACTAGAACTTGAATGTTACCTCATATGAAACAATATTTTATAATGCCTAACCTTTCAAATTTTTAAACGGAGTAATTCTTTGATTTGTATCTCTCTGATCGTCAGACTGGTTTTATTCTGAGCTCCCAGTGTAAAATAATGATGACGACATGTTGAATAATAACTCATAAGACGTCAAGCGGAGGCTAACGGCACGACCCTGCAATAATGAAGAATACCCGAAGACTGGATATATTGTGAATTAGGGTAAAAGAACATCAGAAATGAACCGGTGACCTTTGAACGAGTCCAGGTGCGGTCGACGATCCATTCCGGATTATACCGTCGTAAAAAAAACGACTCGGTAACTTTTAAAAGAGTCAGGCGCACGCGGCTAGAAATAAAAGGCATTCGGAGTGCAAAGTCAGAAATTAAAATTACTTTTGCTAACAAAGAAATATTTAATTATATATATATATATATATATGTGTATACCTAACTTACAGCAGCTGGAGGTGAAGAATAAAGAAGTAGAGTTGCTCGAGCACATCCTTTTCTCTATCGATGTGTTTTGTTTGATGCTACCGGGCCCCTCAAAAGAACGGGTATTGCAACACCAAGTGTTGAGTCTGTCTCGGTCACTATGTTGTTTTTTACAACTCTGTGGCTGGAAACTGGATTGATGTGACCTTTGCGTGAAGTGCGTGTTGCTTGTTCCAGCGGTCTCAACGGAGCAGCAATAGAGAAGGTTGCGAAGTACCAAGGGATCATGTATAATCAGAAAAGAAACTGGAACGTTAACAAACATCAACGTTATGCAAGTTATTATAAGAGGCCCATACAGAAGAATATAGAAAACTATCTGGAAAGTATTTCTGGAAAAGAAGGTACGAAACAAATTCAAATAATTACACTTAAGGAAACTGGTAAACTTTTAACAGACCACTCAGTTGAAGGTTTTAATTAGCAGGCGATTGTCTGGCATTTAGAAGACTATCCCGTCTTTATGGTAATAAGAATTGTATTTAAACAGTGAAAAAAAAACCTATTTGTTAATCTATTTGTTAATTTAGCACAAAGCAAACACCATCAAACTTGTTTGAAATTGCGGAATAATTTACTAAACGTAACATTGTTTCTTTCCAGTTCGGCCATACATAGGGTTAATTTCTGACTAAACTGTTTGTATCGACGGCTCGCACAAAATTGATTATTAAAATACTTGCTTTTCTCTTAAAAATGCACCTCTCTGTTAACACGTGAGGTGTTAGACCAATCAGAACCGAATGCATCGCACACTCACATTTATCGCATCACACATTTGCATGGGATATATCCTCTTAACTTAATTTAAAGTTTCAGTAGTGGTTTTCAGAGCACATTGCAATGGCAAAAAGAATGTTTGTATTTCTAAATTAATTTAACTGTGAAATTAAGGATCTTCCGCTTAACCCGGAAATGAAAGTGATTAATTAGCAATATACCGCTCCACTGAAACTTAAATGTAATGGGAATAATCTAAGGGAGTTCTGCTAACGGCTTGCAAGTGAGGAATATAACCAATTAAAAACATGTGCTCGTAGGCGTACACAGGGTGTTGCCAGTACATATATCTACGAGAAATTGTTTAAAAGGCAATGCATGAAGTCACGTATAGCTAATGGATAGAATAAGGGACAACATGTTGCTACGGTTTTGATTCCATCTTCTCTAACGTTCATTGTTTTCTGCTGTATATTTCTTCCTCTGACGTATTTTTCGATTATGTTGCTTGATTAAAATATATGACGTACTTTTTATTTAAAACATGAATACATCATAGTTCAATTTATTTTACAGATATGTTATTCAACAACAGATAGAAGAAATACACATAATATGAAACCCAATGACATCAATACTTTCCTAAAGTAAAGCTGTGTGTTTATCAACACACATGTGTCAGATTTTGATTAACATATCCATTATTTAAAGAAGCCTTATTTTGCAAGAGGTCATTGCATATTTTAAAAAGCTTTAATAAGAATAATTTAACTAGAGGTCAATATTAACTACGCAGTATTTACAATAAATATTCATGGCAAAAACATGTAATTTATAACATCGCTTTCAAGTACATTTTTTCAAGTTGTTATTATTATTATCATTATTATCATCATTATTATAATCATTTACACATTTGGAGTTCTAAATGGAGTAATTAACAGAGACTGCTCACTGGTAAAACCAGGTTGGTTTACCTGGAGTCTGAGTGACAGACAGTCTCGCTAGATTTCCACTGACCATCGCTTTTTCCGATAATTTAACGTTCTCGCACTAGGCAAGTATCATTGAGTTCTCGTTGTTTTCATTGAATTAGTAAGACAATCAACTTTCTCAAGATCTTTGACTCATTCAAGTAGAGGTGTGGATCGTCTTCTTAATATTCGATCTTTCTATCGCGTTATTTACGGCGCATAGCTCTCTCGGGTTCATCGTTTTATATGTCTAGTAGTCTTTACACAGCGTGATTTCACTTCAATCAACCCGTCGTGTATCGATATAAAATTTCGTTTAAACTTGTTTCTGAAATCGATGTTTTTTTTTAAATATTTTAACTGTGTTCATAAATGTCGTGGTTTGCATTATGTCAATCGCCTTTGTAATTCCAATTTCACCATGTTTTTCAATGGTTTTAGAGTTGCCCTTACTATTCATAGCCTAATCGAGGTGACAGTACTATTTACCCAGTTTCATATTTAATTCACATCCTTGGAAATCTGCATGCATTTTCTTAGATTCTCTGTGTCTTTGCTCTAAAATTCTGGCGGCTGTTTTACCTCTTGTTGACTAAGATTACGAACCGTCTTCTTGCATTCATTTAATATGTTTGTATATCCTTTCCTCCATAAGGGTGTTTGCCTTTATTTATAATACTAGCCAGTACAAGTTCTCTGCTTGTTAAATGTGCAGGCTTTCGCATAGTTCTCAGTAAACTATCTTCCTAATCGGCCATGAGTGTTTTATACATGTCTTTCCACATTATTATGATGTTATCTATCGATTCATCTATTTTTAAACAATCTATATAAATTGTTATCTTGGGTCATGTCTATTATGCCTTTACAAAATTTGTTCTAATTGCGTTGTTTTGTGTAAGTCTTAGAATCACTATTGTTCATTTGTTACGATTTTTTCTATAGCCATGTATATGTGCTTACTGGATGAATGTCGTTTGTTCGTCTTATGTTTTACTCATGCAGCTGTTTCTCTTTTTATTTTTATTTTCTCCAGCCCTCCCTGTCTCGTTTCTCTAAGTATTGTTCACTTTGGTGCACTTTTTTGGTGGAAGCAATCAATGTCTCTGTATTTATTGTTATGCAATATTCTAGTCGTTTTACCGCATAATCTACACAGTCTTTAATAATTTCCAGTTGATCTTTCTCCTTTCATACATGGTAGGCCAGTGCAAACCCTCGAGTAGATTGATTGAATTTATCACTTCATAACGTTCACAAATGATCTTACCTTAATTTGTGCATCCTCTCCCAGACTTTATTAGCACTTTCGTGATAACAATCAATGTTTGTGACACCGTGAGTGTTTATGTTTTAATTATTGTTAATGTATGTATTATATATCAACCACAGCTGTTTTATTGTTTCTATTTGGTTGATAATATTATGTGCTATCTATACAGTTAGATGGTTACATAATTACATCCTATTTAAACATGCCCGCAATTCATATCTGCCATCTCTTGATGTATATTTATTTGAGCATCTCGTGATATTTCTAAGCATTTCGACTGTTTTCATATGTGTCGTGGTTTGTATGATGTGCACCTTAACTTTCATTCCACTTCTTTCTTAGTATTTTCCAAGTTTTTCGAATTATTGGTATTACTGTAGTTGATTCATGTTCCACATTTCTATATCTTTCTGCGTCGTATGAGTGCCGCTCTACTGTGTGTCGTTTAAGTATACGATAACTATGTGAGTAATTACCGACGCTTTTTAGGCGGTCGCGAGGATAAAGTAATATTACCACCTTTACCACATTCTCCTATGAACTCACTACATAAAATGTATTTCTACTTTCTCATGTAAGCTAATCATGGCTCAGTATCTATTTGATTTGTTGATTATTTGTAACAGTGGTTCATTACATACTATTCAATAACAAATGGGCGTTTTATCTACCAGCAAATTATTGAATCTTCTGATACTACACGTTATATGTCCTGTTCCTAGTCGGGGAATACGAATTCCCTAAATACCGAAAGAACATTTTGTTGTGTTCAAATCTAGAATGCCACCTTTTGATCTGGATTTTCCTTACATTAAAAACTTACTCTGTGTCTAACTCTTTCCTCGTCGGAGATAACTGAATAGAAACCATAACGTACAATAAATATTAAAGAAATCTGTATCATGTGAATCAGGCATAAATGTAACTTTAATACATGTCCATGAGAAGTATATTGTTAGGAAATTAGTAGTAGTATTTTCTCCCCAATGTTTGGAAGTTGTAAGATGGAACTTTCTATCTAGAAATAATAATAAAATACATATATATAAAAGAGAAATTGAATATACATGTAATTAAAAGAGAAATTGAATATCTTTACACAAATGTTATCTCCATTCCCCTAAATAGATTTGAGGAGAGTTATGGCCCTTGCCAGTTGACATTTTTGGATAATATTCTAAGCACGTTTAACAGAGCGACCACACTTAATTACGCTTTTATTATGAAGTAATAATTTGTCAGTTGAAATTATATAATAAATAATTATACAAATTATACAGCAACACACCCACTTTCTCTGTTTGATACTATT
This sequence comes from Sepiola atlantica, assembly GCA_963556195.1. Lineage (NCBI taxonomy): Eukaryota > Metazoa > Mollusca > Cephalopoda > Sepiida > Sepiolidae > Sepiola > Sepiola atlantica. The sequence continues at coordinate 133,254,599 of OY744521.1, read as the reverse complement.
GTAAACAAAATTAACATTATTGTCAAATATCGCGGTATAAAAATCTAGTCGACTATATGTTATCAATTATATGAGTGGAAGTTGTATGTGTGTATATAAGTATTATAGAGCTAAAAGTCTAAAACTGCAAAACATACACAATGTTTTATATATTTGATCAGAGTTCCTTTTGTTGAATAATATCTAACATAAAACGTATTTATTCTTTGATGGTTAATTGGGTCAGGTTTCGTAAAGGGAGTGGCTGTTTTTTAGGCATTTTAATCTTATTCTGTACTAATTTAGACAGAAAATACCTACTAATTCCTTGAGAAACACACTTCAGGAAATTTTTTCTGGAAAGTTAGACATCACCTACAGTAGTTTTAGTAGTGCTCTTGATGCCTCCTTAATTTTGTTTCGGTGGTTTTTGAAGCGCTTGACTCGCCTCCTAAGTGTTCCTTTTTCACTCTATATGAGCGTAGGAGAAATGTGTGGTTGGAAGGCGGAACCGGATAAATGGGTGCACAGAAAGAGAATGATATATATAATGTTTAATAGAAATATGTTACACTTTGAAACCTCTTCTAATTGGTTTCAGTGGTCCCGGACAAAACCGGTTTCCTCTGTTAGCATTATATAAAGTAACAAGCTTATTTGGTAAAGGTATAAGTCATAGCTTCCCGCATATAAAAAAGTTGGAACATCATTATGTGTTATATTCAATGTTCTCGTGTAAATTAAAATTCATTTCATTTTCACTTATATTATCGTTTCAATTGTTAGAGGTGATATGAAACCACATTAGAAAGGATCTACACCTTACAACTATCACCCAGAGCAAAAACTCATCAGAAAAAAAAGATTTTACTTTCTCGGTCTATTTGACGTACATCCTTCGGCAGAGTTTATTGGTAAAGGCTGTAGACCGCTGGAATATATTACCACTGGGATTCTTCCCTGATGAAAACGTGGGCCTTATCAAATTCAATGTGAGCAAATTCTTAATATGAGCCACTCTATAAGTAATGACACGCAGTTTATACAATTGTTTGTACTTACATGCTTTTCTAATCTTTCGACTGGCATTTATTCCCGCTTCATCACATTTATACTCGTGTGGCTATCGGCCTAGAAAAGTAATGACCATAATATGTACACAATTGTCGGGTGTAAGGTGCCTTGTTTGATTCCATAAAGACTGCTTCAAATAGATTCACTTGTGATTGCGTTGAGTTTTCAACAGTTATAACGTAATTAGTCTATGAATATACTCACTCAGAGTGATAAGGAAATCTTTAACCACAGAATATTTATTTTTAATTTAAATCCCAAATTTAAATGTGTTTTTGTTTGGTGATGCCATTAATTGAATTTCGCTTTTTTTTCTGAGAGTAAAAATTATTTGGGAGTGTCTCATCACGTAACAAAATGTTGGCTCTTATTACTAAACATTTTTCTAAATTCTTTTTTAATTATTTAGTAAAATAACATTTTCTTTGATATATAATGTATTCTCAAGGTAACGATTATTGGCTAAAAAGTATGTTTCACATCATTAAAATGTACTTTATAAAACAGGTTAATGTGTAGTTTCAAAGCGGAACATTTTCTCTCAATTATCATTAATCTGAGATGTAAACATAGAATGTAATTGAAAATAAGTATTATACAACGCAATAAAATATTTTGATGTGTGTAGATAATGAAAAGAAAATGTTGATTTACGAATGAGCAACTTTTTATTTGTATTATTACTAGATATTTCACTTTGTATTTTACATTAAAAATATAAAAAAGGAGCATGAAGTTATATATATATATATATATATATGTGTGTATATAAACTGACTTATATTTGCTCTGTTATCAATAATTGGCAATTATCGAGCTGAATTTTTTAAGGAGACTACAAAGTAAAAGGAACTGATAGTATATGCTAATACATATATTGTCATTAATAATTATATATACATATATATACATAGATGTATATATATACATATATATATATATATATGTGTATATATATATATACATATTGCGAAAATATTAAACGTCTATAAGAAACATAGAAATTCAAAATGGTTTGACCCTGCAAAAATGTATCTGCTTAAATACAAAAGTATTTTCTATTACATTTCTACGCTCCATCATCTTTTACACGTGATAAAATGTTACACTATTTGATTTTGTGAACAATAACAAGACAATCTACTTAAATGAACCTACGTTTTTTTAAGTTAAGTGTTGTAGCTATTAAACTGTATATCGGGAACTATCATTCAAATCTCAGCAAGTTCGTCATATGACAATTCATAAGTTCGTAACAGATTCATTAAATCCAATTCTTGGCTTATAGAAATTTATAATTATGTTTTACTATTTTTCTTACAGAATTATTCCATTCAACAGAAAGTATACCGCAGCTGTTTCTACAAACACTATTCGGATGTATATCCTTTGGTATCACATCGCACTGCCTATATTCCGCGTGTATATGCCAGCCTCCGTCTCAGATCAGACGAATGTCTAATTGAAAACAGACTAAATATGTAAATGAAAAGAGTCGAAGTAGATTTTGAATTAAAACTCGATCTTTAAATATTTCATTTCTGGAATGAACTTAAAAATAACAAAAACACATTGAAATATATTATTCAGTAAACATCACAAAGTATAACCAGGCAGGAATCAGTTTACTTAAATGTTTTCAACAATTGACCCTGAAACTTAAAAAATTAAATAATATTAAAAAAAAAAGATTAAGATGCTCTTAATATACGTTTGCTCTCGTTCGAGTCATTGAACATACATATTTATATATATATATATATATATATATATATATATATATATATATATACATGCAATACCCTGACTCTGTCGTTAAGTACTAACGTATGTTTAGATATTTATAATCGCCGCTTTCAGTGTTAATAAAAATAAATTCATCTGTGACTTCGTGACAATCTCTCGTGGCCCCATAGGGTTAGGTTACAGATTCAATGTGGTTCTGTAAACCGGTTTCGCGCCTAATGTTATATATATATATATATATATATATATATATATATATATATATATATATATATATAAGAGAGGTTAGTGCAGTATCAGTGCATTTCCAACGAGAGAATAGTATATATGTAAAAAGGAAAGGCTATCAACATTTGTAAACAATTTTTTTTATTAAACATTGATTTATTATTTTGTTATTTTATCATTTTATAATTTTATATAACGCGTTTTAAGCGGTGGTCCGCTCTAATGAGATATCTACATTCATTTGATGAATTGTGGGTTTGCAGGTAGGTATACGTCTTTTTATAACTTTATACTTTTTATTTTTATTTATTTACGTTTTTTTTCTTTTTTTCTACTTCTATTAGTCAAAGTCGTGTGTGTTTATGAAGTACGTGTTATTTTGACATTTATTTTATCGGTCATCTCCGTTTCTTGGAGTGCTTGGATTACTATTTCAAATTTATTATTTTTATTGCCCTGTGGCCAAATTGGCTGTTGTGCCCGCGCGCATGTGTGCGGGTGTGTGTGTATGTGTGCGTGAGCACACATACACACACACACTGAGTAAGTTAATTAACATATTACTACAACCATTCACCGATCAAATCAAGAGCTACATAAGAGACGGCATACGCTTCCTAGGCGCCTTACCACACATAATAAATCCCGGGACTAAATTAGTTACATTTGACATAAGCTACAACTATAGCAACATACACCATGACTTAGGTGAACAGGCGATATCACACGAAATTAAGAAACACTCACAAATACTACACCAGAGATTTACCAAACAATTCATGCTCGACAGCCTCGACATTATTCCCAACAATAACTCCTTTGCATTAAAATAACAAAAACAACATCCATATTCTAGGTACAGCTATGTGAACCAAAATGGCACCAATCTACCCATAGAATATCTTGTATGAAAAGATAGAAGACATATGTGGACAGAATATTCAAACTATCTTATATAAAATCTTGGAAAACATAACTAGATGAGGGTGTTTTTATCCTCTTGGAACTTACATGGGGAAACACCAATAAATCACACAGCATACGACAAAACATACACCCCAAAATTAAATTCATAATTGAACACAATCTAACAGAACTACCCGTCCTAGATGTACACATTAAAATTAAAAGTAATCAGAGATTCACAGACATCTACAACAAACCCACAGGCACACACCACTATCTCTATTTTAGAAACCATCACCCCAAAAGCTGCCTAAAATCTATACCCTACTCCCTGGCACGCAGGATCTGTACTATAGTCAGTGACAAAGACCTCCGCATTGTCCGACTTGAGGAACTACGGAAAACTTTTACAAGAAGAGGATACTCTATAAAAATAATACCCACATGTAGAGAACTAGCAGAACACATTCAATTAGAACAATTACGAATCCGAAAAAAACGAAACAAAGAACAAATATTAGCATGCATCTCTACACACAACAAAACCAATCCAGAATTATTCACAGAAATAACAAAAAACATAACCCTACTCAACCAAAACAACGAACTAAAATACATATTAAAAACAACGAAAATAATAAAAACAAACGCCAACCAAAAAACCTCAAACAAATGTTGTCCTCACCCAAACTAAACCAACCCACAATACAAGGGGGCACAAAATGCAACAAGGAAATATGTGGGGTCTGTGATATTATCATAGAGGGGAAATCATACACATTTAAACACACAACACATACATTCACAATAACAAAATACCTAAACTGCACTTCCAAGAACGTTATCTATGAGCTAGAATGTACAACATGTAATTTATCCACCAACACTTTTTTATAATAGAGTGTATCTACATGAAAGCAACATCAAAATCAGAGTAAACCGTAAATTATCCGTCTCCCAACATGTGCATCATGCAGCGGAGAAACATTTTAAATAATGCCAATTTTTCAGAGCCAAGATTACACATAATTACTAAGACAAAAAAAACACTTTATATTTAAATTCAATACAGCAGTTAACAAATCGTAACTCAAATTACACACCATAAGGACAACATTTCTATCAACTTTTCTCTAACTCTTTCTATCCATCTATCTAATCATACGCCTGTATTTGTGTGCATATATATATATATATATATATATATATATATATATATATATATATATATATATATATGCATATATATGTGTGATTTTATGAAGGCTTACCAAAGCATTCCTTTCAGGACACCAATGATCACCATTAAAGATATTTTTTCTTACAAATATTATTTATTCAAATTAAATGTTTTTTTCCTACACGTGTTTCACTACCAAGCAGTTACTTGCTTGGCAGATCATCAGGGAAATTAAATGTCTGGAATACTGGTTTTCAACTGCCGACAATACACAATGTGGCGTTGCAATAGTTAAGGTCACTTAAGAAGAGAAGAGGAAAAAAAATAAAAATAAAAGTCAAAATTAAAAAACAAGGAAGAAAAATAATTAAGAAAAAAATAATTATAAAAACATGCATGCCGACACGGACTTAATTTCTAAAAATAGAAACAATTGGGTTTTTATAAAAAGGATTGTGTACGGGATTTTAAATTAGTAATAACAAAGTCTCCTGTCATTTAACGAGTTAGAGTGATATTTTCCCGTAAAGTTGGCCAAATAAATAACCCGGTCCATTAAAAAAGTTTTTTCAAAATAGAAAATAGATTTCTGATAACGATATTCCGTAGTAACATTTATTTATGGAATATAGAATAATATTCTCCACAGAGAGTTGCAAACAGACACAGCCGTTAAGGAAATATTGTAAATGATTTAAGATCATAACTAGATTTTTGTAGAAAACTTTTTTATAATAACATTTTTTTTATTTTTTATATATGAATAATCTTTTAAAAACAAATTCTTCGAGATAGGCTTTTTTCGCTTCGTTAAACAACAAAACGATAATAATTCGGCAGTTAATTAAATGAAGGATATTTTCCCAAAATGTAAAATGACGTCCCAGACAATAGATCATTAATTTCTATAAAGAATAGGTTTAATAATAAATATTTTTAGAAACAGCATTTTGAATAAATAGTTTCTATCTACTAATTAAGATTTTTTCTTAATGTAAGGGTTTTTTTCTGCGAGATTGACATTCAACTCGTCGTGTGTTTGTTTCGAAGGGCAAGAAATCAGCCATTGAAATAAGGCTCTTTGAACTCGGGCGAACATTTGTGTTGACTTTTCTTTGTGAGAAGTTGGATTTAGAAGTCCCATACTATCATTGGGTTGGAATGGTAACTTGTGAGCGGTAACTTGAATGATTTAGTTTTTTTCTGGGGGGGGATTTATTCATCATTGTGCCGGCCGACGTGAAAATGTATTATCGCACATTGTTCCGTTTTTTTTGTTTTTTTTAATGTATTTGGGACCGATTATTTGCTTGTTGGCTTGGTGGAAGAAATAATGAACGAGCTACTTTTCTAAGACTTTTCTAGGCTTTTCTTTTTTTATCGTTGTTCTTCCTTGTTTTTTAATTTTGACTTTTATTTTTATTTTTTTCCTCTTCTCTTCTTAAGTGACCTCAACTATTGCAACGCCACATTGTGTATTGTCGGCAGTTGAAACAAGTATTCCAGACATTTAATTTCCCTGATGATCTGCCAAGCAAGTAACTGCTTGGTAGTGAAACACGTGTAGGAAAACCATTTAATTTGAATAAATAATATTTGTAAGAAAAAAATATATTTAATGGTGATCATTGGTGTCCTGAAAGGAATGCTTTGGTAAGCCTTCATAAAATCAAATATAAATGCTCTGTACTCTGTAATCAACGATCATCGAGCTTGTTTTTATTGGAACACCCTCGATCTTCACTGAATGATCTGTTTTTCTAAGTGAAAAATCTAAATCTATATTCTGCTCCCCAAAGTGAGCTGCTATTTAATACCGTAGTGACCAGGATGTTTGCCAAAGAGGAGATAACTTTCTCACCCAAAAACATTTCCATACCAAACAACAAAGCATACATCATGGACATGGTCCAGGCGGTCCATGCATTGTTGAAGAGAGTTCGATGGCGGGTAATTCACCACAACCTGGGATCGACTAGGGAGTTTAGCAACGTTAATCCACCTTCTGGCGTCTCTGAACCTCCTGAGTATGCATCTGACACTGAGGATAATTTACCAACAGCCTCATATAGAAAATTCTATAAAATAAGAACTCACAAGAACCCACCTCACCTCCCTGCATTAGAAAGCTTCGAAGCGGATATGCATAATATGGTTAAACACATCAAAACCAAAAACAGATCACAATATTGGAATCCTACCATTGAACATATCCATAGGACACAGACACGGATTAGGAATAACTCTAACATCACAGTTCCGGCGGATAAAACTTTAAATACATACTCCATGAATATGGATACATACAACAACCTAATCCTGAAGGAACTGAATAAAAACTACAAGACCGTAGGGAACGGGGTGTTACAGGATATTAACTCGGCCGCTCTTAAGATCTGCTCTGAGATTGGTATAGAAGGTAATGTTGAGATCTATACCCCTAAATGCCCTCGTTTCACTCTTAAGGATCATAAGCCAGATTTTAGTAATAACCCATCCATTAGACTGATCTCGCCGTGTATTTCAGACATGGGTGTAATCAGCCAAAAAATACTAGACAGAATATTGCCAGGAATTAAACGCAGAACTCAATTGAATCTGTGGACCTCATCAGAAGAAGTGCTAAGTTGGTATAAAGAATTACACATTACTAATCAAAGTAAATTTATCATGTTTGATATAGATTCATACTATCCCTCCATATCCTTTACTTTACTTGAAAAGGCGCTTAACATGGCTAGAAACGAATCCAACATTACAAACTTAGAGATGGATATAATTAGACTAGCAAGAAGGAGACTAATATCCTACAATGATAAGTTATGGACTAGAAATCATAGGGAAAACAATTTCGATATTACTATGGGGGGCACCGGACTCAGCGCAGGTTACTGACCTGGTAGGGATATATATCCTCAGAGAAATGTGTATGAAATTACTTAAACTGGCGGGCGGTCTATATAGGGACGACGCTTTATTCTTTTTCAACACAAGTATAAGGAATCTTGAAACTAAGAAGAAAAAACTCAATATATTCTTCAGCTCAATACAACTTAGCATAACTATAGATATAAACTACCGGAGGGTCAATATTTTGGATATTACGCTTGATCTATGCAACAACACATATGAACCTTATCACAAGCCCAACCACACACTCTACTATATCGACGCTAAATCGAATCACCCACCGATGGTGAAAAGAGCCATTATTCCTGCAATCTCGAGTAGGATATCTAAGCTGTCCAAAAATCAACAAATATTCGACATCAGTAAGCACTTCTACAATGAAGCTTTAAACAGATCAGGATACAAGGAAAAAATTAATTACCTTGTGCCTCCTTCGGTTGGGAATGGGGGACTAAACGGGAGACCGATCGCCTCTCGATCAATGGTTTCATATAGTAGGGCAATGGACAAGGCTAGATATAGGAGACCTGGTGTATCCCACGGTAATGTAAACCAGGTAGGGAGGGAACCGGTTGATGATAATATTCGTGAAGTTGGAAGTAACGAATTGAACACACATGCTACCCAAACCGGTGGGGAAGGTAGGAAGAAAAATAGGAGAAGGACCACTACATGCTTCAACCCCCCCCCTATAGCCAGCACATTAAGACAAATATCCCAAAGATTTTTATAGCATAGTGGAAAAAAACTTTCCAAGGAATAGCAGATGGGGGGGAATCATTAACAAAAATACTGTAAAACTGTCTTAGTCAACCTGTAGAAATATAGCCACATCCATCATAGGATATAATAATTCTAAGATAACTAAAACAAGGGAAGCCATGTTCTCTTCTGGTGTTGATCCCAGTAACACCAGTTCAGTGAAAACCTCCATTATAAATATCCATAGTAGTAGAACATCCAGCAACGGCCCAGCACACAACTGTAACTGCAGAGCTTCTAACATCTGTCCACTGGGGGGGAACTGTAGAGTTTCAAGCATTGTCTACAAATGCGATGTGATAACAGAGAGTAGTAGGAAATCATATATCGGTTCCACCGGGGGGTGAGTTCAAAGATAGATTTAGAAACCACATGAGTTCCTTAAGGGGAGGCCAAAGGGAAGACATAGATAGGCCTAACACTTCTGTTGGCCGTTTTGTGAGAAACCTCATTGCTAGACAAGACCCTTTCGAACTGAAATGGTCAATTTTAGGGAGGGCTAACAAATATAAACCGAACAAAAGGAAGAGATGCAACCTATGTGCATTGGAGTCGTACCACATCATGACATCTAGAGATAATTTACTGAACGCTAGGCAGGAAATACTACAATGCTGTCTGCATAGAAACCGTTACCTGTTATCAAGCCTAAAACCTGGATAGGAGGGGAATTGGAGGAAGTATAAACTTACAGCAGAGAAAGGCAAGATGGACTTTTCCTGGGGCTATCTGGGGCAATAATTAGTGTATAATATGGAGGATCAGAATTAGTAACACGTACTTATGCTAAGATATGTCTTGATTCAATTATTAGCGGAGGCTCGGGACTTTGGTTGGGGGTGATAAGGTAGGAATATTCTATCGGAATAAGGCCCAATGATAGTCAACTATAGTAAATACTTATTCAGCAGAATAGAGGGGGGAAATTTTGTTACATATAAAAAGATAGTGGAATAATAAATAATGAATCACAATTTATTCTCAGAAATAGATATATTATACGAAATGCATTGGGAATTTCAAGTAATTTTAAGTGAAAAATAAGAAATAGCAACCTGGATGCTATCACTATTTAATTAAATTAGGTTAAATTAAATTAAATTAGTTTTTAATTAGATTAAATTAAATAAAACAATGGGTGGCAGGAATAGGGAGAAAAAATAATTAAGGAAAAAATAATTTAAAAAACATGCATGCCGACACGGACTTAATTTCTAAAAATAGAAACAATTGGGTTTTTATAAAAAGGATTTTGTACGGGATTTTAAATTAGTAATAACAAAGTCTCCTGTCATTTAACGAGTTAGAGTGATATTTTCCCGTAAAGTTGGCCAAATAAATAACCCGGTCCATTAAAAAAGTTTTTTTCAAAATAGAAAATAGATTTCTGATAACGATATTCCGTAGTAACATTTATTTATGGAATATAGAATAATATTCTCCACAGAGAGTTGCAAACAGACACAGCCGTTAAGGAAATATTTTAAATGATTTAAAATAATAACTAGATTTTTGTTGAAAACTTTTTTATAATAACATTTTTTTTTTATTATTATATATGAATAATCTTTTAAAAACAAATTCTGCGGGATAGGCTTTTTTCGCTTCGTTAAATCACCACACGATAATAATTCGGCAGTTAATTAAATGAAGGATATTTTCCCAAAATGTAAAATGACGTCCCAGACAATAGATCATTAATTTCTATAAAGAATAGGTTTAATAATAAATATTTTTAGAAACAGTATTTTGAATAAATAGTTTCTATCTACTAATTAAGATTTTTTCTTAATGTAAGGGTTTTTTTCTGCGAGATTGACATTCAACTCGTCGTGTGTTTGTTTCGAAGGGCAAGAAATCAGCCATTGAAATAAGGCTCTTTGAACTCGGGCGAACATTTGTGTTGACTTTTCTTTGTGAGAAGTTGGATTTAGAAGTCCCATACTATCATTGGATTGGAATGGTAACTTGTGAGCGGTAACTTGAATGATTTAGTTTTTTTTTGGGTGGGGGGGAGGTTTATTCATCATTGGTCCGGCCGACGTAAAAGTGTATTATCGCACATTGTTCCGTTTTTTTTGTTTTTTTTAATGTATTTGGGACCGATTATTTGCTTGTTGGCTTGGTGGAAGAAATAATGAACGAGCTACTTTTCTAAGACTTTTCTAGGCCTTTCTTTTTTATCGTTGTTCTTCCTTGTTTTTTAATTTTGACTTTTATTTTTATTTTTTTTCCTCTTCTCTTCTTAAGTGACCTCAACTATTGCAACGCCACATTGTGTATTGTCGGCAGTTGAAACCAGTATTCCAGACATTTAATTTCCCTGATGATCTGCCAAGCAAGTAACTGCTTGGTAGTGAAACACGTGTAGGAAAACCATTTAATTTGAATAAATAATATTTGTAAGAAAAAATATCTTTAATGGTTATCATTGGTATCCTGAAAAGAAATGCTTTGGTAAGCCTTCATGAAATCACATATAAATGCTCTGTACTCTGTAATCGAGTATCATCGAGCTTGTTTTTATTGGAACAACCCCGGTCTTCACTGAATGATCTATTTTATAAGTGAAAAATCTAAATCTATATATATATATATATATATATATATATATATATATATATATATATATATATATATATATATGTGTGTGTGTGTGTGTGTGTGTGTGTGTGTGTGCGTGTGTGTATGCGTGTTTGTGTGTGTATCGGTGTGTGGGTCGCTCATCTATGTACAACATTCAGAATTAACCGTACACACACGCGCACACGCACGCACACACACATACCAATACCCCCCACAATCACACACAGACGCACACACACGCAAGCACACCAGCCAATTTGACGGCAGCGCAATAAAAAATAATAAATTCCAAAAGAGAATCCAAGCATTCAAAGAAATGGAGATGACCGATAAAATAAATGTCAAAATAACACTTACTTAATAAACACACACGACTTTGACCAAGAGCAGCAGAAAAAAGGGGAAAAAATAATAGAATCAAAAATCAAATATATACAAATATTAAAACACGTACAAATTCATTCGCAAACCTACACATGCGCCAAAACGTCAAACAATAACTCATTTCTCCAAATGCAACAACCATCTTTCAAATCGAAATACACTTCTTCAAATGGATTTACATATCTGATTAGAGCGGACCACCGCTAGAAACGCGTTCTGTAAGTTTGTGTACTTGTTATTGCTTCAACTGGCGATAGTGACAGCGTTTTCTATTTGTATTTTACTATTTTCAAAGAGTAAAATCATCATGCAGACTATTGCATAGTCGCCTTAGATAGGACATGTTTTTATTTTTTATATATATTTTATTAATTTTTACGGGCATTACTTTTATGTACGTAAAAGTTTTTTTAAAAGTATATATATATATATATGTATATATATATATACATATATATATATATATATGTATATTCGAACTTGAACTTAGTTCAGTTGGTTGCCTAGTCACATTGAAGAGCTATGCTAGAGGACTATTACATTTATTTGAATAAGTATATCTATCTATCATCTATCTATCAATCTATATATCTATCCATCTATTTATGTATCTCTCTTTCTTCATTTCCTTTCCCCTCTCTCTCTCTCTCCTAATATATATATATATATATATATATATATATATATATATATATATGTTATAGTTAATATCAGCTGATCAATGTTTGTTTACCTTAACCTCTTTTCCATAAGAAATATACGAACAAAAGAAACATCTTTAAATCTAAATTCGTTTGGAAAAATAATTGTACCAATTAGTCCTAATTTATAATTAATTAAACAAATCATTAATTTCTCTATAAAATTTCTAATATTTTCTTTTCTGTCTAGTTCTATGTAAACATTGCATATGAGGAAATTTAAAATATTACGAACAGAGAAAAGAATTAATAAATAAATAAATACATTTTATTAATAAAAATAATTAATGGATAATGACGAAACACGACGTGACGTAATCTGTTAAAAATAAACTTATATGTTTAAAATAATATCATAATAGACTCTGCCACCACGGTTTCAATAGCGACATAGTCTATTATTATAGGCGCAATGTATTTACTCCACAAACACCAGCATACTTAAATAGCAACGATGTTATATGTACTATAGATACTAACCTAACACACATAAATGTACTACACATACATTAATAGACTAATACAAAAATACACATGAACCATACAATATACTTCACCCAAAACCTAGATGCATTTATATAGTTTAATTCAAACTGGGAATCTTTAAAAAAATGTTCAGCCTCAGATAAATAGTTTAATAATTGTTAACCATTCGTATCTAATCTAGGTGTACATATACTGCTAAGACAACTTACAATCGTAGTAGGCTAAGAGTAGATCGGCCAAAACGATATAAATATACATGTTGAGGAAAATAGTTCCAATTATAATCGATGGATTTGTATCACAAACTCTTGTGTCTCCCTCAATCAAACATAATTCGTAAGAAAAAAATTAAGCACTACTAAAAGCGGAATTATAAAATATATTTGGGCGTCTTCGAAAATTGCTGGTTTAATTTGAAGACTTATTACTTTCTAGTTTTCAAACCTATAATTAGAGCCGCACATACGTATAATTCTAGTCGTGTCGAATTGAGCCGAGAGACATCGCATAAGTCACACCTACATGTCAATGTTTGCTTCATCTTTCCTTTTAACTCTCGCGAGATTTCATAATTAACTAACACTATATATGTGCCTCTCGCTTAGCTCCGCTTTACTGTATATTTCAAGCCAAAACTTCTACCCCATGTTTTCTTCTTCTCACTTCTTCGTACATGGAGACACGCATACACTCACCCATAATGCATTGTATATGAACACACATGCATGAAGTAGATACACGTATTTGACACACATAAACATACACATGCGGTTACGTCCATATAGCTTCATAAGTTTACATTGTATGCTTCAAATTAATTCATTAAATACATTGGGTGTGGTAAAATAAGATTCAGTACAATTACTGGGATACGAGAATAATCAATACAGTTGCAAACGATACAATTGAAGATTAAATTGTTAGAAATTAAATAGAGTAACGGATTGTGACAACGATGTTTTATGTAAAGTTGGGAGTTAGATAAACACAAGGGCATATATTCATAAGATGTCTGCATTAGCTGTAAGCGGTTAGCAAGTGAAATGCAAATTCAAACTAACCACAGCAAAATCTACTTTCAACGTAAGAACGAAATATCAACGAAGCTATTTAAAAATTAAACATAACATATACAATAAATACTATTACAAACTTTAAGCATGAAAAAGAACTGGCTATGCATTCGACGATAATAAGAGGGCGTATTTAAAATAAATGCAGTAAACTGATTAAGTAAACAACAAAACTTGGGTATTTTCGTCGCAAAATAAATAGTAAACTTATAATACAATTGAGACATAAAGAACTTCTTTAAATCGAAGATATAATCGTAACAATGAGCCATTCACAATTTGTGAGATTTAGCCGTGAGTTACAAGAATACATATTTTTACATGTGTGTGTCCTCTATTTTAAGCAAGCCTATGTTTTGCTTAAAAGAGAGAACACGAAAGTATTTAAAGAAAGAATCGAAAAAATAAGACCACTATTAAAGCAACGTAACGACGAAGTTCAATTTAAAATAAACGAATTCAACTGTTACACTTTCGCCTAATGATACAAATAATAAAACCTATTTTTTAACAAGTATAGTGGAAACAGTTTGCTTAATTTGTTTTGTCGAATGTTAATACATTTTTTTTGTGTTATTTTATTCCAAAAGAGTATGCCTGTATAAAAAACAAAATCCTTTCGTTGGTGTGTGGACGTTACCGCCTATCAAACCGTTGAGAGATATTTACTACCGAAAAATTTAAAATCTTGTGAACAATTATTTCTATTGGTTTGGCTGCAGTTATTTACGGGATCCCAGCTCTTTTGGGGGTTATTTAACTCTTAAACAAATATATATTTTAAATGTATCATGCTTGTCTGATATACTGAAAATCTACCATTTTGACTTTATTTTATATAAAGACAGCGTTCTAATTGTATTTTTTTTGTTTTTAGACGATTAATTAAACACAAGTAGCTATGTTACGAATACACGGGGAAAATGTCGGTACGTCCACTTTCCGACTGTATTAGCATGTACATGAACAGAATAGATCCGGGATGATTAGCACTTGACATTGCCGATTTCATATCCGTGGAACGCTTTTTAAGTTATTTAACGTCGACCTGTAGTTAACGATGCATTGTATATGATCAAATTATACACAGGTTTCAATATCGTTCGTATCCGAGGACGAACTGCGAATTAATGCCCTTCTTAACACTACTCTGTGAATGTTCAGGAGATACTCGCATTCTACTCGTCAACCAATCCTGTATCAGCTGGTATAATACGCTAGAGGCACGCGTGTCAAAATGTATTTTTGTCTGTTTACTTTTATACCACGAGACCTAGGGGATACAGAAAGTAGTAGAATATATATATATATATATATATATATATATATATAGAGAGAGAGAGAGAGAGAGAGAGAGAAAGAGAGAGAGCAAGAGAGAGAGAGAGTGAGCGAGAGAGAGTACAGCAGCAAGTCCTTGTTTATGCAAGCTTCATTAAAGACCACGCAGCTTTCCCTTTCTGCAATCTTATATATATATATATATATATATATATGTATGTGTGTGTGTGTGTGTGTGTGTGTGTGTGTGTGTGTGTGTGTGTGTGTGTGTATCGAGGAAGCATTTTTGCTCTAAGGTACGTATTATTAAAAATAAACGACAACTCGTGTCTGGATATGTTTCTATAATACTAAATAAATATAGTTTCGTATTTTAATTTTCCCGCCAAAATTAACTATAAACTAACTCCAGGTCCTTACGTGATTGATATTATTCTCACTGAAGATAGACCCAGATGGGTCAGAAAGTACTTTGGGCCTAATAGAAAATTACGGCTGATTAATAAGCCAATTCTCATCCGAGATTAGGACTTTAATCCGGAAAATGGAAGGATCCTTACAAAAATATCCACACGCGAGTTGTCGGTTATTTTTAATAATAATAATAATAATAATATATATATATATATATATATATATATATATATATATATATATATATATATATATGATTGCCCTATAAATAGTATTCACATATTGTATTATTGAGAGCTGCTTTTGGTAGCATAACAGCTGTAATTCAATAGAGAAATAGATAAAGTTCTGAAAAGTAGACCACGTGTTGAGCGAATTTTGATCATTTGAGATCATCCTAAGGAGTTTTAACCTCACAAAATTTAATATAGTTTTTTCGATTTCGTATTAACAGTAAAATGTCACATGTAGTAAATATGTTTGACGCGTTAGAATTAAATTAGATTTTAACAGCGGATAAATATGATACACACTAATGTAAAGGATACGACTTTTAGATAATTTCGATTATTCACAGAAATCCGATAATAGACGCAAACTTCTTCCCAAATTCAATCATTTTGTAAACCAATACTTTAACTCGTGTGAATTATATTGACATACATTCTTTTCGTTTGCTTTTAAAGAGTTTAACGGATATTAGAAGATATGATGTTTCCAAATTTTTGAGATGACGATTGAAAATTGTATTAGTTTGTCGATTTGAACTACTCTTTCAATTTTGGATGTTATTCTCACAACGTTTCGCCCGATGTAACCTCCGACAGACTGCAAGTGCATCTTTTATTTCCATTCTAAAATTCCGTGCATATTCCCATGTTCAACATAAAGATTCCAGTGTTCGAAAAGATACACCTGAAGAAGGATTAATGTAACGTCGACCGAAACGTCATCAGAATAACAGCCAAAATAAAAACAGTAGTCCGAATAAACCAACTAATAGATATTACACGATCCTTTAATTAACCAACATTGTGCGATTTTAAAGAATTAAAATATCATGTATGTATATATATATATATATATATATATATATATATATATATATATATATATATATATATATATATAAATGTGCGATATTTTTAATATGTATATCTAATAAAATTTGGTATGGTTAACGCCACTCAAATGATGTGTATTAATCAATTTACGGTACCAATAATAGACAATAAAGATGTATCAATAAAATGTAATTTAGTTGACAAAGTTAAGTTCACATTTATAAAAATAAATAGAAAACACATAGAATTCATGTCTGTATGGATAAAAATGTACTATATATGTGTGATATACTGTTTATTTTCAAATACATCAATTTTCTTATTTATTCTCTTTTATATCATGTTATTAACTTCTAAAAAAGTGACATTTACTGCTAGAATTATCTCGTTCCCGCCTATTTTAAGTTCGTGTTGTTCTTTCCCTTCTCGAGTTCGATGTAGATTTGCCAACCTTTTAGGTTATTTTAAGTCAACGTACAATACCTCTTGTAAGCGTTGCATTGTATAGGATGCATTGGATATAACCATCTTTATTATTAAAATCTGAGGTAAAACCTCGAGGTTATGCCTTCTTTAACACTATTAATGGGTAAATAGTGACGATACACCCGCATTAACTTCGGCAACCACTCAATTATATGTTTATCTAAAATAATCTGTGGCAATATGCCTATCTGTGCCTATATACTTTAATATTATGAGAACTAGGAACACGAAACATACGAAATATACATGAAATTGTTTGAAATGATTTATACATACATATTTTTCTGGAAAGCATACACACAATTGTTAGCTAGAAAACGGTAGTTAGAGAACTCAAATTTAGACTACCATTTACACGAATTTCGATCATTTGAGATCATCTAATCGGGTTATAAATTCAACAATTGTAACAATTTCAAATACTCTAAATGATAGTGTGTAGTATGTTCGATTTTGACCAGTTTCAGATGTTGATGTAAACATGTTAGATACACTGAATATTTTCCACACCTTTGATTTAAATGATGTTATGAGCCTTTGGAATGACACACGCTTATGTAAATGCGCCAACTACGGGATAATTTCGATCGTTCACTTAGATCCTATAATGTAGGTAAACCTCCACAAGATTAACACAATTTCTAAGCTTTTAATTTAACTCCTGGAAGTTCTATTTTCACACAGTTTCATCATAGAATTACCGTGTATATTACTTTGAAGGATTTTGCAGTTTATCCTATTACACATATTCAATTAACAAGAATTATATATTTTAACAACTTCTTATGACATATAAACGAGCGGTAAACGATACACATTATTACGAATTTAACATTAAAATATTTATAATGCAATAATTTAAAATAAATGTATATATTAACGTTTATCTCCGATAGGCTATGTCGTTTATTTATTTATTTATTTATATATTCATCTTTGTTATTCAAAAATCAGTTTTATTTAAACAACTTTCATACTTAGGCTTTGAAATTCTTAAGACAGTTCTTTAAATTATGAACCGCTCCAAATACGGGTATTTCACCTAGTAAATAATATTCTGACTTGTACTGCCACGTTTTATTTATTTTTGCTGGCGCGTAAGTTCATATAAGATTGTTGGATTTATTATATAGTACTTATTATTAATAAGTGATACGCTGCACCACGATATTCTGCAGCGAGTAAAAATAAGATTAATTGAGATGATTTTATGCGGTTTGCATTAGTAACAATAAAATAGCTCATCCTATAAGGTCACATGCAAATACTGATAATGACGTCGAATAGGACCACAATAAAAACAAAACAAAGGGCAAACATGTCAATACTTATTATGACGACATTAAAAAACGAGAACAACATACTGACACTCATAAACGCAAATGAAAAAAAAAAACTTTTGATGAAAAATAAATTAATGGAATTAATGAATGCAGTTCGAAGAAAGAAAGATGGCCGTGAAGCTGCGAAGAGAGCAATGGTGTGTAGAGGATGTTGCTCTATAGATCGAGGCAGTTTCTTAAAAAAATGAGTGAATTTAATTTTATGAAGAAATGTTAGTGATGAACAGATTTAGGCTGAAGGAACGAAACTAAATGACCGAGATGATAAGAATGCAAAATTAAAGTGATAACAAAAGGATGAGGTAAAAGATGAAATTTAAAAAGAAACAGCGAGAAAGATAAAGGAAATGAGAACGAACTGGAGTAGTACTTAATTTAAAAAGGAGAACACAGAAATGAAACAAAGAATATATAGAGATTAACAAATGAAAGCAACACATGACGGAAAGGGAAAACATTGATAAATATATTGTGTGGACTATCCACGAGATTATAGTCGCACGTTGGCATCCCCAAACAACTGTTAAATAAAGTAACACTTGGCTTGAAGGTATGACATTTTTAAATGTGGCAAATTGAAAATGCCGTTACCCTTTTTGGTTTTAGTTTTTTTTTTCTTACAATTGTCCACATTTGCTAAGTTTTTCCGCCGATTTACTTCGTTATTTGCATGTTAAAGAAATGCGCGGTATGTTTCTTGTTATTTATTTTTATGGAGGAATTATGAAGACACATATATAGTCCGATCAAATACGCAAAACAAATAATTTTCAAGAAAACTGGTGGTATAGTTTTGTTGAAAAAAAGAAAACAAACCCAATACATTTGACAATATTATAAAGTTTGAAAGTTTCAGGTTGAGAATACTCGTTAAAATATGCTAGAATATGAACTATTAAGTGGGTAATTGGAAACAGCTATATAACAGTTGATTGGGATCAGTCACATTAGTGATGAATGTGGCTATATACGCAAGCTCAATTAATAAACAATGTCACATACTGAAGAGTGTACACTAGTCACACGGCAACTGTTCCTAATCCTACGGAACATTCGTGATGAACTAGTTAACCCCTCACATACTTCCACCATAACTGATCGCAAGTGGAATTCTAAACATGCACTAACGGATGCAGAGTTTTTCATGAAGATAAAGGAAATAATTGCTACTGTGGCAAGTGCAAGAGCTGGAATAAGTTGTTATCTACAGCGATTCAAAGAAAGTCATGAAAAAATACATGAACACATTTATCGGAAGAACTAACATATTTTGAGGAAAACAAGTGTCTTGCTGTGAATGTTATATAATGAAAACAAGTAGAGCAGGTTACAAAATGCAATGCGTAGACATGCCATGGAGCGATGAAGCTTATATGATAGAATCTATAAAGCTAATGGTACTTATAAAAGCCATGCATAGCTATCATACATATTTCAACGTAAAATGGCGGTTATTTAATGCACCCGACCGATGCAGTACATGCACGAAACGTGTCCTACTAAAAGCATTATTGTATGGACTGGTAAGTTGTATCTGCTTAAGAAATCTACCTCGTATTTTCAACTGAAATAACATTCACCGATCAGTGTTTAGATACTGTTGTATAATTCAGTAACTCATAGTAAGTTTTCGTCGTCAAATTAACGATTATTTACTTGAATACATTCACTGAACGTACTAATGCAATGTAAAAAGGTACACAAATATTTTGGAAGAATATGGCGGATACTGGTCGCATGTTTAAGTGTACGCTATCTTCTACAGAAAAAAAATAACAGAATAAAAAAATAACTCACTGAATGTGTGTGGATTTGGCATCACAAATGCAGGTCCAACAATCAAATCATGGTTACAGTATGCGTTGCTATTGGTATGCCCTTTTTAAATTTGTAGGATATTTCAGTCCCGAAAGTATGAGCGAGGTAAGGCCCATCATATTTTGTAGCCTTTGTCTAGATCATATCCACATTTTATTGAATAGTAGTTGTATGCATTTATTCATGTGGTGCGATGTCTCGACCCTGTTGTGTAACGTTAATCGAATGATATAAAGACAATTTCAAACGTTTCATCTGATTCAAATTGTATGGTTAAGTACTCTTTGCAAACGTGTTTGATAAACTATTCGTAACCCATTTACCACGTTTAACTTGGTAATATAATTTAGGGAGACGCCGCGTGGGAATGCGACTCTAATTGTTGTGATAATTTTTAGTTTGGGACTTAAATTAAACTTCTGGACATGTTCTTGTTTTTATCTTGACGTCTGCCAATTTGAGGAGTGTATGCTAAATAATTGTCAGAATTAAGTCACCGACCCACCGCAAAATTGTTACAAAAATTAGAACAAACTTGACGATCGTAGCAATTGGGCGACCCGCTTTTCGCTCCGTTTATATGGGGTCTAGGATATTGGCGGTATTTGTAAAAAAAGAATGTATACATTCTTCTAAACATAAATTGTAAGCTACAAAAGGTTCTCTTGTTTAGATTCGTGATTTGTGCTGCAGCACAGTTCACATCTGAAAACCAATAACAACAAAGGGATAACGTTAAAGACCCTAATACAGATACAAACAACAGTATAATATAAAAGCTATGCTAAGACGTCGCTCACTCATTTCGTGACAAACTTCCCATCGTTTACGAGACTGCCTACTAATAAATAAGCTCACGAGACATACATATACTGTGTAAGTAACATCCTAATAAAAAGGAAATTGAGGTAGACAGCATTTTATTAAATTAATGACCGACTAAATTGTATAATCTGTACATTTCCATGTGTCTGCCACGTTAGTATAAATACTGTCTGGAGACTTTCGGAATATCATTTCTCGCAAATTTCTGTCACGACAAAGACGAAGCAAATTTAATCAAAAATGAACATAATAAGATGACCACATATAATTTAAATAAAATCGGATAACCATTTTACAAGCGATGTCTTTGTTGAATAAATTGCAGATGAAATTGCATTTCCCTTAGTAGACCAGTTACTTTAAAATATAAATGGCAACATTACGTTTTACATCACGTCAAAACAACGGATTGCATTAGTAAAGCAACGTTTAACCGTGTCAGTAATTATATGGGTGACAATGTTGATGCACATCATAATTCAAAGGCGCTAAATGTTTTTTGTTTACATTCTATTCTATTTAGGTTGTTGTTATGTTGAAAAAACACCGGTAGCTGTACTCCTCCACATTAGTTCGTAAAATATTGTCGTAATCGCAAAGATTCCTTGAATGTTGACTAAAACACTGGAGTATATAACAAACAATAACATGGCAGTAATCCGATACTTATAAATAATGATTTGAATGACAAAACCTAATTAGTCATGACCTACATAATTGTGGTGTATATATATATACACACACACACACACACATATATATATATATATATATATATATATATTTAATTATATATATATATATATATATATATATATATATATATATATATATATATATATATATATATATATATATATATATCAAATAGATATTGTACAAATATTATAAAAATCGAAAGTATCTGCATTTTCACGTAGGGTTCACACTCTTTTTACCCCTTTTAATGAAACTCAATTAAACTACATATAGTCCAGAGTACGCCCATAGACGCCTAGAACAATGTTCCGCCTTCACAGCTTGCAACATTGACCTATTTTGCCAACGCTTTGCGAGAGATGTGCATAGGCCACTAAGGAATTCTGATCACCTTGTGATAATGGTTGGTATGACCACAAACCTCTGAATCTAAACCGACCGACATTACGCCAAAATAACAATCCATTACCACGTCCGTATTAAGAATCCTTCAGAGATATCATAGTATTCAACAGTGATCGCTACTATCCATAATGGTTTAATCCAGTCCATTTCCTATAGGCAACGAGGTCTCCGACCGTTCAACTAAGATAAGTCACCTACAAATAGACAAAAGAGTCTAGCATAATAAACACGCAGCTCATTAAAGGTCTACTGAAATGACAGGAAAGTGCGCAGAAATAAGGGACTTTCAATTTATTGGTGTGTAATTGTGTGGTGAAGAATGTGGAATCAACAAGTTATCCCACTATCCAACAACAATGTCGCTTAATCATAAATAAATAAATATGATCATCTTTCACAGAGGTTCGACATAAACTCAACCCTGGACTCCATAAACAAGTCCTTCTCAAATTTTGCACTACGGACATAAACCGCATTAGATGATCGTATCGTCATCCCTTCCCATGTCTTGGATATCATGAAAAACTTGACACTCCCAAAGTATTTGGAACATATCTGAATCCCTTTTATAGTAATAAAGAAATGTTCTGCTGAGCTGGTCCATTTCTTCTCTAAACTCATCAGTAAATGCCCTGCAAAATATTGCTTACATTATAACTGGAAAGTTGTATCTGTGGTACCAGTCCTCACGAACACTGGCAAAGTGAATGACTATCAAAAGTATGTCTCGATAAAGCAGCTCCCGCTTTTCGTAACACTCTTTTAAAGCATTACTCAATCTAGAGATAGTTAACTACTTCATAAATGCAAACAGTCTTTCTGATTAACAGTATATATTAAGGTGCTACTTTTCTACTGTAGATATTCTGACTGTATATATATATATATACCCGAATGGTTTTTTATTCAAAACTGTACGAAGTCTGCTACACTGGCAGGTCGATGTTATCGATCTACAGCTATCACGAGCTGAGATCTCATCAGGCTTTTTTTGTGATCCAACCCAGTCGGTGGAATACAGCAAAAATGGAGCTAATTGAGCAGTCTCTTATTAGCCCGGTTTGAGTCCCTTTTGATTTCTACCCTGTGGATTTTTATACTACCTGGGTTACTATATATATATATATATATATATATATATATATATATATATATATATATATATATATATATATATATATATATATGATTATAACATACACTGGGTAAGTTAGGTAAATCTAGTGCGCTAACACTTTATATGTTAAAAGATCTGTACAAGATATGACGTGTAAATTAATTCATACGGTAATACTTGATTAATATTTAACATCATCAGATCATTCTTAGCTTAAATACAGATCCTGAGTATTATATATATATTTAAACAACATAACATTAATGCGGATCTTTTTTATTCCTGGTCTTTATTAACGACCTCCCCAATGCAACCGCACACGAGATTGGTGTTTGCCGTTAACACCCGCTCTATTCTCAATATGCTATCAAATCGAAAACTCACATATCACAAGTCATGACTTAACCATTGGAAAATAATCCACGTCTGTAGTCAAGTGATGCCCAAATGGATGTTTACATTCAATGCCACCAAGAAAATGCTATTGCCTTTTAACAATTATATGAACACTACACACTACAGATTACCGTGGCTGATTGAACAATTCCGAAATTCAAACGTTCAAACTCGTCAGTCTTACAATCATGGACAACAGAAATTAAGATAATTATATAGAAGGTACTGCCAAGTCTTCTGCAATGACTGTGAGCTCCATCAGCGAGACTATAACACCTATCAATATACTCTGCATTTATAAAGCTAGCATTCGCTCATGCATGGGGTATTGTTGCCACCTATGAGCTTTTGCACCAACAACTATTTGTAAGTCAAGCGATCAAACGGTTGTTTATTTAAATCAAAATGCACACAACGATTGAATGTAATTTGCTTACATATATTTTAATATTTAAAAACTTAAAGATTTGCAAATACTTGTAAAACCAGAAAGGAATTTCTATTTGACACTGTAAATACTTTCAGATTCCTTTCACATTTTGAAAGGTTACGAGGTAATTCATTTTTACTCTTTCACTATTACAAAATAATTAAAATGAAAGACTTGGTTTACGATTAAACATGAATGCACTTTGTTTCATTTTATTTCGTAAATAAATTATTTCATTGAATATGGTTTTAAAATTTAACAACTATTACGCTATTGCAGTTTGATTTCAATAAATATTCGAATAATGGTATATATAAATACAATTATTTAATTTGCAATTAGGGAATGTTTGTTGTAAACCACGCACAGTCACAAGAGAAATTGTCACACATTATAATATGTAAACTAGCTGATATACAAGACAGGACAAAAGTAAGTATCGGTTCATTACAATCTAGTTTCATTAAATTATTAATTAGAAAACGCTACCGTGATGATTACATTTACCTTTCTAAATATCATCTTAAATAATATCGTGATCAAAACAATGTGCATATCAAAAAAATAAACGAAAAAATCAGAAAAAACTTCAAATGAAAGACTTCCGGGCAATACTTGGTAGCTTGGCTATTATAAATATAATGCAAGCGACAGATGTCCAATTAACCCGAGATACAAATCACCATTATAATACATAAATGAAAAACAGACTCTCCTTCTTGTTTCTATCAAGTCATTGCTGAGTCAATTCAGAGTAATTAACATATAAAAAATTCATGATTAATTAGAATTTATTAATTAATATATATTTCCTGATTATAAATTACTTATTAATGATTCACGAGTGTCATAAAAATGGGTACATTTTTTTTACAATTCAATTAATTTGATTGAAAATGATGTATAATAATTAGTTTGAACCACTGCAGGCATCACATAATGTAGTCTAAGAAAATTGTTTTTGAAATAATTATGAGCAGGTTACAAATGTATACGCTCCCTTTGCAGGTGTTTAACCGAAAACGAGAAGCATACCAAAAACTGTAACCTACAGTGAACACGGCAACATATAACATCACATACAGACTAACCTACAGTGAACACGACAACATATAACATCACATACAGACAAATCTACAGTGAACACGACCACATAACATATCACATACAGATTAACCTACAGTGAACACGACAACATATAACACAACATACAGACTTACAGACAAAGAATAGCATAACAGACAGTACAACCAGTAATAGTTGAATACATCAACATTGTTATAGTAATGTATAGGATTCAACAGCCTTGCCAGAATTGTAATTCGACCTTCCAAGCCTACCGTTTACGTTGCTAACTCTAACACTATAACACCAAATATTATTTTAAAGGGTAGTAATAAGAAACGGTCTTATTCTGAGATGTGACCTGTCGTTAGTCCTATTGCTTTAGTTTCATCAAAAAACGTTTAGGCATTTGTATTTATAAGTCAATCACTTATCTTATAGTAATTCCACACTTTAATCACAGGAGGCGCAATTTAATTATACATAAATGCCATTCAATAATGACAACATGCCTACCATATTAAATGACATCTCCTGATGGCGTTGTACTAGTGTTAGTTTCCAAATGTACGAGAAGTCGGAAAGTATGTGTGCGGAACGGTGATTGATTTATCAGTAAAGTAAACGGAACAAAATAGTTTCCACTTTTCGAAATTTACAGATAACAAAACGCAAGGCTGCAAACAATGTTTACAACAATTAACACACATAGAGACACGACTATATTTTTGACAAAGCGTGTATATTTCTAATATCAATCAACCAGCTGCAAGACCAACACAATATTCGATGTCTATCCATTTCTATATATAATGTCAAATATGGATATATATATATGTATATATATACATGTATACATGTATATATATACACATATATACATATATATATACATGTATATATATATATATATATATATATATATTTATATATATATATATATATATATATATATATATATATATATATATATATTACTCACTCTCCAAGCGGCAATTACTAAGACTATCATCTTCTTTAAAGACACCAAAGAAATAAATTTTATATGACATTTTGGTAATTTAGAGAAAAATAAGAAAATTATGACTGTCGTAGTGTTGTTTGAAATATTCTAATGTGGGGAAATATACTGTGCATGAACATCGTCGAGATATGTTTTTTTAGCACAAAAACAACAAAAAGGTTAAATGATATGGTCTTTAAGATTTTCTACGTCGATAAATTTTATTTAGTTTAAGCATAAAAATTTAAATAAATGTCCCATTAAAACTTGTTATATATATATCAAGTGCTAATGGGGAATTAAATGAATAAACATCATCGTATAACATTAATTGGTCAAATAAAACTATTTTATATTAATGTTCGCCTTTATTATAAAATACATAACAATACTAAAGTAATATTAAACAAATATTTATTTTGTAATACAGAATGATTAAACGAGGTGTTTTTTCTGTGATAATTTTTTAAGTCATCATCAACATCATCATCATCATCATTACCAACATGTTAACTCTGTGTTTCTTGGATAGGAGCAACATGTAGTATATTTACTGAATTTGCACTTATGTTTCTATGTTGTCTGTTTGTGAAGGATATCTCCTTCTAGAACGAGGTAATTGGATTGATTGTTTCAATTTTGAGGGAGCATAATTCCCCCTACGTTACATGTTGATAGTCTGCTTGCCTCTGCTTTCCTGAGAGGAAGTAAGTCAGAACAACGACATCATCAACAACAACAACAGCAACTATTAAAAAAAACTATAAACGCACGTATTTAATTATTAACACATTAGAAAATATTAATTCATGAGAAACTTAGAAATAAATATATATTCAAATGAGTGGATGATATCATAATGAACGAACTACGTACACTGATCCCCTGTTTAAAGGTGGGGTTAATGCCTTGGAGAATGATATGAAAACAGAATAGATAGTACACAACTCCCCCAACATTAAATTGGTAATCGTGAGGAAATGGTATCGAGAGGAACGAATGTATACTGTACAGCCTTCCCCCCGAAAGGGAGGTAATGCCTGGAAGGAATGTATAATGATGAATGAAAATATACTACATCGAATTAAATAAGTATAAACGGTTTTAATGTCAATATTGTTAGAATAGGTGGAACACTTTTGCATTTATTTATTTAGATAACATTAAAAACCATGGCAAGTTTCATTGTACACATAAAACGCCTAAATGAAAATTGTCTGGAAAAATATAGTCTCTTTATTTATAAACAAACATGCATCTGCTTGTTAAGGAAGAACGATAACTTCAATAATTTTCTAGTTAAAAATACATGTTTATCATGAACTTGAGTTATAGTTGTTCCTTAGCTAGTATTATGGTGAACGGACATATACTACACTGACCTCCCTTTCACAGAGGATAATATCATGATGAACAAACACTATTTCCTTCCACTCAAAAAGGAAGAATCTTCTTGTGTGAAGAGTGTTATGAAAACAGAACAGATACGACACTACCCTCCTCCCATTCCAATTTAATCAATTTTTTAAAAATTTAAAAATGCTTAGTCAAAAAAAAAATTTGTTATGGTTCCGTAGCCTAATGGCTAAGATCAACTTGTAGTATTTGTTCTCAACCATCTCAGCGATATTTGATGCTTTACTAAAACCGGAAGTAAATTATCTCCCTTGAAAATAAAATTCTAAATAAGTTGAAAAACTCTATTTTTTTTTATAAAATCGCTTTATTTTATTTTATAATTATTATTATAGTACTACGATTGCGTGTGTAGAAGAAAAGTCTACAATACAAAGTAGAAACGTATATTAAAGAATATTAATTTATTAACTTAAAAATAAATAAATATGCACATGCGCAAACTCGAGATTAGTCTGACTGAGTTGAAGATGCCTATATATAGGATATTTCCATCATTTTTAATATCATCGGAATTAAATCATCCTAACGTGTTTCATGTTAATATAGCTAGGATGGATCGAACAAATTTTCACATTTATTTTCATTTATATTTATATTTATTTGTATGAGATTCACTCCTAAACTAATGAACCGATGCTTATAAATTAGGGAATTTAAGTTCTAGGAAACACAGAAACATGCGGAATACACTGGGACATTGGAAAACTAATTGTCATCACAATCCCAGAGAAGACCAATAGTCGTTGCCAACGAGAAATCGAAGGTAAGCGTATGGTGTGATTACGCAAATACATTTGCAGTATTTATCGAAAGAGAAAGAGAATACTGGAAATCTTGGAAGACTTGTTGTCACTCAGACTACTCGGAACAACACTGAGGATTATCAGTGAGCAATAACTGACGAGTGACTGTATGAGAACTTCTTGTTAGATAACCTAATAATAATAATAATAATGATGATAATGGTGATGATGATGATGATGATGATGATAATAATAATAATAATAATAATAATAATAATAATAATAATAATGAGTTAATCAAGGTATACTTCAACTAAAAGTGTCTTGCAGTTACAGAAGATGTGATAATGTTGTGTGCAAATAAGGATGAGAGGAATCAGATCTACTGAATGAGGATAACAACATTCAAAATAAACTTCTAAGTGGTAAAAACAGAAGTATTACATTTTCATTTACTTCATGTGGTTATAAAGTACTTAAAAAAGAAAGCTGACTCTAATATGAATGAGAAAATGCATAACTCATCAAAAGACAAATATCGTACTGCAAATAACTTTCAAACAGTTATATAGTAGTTCCTGATAAAATGCTAAAACAGTTTTTTTTCCGCATACAGCTAACACTTGGTAAACAGGAGTTATCAAACAAAGAGAGTTAACCTAAAAAGTAGATTCTGTAATAGTCATGAATAATTGATTGAGCATTTTTTATCAGGTTTTCCTATGTTCGAACCCACCGAACATGAAACCCGACATTGTATTGTTGGTCAATGGCTGCATTGAAATATTTTCAATTTCTATCGGAAGAAAACGAGAGGCGATTATTATGAATATCATCCAACTCTGTTTACAAAAACATGTAATTGTTTCATATGGCTTTGCTATACATACAGGAAGAACACTACACTTTATTTACCCAGACATAGATATTACTAGTATAGAAACATTTCTTTCTCATAGACATGACAATAACTGCACACTTCATTTGCATAAAAAAAACAATATAAAAAGATCTTCAAATAGAAAGGTGGCACGTGAACACATCACATCTATTTGTAGCGTAGCTACTTGTTTTAAACGAGAACGGCGTGAATTAAACATGTTTTAAAGTAATATAAGAGAATGTGATTAGCAGGGCAACGCCTACACTCGGGAGTTGTTTTACTAATTAGAAACGAGGGTGTTTATACACGTATGTGCGTAGTTTATAACGTTGCACACTTTTTATGTTGACTTCTCAAGTAAAGAGTTTATCTAAAATTAGTAACCCGGCAAATATAAAGGGAAAAAATGATAATTCATCTCCGCCACTAACGCCCTGAGCAAATTATACATGCTTGGATTTAAACATGAAATAAAATAGTTATGCTGAGAACAAACAAAGTAATAAACGCCCCAAAAAGCTAACATACCACAGTAATGGGCATGCAAAAAAGCAATAAACAATCATGGAACGTTTTAGATGATATTTTAACTTAATAGTTAACATACACGTAACTATATAGTGTTTATCTTTTACACATTCCCTGACATTGGCCGTAGACTTATATATCCTAAAATTAAATGAGTTCTAGCTTACACCATGGTCAACATTTTGGCGAAGTTTTGCGACGATTGGCGAAGCGATGTGGACGTTAAGCTCGACAAAATAAAGCATAGTGACAAATTCAACGATGGAAAATGGTGATAGTGATTACTAGCATGGTATTACCATATAATACATGTTTCATTTTATTAATACTATATGTGGTATTATATAATACACATTGGGAGTAATAAATATGTTTGTTATTAGATTATAGATTTTGCAATTAAGTAATAATATGTTATTATTACAATATGTATAGTTTATCATAAGATACATGTTACAATATATAAACTATACAGTTAATTTAGAGACTTTTTGGTATTAGTATTATATATATTTTAATTTTGACATTTTTTTTACTAATTATGTGTTACTTTGCCGTATCCAACACAGTAATATTAATATTAAGAGGTAAGTGTAGCCTAGCATATGCGGTGATCAATTGAGCCTTTTGATTCTCAAGTTATATTTTGTATGATAGGTATATATAGATCAATATATTTATATCATAATTTGTGAATGCCTAAATAAAATTTCCTATCGATAAAATATATCGTATGTAAAGAATATTAATGAAAAAGAAAAAAATGGTTATATATATATATATATATATATATATATATATATATATATATATATATATGTATCGAGGCAGCATTCTTTCTCTAAGGCACGTAAGGTCAGAAAGTACTTTGGACCTAAAAAAAATTACGGCAGATTAATCAGTCAATTCTTATCCGAGATTAGGACTTTAATCCGGAAAATAGAAGGGATTCATACAAACATATCCAGACACGATTTGTCGGTTATTTGTAATAATACGTTCCTTAGAGAAAAATGATGCCTCGATACATATATATATATATATATATATATATATATATATATATATATATATATATATATATATATATATTGGGGTCTTTTTCATTAATATTCTTAACATACGATATATATTATCGATAGGAAATTTTATTTAGGCTTCAATGTTTGTCTACAAGAGAGCTTCACCAAGGTCGATACGAACTTGAAAAGCTTTCACAGTGAACAAAAATAATGATGATTAAATAGGTTCTCTCAGGGTATACATTTCGTTGAACAAAAGGTATACGTTAATTGGTACACTTGCATCCTTTATACCAGCCTAATAATCTTTTTTACCAGGTAGTCTGTGGGCAGGCCTACAAAGTGAAAGGATTATCATCCGATCAATTTGCTTTGATCAACTCAAATACAAAAAAGACTTTAAAAGGCTTACATTGTTCTGCCGATACCCTCGAGGGAGTACACCCATTTCAAAAAATATACATACAATCTAATATTTATCAACAATCCTATGTGTTGTATGTTATTTTCATCGCTATTGCAGTGCACTTGTAAAATCCGGTCAAGGTTAGCTTCCTTTCTACAAATAAATAATAGTAGAGACAGTAGAACTCGGACATTTTTGTTTCAAATGAATTCTCCGGTCTCAAATATAAGCAATACAGTTAATCGTCATTCCTCGTTAAGTTACTATTCGTGCACACATAAATGTATATACAGTGGAACTCTTCTATTGTAGACTTCCTCTATAGATAATATGCTTTTAAAGTAGAATATCTCTTCAGTGAAAACCCGTCTATATTGGACTTTTTAAAAAAATCATACGAGTATGTTCGTTTACCCCCCCCCCCCGGCCCCCAAAAAAAACAAAAACAAAGAACACATTTCTTTCTATATTAATCCACATATCAAAATCAAGAATAGCTGTAAGGCTCCCCAAATTCATAAATAATTCTAATTCATAGAATTTTCTGCGAGCAATCATGGCGTGACGGATAAAATGAAAAAATAAGTACAAATTCAGGTCTAAGTGACACTCTTCTACAATTGCAAATAATGTGGGATATATGCCCGGTCATGGCTTACGGAATGATAGCATGTAGCCATGTGGATTAAATAAGGAGTTTTGTTTGAAATTCCGTGCGATTTCCGGGTTTGACAAAACGAATCCCGCGTTTAACAGGATGCACCCGAGGTGGATCGAGGTTGCATCGGCCCGAGCGTTGTGAATATAACAGTCAAGATGAGAACACTAGTCCGAATAATCCAAAACATTCCAGGAGTAAATTATGTAAATTCTACTCCCCTATCGGGGACAGTGGTCTTCTATAGTGACCAGAATACTATAGATGAGTTATATTGTATATACACACCTTTATCTAGATAAATACAAGCGAGTTTACCTCTATTGTGTTCGGAAGAGTTAAACACATAGGTGAATATGATTTGGCTTCATATTAATGGTAGAAGTATAATGTCGACAAAGGTAACTCTGTTGATAACAACAATGTCAGTGATCTGAAGAGTTGAAGGTTTCGGTTTCGATTTCCGGCGATTTTGGGAATTTACTATTTACTATTGATGCAATATTTTCTTCTTGTCTAAACGTAGTTAACATCTCTGATATTTCAAGATTAGAAGAAATCCGCAATGCATAAAAAAAGGTAAAGGTCCCATAGCCTGGACGCGAACGAGTGTCGTTGCCGACGTCGCACACTGCCCATGGCCGTAGCGGCGATGATTGTTAAGAATCACCGTGTCTAGGGCACAGCATATGGAAGGCGGAGCCCATCCCTCTCCTTCCGCTGCCTTGAACCTTCCCTGAGTGTTATTCAGGTACCCATTTACTGCTGGGTGGACAGAGGGAGTTTTCAGACCCGAAAATTCGCATGCCGTGAGTGTGATCGTCCAGCCCAAAGACAAGTGCTATGACCACTCGTCCACAGGCCCTCCTTCCGCAATGCATATATTCCGTTTAAAAGAAAATTGTGACTGACTAACAAGCAGAGGGCGGACAAAGTTCCTATTAATATAATAAATAACAACCACATTGAAAAATATAATCGAAAATAAAAATAACGTCGAAATAATGAATTGAAAAACTAAATATGTTGAGAAAGAAATGAATACGGATTTTAATTAGGTATTTCTTGCCTGGAGGATTACCTCCATTTTACAAACACTGATGATACCCTCCCCAAAGAAAGACATTGTTGCAACACTTGGAAAATTACTATATACGTATTGGTGGTCTGCTGAAATAGTCGTATGATACAAATGAAACATTACATTGTTGGTGTAATTGGTGAGAAGTTGTTCCCTTCATTTGAAGTGGTTTTAATTACATTGAAATAACCTCACTCCCCGCCTCTCTCTCAATATATATATATATATATATATATATATATATATATATATATATATATATATATATATATATATATTGTTTTATTATATACAAAGAGTAAATGGAAAATACTGGACTTCACACAGACATCTCCGAGATATTAAAAAAATGTTTGTTCTGCCAATACTCATAACCTTAAGTATCAAGTTTGTAGGTTCTAACACTTTCTGTTTAAATTTTGCAATTAGCCGAATTAGAGGATAAAATACATTTCGATAAAATGCTGTAACTTTAGTATTAACTGACCTCAGTAGCAGTACCATCAAGAATAAGTTATTTCGGTAATGCACATTTCAACAGCTGTGATCTTTTCTGCCTCAATTTTAAGAGCCCGGGTTTACATTTGTGTTGTTATGAACTTATCAAGAATTATTTTTTCTGCAGCAGAAACAACTGTATTCTGATAAAGAATAAGTATAAGTGTGATGAGGAAAGAAATATTTTAACAAAAAACAAGCTTTTTATTCTCTTATACATATGTTAATATAATTTTTGTTCATTTTCTATGTAAATGTCTATTTTTATATATATATATATATATATATATATATATATATTAACATCGCCGACTGTCAGCTCGACGGTTGCGTTTCGATCCCGGCTTGAGGCACTAACTGACCTAGCCGCACAGATGAGCTGTGAAACGGCGAAACCGTCTGTATGTAGATGACTATAAAAAGCTCCCCTCGGGTTGAGCTTATGTTTGTAAGGGTATCGCTAACTGCCACTAGCGTAAAAAAGGCAATGCTCATAAGGTAAACACTAACTCGAGCTAAGGCAATTGCAATGTTTAAATTGAGATACAACATTCATTCAGACAGTGTCGCATGATGGTGTAGGGGTTAACATTGCCGACTCTCAGCTAGGGCGTCTTGGTCCGGTTGCGTTTCGATCCCGGTTTGAGGCACAATCTGGTCTAGCCGCACTGATGAGCTGTGAAACAGCGAAACAGGCTGTATGTGGATGACTATATATATATATGTATATATATGTATATATATATATTTATTAATTTTCCATATAAATATATATATATATATATATATATATATATATATATATATATATATGTATATTTGTGTATATATATATTTATTAATTTTTCATATAAATATATATATATATGTATATATATATGTATATATATATATATATTAATTTTTTATATATATATATATATATACATATATATATGTATATCTATGTATACATATATTTATTAATTTTTCATATATATATATATATATATATATATATATATATATATATATATATATATATATATATGTCTGTGTAAACCGTCCGTAAAAATGATCGCAACATTATTAGTTATCGCCAAAGTGTGTACTCACTATTTGTCTTGATATATTACAAAAAGATGTATATTTAATCAGAGAATTACGTGAATAATGTACTTTTTCACATTTAAATTGTTATTATCATTTCTTATAACAAAAAAAACAGACAAGCAACGATTACAGGTGATAAGGTTTTTCCTGTATCTATTTCAGTCCGCTAAAATAAATTTTAGGTGGGTGTCTGACTTTCTAGTTGCTTTCCCGTTTTACTTCATTACTTGACATTGTTTCGTCCTGACAATTTAAAAAGTCATGTGTTTTAATAACTAACCTTGCGTGACGGTATGGGTGATCATATAGATGGGCTATATATATATATATATATATATATATATATATATATATATATATATATATATATATATATATATATGAACATGATATAGTTATTCCATAACACGTGAGGGTGTCGTAATCTCTATGACTGATTAGTGCGACTAGACCTGGGTAAGATTCGATATCGAACTTCAGTGATTTATGTGATGATTATCGTTGATAGATTTTTCTACGATGGCATTTTACCAACATTTCGCTACAATCAACCCGATAATTTGAATTCTATTTATGTTGTTTATGCCCCGATATAATCAAATGAAAACATAAGTAAATAATTGTATTAGAGTCTACGTGTCATGATTTAATTTAGAATTGGAAAATAATATCATTATGCGTGTCTTAAATTAGAAATACATCTAACATAGTTTGCTATTTTAATATCAGTAATAGTATAGAACTGATACCAAGTAACAGGACCCCATTATAATAGTATTGCAACTTTGTATTTTCTCTACGACATTCTTCAACATAACACAACCAATATATTGTGCTACAGATATCAATAAGTAATTATTTAAAACATGCATTTCTGATGTTTAACATCTGTACCGATATAGAAACATTATTCTGTCTCTGTTTCATCGCTTGTTAATGTTTCTGTTAATAACATTTATGTTGTTAAAGCTAGAAACTTCGAGAAACATCAAGAGGTGAAAAGTATTGCCTTCATTCTCCATCTGAAAGGATTATGACAGAAAAGCAATATGTGACCAACTAGGTCAACCTACAAATTAAATTCAGGATTTTAAAGAACAGAGATAATACTTTGTCTATTGCATTGAGGACAAATAGAATGGTTACATTTATAGATACCAATATTATTTCAATCAAAAAAGCGTTGTTTTACTAATATCAACCTCATGTCTGATAGGAACACTTATGTTATTTTCAGTGTATCTAAATAGTAATTAGAATGGCATATTTGCATTAGAAAGTGAAGACAACGACGAGTAAACGATTATAATCACAAAGAACGAGTAGAATTAACTACATTAGGAAAATAATTAGATCTAATTAAAATGATACTTTCAAAATAATTAATGCATGTGCTACTATGGTCGACATTTAAAAATGTTTTGCCACGATCATATTAGCATATTTTATGGTGAAATCGAATAGAATCGAAAATATTTTCTGAAATTATAATTGAACAGCAATATTTAAAAGTTATTGGATGAAATATTAAACAGAAATTGATATTTGGGTATTGTATATACAATGTTTATTCTGTTTAACAACGTTTTATATATGCAATTAAGAAAACAGTTACAAAGGGAGTTTCACAAAGAAGGATAATAATAAATACATGAATAAATGCCGTTAGGATTCTGGTACTTCTTGTTCCTTTCTAGTCAAGATATATATTGCGCCATTGTCCTCGATCGTTCCAGTTGTTCACATCCTAGCGTCTATTTTCGATATCGGTCAATGTATGTTTTTTTGTGTTTGGGAGAGGTAATATTCTTTTCGGAACATATTTTCATATTTTATCAGAATTAGATGTACCTATTGACACTCATCATCATACGTTCAACACCTCTACTTATTTATATTATAAAATCAATGATTATTTTTACAAAAAAGTATAAAAAAATAATAATATACAGCATCACAAGTCACAAGTCAAACTATTTTATATATATATATATATATATATATATATATATATATATATATATATATATATATATATATATATGTATATATATATATATATTACTGTAACCAAATACAGGAACACTTCAGATAAAAACAAAAGGCTATGACAAATAGTATACATATATATGTATATATATATATATATATATATATATATATATATATATATATATATATATATATATATATACATTATTCAGCTTTAAGCTTGTTGTCTTATGAATATCTATATATATTTTATATACTTTATTATTTGTTATTATTTTTTAAATTTTAATTCGATTTTAAATTTTATAAATTGTTGTTAGCGATAGCCGTTAAGATGTTACTAGAAAATAAACGGTCAACGGAGAGGCAACTGTTTAAATAAAAAATCTGGTTAGAATTAATTTAAATTCAAAACTGAAATCAACTGTGAAATAAAAGGTAAATTCATAGTAATATGGATTTTGAAATTTAAAGTAGATCAACACTAAGTTGAATGAAAAGGATAAGGGATGGTGGGGAAATTTAGAGGTTATCAATATATATATATATATATATATATATATATATATATATATATATATATATAAAGAATATATTTTTGATTTCTTAATTCTTATTTATTTTATTAATATGTAATGATACAGGGTATAATTATTACTAAAATTAATTTAATTTAATTTTTAGTTATTTTAAGTAAAACTAATTAAGTTTCATGTAATTATATGTTGTATTAATGCACAGAATATAAAAAAAATGACAAGTATGTGGGAGGTGGATTCGAAGGCGGAATGCATATGGAAAGGCATCGCGGTGTGGGGTGGATTTGTTCTGGGAAGGTAGAAGGTAGGCGTAGTAGAGTCGGGCTGGGAAGGAAAGGCAAGGAGTGTAAGCATGGAGGGATCAGAGAATGAATGGAGAAGAAAGCTCCAATCTGTTATTTAGAGAGGGCCTATATTAAGAGATTAGAATAGCTTCCGAAATCCGAAATTGACCAACATTGCGGACTGAGTTGAGGATGCGGGCATTAACAGACGATGTGTGTTACCACATGATACTATGTGTTTGTGAAAAAAAGAAATGGGGGTGTTAAAATGTTCTTTGATGCGTTAGTGCAGAGGCCTGACGGTGCTACCGATATAGAACTTTCGGCACTAAGCGCATTGTAGACAGTACATACTATAGGTTAGGAAGCAGACACCAGAGTTGGGGATGGAACAATTAACTAGAGAGCAGGGTTCCGGGGTGTAGTGGCATTTTTTGGTCAAATGTTGCTGAAGAGAAGTGCGTGTGTGGGATTGTTGTATATCGAGGTTCTCACTACGTATAGCTTTGCGGATAGCGGAAGTGATGCGGTTGCTAAAGAAGAGAAGCTTAACGAATCAGGTGTTGGTGAGAGTGTGGTGTCTACGTCTTCTGGTGTTATTGAGGCTGGATATGGTAGTAAGGGGGAAACCGTTAGTTAAGAGGGTCTGGTGGAAGGCTTTGGTGTGCGTTGTTTTGTCGGTAGTGGATGAGCATAGGTTCTGTATGCGGGTTATTTCGGTGTGCGCATATCTAATTTTAGCTTTGAGGGGTAGGGCGGATTTGTAATGGATGAAAAGGTTCCTGCAGGCGGATTTTCTATAGAAGGTGGTGTGAAGAGATCCGTCGTCACTTATGCTAAGATTAACATCTAGGAGTGAGAGAGAGCCTAAGGTGTTGTGGTGTTCGATGGTGAATTTAATCTGGGAGTCAATACTATTAAAAGTGTTAAATATAGAAGTAGCATCTTCTCGCGATGAAGTTAGAATTAGAAGGTCGTCAATGTATCTCGGGAAGAATATTTGGGACTGGCAGGTTCCAGGAGCTTGTTCTTCCAGTCTGTTCGTGTAGGATTTGGCGAGGTGGCTGGAAAAGCCTGGATCCTATGGGTAAGTCAGAGGCTGGTTTTGTACGTGCCCTGCTAGAACCTGAAATAAGTGTTATCCACACTGATGCGTAGGAGCTGATGTATGTATGTAGGGGTAAGCCCAAAACTGGCAAAATTATTAGAAGAGATGTGGTAGATATGAAGTTAAATTGCTTGACAGTAAACTTTTTTCTATTTACTGTTCTGGTATTTAAACCGTGAAATATTAATAAATTGATTTGAGAGTCCATTCATAATTACTCTTCTCATTTATTTTTGTTTATCTGTTCCACCTTCCGGTACCTATATCACATTACTCCTGCCTCGGATTACGAACTTACATCATATATATATATATATATATATATATATATATATATATATATATATATTAAGATAGACTTCATTAAAATCCACCGAATTCTGCTTTTTTTAGATTTTCCTGGTTAGTCGTTCGACCCTTCGAGCGATTTTACGATAGTATGGTAGTAGCTGGTGCAGTATAGCACCAATCGTTATGGTTTGGGTCAAATGAAGAAGAAAAAAAGCTATAAAAATGGAAGCGGAAAAAAGACCCATATTAGCTAAAATCAACCTCCTGAAAATGGACGAGACGTCCGAAAGCGCTCGGGATTTGACCCAAACCATAACGATGGGTGCTATACTGCACCAGCTACTACCACACGATCGTAAAATCGATCGAAGAGTCGAACGACTAACCAAGTAAATCTAAAAAAAGCAGAACTTCGTGGATTTTAATGAAGCCTGTTTTAATAACAAACTATACGTATATATATATATATATATATATATATATATATATATATATATATATAAATATGAGCGCATCTGTATGTGGATAAACACAAAGCACATTTGATCATAATATTGTTTATAGTCTCCTAAATGTAAGAATGGGCCTTTTAATATAATCGAACACAGGCTGTCAAAATTAATGCGTAATGCGATGTTTCACCTGCTTTACACTCTTATTGCAGCATGCGATATATGTTCGCGTGTAAAAACATAAATAGATTGTCATTCTCTTCTACCCTATGACTGTCGTCTAGTCCGCATTGATATAGGAGTTTAGACTGAAAAAGTTAAAAGGTTGTGTGTGTCTATGTTTCGAATGTTGTCATCGGCAAAACAGTCATCCTCAACACTGATTATTCCCCTATGATCATACACAACACGTGTATGTAGATAAAAACGGCATATGTATAACATAATATTGATTATATATATATATATATATATATATATATATATATATATATATATATATATATATATATAAAGAGAGTGATAGAGACAGAGAGAGTCGGATAATAAGAGAGACATACAGTGATAGAGATAGTAGAGAATGAGAAAAAAAGGACGAGTGTATAGAATTGCTTGTATTAATAAATTGTCATATATAGTGAAACCAATTTTGATTATCAGCACGTGCAAAGGCATTTCCTATAACTATAGCCATCAATATACACGTTCGAGTGTATAATATTCGATTATTTACTTTTTTATTCGACTAAATTATCTTTCTATTAGGTCTCACGTAATCAAAGTCATTACTTTTCTAGGTAAAATGTTTTGACACAAGGAATCCGAGTGGATTATCTTTAAGAGTTACCAGATCAAAGGTTCATATCAATAAGACTGAACTATCACCTTAAGGATTACATAGATTTATGGACATGAGACTATTAAAAGAAATGTAGCGATAAGATGTTAAGACATAAACACCTAAAGAATCTTAGCGTGTTTTAAAGAATAGGAATTCGTCAAATGAAATGTTATATATGTCTGTGGATGAGAGTTAACAGTAATAATTGTTAAATAATTCTTGAATAGCACCTTTTACGGCTAAGCCTTTTGAGAGAGGTAATACATGGGCTTTAACTAAATGCTAAAATGCGACTTCGGTCAAGTTTTTAAAACACTATGCAGCAATCCACTAGGTATTCGCTTGATAACACATAATATACTAAATTTATCTGGACTCTTCATAGCTGTTAAAAACAGCCACAACTGTTCGTATGATTAGAGTTGAGTTAAAGGTGAATACAAATTCCGGGTCTGAACCGTGACACCTGCGGGCCAATTACCTAAACACTAGGGATGTTGAAAGGATGAAACATATATGTCTATGGATAATAATTAGCAGTAATCATTATTATATATTAGTAACACTTAGTGTGACTTCCCCTTTTCTGCGATTGTAAGTAAAGGTTTACTCGTAAAACTTAAAACCATTGCCCCCCCCCCTAAAAGTAAATGTGATCGCAAAATATGCGTGAATCTTTCTATTGTCAGTAAAGGAAACCCCTTCTATACTGAGCCAATTTTTATCCCTATCCGGAGTGCTGTTTTTAGGGGGGAGATTGAATTTGCTAACACTTTTACACATTGACTGTGTTGTTGCTATTAAGTTGTCTCCCAAGGTATGGGGGATTTAGACATTGGTGGTTTTTAATATGGTGAATATTCATTCTAGAATTATTTATTGTTCACTGACTGAGGAGATTGTGATTTCCCTTTGCAAAATTCAATCCTGTGCTGCAAACCAAACCAAACCAAACCTTTTTTTAGGCCACTAAATAGCCCGAAACTACTCCCCAAAATACCCCAAATAAAAATGTGAACTTACATATGAATTGAATGGTAGAAACATGTTACCAAAATTGCCGGATTCGACATTAAATAACCCAACAAGGCTTGATGTGGCGTAAAACAAAACACTCAAAACCAAAACGAACCAAACCAAACCAAAAGTAAAAATGCATAAATAAAAATTCATCAGATAGTAGTAACTCGTTGATATATATATATATATATATATATATATATATATATATATATATATATATATATATATATATATATATATATATATTTGTGTAATTGGGCACCACTCCTTCTCTTATGCATGTTTGGTTAAACAGTAACATTTCAATACAACTTCCACAACACTTCAACATACCTTCACCCCCGCATAACGAACCATTCTTGAGATCTCATATTGCAGTATTCGTCTCCACATAATCGAAGCGTTATTTATCCAAGTAAAAACACCTGGTATCAACCATGCTCGTGATGAGGGGGGTAAACGTATTTTGAAGTGTTGTGTAAGTGGTATTGAAATGTTTTTTTTAACAACGTCTTCTTAATAAATTCACCAATCTTTTATTTTGCATACTCATTCATCCGCCTGAAGATGACCGACGTTGGTCGAAAACGTTCGCGAGAATATTGCGATTTTTTATGCAACATGGACGACAATGCCAAATCAGTCGTGCGACCAATCGAAAAAAACGAATCAAATAATAAATAAACCGAAGCTCGCGCTACTGTTTAACCAAACACACTCATATATATATATATATATATATATATATATATATATATATATATATATATATATATTGATAAAGAAATAGTGAGTGTGAGTTAGCATAATAATAATAATAATAATAATAATAATAATAATAATAATAATAATAATAATAATAATAATAATAATAATATTGTTGCAATACCAGTTCCCTCGGGGGCACAATAGCATCAAACAAAACACTATATATATATATATATATATATATATATATATATATATATATATATATATATATATATATATATATATATATATATGTATATATATATATATATATAAAAATAGAGAGAGAGATAGTGAGTGAGAGTTGACATAATAATAATGATAGTAATAATAATAATAAAAATAATAATACTACTACTACTACTACTACTACTAATAATAATAATAATAATAATAATAATAATAATAATAATAATAATAATAATGATTGATTCAATACCCGTTTTTTCGGGGATGCGGTAGCATCAAACAAACCACAACGATAGAGACAATAACGTGCTCGAAAAACCTTGTTTCTTTATTCTTAACCACCAGCTTGTTTACGTAGAGGGTACACATATATATAATTAAACATTTTTTGTTAGCAAAACTTATTTGGTATGATTGTTTTTCCCTTGTCTTACGAAGAAATCTGTTTCTTTACGTTGGCGGTTGATTTTTTACTCTACCCAGCATAGGTTATTTTCACGGAGACCAGGCAGAGTGATTTACCTTGCAACATAGAGGGAAACCCTACAATACGTTCTGAAGCCGTCTGCTCCCGGAATCTAGGGATTGCTTGTGATCCCACGCTAGTTGTTTACGGCAGTTCAGCCGTGGTGGGAGTACCTTTCTTTGGAGCTGACCTACGACACATTTTTCTCTCTCCTCCCAACTAGATATTTGCTACGTAAGCGCTCCTTCTTCCTACGTTTACAACCGCTGTTTTAATTTCTGATTTTGCACTCCAGGTGCCTTCTTCTTCAGGCCTCGTGCACCTGACTGTTTTTACGGTTACTAAGTCGCTTTTTTACAACGTCACACTCCGATTTTAACTGGTCGACATTACACACCTGGGCTCGTTCAAAGGTCACCCATTTATTTCCATTGTTCTTTTCGCCTAATTGAAAATATATCATTATTGCGAGGGGATGTCTTAGTCTCCCCGTGACGTCTTATGCGTTATTACTCAAGATGAGTGCATCATTTTTTTACATAATATAACAAAGGCCCTCATGTACTACACTTGAGTGTAGGCAAACGTTATGAATTGACCACAATGAGAAGTGGTGTAAGCATGAGCCAGAAATACTACAGGAGTACGACAATGTCAAACTTATTTGGGGCATGCACATACAGACAGATAAAGTACTTGAACATTCAAACTCCGACTTAACATTTCTAAACAAAAACAAAAAGAATTTCGTTAATCATTGATATGGCCTCACCATTCGTTATTTGTGTGCAGGAGAAAGAACAGGATGAAAATAAATATCAAGATCTAAAATAGGGGATTTGTTAGATTATGGAAATGTAAAGACGTAAAGGTGATTTTTTGTTATAATTAGAACGTTCGGAACCATAACGAAAAAGAAACCATCTATGGCTTACACAGATTACTAGAACATGTATGTTCCAATTTTGCAAAAGGATTGCCTGTTAGGAACAGCGAGAGTGTTAAAGTACAGCTTGAATGACTTAGGGCAAGAGAATTGAGTTGATGTTCAAATAAAAAAACAATTCTAACTAAATACATCCAAAAGTTGAGATAACTATATAATAATAATAATAATAATAATAATAATAATAATGATAAAAGTCACGCCTCTACATGAAAGGATAGCGCAGACACTGAGAGGATGTATCAACAAAACAGACGTACGTGAGTGAATGATCAAAAGAAGGACATCAATAATACTAAAAACACGTCCAAAAAGAAAACAGTGCCAAGAAACTGCAGACCAATAACATGTTTAATAAAAATGTGGAAAATCCTAACGGCACAACTGAGTGAACAAATCTACTACTCCCTTAACAATCGTGGGCTGCTCCCCGAGAAACAAAAAAAGATGCCGGAAAGGGAAAAGAGGC
This sequence comes from Sepiola atlantica, assembly GCA_963556195.1. Classification (NCBI taxonomy): domain Eukaryota; kingdom Metazoa; phylum Mollusca; class Cephalopoda; order Sepiida; family Sepiolidae; genus Sepiola; species Sepiola atlantica. Next base: position 133,210,561 of record OY744521.1, on the reverse strand, counting down.
ACGTATGATCCGTTATATAGAGTGACCCCTTAGTGTTTCGTTCGAATGAAATGAATGTTGGGGCATAACTAGTTTATTATATTCACAACATCATATCAACACACTAGGGTATTTGGCCTTGTTTTCTCCATTCTACAGCATGTGTTCTAGCTGGACTCCTTTTAGCTCCATGCATTCTTGAGGCGCAGAACGAAGTTGTCCATTACGTTCTTACAGACTGAATTGGGAATGGCTCTCATCTCCTCCCTGATGGCTTCCTTGAGTTCCGTGATGGTTCTGGGTTTCCTTGCGTTCATTCTGTCCTTAAGATAGCCCCAAAAGAAAATAATCTGGGGGGTATAGGTCCGGCTATGGGGTGGCAACTCAAAATTAGTCTTGAGACTGATCACTCGGCCTCAGAAGTTCTCTTTCAGCCAATTTCCGGACAGGTTTGTAGGTGTGAGAACTTGCTCCGTCTTGCTTGAACCAGAACCTGCTCATGAGCGACGGATAGAAGGTTCGGAGTTCATTCTTGAAGGTTTTGAGGACCTCCACACACCGCTCCTCTGTTACTGTCACTGCTGCGCCAGATTATTCAGTGAAGATTGGTCCGATGATGCCTCTGACCGAGATTGCAGCTCACACCGTGCAATTAGGAGGGTGCAGGGGCTTGGTGGCTACTTCATTTGGTCTGGAGGACACCCAGAACACATTTGTCTTGGAGTTCGCCTTTCCGTCAAGATGGAAGTTGGCTTCATCTGAGGTCCAAAGGAGGTTAAGGAAACCTGGGGTCTCCTCGATCTTATCGAGCATCTTGACTGCCATAGCGCTCCTCTGCTTCTTGTCTGAGGCTGTAAGGGTCTGCAGCGTCTGTATTCTGTATGAGTAAGCCCTGACATTGTTCACCAACACTCTCCTGCAAGTCTCACGGGAGATACCGATGGACTGACTTCGCTTACGCACAGAGCGTTTCGGACTCTCCTGGAGAGACTCTCTCACACTTTCGACCAGCTCGGCTGTCCGCTTCTTGGGACGTGCCGAGTAGCTTGGACGGTTCCCACTGGCAGCGTTGAAGTTCTCCACGGTCCGATACTTCTCGAAGTGGTCCACCCAGTTCTGAATTCTGCTTTTGGGTGGAGCCTTTTCACATCCGAACTGATGCATGAAACTGTCCTGAGTTTTCTTAAACGAGCCTGTCTTGTAGTAAAATTTAACACAGTGTATTCTTTATCCCAGCTCCCACTGAGGTCTTGGTGTACTCATGGTCGTTGATTCTGCCATGTCCTGTAAAATAACGGCAATCGGTAAATAAATAAAGGAGATATCACATAAAGTGTACACGGGGCCCGTTTTTATTTAGTCACATAGATAAAGCGATCGTTAAGGATGTTAAAAACAGAAAAAACCTGACTACAAGGAAGCCTCCGTCTGAATCTATCAATCATGCGTAATTGGCTGCTTAAAAATATACAGGATTACGAATTATTAAGCTCATTAAGAAAGCGTTGGGAACATGGCGAGTGAAAATGACAGCTGGGAGACAACACCTGACTGTGATAGAAATACAGAAAAGCAAATTCTAAAGAGACTTCTTATCATCACTACTATTTATTATAGCCATAACCATTCAACTACATACTTAGAAAATGTGATGCTAGATACAAGTGTACGGACACAAAACAAAGAAAAAAACACCTTATGCACATGCATGACTTGAAGTTATTTCAAAACAAAGCAAAAAAGAACTCGGCAAGCTGATAACTACGACCATATTTTCAGCCAGGACCTCTAAATCGAATTAAGAATTGAAAAGTGTGCATTGCTAGCCACAAAAGAGGAACACTGTTGAAAATAAAGGCTGCAGAACTGCCCAATCAGAGGAGATGAGGATGCTTGAAAAACCAGCTAGTTATGAGTGTTTTGGACTCACTCACCATGAAATCTACAGAACTGAAAAAAGTTTTAAAAGAATACCTGAAGAAAACAAGGAAACTCTTTAAAAAGTAATTATATAGCAGATATCTAGTAAAAATAAATAAACCCTTAGGCGGTATCATTAATAAGATATTCTGGACCATTCATAGACTGAACTAAAGAAGTACTCATACATCTTGACAAGAAGACGAGAAAATTAAGGTCCATGAACAACGCATTGCACCTAAAATAGGATACTGACATACTCTACATGAAAAGAAACGAAGGGGGAGAGAACTGGTCAGTATAGAAGACTCTGTTGAAGACACAAAGAAGAGCTGGAGAAATGCATAACCCAGAACACAGAAAGGCTAAACACAGCAAGAGACACCGTCCTAATGAACAACTCGGAAAGCACCGTAAAGAGAAACAACACAACAATGAAACATGGGTAAACACATGGGCATTAATGTTTCATAAGAATGACAAGAACAGCAATCTACCAACATTCATGCGCATAGCTAAGTAAAGGACACGTGAACAGTGATACGAAATGTCTACTGACAGCTGCATAGAACAATGCGATAATGTCTAACTACATTAAAGCTAAAATAGATAAAACCCAGAAAAACAATAAATGCAGATTGTATGGACAAAGAGATGAAAAAGTTAATCACATAATAAGTGAATGCATCAAACGAGCCAAAAAAATTACAAGAACAGACACAACTGCGTGGAAAAAAAAACAGTACACTGGAAACAATGCAAACGACATTATTTTGAACACATGGACAAAAGGATACCCACATTAACTAAAGTCATTACTGGAAAATAAAAATAACGAAATCCTCTCGGATATAGACATGTCATAATATTAAACGAGAAGGACAATCCTGCCAAATCGTAGAGTTTGTCGTTCCAACGGGCCACATACGGTAAAGATAATCAAATACACTGAATTTACAAGATAACTGACACAGATATGGAGCATGAAGAAAGGCAATATAATACGAGTAATCGTAGAAGCACTAGGCACATTCGTGAACCCTGGAAAAAAACTGGAAGAAATCGGAATCAATGGGTCAATGACACCATACAAAAGACAGAATTGATCAAAAGAGCTGCAATCTGTAGGTAAATCCTCGTAAGCGGAAATAAGCCAGAATAAAATACGAACAATGGCCATTAACATGGAAGTTAATAGTAAAAGATGTTAAAAAACACACAGGAAGAAGACAACCACATGGACCCAAGGAACAGAAACTGCAAAACATTTCATAAACTGTCAAGCACGCAAAAAAACAGTGTGATGCCACTAGCTTCGGCTGACACCATAAAAAAATGTTGTTATGGCTTAGGGGGATTAGAAGATCGAGGAAAAAGAGCACTGACCAAACCTCCATGTTAAGAGTACGGAAAGTATTGGGACTATGGCGAGGTTTATTTCAACCAACATCCCAGAGAAGGACAATGGTCGTTACCAGCGAGAAATCAATTGTAAGCAGCAATCGTGATACCGCAAAGTCATTTGCAATGCTTATCAACACAAGTCAATACAAATAATTATTATAATATCATGTTATCTTCGTAGAAATCGACTTCCAGTGGAAAATAGTTGCCGCAGTCTAGAAGGATTTCTTGTTCACTGACCGTTGAGATTGTTTTTCTCATTTTCCTTTTCAAAACCCAAGCCTGTTCTAAAACACAAACGAACAAAAAAAAACTATTTATGTCGGCATTTAATAACCCGAAAACAACCAAAGCCAAATATGTGAAATTACTTGTAACAGACAGCATACACACTTTTTACAAAAGAATGATTCGGCATAAAATAAATGTAAATAAATGTAAGTGTAAAAATAAAAACGAGGCCAACGATAGCATTGGGAAGAGAGAGATAGAGAGAGAAAGAGAGATAGAATTGGGAAGAGAGAGAGCAAAATGGGTGTTGACATTAAAATGATAATAATAATTCGAGGTGTTTCGATTGTTTTACTATTGTTATGTATGTATGGATGGATTGTCTAAATTGAAATAATGTGCCTATGTTTTTTTTCTGAATGAGTAATGCCAGCGTCTTTAAGAAAATGGTATTACGGGCTTTCATGAAATATTCATCAGTAATGGATGCTTTGACCGAAGTCTGATGTGTGTGTGACGCTGTTGGTATTTCGAAAAATATGTTTACGCCTTAATATGGTTACGTATGAAAATGCGTAAGTGTTAAGGACTTAAATGTATAAGATGAAAAAAATGTTTACATGAATCAATGGAAGAATTGATAATTGAAAAGTAATCATTCAATGCGATCAGTATATTGGGAACGTCGTTTTTTATGAATGTATAATGGTACTGATTAAGTTCGGTTTTTGTAATCCGTTAATTCCGGTATGGAATTAAGTATGTGCTTAATATATAATCCAATATTCCTCAACTTGAAATGAATATGAAACAGCGTTCATTAATCGGTCTATGATTGTAGTGTAATATATATTAAATTAGTAGTATAATGAATTACACAATTACGGTTACGTTTTTCTTAAGTATCCCGTTGATAAATTGGAAGGTGGTAGTAGACATATATCAGATGGGAAAGTTTTTGCTACACTCTGTTTGGATAATGTATTTAGACAAATTTAGACATAGCGGTCTGATTCTAGTATTTAATGTTTGAAGATAAATTAGGTAAAAATATCTGTAAAAACGCTCAAGGTGTGTTTCGTCGCCAGTGATGCAGTTCGTTATTGTTTTTAGAGTAGTCAAAGTTACAGGAGTAAAAGAGTTAATTTTATATCTATAGATTATGTGAGAGCACGCACGGGTGTGTAAACACAACCATATATGCGCACACATACATACCCACCCACATAAACAAGAACCCATCCACTGACCTTCACACCAACACACATCTACACACGCGTGCACACACACACACACACACACACACACACACACACACATATATATATATATATATATATATATATATATAAATATATATTCATACGCACGCACGCACACACACACACACACATATATATATATATATATATATATATATATATATATATATATATATATATATATATGTATATATATATATATATATACATAAAATGTTTGTATCATTTAAAAAATGAACGAACCACTCATGAATTATATTCATCACATCTCGGACTCTTTTAATTCTGAGTAGAGATACTTACAAAATAATTGCACCCTTCAATAAACTCAAATAGAATTCCTCAAAATGTTCTAATCATTCTGTGAAGGAAGGAAAAAGAACACACGCGCGTACGTACACATACACACGCACTCGGACACGAATTATTAAATAAGAATGACTGTAAAAAGTGGTTTTAAAATAAACAAACGCTTTTCACTTTTGACTGGTTTAAAATTGTTTTATTCTTTTCGTCATATTTACTTTTTGTTGTGATTTTTTCACGGACAGGGACCCATAGATTAAAAGCTCAGCCGAGCACCTACCATGGAAATTACGATAGAGTAGAAAAAGTGTCTGTAGAGAAGAGAAGAGGGCGTCCACCACTCTGTCAAGGCAAGAAATGATGTTCTGAGCGGCGCTCTAACAGATGTGACCATAGTACTTTATCTTAGGCTGTATATTAATATTATACAGGAAGATAATTTCGTCAGGAGTGATATATTTTCTGCAGAAGTAGAATGAGCCGACCAATTTTTCCGCGATGTTTGCAACGTATTTGATGTAAGTCTTCTATTTCTAGTTTGAAGTGAAATCAGCCCAGAAAATTATCACAGCAGGAGGATTATCGCAGGAAAGCCTATTTATTACAATTGGGGAAAACGGAGGATCCGAACAGTTATAGTCGAAGAAGAGAAGTGAATTTGCGACGCATTAAAAGCAACCATACATCTTTTCCCCATTGGACCACGTGATTCTGGTCGGAAGATAAGTATTTATTATTTATGCTCGTCTAGATGTTCCCATAGATGGCGAAGTGAACACAATAATATTTCCATTGAACTATTCTTGTTCATGTAATCTATTATGTTTGTTATATACTTACAGTGTTAAATACCCACTATAATATAGCTGTTTTGAAGACGTAACTTAATTTATTATAAAATATATATACACACACATACACATACACACACACACACACACACACCCACACACACACACACATATATATATATATATATATATATATATATATATATATATATATATATATGTATATATATAATAGAAATCGCCCCAGACAAGGCATGAATCCACTAATAAGAAGAAATGTGATTATCGCAAAGACAGTAGATGCTTATTGACCTGGGTTTTGAAGACGAACACCAGATTATTGGTTGGAGGGAAACAGTCCGCAAGAACATAGTTCCATAAGCCTGCAGTTCTTCGAAAGAAGCTACTTGAAAAGGAAGTTGTGTTACAATGAGGTACCAAAACGGCGAATTAATGAACACCACTTAACCAACGAGTCAAACGAGCTGAAACAAAAGAAGCGGGGAATAGATCACATGATCCTGAAGAACACATGTCATAATAGTATTTATAGAAAATACTGTAACTAAAAACATCACGTTTGCGAAGAAGAGGATGTAGAGAAAAGAAAGGGGCGTACCAATCAAATTACAGATACGTTTGTGCACCTCATGAATAACTCTCAAATGGGGCAGAGATTCAGCAGCTCAAATAGGACAACACTGCTCTATACATGGTCTGATTGTAGAGTTGTAGAGATAGAGAATAACCTAAGGTGTGAAAAAGTGTTTGGAGCGATACAGAGACACGATTTTACGAGAGGCTGAGAGAACAATGGATTTAATGTATGCACTCCAAAAAGGATTTGATTAGAGCAAGAGACCAATACGTCTCAAAGTCGATTTCTCCTCAAGAGCGGAACCATCCATTAGAATCTCAGGAAGCAAAGAGACACGCCTACCATTGAAATACACGAGATGCGTCTTACATAGATTAAATGTTACAAGTCATTTCGTAACGTAATTCACAACTGAATCCAGGTCAACTTCTAGATCAGCTGAATAGTTCGACTAGTCCGAGGGAGATGGACGAGAAGCAACATCAGAATAAAAAGTAGTATCATCAGCATAGATGTTAATTGTCCGACCAATAATTAGTTCAAGTAGTAAGTCTACACTCAATACAAATAGGAATATATTTCATAATCGTGTGATGTATACTGTGTGCAAGTATATGAGATTGGTATTTTCTTTGATGTACATTCATGTATATTCTATTTAAGTAAAGGAAATATATCTGGTTGTTTTACGCTCGACTGCTTTAACATCCTACATTTCGAATTATATAATTGGTAGAGCGTCGTAACATAGTCGAATAGATCCGCTGGCAATTGCTTTCGTTTTTATTTTGTTTTCCTATCTAACTTAAAAAACGTATATCCAAATTTAGTATTATTGCTTTTTCTTTTCGATTTATTAACGAAATTAACATGGATTAAAAAGACTTAAAAATAGAAACTAATAGTATTCGAGAAGTAAAATGTCTCATAAAAAAAAGAAATATGTGAATTGGTAATCACATTCAATCTGTGAATTGTGTTGTATACTGAGTTTAGTTAATACGATCAAGGACCACTTCAATATAAAACAGTTGCTAATAATAAGTTAAAGATAATTAATTATTTTGAGCACTAATAATATACTCATGAAAAAGTAATTACAATTCTAGAAGAAATAATATGTATATTTTACATAGTTATACAAGCATGGAATAATTCTCGATATTACTTATTTTTAGGTTATCTTTTTTAAAATGAGGTTCGATCCTCATTTGGGGTAACTTCTATTCACTTCACCAAGAAAATTATATATATATATATATATATATATATATATATATGTATATATATATATTGAATTTCATTAAAATAAGATATATTTGAATTTTTAAAAAGATAATGACGTAATAGATCCCTTAGGGTGCACTTACATATTCAGATACACTTCCAAGGTATTCCCCAGTATGTTTGACATCACATAACACTTTCAGTTTTGCGTATATTCTTTTACCTTTCTTTCATTGACAAATATAAGTATCACACGCATTCACATAGACATTGAGCTTTATATATATATATATATATATATATATATATATATATATATATATATATATATATATATATATATTAGGAGATGATAAATTGAGAAAAAAGTGGGTAATTAAGTCTGTAATGTTATGTATGTCTTATGTCCTTACTTGAGTCTCGCCCGACAAATGGTTTTTGTGGATTTAATATGTGCAATTCTATGGAAATTATTCGGCATTAGTACATAAGTATATTTTAATATATATATATATATATATATATATATATATTTATATATATATATATATATATATATATATATATATATATAGAGAGAGAGAGAGAGAGAGAGAGAGAGATAGAGAGAGAGAGAGAACGAGAGAGCGAGAGAGATTAAGAGAGAGAGAAGGAGGTATTGGTAGTGTTTGAAAAATTGTTGGGAATTGTAATAAATGTATTAAAAACTCTGAAGCAATGAAAAGAGCCGGATTGATAAGAACCTGGAAATAATAAATATAAGCAATTGTAGGAGACGACGTACAACTATTTATTTTCCTTTTCAATTTTACATAAACAGCAAGTATGTGTGTGATGCCCAGATGATGATTTGTAACTATTTGGTATTTCGGGAACAGTTTCTTTTTGCCAAAAATGGGCATAAATGATAAGACCGTGCGGAATTTACAAAGATGGATGCCAGAAAGTTTTCATTCAATTGTTGAGTTTGATTTTTTTCCAACTTCTCATTAATCCGGCTTGCTGCATGTCCTTTAGCCTTCTTAATTACTTTATAATGTATATACACATGCCACATAATACGGTTCAGTATATACTTCTAATAGTGGTAAAAGCATAAGTAGAGTATAGTGGTAGTACTATTGAGTATATTCATGACAAGTTAGCTACAAAGAGACGCCTATGTATTATTTCAACAGTAAATAATTGATAAATTTTAATAATTATTTTTCTCTCTCTCACTCTTAATGTAAATATATATATATATATATATATATATATATATATATATATATATATATATATTACGTATTTATATTCACCATTTACTAACGTGTAGGAGAACTTCGATATGACGTAATTCGACATGCGCATGTTTACATAACGTTGACATGTGCTTTTATATCATCTGATGCTGATATGATAACAACAACCTACTTATATCTCGTTTATTGAATGTAATCGTTTACTCTATTTGTTTCTTATAGATGCTTAAAGAGCTCTAGTATAAAGAAAAGAACAATTAATCTAATCCAGCTTGATAGCAAAGATAAAGGTCGTTTCATAATGTTAATACATCCTGGAACCTAAAAAGAGGCATTTTGGATGAGTAGAGTGGCGAACTTACTCATGGAGAGGTGCCTATTCAACTATACAGATATTGCTGCTTCAATCAACAGTGGTCTTTCCGGAGTTTTGCATGTCTTCGATAGTTTTAAATAGGATCGATTTAAACTTTTTCAGATCACCTTGAGAGTGATGAATATACATATCGGAACCCCTTTCCTTTTATAATAAACACACACTTTGCTAATAGAACAAGTGATGTATATGACGATGATCTCCTGAGACCGAACAGATACTACACATTTTTCCGAGTGTCGCATTAAATTGGGAAAGTCTTTTATATTTTCTCAACTTATTGCTTTTATTGTTCATTTATCTCTGTCGCAGCTCTCACTTTTTATTCTCTTTGATCTGTAAAACGTATATAAAGCGCTGTCAACTAGAGTAGTTAGATAAACATTGATCCACGGGAATGTACCTCTATCCAATTTCACTGATGTTTACCAATTGAATAAGCACACAAGCTTTTTTTTCCTCTTCATGCCGCGTGAGTGCAGACGTGAATCGTTGGTCGTTGCTTCAAGTGGACGAGTTTATTGGGTCCACTTTTTGCGTTAATGGCTCTTCAGTTTTTGTAAGCGTCTTCTTTTGTTTCTCCATCGCGCACAACTTCGACCTTTCACTCACTTAATGGAGTTGGATATTTCAAACGATCAAACGTGTTTTTTCTTTCTCACCCGGAGGTCAAAAACAATAAAAGGAGGGGAAAAGATGAGAAAATAAGAAGCATAAAAAATACAGGAAGAAAGTAAATCATGGGATAGGAGTTTAAATATGAACAAATAATGTGTTGTACACAATCTCCCATCTCACTTTATATTGTTCTCCCTCTCTCTCCCCCTCTCTCTCTCTTATATATATATATATATATATATATATATATATATATATATGTATATATATATATATATGTATATGGGAAAGGAAGAATGAAGGTAATCCGACGTAATGAGAAATGAAAAAGGAAAAACCAAAGAGGATGTTTTTTTATGTGTTCATCAACGTTTCGTCTTGATTTGTAATACTTCTTCAGGATGATAATATTAAGTAAAATGTCATGCAAGTACGTGAACATAGTACTTCTTTACTCACTGCCATCCACATTATACCCGCTTACCTCCACCCCTCCACTTTTTCACTTACAACCATCCACATTATCCTTACTCACCCCCATCTTTCTACTTTTTTCACTCAAAACCATCAACATTTATTTCATTCCACGCGACTGACATCACCAAGCACGGACGTCGGTCCTACTGCTTCCAGTAGTGGATATTTATTCTTCCCATCAAGATATATTCACACTCTGTTGTGTCACATTGTATAATAGCCATACCCAGGAGAACCTTACAACTGGATGGCAGGTGGCTCACACTCTCTACTTCTGTGTAGCAGAACCTGCACTTGTTATTGTTGCTGAGACAACTCATCTTTTTAAAGGCATTGGTCATCAAACCTTGATATTGAGCAGACATTATCATTCTCTCCTGATCATAGTGGAGGGATGCTCTTTTCAGTCAGTCTACAGAGCCTTCCTTATCTATTAATATATGGGATAATTCAACTAGGAAATACTTAGCACGTTGTTGGTTGGCTCATTATTCCAGTTTTCTGGAATGGAAGGTTTAGGTGTATTTCTGGCGGTTTTTGCGGGCTATTTCTGTGGCAGGATTGTTGTCTTTTTCTGCCTCATTTTAAGACAGTCATGTCCAAAATGTTTGGCCAGTTTTGTGGTAGAGATTAGTCTGCTTGTTCTGCTTTCTTGGTGTTGGTGTATCATCATAAGGTTTGCGTATTGTTAGCTCATGAGACATTGGCTGGTGCTCACAATAGTGGCTCGATGTCGATGGTCAATTTCTGAGAGGCCCATGCACTCTGCTCCTCTTGACAGATACAACCATTGTAGACACTGGTCTCTGTACACTACTTTCTACATTGTCAACATGTTTCCCGTTTTAGTGTCCACTCTATTAATGTGTATTTGTGGCAAATCAATAATAACAAAGCTGTATGTTATCATTGGCAGTTACTTTGTTTTTTGTTTGTTAGCTGTGTTTTTCAAATTGCTCTAACATGGCGTATACATTCTCTGCTATTTTTTCTCATCTTGGCATGTTGAATTAAATCATTTTGTTTCATGCCAAGATGTTTGTATTGCTCCTGTTCTTCAAGGTATTTGATGTCAGTATCTCTATCAAGTTGTACTTTTTCATTTTGGATCTTCTTCCCAGCTCTGAGGGAGCATTTGACACATTAGTAAAGGCCAAACTTCATTCCAATATATATGGAAAAGGTATGTAAAACCTGTAAGAATCGGTTTAAGTCAGCATCTTAACTAGCATACAGCTTGAGGTCATCTATGAAGATGAGGTGGTTGACTCTTTGTTTAGATCTTGTTTGCGGCCCTGGCTCAGATTGTAGGCACACTGGCTTTTGTTTAGTAATTCGCTTAGGTGATCAATTGTCAAGCAAAAGAGTAGAGGAAATAAGCTATCACTTTCGAAGATTTTTCTTCGGATCTTGACATCAGAGAGTTTTATTGTTCCATTAGTGTGTCTTAATGCCATAGTTGTTTTCTATATATTTATTTGTAGTGCCATGGTTTTCTTGATATCCGGATAGATATGATATATATCAGGGCAGCGCAGAAGCCATGCATATGATATACTATCTTATGCCTTTTGGTAATCGATCCACATGCTTAAATCCATCTGCCTCTTCCTACTGTCATCAAGTTCCATCGTAACGTTTTCAGTTTCTTCTACATGTTTTGTTTGTATAGGTCCGGCAAGTAATTGGTTTATTTGAGAGACTTCATTTCTGCAAAGATTAAGTTGTTTCTGGAGCTTCAGTTTCCACGGTGGTGTTGTGGCTCGTGTTCTGGACTCCCATTGCTTTTTGAATTGATGGAGTGTTTTCCCACCAATATAAAGTCCCACAACGTGTGTTACTTGATTTAGCTCCGTGAGTGATATGTTGTATGGAACGAGTCTTTGGATAGCGATGTTTACGTTTTGTATTACTGCCTTGGTAGCTCTTGAGGGTTTAGTTTTGGAATGTTGAGGGCTTTCATCCAACCTTATCATCTGAACTTCTAGGAATGGGATTTTATTATTAGTGTCGCCTTATTCAATTAAAAAAATAGGGACATCTTATTAAAATTACTTACTGCCTATCTCCCCCATTTTCCTTCTCCATAATTATTAGACGAGACAAATTAAATCAGCCACTATTTTAAATTAAAAATAATAATAAGAATAATAAATAAAATTAATAAATAAACGAAGAACTGTTTCAATAGTCACATTTTAAAATGTAGACGTCCGTATTTTACGCGAACGGTTTGCCGGCGTATTTTTTAAAGAAATTCCATTCTTTCACTCGCTTTGTATTCATTTTAGCCATTAAAGACCTGAAGATGATTCCGAGGAGAATCGAAAACGTTAGTCCAACACATGGATCCTTCATCAATTCATTCCATCTACACGTCAAAAAGATCATTCGACGAATGGAAAAAATAAAAAAAGGAATCACTAAACAGAAGATTTATGTCGTCTTCAATCACACATGTCTTAATGAAAAAATACTGCCTAAATACACACAATTTAAACTGCATGACCCTGCAGCAAATGACGACGCCACTACCTGGGATTTTAGAGTTAATTTAATTAAAAGACAAATTACCATCGCCGAAGAATTGATTCTGAAACATAATGGTGAACTACATGAACTCGAAAGCCAACTGAAGGACCTCATCACCAACGAGCAATACATGGAACTCCAACGACGACTTGCCAATATCATCACAAATTACGAACACGTTCTCCGAATTACTCTCCAAAAGAAATTAAACACATTATACCAAGGATCCATCTTACTACCAAACCATACGCAGCACTACATTAATCTATCTGACCACGAACTTACAGACTATCAAAAAGAATATCTAAATGTTGGACCCAACTGCCACCTCTTTAATTGATTCAACCATCAAAACAAAAAAGCTGAAATAGAACTATTATATGAAAACTTAACCAAACTAGAAACAGACAATAAAATTACATTACATCCCGGTTTACGTGACCTTCTAAAAGCAGAATCTATAAAAATTCGACTAGATAAAAAACAATCAAACTCAATATTAACTCATAATCTTAAACAAGCTGCCAACGAACTACGTAACCACTCTAACATCATTATAAAAAAAGCTGACAAAACAAATATATTCGTAATATTAAATAAATTTGACTATCATACTTAAATCCAAACAATTCTTGATGAACACACTAAATTTAAGAAAATTAACAAAAATCCTACCAATGCATTAAAAACACAAGTTAACAAACTTATCACTGCCAACAATGCCCAAATAGGTAATTATCAACTTCCTAAAATAATCGGAGATTATAAACCCGGATATCTATACGGAACTGTTAAAATACACAAACAAAATTACCCACTCCGCCCAATCATATCCCAAATCACTACCCCCATATACTCCCTAACAAAGAGCCTAAATGAATTTATCAGCCCATATATTCCTAGCAAATACAGCGTTAAGTCCACACAACAACTGTTACAAATCTTACACAGCAAAAAAACTGAGAATAAAACCATTGCCTCTCTAGACGTAGAAAGTCTATTTACTAACGTACCTGTAAAAGAAACAATAGATATAATCATAAATAATATATATAATAACCCATCTCTCCCTCCACTTAAAATAAATAAAACAATTCTAAAAAAGCTACTAACAATTTGCACCACTGAAGTACCTTTTTACGACCACATGGGAAACATATATACGCAAATTGACGGGGTATCTATGGGTTCGGTTCTCGGCCCGACTTTTAGTGAATTTTACATGTCAAACCTTGAAAACCTAACATTCAACACAATTGAAAAACCTCCTAGTTACGTTAGATATGTTGACGACATACTAATTCTAGCCAATAACACTAAACAAACTAATGAACTTAAAGACCTATTTCAAAAAAATTATGTCCTTAATTTCACTATAGAATTAAACACTAATAATAAAATCCCATTCCTAGATGTACTAATTGACACTTCTAACAATACTTTAACACCTCTACCTATAAAAAACCAACTAGCAAAAACTCCAGCCTATTAAATTTCAAGAGTGAATGCCCCCACCGTTATAAAATAGCTATCATAAAAAAATTACTAAACCGAGCAAAATTGATTTCCTCCTCTAAAAAAGCACTATTCATCGAATTAAAAAATATAAAACAAGTATTAATTAACAATGAATTGCCTAACTACCTCGTCGACGAACTAATTAAATCAATGATAAAAAATCTTACAAACACTAATATAAATAATAATATACAACATAACAACTCCAAATTACATAAACATATATTAGCGCAACCAAATGCAGCCAAATTTCAAACTAGAAGAAAAAGCTATAAAGAATATTTCACATCGATATATATCTCCAACAGATAAAGAAAACAAAATTAAATTAATTATTTATTATAAAAGATTCACAACGCAAAACCTTGTAGTAAAAAACAACCCCCAAACAACCCCCAAAACACTAGAAAGAACCAATGTAGTTTATAAATTTAAATGCCCTTTAGGAGGATGTACCTCCCAAAATAATAATAGCTACATTGGTTTTACAACAACTACTCTATCTCGCCGCCTCAATATGCACCTCGCAAACACTAGTTCAATATACAAACACCTACAAACGCACAACTATCCTACATCTGAGTTGAGACATATATTAGTAATGAACACAAAAATAATACATTCCGAAACTAATTTTAAAAAATTAAAAATACTTGAAGCCGTATACATAAAAACACAGCAACCTAAAATCAATAACATTACATACGAGACAAGTAAAACTATTTTAAAATGCTTAGCCTAATTTAGTGATATCAACCGGTGTCGCCTAATTAAATTAAAAAAATAGGGACATCTTATTAAAATTACTTACTTCCTATCTCCCCCATTTTCCTTCTCCATAATTATTAGACGAGACAAATTAAATCAGCCACTATTTTAAATTAAAAATAATAATAAGAATAATAAATAAAATTAATAAATAAACGAAGAACTGTTTCAATAGTCACATTTTAAAATGTAGACGTCCGTATTTTACGCGAACGGTTTGCCGGCGTATTTTTTTAAGAAATTCCATTCCTTCACTCGCTTTGTATTCATTTTAGCCATTAAAGACCTGAAGATGATTCCGGAGAGAATCGAAAACGTTAGTCCAACACATGGATCCTTCATCAATTCATTCCATCTACACGTCAAAAAGATCATTCGACGAATGGAAAAAATAAAAAAAGGAATCACTAAACAGAAGATTTATGTCGTCTTCAATCACACATGTCTTAATATATATATATATATATATATATATATATATATATATATATACATATATATATATATATATATATATATACGTACATATTTGTATAGTTTATGTATTTATTTATACATATAATCGTCAACACTAACAAATGAATTATTATGAACCGTAAAACATGTATTGCAAAATATATAGTCAGTGACATAGGTAGATTGTCTTTTCTTGTAAAAAATATTATTTAGCGTGTGCATGTCAAAATAAATTTAAAATTTATTTTCATTTTTATGAACTTTGAGAAAATAT
This sequence comes from Sepiola atlantica, assembly GCA_963556195.1. Classification (NCBI taxonomy): domain Eukaryota; kingdom Metazoa; phylum Mollusca; class Cephalopoda; order Sepiida; family Sepiolidae; genus Sepiola; species Sepiola atlantica. Next base: position 133,194,580 of record OY744521.1, on the reverse strand, counting down.
ACATTCGTTTCCTCAATAAGTAACATGGACACTACATTTCGAATATATTTTTCTAGAAAATACGGTGGTCACATCAGCATGTTATGGTTTGGTAACTCTTAACATTTAGTGGTTGCATGTACAGGGTGACTAAAAAAAACGCGCCCGTGTACACTTTATGTGATATCTCCTTTATTTATTCACCGCTTGAAGTTATTTTACAGGACATGGCAGACTCAACGACCGTGAGCACACAAAGACCTCAGTGGGAGCTGGGACAAAGAATACACTGTGTTAAATTTTACTACAAGACAGGCCTGTTTAAGAAAACCCAGGACAGTCTAATGCATCTGTTCGGATGTGAAAAGGCACCACACAAAAGCTGAATTCAGAACTGGGTGGACCACTTCGAGAGGTATCGGACCGTGGAGAACTTCAACGCTGCTAGTGTAAACCGTCCAAGCCACTCGGCACGTGCCAAGAAGCGGACATCAGAGCTGGTGGAAAGTGTGAGAGAGTCTCTCCAGGAGAGTCCGAAACTCTCTGTGCGTAAGCGAAGTCAGTCCCTCGGTATCTCCCGTGAGACTTGCAGGAGAGTGCTGATGTACGATATCAGGGCTTACTCATACAGAATACAGACGCTGCAGACCCTTACAGCCTCAGACAAGAAGCAGAGGAGCGCTATGGCAGACAAGATGCTCGATAATATCGAGGAGACACCATGTTTCCTTAACCTTCTTTGGACCTCAGATGAAGCCCACTTCCATCTTGATGGAAAGGCGAATTCTAAGACAAATGTCTTTTGGGTGCCCTCCAGACCCAATGAAGTAGCCACCAAGCCCCTGCACCCTCCTAATTGCACGGTGTGAGCTGCAATCTCGGTCAGAGGCATCATCGGACCAATCTTCATCGAAGAATCTGGCGCAGCAGTGACAGTCACCAAGGAGCGATATGTGGAGGTCCTCAAAACCTTCAAGAGTGAGCTCCAGACCCTCTACCCGTCGCCCATGAGCAAGTTCTGGTTCTAGCAAGACGGAGCATGTTCTCACACTTCAAACCTGTCCCGAGATAGGCTAAAAGAGAACTTTGGGGGCCGTGTGATCAGTCTCAAGACTAATTGTGAGTGGCCACCCCATAGCCTTGACCTAAGCTTCCCAGATTATTTCCTTTTGAACTATGTTAAGGACAGAATGTACGCAGGGAAACCCAGAACCATCACGGAACTCAGGGACGCTATCAGGGAGGAGATGAGAGTCATTCCCAATTGAGTCTGTAAGAACATCATGGAAAACTTCGTTCTGCGCTTCAAGAAATGCACGGAGCTAGAGGAGTCCAGCTAGAACACATGCTGTAGAACGGAGAAAAAAATGCCAAAGACCCTAGTGTTTTGATATGATGTTGTGAATATAATAAAATAGTTATGCCCCAAAATTCATTTCATTCGGACGAAGCACTAAGAAACGGGGACTAATAAGATTTGGGGCCCGTTTTTTAGGGTCACCCTGTATATAGGAAGTACATTTTTAGCTGAAAATTTGTTCATGATCGACTATTATGTATTTAAAAAAAATATATATATTGCCAACACGGTAAGAAACATGACCCCATTATTTTTCTGGTTTACTTTAACATATAAGGTGTGCGCCGACGAGATCTCATACCCGCCATCTGAAAAAAATTGTAAAATCTACTGCATAAAAACAAATACTAGAACATAGAATTGATCCACATAAAATTCTGAGTTATATTGAGAAACAAATTTTTAATAGATCAGTGCGCATACATATGTAGTTGTTAAAATCCAAAACTATAGACCTTATAATTATGAATTATGGAATATTTATGCTAGACCATACCGAGAGTAACGTAAGCACATGTTTCTTGTATCTTCCTTTTTCTTATAAACATCTCTATTAGATTTCTATCACTATATACATGTAAACATCTTCATCAAAATAAGTATTTTGTATTTTCTGAAAGGCTGTAGTCAAAAAATATATTCACTCAGGTCGCACATTTTCACTAGTTTAAAATGTATATTTTACGAAATAGTTTTATGGAAATATATTTTGTGTTTCTCTTTCATTTTAATTATTAAACATTTATGCAAGTTGTTATGGTCAGAGAAACAGGAAGCAGGGGAAGAACTTCCAAATATGCGGTTCCAGGAAAGAAGCAATTAGAGTAGAAAATCATCGAGAATTTAAAGAATATTATAGAGAAGCAGTGTTATTTTGCAGCTAGTAGAATGGGTCTGGCGTATTTACATTGACAGGAATGCAACTGCAGTAAGTGAATCGTAACAAATCTTGTGTCAGTACTTGTTAACAAAGCACGGGGATAAAATAATTGGCTGCTAATGCGGGACCCATTAGGGGTAACTATTCTTTTTTTTAACCCTGTGTAAGAGGGAGAGTCAAGTGGTTGTTGAACCAACTCAGACGTGACAACAATACTATTTGCATCGTTGAATGGTGACTTCATAGAGATAATGATATCTGCCGACGTGAGACGTTCTTCTGCCTTTTTCATGGAATTCGCCCCAAACAAGGCAGGGCGGCACTTGATGTAAGAAGCTGGAGAATACTACGTTAAAGTCAAAAACTAACCAACGATAACTTTTAAGTGGATAGATTCCGACGCGGAAAACAGCAATTATTCCCTCTTTGTCATACACACCGCTCATGGTATATGAGGAGTACAGGACAACATAAGGGATGCGGAAGTTACAAGCCTGCCAAAAGTAAACCGATGGTACAGTGTTTACTCTCTTGCGGCATACTAGGCAGCATATAATATGTACTTTCGAATTACATTTCAAATATTTTTACCTCTACAACATTAAGAACATGCTGATATAAGTGTTCACCTCTTATACTATGAGTATTCTGTTTAGAATAGTTTAGTTTCTGAATTCATTAATATATATTATAATTTGTTTATGGTGTGTACGCTTCTAATAATTTAACTTTAAAGTTATTATTTCTTTGAAACAGCTTACTATTGTATCATATTAAAGTTGTTCTTCTATGTATACGGTGCATTATCTTCGATTCTAACGCTTTGTCTAACTACTCATTGGAGTAGTCCAAATGAAAAAAGCAAACACTTTACCAATGTCTGCCAGTGATATTGATACAGTGACACGTATTCTTCTTCTAGCATCAAAAAGAAAATTCCACTTTACCTAATTTTACCATTATTGGCAATGTTCTATACTAATGCTATTCTTTCATACCCGTCTCTAAAATTGCTACATTATGAATGTTTTTGGCGGGATAATATGACAAACAACAATGAAATACATGCATTTTAAAACGCAGTTTTGATAGGTTCGTCATTATACCATTATATACGATGTAGTATTACTATTCTTACAACTCCATTGTAGTTCTTTAGTATTTAAACTTTCCATTTATAATCCAGAATTACCACTGCGTGTTTTCTGAATCCTGCCTATGGACTTGCGCGAAAACGAACGTAAACACAGTTTTAAACTAATCACATATTTTTAGCGCCAACATTTACATTCCCAGAAGATTTTATCATATTTCCCATAAATAAGTCTGACAGTTATTTAAATTTGAATGAATGATGTCCAGTTTGATATAGCATCGGACATTCTTTTGATGCGCCTTTGCCAACTAGGAACCTATATGGAATTTCGAAGAGAAACATGTATTTCATCTACAGTAAACACATTCTGGATAAAAGTTTTTTTTCAATTCTTACAGTACACTTAGTTAGTATCGCTTTCATAAGGGTTGGATTTTTATAGATGTCACTTGAATGTAATTCAAAATCAATACCTATATCTAAGCGGCACGTGCGCAGATGAACAATAATAGTATGACTTTTGGGTGCATTTTATTCAATCTTGGCCAACCGGCTTACAGTCCAATGTAAATGCTCTGATCTAAGGCTGACGCACCAGTCGTCAACTTGAATAGGACAGTTTCAAGAGAACTCAGAGTGTTGGATATGAAGTAGTGCACGAGCATATCCAAGATAAAATTCAAAACAACTGTTAGAAAAAAAAATCAATTACAGATAAACATTTCAAGCAAGCTACCCTATCCCCAGAAAGTATAATATTGATTCATGGAATATCTTGATATGTTGTATAAACATTAATTTGAAGAAGTCAACTCTAAAAAATAAGAAAATTGAAAGAACCGAAATGAGGGGACTACATGCCTATCATTAACCCATTAGCACCACTGTCAACAAAAGTAAGCGCCAGCGTATTACCTCCGAGTGATTTCTACTACTGCAATGAATCAACTTCACTACAATGATCACGCCCATTCAATTCCTAGCTGTAATTGAAGAGGCATCCATGTATACATCAAAAGCTAAGATCAAAATGTGGACACGCACTCCAAAAATGAACGGTTCAAAATCTAACATCTTAAAAGGTGAAGTCGTACCTATCGAGTAACTCCGAAGACATAAGATCATAAAGACACCAGCGCAAAATTACACCATTAATTATAAAATATAAATGTACTAAGATATGACCATACCTACTGTGATAGTGTGGCTACTGTAAAGTTAAGAGGAATCCCATCCTAATGACAACAAATAAATCCAACAGCGATAATATAAAAGAACAAAATCGCTGATATGTGATGTTACTACTGAATAATAAAACTATATTCCGAGATATGATACACAACTCAATATTCTATTGATATCTCATTGTAACTACTTAAACGTATGCTGAAGATGAGAAGAGTAATGAGTTTTACATCAAAGTACATTGGAATTCATTTTCTAGATTTTTTTTTATTTTGGTAGTAATACCAGATTATGATCCTATCAATGGTACATATGGAAGGGAAAGAAAATAGATCTACTTTGTAATTGCGAAGTAAGATAAGGAGCAAAACAACTAAAATAATCAGCGCATATGTTGAGCGATAATGCAATCACCACTAGAGGTAGTACTTAATTATATATACTATATGTACAAGTACTTCTTAATTAAAAACTAAGGGCATACTTAATTCAGTTATATATATATATATATATATATATATATATATATATGTGTGTGTGTGTGTGTGTATATTTATATAAATACTTAATATATATGTATATATACATATATCTAAATATTAATATATATATAAATATATATATATATTATATATATATATATATAGATATATATATATATATATATGTATATAAATAGGTATTGTGATTTCAAGATTATTATTGTCGTAGTGGCATTAAACAACTGTTCTAATAAGCATTACATATTGAAGAAAAGAGACATGACTTTGTGTGATAGAAAATAACAATTTAGAGTAAGAGGTATCACAGTATTGGTGCATATGTTGGTCAATAATGACCTCCCAACTAGTGCTATTATCGAATTATATAAACCATTAGAATCAATATTTATAAATAGTAGATAATAATATAATTTTACCATATATATATATATATATATATATATATATATATATATATATATATATATATATATATGTACATATAAATATATACATATATCTATATATACATATAAATATATATACATATAAATAAATATATATATACATATAAATATATATACATATGAATACATATATACATATACATATATATATCTATATATTTATATATACAGACATATATACATATAGACATATATATATATAAATATATATATACGCATATAAATATATACTTACATATTTATATATACATACATATACACATACATATATATATATATATATAAATACATATATATACGCATATAAATATATATTCATATATAAATATATATATATATATATATATATCTCATTGTAATTGTATTATATCCCTTTCGTAATAGTACATAATATTGTTTTTCAGCAAAATATATGTCTAGATCTACGACCAAACTTTGATATCTCATTATCACACCTAAATCTTGTCTTTTAGTAAAACGATGTAACTAATGCATTATATTATTTTATTCAATTCAGCAAGGTCTGTTCTATTAAACATTTCTCAGGACCGTCGACTTTCATGTATTCGTCACTGCTGTCAGGTGGATAGAAGCCCCTATTTATGTGTTCGCAGACCGCTAGTGCAATTAATTAACCCTGTTCTTTAATTGTTGACTATATCAAAACATCCAATATTTCATCATTCGTGATCTTGCCGAATCAATTAAAGGCTTTAATATTCAACAGTACCACTGATTAGGCCTAACACTGTATCTTTCGAACTCCTTTATTTTTACTTAAATATTCATCTGTTATCATGTGGTTTAGTTTTTGATCTCCTGGCTATTGCTCTATTATACCGAAATACAACATTTCTACCGAAGGATAGATGAAAAAAAACACGCTGGGGAAACCAGAACAGATTTTCATAAGATACGGTCATTTAATATGTGTGTTTAGAGATAAGTCAGTAACAAAATGTTAATGACTGACAAAGACAAACTGTAAAAGGGGCAGCGTTCGGGATCGAGATCGACAGACGGGAACAATAACATCCAAAGCAAATAGTATGTTTTATAGATGTGTTAACGCAATATGAGCATTACAAGGATTTAGTATTGAAGCTGCTATTTCCAATATTTGAGGGACGGAATGACTTACCGACGGACGGACGAATGCACGGACGGACCGTCGGATGAATGCACGGACGGACAGGCGGACGGATGGACGGACGGATGGATAGACAGACAGACGAACGGACGAACAAACTTCTTATAGAGTTATATGCCCACATCTAAGATTAAAATATCAACAACAAAGATACAACACATAACAAGATACGTGGAATTAGTAAGATGAAGTAAACACTTCTTGCATTCTCGTTTATCTTCTGCTTACCTTCGCTGTAAGTACCTGGGTTTCGTTAAGTGATTCGGTGCTTCTGGTCTTTAGGGCATGATCGCTAAGATTAACAATATTATTTTAACATTAAACATTTATATAGATTTAGTGGTTTTCCGCACAAGGGAAAAAGAGAAGAAATACATTACTTAGAAAATATATTTAGGCCGTTTTGCGCCAATGTTACCCTGGGCTCCGGCTATTGTTACGAAGCGGGCATTTTAATAACTGCCTCGATCAAGAGTTAGAAACAAAGAGGTGGACAAATCCTCCCTCTGTCCTGACGTTACTTGTGACTTGCGTTTTGGCTCCTACGCTCTTTATTGGTGCCCTCCTAATCTCTGATCTCCCACTATCTAATAAGTGAAACGTATGGAAACTTGAGAAAAGAAACGAAAGGATAATAAATAAATAATTTGTAAGGATAACGGGGGATATATCGAATATACCATACTATTTTTCACACTAAAAATATAGATATTTAAAAAACAGGAAGTAGACAAAGCTAATGAATAATACAATCTAAGATAAAACATTTGAAAAAGAAAAAAAAAAGAAATGTAATGAGTAAAAGAGACAGAAAGCAATGAAACAACATCTGTAATGATAGGATTTTAAGGAATAATAAAAAGCACAATAAATTAATGAAAAGAGAAAAAATGATAAATAAAATGTAAAGAGAGACAGAACATAATGATAAGAAGACAACAGCAACGAAGATGAAAGACAGAGACAGAGAGAGAGAGAGAGAGAGAAAGAGAGAGAAAATTTGAAAGCAAGAACCATAAAAGAGAGATGCTTGAAAGAAATAGAACAAAAACAAATGGGATAGAAAAACGAAGTAGGAAAAGAAGAGAACCCCAAAAAGGTTACATTTTGAGAAGAAACTAAAGAAATCTCTTATGAAAGTAGAGAAACGTAACACAATTAATTTCAGCGGAAATAAAAATGAAAGATTTTCATTCGCTCAAAACATTAAATATGATTTCCTTACCGCGCAAGGATACTAACGATGAGAATGTGCTTCGCTACACGGTCGCGAAAGTATAAATAATATCAATGGAATAAAATACGCGCAATTATGTTTAGGAAAGCAAAACATGGGCTAGGAAATTCCGATACGAATTTAGCGAGAGAAGAAACCTTAAATACATGTAGGTTTTGCAAATATTGGAACTTATCTTTTTTTCAGTTGAAATAACGTTCATAATTTTCTAAAGAAATCACGTCCATAAGAATGAGACATTCGGTCTATTGCAAGATGCAGAAAATACTTAAAAAAGCAAACAGTTACGCATGAGATTGCACCAAGTTAAGTGTTCGGCGTAACGGCCTGTGAGCCTTCGAGATATGGAAAAGGTAATTCAAGGGGATAGTTGAATGGTGTGAAACCAATGACAATAAAGAACCGGTAGAAAGGGGCATAGCAAAGAACGAAATACGCATTGCGTATTCTTTAGATGCGTCCATTCGGTCCAGTCGGGCAATAGATTCAGCAATAGAAATTCTTTTATAAGTTTAATGTGACAAACGGACAAAAAGACAGTCAGACAAACATTGTCTAATAGAGATGAGTGAACACAATTGGAAAATGCTATTTACTATTGCATCTTGAACGACAGACGAACGTTTTCTCCTAAGGTTAAATGTTTTATGCAGATTCTTGGACGCAACCTAACGCAACGTATACGCAACCTAAATAATATTCAGTCTGAATTTTTTGTAACTACAACGCGGCTAACAGATGGGCAGTTCGACAGCCAGAGGATCCTATAGGGCGATATAAACTCGTGTAAAATACTATGTTAAATCTAAGCGGGACAGACAGACGAAAATGCTATTTAAAAATCAAGCATGACAGACTGAGGAAACATGCGAGTTTATACTTAATCATGACAGCCAAAGCGATTGAGACATCCACTGATAGACATGATTGCATCAAATATTTTTAATTGAATTACTAAATATATTTGTGAATTGGAATTACTTTAAATGATAAACAGACATTAATTATTTTTCTTGTAGCTTTTACCAAATCGTCTTAAACGTATAGAACTGTCAACAAGCAAAAGGTTTCTTCATTGTTCACACTCATTTTATAATTAATCTACGAAAAAATAATTAAAGTTGTCCGTGCCCTGTAATCAATTTCACGTAATCAGTATTTTCTGTTTCACCAGTATTATTCTTATGTTCGACTCCAACATCATGTAGTTCGTTAAGGGAGGGGACCATATTTCCATAAGACATTAGGAATAACCTGTACACAATTCGGAGAAGATTTGTTTATAAGTTGAGTTTTTTTAATCATCTTACGTTCGTCTTCTTCTACTAAAATGTATAGTCGAGTACATGCCTCAGACAACTTTTTATACATGGCATATGTTGGTTTTATTGCCTGTTCTATTATGCGGAACGAAATATACGTCACATTTAATTTCGTCAATGATATACTTATGTTTATCTAACGAATGAGTTTACATCCGTTTGCGCTGAACAAAGGCGATTGTAAACGTTTTCCAGCTTAAATCTTATTTACGTTCGTCTTTATTGAACCCTTCCGTATATATATATATATATATATATATATATATATATATATATATATATATATATATATATATATATATATATATATATACATATATATATATATATATATGTATATATTAATATATATATATACATACTTATATGTATATAAATATATATATATACATATATATTAAAGCAAATAAAATCAAGTTAAATGCAACTAACTTAACACCCTTATTTAATCTTAATAATAAGTGGTTTATATAATCGCAAATCCTTTAAATAAAAAAGACCGTGTATACTATACTTACCATTATACAATACTCGGATTCGAATAAATATAAAGTCGGTCATAGCTATATACCTAATGGACATCATTATATGAATATGCGAAAAGATGAATGGAAAATTAGATATACTTATAATCGAAATTAACCTTGTTACTGCAGGACCTCATTCCATTGAACTGATCTTTTTTTATTTAAAAGAAAATTAACTCAAAACAGAAAAAGGGGCACTATTATTGAGCATGCTTAACGTGTCTCTTTTCATTTTCATCACTTATAAGCTTCACAACAAATTAATAGACATAACTGCACAAAATATGCTGAGTGTTTCATACTGGATGACTATGTTAATACTGCGACTGATATAATATTACTACTACTGGTGCTACTACTGCTACTACTACTACTACAACTACAACTACTATTTTTTAAATACTAAAATAATAATGATAATAATAATAACACAGATAATGATGCTGCTTCTAATACTTCTACTACACGATAACGGAGCAAGTTAATACTTATTGGTCAGAATACACAATTTAGCATGAATTACTCTTCCCATGCTGAACGAGTAATAAAAAACGGTAATCATTCAAATATTTATATTTATAATTATCATACTACGATTATTTATCCTCCTCCTAATCCTCCTCTTCCTCCTCCTACAACCAATACTACTAATTATAATTATTTATTGTAGTAGTTGACGCCCGGTTCGCTTTGTGGCATAAATACTAGGTTGGAAGAGAGGGAACAAACATGTTGTAATGAACAAAGTATAATCGACCACAGAGGAAGTAGAACAAAGTGAAGGAAGAAATAATGAAAGACGAGAGCTAAAATGTAAACCAAATATACAAAGAGTCACTTTCTTCGTGAAATCTTAAATAAAATATTACGCTATCTCAACATATAGTTATGAATCTTCTGGGCGAGAGAGAGTGAGAGAGAGAGAGAGAGAGAGAGAGACAGACAGACAGACAGACAGACATACATACAGAAAGACGGACAGAGAGAAAGTCAACGTACGTATGCTCAGCGCATTTCGCCGTATAAATAATAGGTGGGAGCGAATGAATCAGAAGGTGAACAGAATATAGAGTAAACCAAAAGGGGACTGATAGGCAGACGAGAGTGAATAAAACGCTGTATAACACATACTCAAATGCTGATCAACAATTAAAAATAGGTTCTTCTCATGTTAACATTTGTAAAATTTTTAAAGTCATCTAAACTTCAGGTTATGTATGTTAGTGGGGGAATATTGTTTTAGCAAATGAATTAGTATTGTATTTATCTGTTAACAATTGGAAAACTATTTAAATCCAGCTTCGAAATGGCAAAACACGTTCGAAGTCTGCTGAATGTAAACGATGTTAATAAAAAACGAAACATGTACTCTTTATGAGAATATTTCATTTATATAAAGAGAATAGTTAAAAATATTTACATGATTGGAAAAAGAGTAAAATAACAAAAAACATCTCGTTAGACTAACTTTTCGTTGAAAAAAAACTGGCAATCTATTATTTATTTCATTTATTTGGTTATTCTATTCTTGATTGATCAAATTAAACTCTGTCTTCTTTTTGTTATCAATTAGTTTGGTTTTTCATCGATCGGTTAAGTCTTTTTTTATCGATTGGTTTTGTTTCAATGATTTTAAACAGTTAATACGAATTCAATTGCTAAGCGTTGGCTCGCAGGCGAAGCCAGTTTGAAAAAATAGTGTTGTAGCACTGTTAACATTTTGGAAAAGCCTGGTTAAATAGGCTGACAGAAATTGAACTCAAAGGGAGAATTGACATCATTCAAACAACGGTAGTGACGAAACCAGTTAAACCAGTAAGAAAAATCGTTAAATGCGTAATCCAACATACATTAGTTGCAATAAAAAGCATTATGTAAGCACTACACAAATGTAAGTGGGAGAAAACAAAACAAACCAATTGAAGTAACACTGTCATTGTAGATATATAAGTAAAATAATAAACTCTTTATCTCCGAAGAAAAACTCAAGGCACGAACATATGTTACTACTGAACAAAGTGACAGTAAAGAGTCTAACAAGATGGTTATCCTGAAGAAGAATAGCACCGGTCAAAACATAAATAAAAAGGTTACATATAATACTTGATTGAAGGGGGTTCTAACTCTCACTCATTTGGACTTCAGGGTACTCCACTTTTGCCCAGTAAACGACCATTGCCAATGATTTGTGTGAGAATACGGAGTGAGTAAATAATAATACTAATAATAATAATGATGATGATGATGATGATGATGATGATGATGATGATGATGATGATGATGATGATGATGACGATGATGATGATGATGATTCCAGGAAACACCGCCGGTTATTATGAATGAACAATCACTGGTTATAACATCTGTGAGTAAACCTTGTTAGTACATTGTCATACTAATTATAATAAATCGTATATTTGGCCGTGCCATCAGTCTACATGATTAAGGTAAGGGATATAGAAAAAGTAAATATATTGCACTAGCCAGTGAACAGAATGTAATAAGTAGCATAGAGTAAACCCCAATACGTCCAATAAGTATAAGCGCACTATAATCACTCCCAAAAACTAGAAAAAAGACGAGGAAAACTGTAATAAATGGAAGACAGAGATACTATATATATATATATATATATATATATATATATATATATATATATATATATATATATATGTATATATATGTATATATATATATATACATTAGAAACCGTCTACGCGAATCAACAAACATTTCGATGTCAGCACATCACGCGGAAACTCAAAAATTAACTACAGAACTAAAACTGTCCAAAAGAAGCAGACAGAAAAAAGTTAGCCAGTTAAAATTTACCTCATTAAACGTGTCAATTATTTGTTCCTACAAGCAGATACCCCGCTAAGTATAAAACACTTTACGGGTGCATTTGATAACAACAAACAAGTATGAATACGCAAGCCACTCAAGACGCAAATACATCTTAGTCCATTCCCCTCCGTCGAATCAAAACAGAAAATAAATATACTTAAATCGCCTACAAGCAATACAAAGCAATTTAAGATGTATGCACACTATTGCTTCAACAATGATCCAATACATAGTATAGGGGGACAGTGTACATAGTATACACACATTTATTCACTCATTACACTCGCATTTATATAACTTAATTATCTGCATGTTTAAGAAAAAAACCTCTCGAATTAAATCAACACCTATAATTAACTGGGTGGCGATGTTAATTTTAAGATGTAATCGGTGTTTACTAAACCTATTTACTTTATACAAAGACCGATAGAAAATAGCTATTTTTAATATTCCTATTTAAAAAGTACAAAGTTATACAGATATAATTTTATCAAATAAACAGTAAAACACACACACCCACACACACAAACACACACATATATATATATATATATATATATATATATATATATATATATATATATTACTTATATGCATCAACCCGTATGTTTATAGAGCTCAAACCATGATAACAACATTATGCAAATTAGTAAGAAAGATTAATATTTAAATAAATAATAAGACAATAATAATGTTATAAGCTGGTTTAAAAAACAACTCTATCTATAATTGAATTTTCTACAATATTTTACTTGGGTAAAATAGATAATGTCATGCTTAAACCTGCAAATTAGAAAATCTAAAAAATTAAATCTTTTAATCTTATCATAATAAAATAAAAATAAGGATATAACTATTAACTACTAGTCGCGTGATACGAAACCCCGGCACCCGTATGTTACAACTCAAATCCAGAATGTTATACGTACATAAAACTTATCCATGGATATATATATATATATATATATACCATCAACAAGAAAAAACTATTTTTCTTTACAGAACAATTTATATTCCTACACGTCACAAAATAAAAAAATAAATAATAAAAAGTTATAACACAATATAAACTTTTTTTTCACATTATTTTTTTATATACATACTTATATATATATATGTATATATATATATATATATATTAGTAGTAAGTTTTTGAAAGGCTGTGGGCAATGCAATTCCGGGTAAGATGCAAGTTGAAAGGAAAGGAACAAAAACAATAAAAATAAATCGAATACGATATAAGACTTACTATTTATTTTTC